>JARWLC010000012.1:98485257-99685257 GCA_033318265.1 Phyllotis vaccarum | reverse complement strand
AAATGGCACCACACTGAGGTATACTGAGAGAATCAGAAAGTAGCAGTATCTGTGGAGGAGGGAGTGGTCTTTTCCTACTACAGCTAATAAGAACCACCTCTTCTATATCCACTCAGCCTTCCCTACAGGGTCTGACTACAGCCATCTCTGCTAACATAACTGTACTGGTCCTGGAAACCTTGAACAGGAAGATGAATCTCAGATTCAATTAAAGCATCTAAAAGACACAGAATCATTCAAATTTTCAGCTTTTCTCATCAGGCAACTATTAATGTTCTATCTAGATCACTTCCTGTGTCTACCAGTCAGGATTTACCCAGTCCTAATGAACATCTGCATTTAAAGGCCATCCTCACAACTATGTAAGTTTCCTGGATGTACTTTAGCCTATCAAAGACACAGTAAGTGCCCTGTCCCCATAACAGGTAATCACTCAGTAGCTATAATTGATGATCATAGCAGGAGAGTATTATACAAGACTGAAACTGATGATCATTACAGGTGACCACAGAGGGTAAGGAAGTGTTCCACCTTCCACAGAGCCAAGCTGAATTCATTAGTTACTGTAATGCCAACGCTTGACAGTGAGAAGGAAGAATGAGAAAGTAGGTGACAAGAGAGCCTTGACCAATGACAAGGACATGGCCAGCTGTGAAAGAGAGAAGAGTATTCCAAAGGGGAAAGCGGTTCAACAAAAGCAGGCTGGCTCACCACGCTGGTAGGAGATCATAATGGAGCTCCAATTACACCTATCTCAGGAAACACTTTTACTTTCTTGCTCTGTGGAAGGGTCTTGGTAAGCTCCTTCTGATGACCGTAGAGTTCTGGCCTGTGGTGCTGTTATGATAGTGACATTGGGTACAATGAGCAATTCCAGGTCATACCGAAGCAAACAGGTTCCCTCCCTCCTGGTAGTTCTCCCACCAACTATGTTGTGGGATTATGCTCTAGTATATTGTAAATATTTGTCCCTCCTCCTGGTTTAAGAAAGTGCTGATTGGCCAGAAGACAGACAGGAAGTGTGGGCAGGGCCACCAGACTAAGAAACCTCTGGGAAGAGGTAGAGCCAGGGAGAGATGCCAGAAGATGCAGAGAAAAAAGTTGAAATGCTGCTCTGAGAAAAGGTACTAAGCCACTTGACTAATTATGAGTTAGATTAAGAGTTAAGAGTTGGCAAGTGATATGACTGAACCACAGGCTGATCAGCATGAAATTAATGTAAACTTCTGTGTGTTTCTTTGGGACTTTGGGACTGCTGGTCTGGACCTTAGGGCCATACAGAGATAAGCACCTGTGGGTGGGTCCAGATCTCAGGGTCAGTCTGGACCAAAAACTTTATATTACATGACTAGGCTCTGCTCCAACATATTACTGGTGAAGCTTTTTCCAGTTCCCATCTCACTCCATCTTAAGAGATGAACTAGTTTTGTACGAACCAAATTCCTCCATACATCCTTTGTTCCATCTATCCAGGCCCTGTCATTACTCCCTTCTTCCTCCTCCTTATTATCATCATTGTAGTCGTCATCATCATCATCCTCATCATCACTTCCTCAGAATCTGTGCTCAAGAAAGCATCTCAGCTAAATACACATGAGCACCACACACTGGGCTCTGTATCCCCAATAATTCCCCCCCACACACACACACACATTCCCTTTCCCCCTCACAGGCTGCAATAAAGTTACAATAAGATTCTTCCAGAATGTTCTTTCTGGAAGCCCTACAATGCTCTACATGGAATGAAATTTAACAGCCTGGGCTCAAACAATATTGGTTCAGTCAATAATTTCCCTTAGGGAAACAGCATGGAAAATTGATCTAGATGGTCTCTTTGATCCCTTGAAAACAGGTCATGATGCAACCTGCCTCTTTCTTATTGGCATTTTCCCTATAACAATTTTCCTTCCAAGTCCATCTACCTGATGGGGAGGTTCTAATCCTTCATGTCCCAAGGAATCTGGTGATAAAAGGGATCGGGACTGTGATTACAAACAGGGTGGAGTTCAGTCCTGGCTCTGTCCTGGACTATGATCTCCATAAACCACTGATTCTCACCCTTGCTAATGTCGTGACCCTGTAATACAGTCCCTTATATTATAGTGACCCCCAACCATTAAATTTTTTGTTGCTACTTCATAACTATAATTTTGCTACTGTTATAAATCATAATGTAATGTTCTCTAGTGGTCTTAGGCAACCACTATGAAATGGTCGTTGAACCCCCCTCCCAAGAGGTTGCAACCCATAGGTTGAGAACCAACTCCCTTAAATTCTCTTAAGTTTACTGCATTACATTGTGCATGATAAGACAATAGTCCTAATGTGGCCACGCGTTGGGTTGCTAAAGGCAGACACAAGATGTTGTAGGACCTCAAGTAAATGCTCATTATCACCTCATACCTACAGCTGTCAGCCATGGGACTTGATTCTGTTCACTTTATTATGAAGTAGAGACTTGACCTTTACAGCAAAGAAATGCAAGATTCACGCCCCACCACTCAGCCCTGCCAGAAGCCACCTAAGGCAGGTAAGGATGGCTTGCTTTCTTCAGGCACTCACATGGGTAACCGAATACCATGGCTAAAAGTTGAAAAATTGTTTTCAAACCTCTCTGGAAATGGAGTGTGTGCGTGTGCGCGCGCGTGGGGGGGGGGGTGATTGCAGATGTGGGAATGTGGTGCCTAAGTAGTGCCTTCAAGCATACAGATTGTAACTTCTCCAGCACAAGCCAACCTGTCTCAGCTCTGCCTATGAAGTTGTTATGGCCCGGAGCATGTAAGTCACCTCCCCTTGGCAGCTATCCCAAAGGCTTCAGCCTTCACAACTGCCCGGCCTTTTCCAGCATTCTCCCGTGAGCTACAATCATCTCCACTAGCTTGCTGTCGAATGAAAAATATATTACTCCCTTGTCTTTTCAACTGTCATCTCCCTGCATGCTCAGCTAATTTAGTCTGGGAAGTGTGTTTCCCCAGCAAATGCCATACCTAAGCAGGGCTTGCCTGCCGCCGCAACAGTTCTAGCAAGCTGCAGAAAATGGATCTGGTTTCAAAACCAAGCATTCAAAGAGAGAGAACGCTTAGTCTGGGGATATAGATGAAGCTGTTTACCCAGAAAACTTTTTTGTCAGCTGTAGCTTCAACCTGTCCCTGGATCTTTGGTTAAAACTGGATGGAATTGCCTCCATCGTGAAAAGATGAATATTTCCCAATAAACCTTGAACTGTTGCTCAAACCTCAGATCTGGATGCTTTCCCAAGGTTATGGTCACCAAAGCTGGGTTTTAGAAGCATTGACAAGAATGTAAAATTGCAAGGATCAACGGATGCCAGAATACCCTACGAGTGTCACATAGGCTGAGAGCGCCCCCTGCTGGGAACAAGCCCAGTAGCACCCCAAATGATTTTTGCGGCATTTCCAGTGGCCATCTCACTGTATTGTTACCAGTTCACAGTATAAGTATCAACACCTTCCACGCCCTTTCTGCTCTCATCTGTAGGACAGAGACCTTTGTGCTATACTTTCTTTTTCTACACTTACTTTTAACTAATCTGGGCTACATTTTGAGTACAGTGCCCTTGGAAATTAGATTTTGGATTGCAAGGTATTAAAAGCAATATATATCAGAATATCTTATTTATTCAGAAACAAATAATTAGCATAGATCTTTAAACTGTAGTTTTGTATGGAAAGCTGTTTTAATATAGGTAATCCTGAGGGAGGTGAGGGAAAGGTAATGTCAGGTACTCAGAGAGAATTTCAAAAGACTGTTGTAAGACTTGCCAACATTATTTTAGCAATGTGCCCACTGCTAAAGATATTTTGAGGAAGTACAGAACTACCCTCCATCTGTACATAGATATGGATCTGATAGCAGAAATTTTAGAAGCAAATACCTGTTGCCTTAATGAAAGGGAATTGGGTTGAAAGCCAGAAGACCTGGGATTTCTACCATTTACACATCTGTAAGCCTTGCTAATCAGTCAAGAAACAATTGAACACCAGATTGCGAGAGAACAAAGAAGTTCTGTGACACACCAGTGATTTAGACAAAGAAAACTCATCTTCTCAAGGGGAAATATAATCAACCACGGCAGTTCCCTGGGATCCATGGAATCAAAGGCTGAATCCAGATGCCACAGAACAGCATGGCAGAGGGCAGCCACCAGAGAATCACAGCAACTGAGTGCAAATGCATACAGAACTGTGAGGGAGTTCTCTGCCTTCTGCTTCTTCATTATGATAATCCATGTGTGCAGATAGATGATAGAAAATCAATCAAATTTATCATTTGCCATTCTGGAGTATAAAATTTTGTGGCATTAAGTACATTCATAACATTGCAAACTTTTCACATATCCATTTTGAGAACTCCCAAACAAACTATTCCCATTCAAAACTGCTCACATGGTTTATGTAGCCATAAAGAATAAAATTATGTCATCTGAGGGAAACGGATGGAACTGGGGATCATGGCATTAAGCAAAATAAGCTGTACCCAGAAAGACAAATATCACATTTTCACCCATATGCAGAACCAAGATTTTTTAAAATATGTTATGAAAGAAGAAGGGTACTGTTTGAGGAGAAGAATGGGCTAATAAGAGATAATAGAGACAGTGAGGAGAGTGTACTGAATACATCTAGGAGAATGATATTGGGAAGTCTATTGCATTATATAACTAGCATGACCTAATAAACAAAATAAACAATTAAAAAAGAGTCCCAATCACCTCACACCTTATCATCACTGTGGTAATTTATGTTTTTCAAAATTGGATTATTTATGTGTATGGTTGTTTTGTTCACATACTTATCTGTGAACCACATGCATGCCTGGTATCCAGAGAGGCCATTGGACCACCTAGAACTGAAGTTACAACCTGTTGTGAGCTGCCATGTAGAAGCTAGGAATTATAGCCACCTCCTTTGGAAGAACAACCAGTGCTCCTAGCTGCTGAGCCACCTCTCCATCCCCAGGTGACACTTTCCACCTCTGAATTTAACAAGAAAGTGCCTACTGTGAATGGCATCATACAATGTATGTTCATTTGTTCGTGTCTTATTTTACTTATAACATTATCAAGGCCCAGGAGCCATCTTACCACCACAAAATAGTTGACCTGACAGCCACCCCCTGAGTACTAGAGAAAAGGAACCAGGGGCCATTTTTTTGAGCCAATAACAGGTAAAACAAAGACCATTCCCCTAACCCGAACCCCCAGGACCAAAGAAAGGGAGCCAGAAGAAGTTGAGGTAAGCAAAAACATGAGACATTTTAACTTCTTCCCACCCCCAGACTTAGCAAAGATCCACAAACTTTATTGTGTCACTAGCCACTGGAGTTCCCTAGAAGGAAGAAACACAAAACAGTTACCTCAAGGTTTATTTAAAGGATAGACAAAGCCTAACTTAAGGTTACACATGTCCCAATTTCAAATCATCTTTCTCTCCCCTTTTCCCCTCTTCTCCTAGTCTGACCTTCAGACCCCGTAACTGCAGAGACCCTCACTATATCTGGCACTTCCTAAGGTTCTCTTACTAACTCGTAGTTTTTTTCTGAGCTCCAGAAATTCAAAATTCATTCACCCCATGCTTTAACCTCACCCGGACTGCAAGAAATAAGCTGCAAAACCCAGGAGACCGACTGCCAGAAGATACAGCTCTCATCTTCTGAAAAGACAAACCTCTCTCATAAGACAGCTTGAAGCAGCCTTAAGAGATTCATCGACCCTGTTCCGGTCCAATCCATTTTTCCCTTCCCCCCACTACATCAACCTGACTTTCTTTTTATAATAAACTTAAGTGTGAGATGTAAGGATTCCTGGCACATAGCGGCTACATTGTAAACACAACATGGTGCTGGCAGAACACTGCATATAGAGGGCACACCCCTAGGCGTGGCTATGTAAATCTGTGCCCCGCTCTCTTAAAAGGAGCCCCCATGTGAGAGTCTGTCTCTTTTTCTTCTGCTTCTCTCCCTTGTACCGCTCAGTAACTCCCCTGAATAAATTCTAGTGTGGCATTTGGTGATGTGTGCTTGAGCTCTCGAGTGAAACCAACACCAGTTATCACCAGTTTGAACTAAGGCCAGGCTTGCTCCAGGCCCTTATAAACCTCTAGGACCTATACATTCCACACATTTTGAGTTAATTTTTGTCTAAATACACATTTTATCTGCATTCTGTGTATTCTTGTGGCTTCACTGGCACTTACAATCATATCTATTTTTTCCTGATAAACATAGCTTCAGTCACCTGTAGGCAATATATCTCCCTAAAGCTCTGTATCATCTTTATAATCTTGATGTCACAAATTGCATCTTTAAATGCCATATACTCAAGAGCATAGCTATACTACCTTATAATCATCTCAGAAATAAAAAAATGAAAATAACCAAAATAATAAAAATAGTAGATTTCATATTTGCCTAAGTACCTACCTTTACCAGTTCTTTTCTTTCTGAATTATTTGGATATTATTACTTGGCCTTTGCTCTCTTGCAATGTTGTGATTGAATCCAGGACTTTGTTCATTCTAGCTAGTCATGTTCTCTACCACTGAAGAGTAGTATATCACAGTCCTTGGATCTATCTATTTTAGAATAATATTATATACATTTACTTTATATTTTATCTATTTTTACTTTATATGTATGGGTGATTTATCTTCATGTATTTCTGTATACCATATACATGCAGAGCCCATGGAAACCAGAAAAGGGCATCAGATCTCCTGGGACTGGAGATACAGATAGTTTTGAGCACCATATAGGGGCTGGTATTTGAACCCCATTCCCCTGGAAGAGCAGCTAGTACTCTTAACCACTGAGCCATCTCTCCAGCTTCTGTATAGTAACTTCTTTTAAAGCTTCCCAGAGTTTGAGAAGAATCACGGCAAATTTTATGTCACTTTGAAGAAGTTGCAATCTTTACTGCGAGTCTTCCTATGTTTCTGGACAGTGGGTATTTTCACTTGTTAGGGCTTAGTTGACTTCCTTCTTCTGTGTCCTGGTTTGTCCGTTTTAGTCCCTCCAAAGCCTTTAAGATGTGGAGATTTGCTGGAGGAAACAGAACACTGGGTGTGGGGATCTGAGAGCTGGCAGCTTCCCCAACCTCCGTTTTGACTTTTTCTGCTTCCTGTCTGTGCAGTTAAGATGTGCTCTGTCAGTCCTGCTCTCTGGATATTATGAACATTTAGCCTTCTGCCAAAATAAACTCTTCCTTATGTTGCCTTTGGTCATGGTAATTTATCTCAGCAACAAAAAAGTAACAGATACAATTGGTAAATTTCAACATTGAACAATTTTTCAGCCCTGAAATAAAGCCCACCTGGTCACAATGTTTTGCACTATTTGGGTTACTATAACAGAATGCCATAAATTGGGGACCTTGTTACATAACTTTATTGCTAGCCATCCTAGAGGCTCCAAAATCCAAGATCAAAATGCTGGTAAATCCTGGATCATAGTTTGTACCTGGGGTCTATTTTATAAAAGTGTGAAGATGGATCTCTCTGACAAATGCCCACCCGCTAATCTATTAACCTTATATTGGCAACAATACTTCAACATTTGTCATCTTGTGGGGCACAGATCATAACACACAGCATATAATTCTTCGATGTTGCCAATGCTAATTTGCAGTTATTCTATCAAGAACTCCTTTGGTTCTAAATGTCTGATAGTTAATGATGTTTTCCAATACTGTGTTTGTCTCATTTTGCATCAAGAAAGTATTAGATTCATTAAGTGAATTTGTAAGTATTCTCTCTTTTATTTTCTATATTAGACTTGTGGTCCTTTCAATGAGGTGTTAATTGGCAAAGGTGTTAATTTTTCTTTAAATGTGCGGTAGAATTCTTTAGAAAAGCAATTTGAGTCTGGAGATTTCTGTTGCCGGGAGTTTTTACATTATGAACTCAATTTCTGCAACAGTTACAGGGCTCTTCCTTGTAATTACCCATTTCGTATTGAAGCTATGGTAGTTTGTATTATGTCGATAACTGTAGGGTTGTTTCATCATTAGTTACTTGTCTGTTTGTCTGTTGCTATGATGACATACCATGACTGAAGTAGCTTAAGGCAGAAAGGTTTACTCTACCTTGTAGCTCCAGAGAGAGAGAGAGAGAGAGAGAGAGAGAGAGAGAGAGAGAGAGAGAGAGATCATAGCAAATAGGCACGGCTCAGCAGAAGACTAGGAAACTGGCAGGTCACATTTTTATCCACACACAGGAGGCTTAGAGAGAGAACAGGAAGTTGGGCAAGGCTATAAACCTCAAAGTCCACTGCCAGCGATGCACTACCTCTAGAAAGATTTATTACCCTAAAGGTTTCCTAACTTTACTGTCCCAAACAGAGTCACCAACTAGGGAACAAGTGCTCCAATACATGAACTTATAGGAAACACCGCTCATTTAAGCCACAGGAGAAGCCCTTACTGCCCTTTTGATGTCTGATGAGTCTACAATAATGTCCTGTTTCATTGCAGAAATTGATCATCTGTCTACCTTCTCTTTTGTCTTTGTCAATCTTGTAGTCTTTGGGGAAAATACCTTTTGATTTTTCCTTTAGAAGCTCAGCTCTTTGTTTCCCTTATCCTTTGTTTTCCAAGTTCAGCTTCTTCCACTCTTATTATTTTTTCAGAACGTCACTGGGAAACTTCTTTATTTAGATTCTTCAGATGGAAGTTTATACTATTAATTTTATGCCCATTTTTTTAAAATAAATATGTGGCTTCGGTACTATAAATTTTCCCAATACTAGTTTTGTTCTCAAATTTGTGGTATTACACTTTTATATTTATTTGGTTCAATGTCTGCTTTTTCTCCCCCCTAGGATATATTTAGCTCATGTCCCTTCTTAGAAGAACGCTATTTAGTTCTAACGTTTATAAATAGTTGTGTTATCCTTGTGCTTTTAATCTCTGCTTTTACTCTACTGTGGGCAAATCTGTATATATGTTGGTTAGATGCTGTTGGTTGAGCTGAGTTCTAGCTGTTAATTTTCTCCTTCCTATTGAAAAGGTTTGCAGTCCCCAGTTCAGTGTAGACTTGTCCATCTTCCCATCTAGTTATCTCTCTCTCTCTCTCTCTCTCTCTCTCTCTCTCTCTCTCTCTCTTTACTATTCCTTGTCACACTTGTATCATATTTACAGCTGTGTCATCCTGTGTATGTATATTTGGGTAGTTATTATATAATGTCTCATAATTTTTATATCCCAAAGTCTTCTTTATCTGGCATTAATGTATCTACTTCTGTCTTCTTTTGATTAATGTTTGTGTGCTTTATCCATACCTCTCATTGACTTTCAACTAGCTTAGTGTATGAGTTTATCACAGACAGCATAATTAGGTCATGTTTTTAATTCACTCTGCAAATCCCAGTTGTTGTTCTAATTTGTATATTAAGGCCATTTAACACAATTATTGATGTGTTACAGATAAGTCTCCTTTTATTTTTTGTTTTCTATTGGCTCTCTAATTTTAGTTTTTTGTTCTTTTTTCCTTTTGTTTTGGTCATGAGCATTGTTTAGAACTCCCTTTTTATTTGGTGTTTTAGGTGGCTCTCTTTCTATAGATTTTTCTAGAGGTTTTTTGTAAATACATTATATTTATATAGCTGTTCAAAATCACATAATTTTGTAGTTCTAGTAAATATAGAAAGCTTTACCATTTGTATGTTCATAGACCCTCTCTTATACATAACATCTTAAATATTTCTTTTTTGCGTGTTTGATTCACATCATAGCTAGGTTCTGCCTTAGTTATGAGATACAATTTTGAAAGTTCTAAAGGAAACCCAACATATTTCTTTCTGTATCCCTGATGTCCGTGGTTGATTCTTCTATCACTTTTTTTCTCTTTAGAAATTATTTTGGCATATCCGTAACTTATTATGTAAACTCAGTGGGAAGCTAACTCTAAAAGTTAGGTGTTTTCTTCTCCCCATTCATTTCAGACATAAGGATATTTGTCTCTGTGTCCTCCACGGTCTCTTGTCCAAAAATGGACTGGGCCCTCTTACTTTGGGACAAGTGTGGGGAAGAGGAAAAAGAAAGAAACAGATCAGGAGAATAAACATCATGTCCCTGAGAACAGGATGTAAGCCATTCTTGTACACATCCCAGTGTTCATTACATGTTATCACAGTCCCTGCAATAGAGAAGCACTTAGTAGTTCAGCTCAGCCTTTTGAAGTTCGTTCATGGAGAGAAAGCTGACTGCCTCAGCAACCCTAGTCTGTCCTTGATGGATTTGGGGAATGCCTGCTTGATAACACCATCTCTATTTGCTGTTATTTGTTCCTTTTACTTGGAAAATTTACGACATGTATTAGGAATTTCAGCTGACTGCTTTAAAGGGACTTAACCTGGGGATTTCTGCTACATGTTCTTAATCTGTGATTTGGTAATGCTTTGTAGTCACCTATGTCATTTTAATGTATTTTCTATCTTCCTGGCTATTTATCCATTCATCCATCTATTTGTTAGCCATTATTCGTTTCTTTTTACTTTGACTTGGCCTATACTTAATAAACTCACTCATTCAAAACTAAAAAAAAAAATTATTTTGGCAAAAAAAAAATCATAAGGAAAGTATATATGCCTTCAACAAATTCTCTTAGGTTTCCCTTCCCCTAAGCTCCTTCATTTGTGGAAAGCGTTTGCATACAGGTTGGTATCCTAGTGGGATTTTTCAGTTTCATCTTAAAAATTCAGTGTTATCTTCTAAGAAAAACCTGAGCATCCATCTTGGCCTCCCCAACCCAACCCATGGGGTGATGGGCTGCCTCTCTACAGTGTCAGATAGATAACCTTGTCACAGTTGTTTCTTCATGCTTGGCTGAAGCTGGGCAGTGGCTATGTAAAACATTCCTTTCTTTCTGGTTTCTCTTGATCTTTTGCTAGGAAAAAAAAAATACTTTGTGGAAGATTTTTTTCTCTGTGCCCATTGGCATTTCCCTGCTGCCATTTTCTACAGCAATAAGCCTGGAATACATGAGATGCAAAGAAAA
Organism: Phyllotis vaccarum; assembly: GCA_033318265.1. Taxonomy (NCBI): domain Eukaryota; kingdom Metazoa; phylum Chordata; class Mammalia; order Rodentia; family Cricetidae; genus Phyllotis; species Phyllotis vaccarum. The sequence goes on along the minus strand of JARWLC010000012.1, from coordinate 99,674,245 downwards.
ATCTAGGGAACCATGAATATGTTGCTTCTCCAGAACCGGAACAACTCTTGATATTCAGCATATTTCTCTATGGTTTTGAGGGTCTTCTGTCTGATTTATAGTATCTTGGGGTTTTTATTGAATTTAGTAAGAATTAACAAAAAAGGGGGTTTTGTTATTTAAAATATGTTTAAATATATTTGACTCTCTGATTCTAGTTCCTGGTTCTTCAATGGCCGCAAACGTTTTATAAAGGAATTTGATATCGATAGTCCACCTCACCAGAAGGTGTCTCATGGGAATCCTGCACTCCCTGCCACTCTCTGTCTTATCAAAATTGCCACTTTTCCCTCTCTTAGGTACAGAAGGAGTTAGAGCCACCTCGATCATTTGTCATCTTTTGTCATTATCCAACAAATAGAGCCATCATTCCTAGTGACAGGCTAATAAAGGGGGAAAATGTTACTTAAATCAAAACCATATTCCCATGCACAAACCTTCTTCACAAGGGCCCCATCTTGCTTGGTGCTGCTGACAAAGAGGCTGGACAAAGAGTTGTGAAGGGCAGACGGAACTGTGCTGCCCTGCAGGGAGAAACAACTGTTACCAAGGCCTCCAGGAAGAAAGAAGCAACAGAACATTGTGATATCCATACAGCCAGGCTGGGTCCTGCTGCTTTCCCTAGATTAGGGGAATGAGGTGATTCGCCCCCCCCCCACTCTAAATTCTCCATGGCTTGTTGTCACTCCAACTGTTTTTTATTTTATTTTATTTTTTTTAGAGATCTTCTTCTGTGTTCATTTTAACCCTATTTCTCCTCTTAAATATGCTTTACACCAAAATAAAGTAGGAAAAATAACAAAAACATGAGTTAAAGGTAAAACTGTACTCGGGAGAAAAGGTACAACGTAAAATAATTTTATTAATAAGAAGAACTAAGGACAAAATAAAATTATTAGACAGTCAGAAAAATACTATGGAAGCTATTATTTCTGAGGAGAAAGCAGGATCTTATAATTTTTTTTTAATCTGTAAGTAATTATTTTGGAGACTATGGTGTTCTGTTTATATACATTAAAAAATTACGGTGTATTTTATATATCTGGATGAGCTAGCATGGAACAAAAATTTTAAAGACTTGATCACCGTGATTAACAAGTGTCATTCATTGAGGGAAACATGGAAAGCTATACTTCGGTGTGGTGGCCATTGGCGCAACACTGGGTTTTCTTCCAAACCTAACACTCTTCCCAAGGGGAGTCAACAGTTTTCATCATAGAAGAAAAACTCATCATGTAAATTTCCATAGCACCCTTGTTCTCCTTCCCATAGAGGCAAACTTCTGGCAGAGACCATGTAATCTGATATACTATTTATTTAGAAAATTGACCATTACATTCACTGGTCATAGTAGACCACCTCAGCATATTATGTTCTGAAAGTAGATGGCTAATTCTGCCTAAATTTGAGGTTTGGTGTTTCGCCTATAGATATAAATCTCATTCTCTAGATATCCTTATCAGTAACAAAATAAACAGTTCCAGAATCATCCACCAAGTCCTGGATCAACTTTTTGATGCTACCAAAAGTGATATTGGCTGCCCACAAAACCTCCAACAATAAATAAATTAAGCAGTTTTTATTTAAATTCACATGGAGTATTTATTAAAATTTTCAATGTACTAAGCCCATTGAATGAGTCTCAACAAACTTCAGGGAATTGGTAGCAAACAAAACAAAACAAAAAAACACCTATTTTTAAATCAAAAGAAGGCACCAATAAGTAAAAGGAAACAATCGAGATTGCAAAATAAAACACTTCTAAATAACTCAAAGGTCAGAGACAAGATTTTAATGGAAATTTGAAAGTGCTTAACAAAGACAAAATAAAAATATTTCCTCTTAAAATGTATGAGATACTACAGAAAATGTAATGCCTAGAAAACATCTGTGGTTCTAAAGCCTGGTATTAGACATAAAGAAAGACTAAAAAAAATTAAGAATAAAATATCCATGTTAACATATTAAAAACAACAGCAGAATAAATATAAATAAAGATGGAATAGACATAATAAAATCAATAACTAATAAGATAGGAAACAAAGCATAATGAATATTATCAGTATAGAGCAGACCTAGGAAGACCAACACAGTTAACTCACAACTAGAGGGAGGGTAAAAGAAAAGGAATGAAGGGGGAGGGGGGAGGGAGGGAGGAAGTGAGGGAGGGAGGGAGGGAGAGAGAGAGGGAGGGAGGGAAGGAGGGAGGGAGGGACGAAGTGAGGGAGGGATGGAGGGAGAAAGGGAGGAAGAGAGGGAGGGAGAAAGGGAAGGAGGGAGGGAGGGAAGGAGGGAGGGAGAGAGGAAGGGAGGGAGGGAGGAAGTGAGGGAGGGAGGGAGGAAGGGAGGGAGGGAGGAAGTGAGGGAGGGAGGGACAGAGGGAGGGAGGGAGGAAGTGAGGGAGGGAGGGAGGGAGGGAGGGACAGAGGGAGGAAGGGAGGGAGGGAGAAACTCTACTATATTATCATCACCCAAAGCAATAAAACTACATTTAAGAAATGTTAAGTATCTGTATTTTTCCTCCTTGATGTCACAAAACTTCTGTCAAAAGCGACACAGAGAAGGACGCTGTGGATATGCTCATCATGGAGAGTGGAAACAGATTTGCGAGGCAGCTAGTCACACTGAATCTGTACTCATGAATAAAGAAATAAAAAGCTGGATTGGGTTAGGGGATGGCTGGGTAGGGAGAGAACTGAAAGAGATGTCTTGATTGGGGGAAGTACTTGGGGGGTCATGTAGAAACCTGGTGCAAGAGAAAATCCCACAAAATCTACAAGGATGACCCCAGATAAGACTCCTAGAAATAGTGGAGAGGGTTCCTAAATTGGCTTTCTCCTGAAATTAAATTGGTGACCACCCTAATTGTCATTATAGAGCCTTCATCCAGTAACTGATGGAAGCAGATGCAGAGATCCACAGCCTAGCACTGGGACCAGCTTGGGGAATCCTGTTGAAAAAGGGAGGAAGGATTATATGAGCCAGGGGGTCAAGGGAACCCACAATAACAACAAACCTGGACTCATAGGAGCTCACAGACTGTGAAATGATAGCTAGGGAGCCTGTGTGACACTGACACCTTCTACATATGTGTTACAGTTGTATAACTTGATCTACTAGTAGTGAAAGCAGGACTTGTCCTTAATGCTTTGGCTGGCTTCCAGGAACTTATTTCTCATAATGGGCTGCCTTTCCCAGTCTTAATAGAAGAGAAGGAGCTTAATCCTACCTCAACTTAACATGCCATGCTTTGTTGACACCTATGGGAAGTCTGCCCCATTCTGAACAGACACAGAAAGAGGGGGGGGGGGATTGTGGAGTGATATGGGATGTCCTTTTGTGTAGGGATTTAATAAAGCTTCAGAAGTTTTGGAGCTATCAGAGGGAATCTACCCACAATCTATGTGGGGGGTTAGTAAAAGCTCCAGAAGTCCCAGAGCTCTAACCACAGTCAGTCTAGGAAAATCAGAGTGGTGATTCAAACCTTTAATCCCAGCACAGGGAGTATCCTGGGAGTGGTGACTTATACCCTTAACCCTAACTGAGTCAAGGGCACTTCAGATTATAGAAGGAATTCCAGGTTCCCAAGCAGGTGTGGTGGGGCCACGCCTTAATTACCGAAAGAATACTTGTCGGGATTCAAACACAGAGAAATCCATTCCAAGGGAATCGAGGCTGAGGAAGCTAGAAGACAGCTGGGTAAGATTTGACTGTGGTGTTTATTCCCTCTAGTATCTCCAACTTCTTCAGAGATCTATCTCTGAGTCTCATTCTTTCGTGCGACACACTTCTGTATGCTGTAAATATACTTGATAACCATTTGTTCATAAAGAGGCTGTGTTGACCTATGGCAAGGCAGCTTTGAAGCAGGCAGGAAATCTAAGCATAGATAAAGAAGAAGGAGGGTGGAGTCAAGGAGACACGATCAAGCCACCAAAGAAGTAAGATGTAAAAGTACAGGTAACCCACAAACCATGTGGCAATACATAGATTAGTGGAAATGGATTGAGTTAAGTTATAAATCTAGTTGATAAAGAACCTGAACCATAGGCAAACAGTTTGTAATTAATATTAGCCTTTGAGTAATAAGTGAATATTTTATAAGTGGCTGCGGGACTGTGGGTGGGAAAGATTTCTTCAGACCATGGCCTGATTGGGTCAGAAACTTTTAGCTACAGTGGAGGACAGGGGAGAGGGAACCAGAGGAACAGGAAACCACTTCCCTACATTGTCTCATTAGGATCACTCAAGTACATTTGCATTTTTACAAGCTGGAGCCTTTGATCAATCCCTAGAGTCCTAGTTCAGATCGAGAGGTTTCTCTTTAGTATAACTGATCTCTATAACATTCACAGCTGCTTTCTCAGCCTTCTCCTCTAAATCTTCAAGCTCATTCTTTCTCCTAAAAATGACACTTTTCACACTTACTAATCTTTCTTCCTAGCTGTTGTTCTCTTCCTACAGACATGGATAAGAGCAGTGAGCAGTAGTCTTTCCACAACCTGAATGCTCCTGTCTTAAAACGTGTTCTGGCAAATTATTAGCCCTCCCCCACTTCCTTTTTAAAAAAATTTAGCCTCATTCAAGTTCTGAGGCCATGGATAAAATGTAGTGACATTCTCTACTAGAATATAATGCTGTGGGATTCTATATGCTATGAATATCTTTTGTTCTCATTGGTTGATCATAAAGCTGTTTGACCAATGGCAAGGCAGAATAAGGTTAGGCAATACTATAAAACTAAAGACAGAGATAAAGGAGTGTGGAGTTGGGGCAGATGCCAGCCAGCCTCACAAAGAGCAAGATGCCGGAGAACCAGTAAGCCATGGGCCACATGATGATACAAAGATTAATAGAAATGCGTTAATTTAAATGTAAGAGTTGGTTAATGATAAGCCTGAGCCATCAGCCAAACATTTATAATTAATATAAACCTCTGAATGATTAATTGAAAGTTGATGTAGAACAGGGTTGGATAGAGAAACTCTGGTTATAACATAACATGAATGGTCTCTAACACAGATCCCAATAAAATCCTGGTCACTTCCAAAACCTTGTGCATAAGACTCCATCCACTATTTTGTTTTGTTTTGTTTTGTTTTGTTTTGTTTTGTTTCTTCCCCACTAAATCTTGCTTATATTAGTCAAGGCCTTTTCTATCCAAAGTTCCAAAATTTTCCACATGGCAGCAGAGGTATGAGGCAATGGTGTAGGGGGATTATGTTATTCCATTGTAAATAATTGTCCCCGCCTATGAGTTTAATAAAAAGCGCTGATTGGCCAAAGGCAGACAGGAAGTGTGAGCGGGGCTACCAGACTAAGAAAATCTAGGAACAGGAAGCACAGAGCAGAATGCCAAAGACAAGGCAGAAGATGCAGAGGACAACTATGCTGCTCTGAGAAAAGGTATCGAGCTGCATGGCTGAACAGGATAAGAGTCATGGGTTAGATTAAGGGTAAAGAGTTAGCAAGTTATATGCCTGGGCCTTAGGCCGATCAGCCTAAAACTATTGTGAGCATCTGTGTGTCTCTCAGGGTCTGTGGGTCTGTGGTTCTAAACCTTGAGGTTAGGCCTGAAAGTCTAGAACTGAAACCTCATACTACACAACGGAACACATTGCATCTGGTCAGGAAGCAGAAAAAGATGAACCCAGCTAATTTTCTCCCTTTTACTAAGTCTGAGTCCCCATCCCATGGAATTATGCCACTGCATTCATGTTAGGTTTTCTCTGTTCTGTTAACCCTTTTTGAAAAATTATTATAGACACATTCACAGGTGTGTTCCCACAGTGATTTTAAATTCCGTCAGCTTGACAAAGAAGATAAACTATCACATATTTAAGTACTAAGTGCTACATAGAAATGTAACAGATATTAGAGTGTCTATCAATATTATGACAACATTCATGCCACTGAATTATAGGAAATAAAATTTAAAAATTACTATCACTGAAAAATAACTAAAAAAAAAAAAAAGTTGTAGCATCCTGTGCTCCAAGCCTAACAAGCATTACCATCTGAATTAGAGCAGCTCTGATTATCTGTGAGATCCTCAAAACATTGGGCCAGTTGAGATTCCTCACAAAAGGGTAAGAAAAGTCATTAGATCCTTCCCTAAGATCTCAGCATTCACTCCTTTCTACACGCCATTTCCCAGATGCACATGATTGTACCCCAGATGCACCTGGTTGGGGAAAGATTTGAGAGAATAAAGAAAGAAGAAAGTTAGCTGAAAGGGTTTCTTATATACAGCAATGTGGAAGTCATCACCCATTCTGGGATAGGACTTTTCATTTATGTGGCTGTTTGGGGACCACCCGTGCTCCTGTTTGTAACTCCTTACCCTATTTATGGTAAATAAACATTTGTTTACATCTCCTTAGGAAAAGCTAATACAACAGAAATATTAATGGTAACTATTTTAAAAATTGAAGCTGTAGTCAATCCTTGGTCAAAAAAGATATACTTACAGGAAAGTCTCACCAAAATTCTACTAAAGAGATAAAACAAAACAGCTATAAACAAACATATCCAGAGATGTTTTTAAAAGAGAAAAGCACACTAACTTACCGAGGACAGTTTCTTGGTATGTGCTTTATTCTAAAAAGTTACAAGTGTTGATATAACAAAAAGAGAAAGTTACAAATTTTAATTTGGACTTCAATGTTAAAAATCTTAATATTTTCATTAATTTGCTGTTATTTTCAATAGCAAATACAGACAAGTAGTATGCTGCATTTTAGAAATTGTCCACTTAGACATTACTAGCCTAAGCATATTTTTTAAAGAAGGCCAGGATAACCTATTTCAGTTAACCTGTTAATCCCACCAAACAAGAATAAGACCACTAACACAAATTTTGAGCCAAATCTGAAACAAATTTTATTAAGCACTGGCCAGGCCCATATCAGAAATTTCCAGAGAATGACTCTAAATTAGTCATTAGTCAGGGGCTTATAAAGGCAAAACCCACAAGGCTATGTACCGTTCTGACTACGTACCTCCTGCCTATGAGTGATCTGAGCACATCCTGTGAAGTTGGAGCAATCAAGGTGTTTACAGAAGCAAAACCCAGTGACTTGTTATCTTACATAAACAATAGCCTGACGTGGGAATGTCTTTCTGTATGCTGTGAATAGCAATCTTTAAATAAAGGAGCTGTTTTGGCCCATGACAGGCACCATAGAAAAAGTAGGTGGGGGAATCAGAATAGGTAGGAAAGGAAGGGTGGAGTCAGAGTGAGACTGAGCCAGCAGCTCAAAAAAGGAGCAACATGTAAGGAACACAGATGAGCCACGGGCCACATGGCAGACAAATGAATAGAAATGGATTGAGTTAAGATGTAAGAGCTAGCTAGCAATGTGCCTGAGTCATAGGCCAAACAGCATGAAGCTAATATAAGTGTATGAGTCACTTTTGGGGGCCAAAGCAGCTATGGGCGGCTAAGGGGTTTGGGGCAGCAGGTCTGGGGTCTGGACTTCTGGCTGTCTGGGGCCAGAGACCTATTTTAACAATAGCCCCTGGCATTCTTAGGTATACCTCCACAGCCAGACCTAGTAATGTACTTAATTGAATAGTTGAGTAGTATATCCAGCCAACCAGGTTAACATATAAATTTATCATAATGAATCTACTTTTCTCCACACACACTGAGTTTCTATGAATGAATTATCTATAACTCAAGTAGAGAATTACATTTTTTATCAGTTTGAAGCAACCAGGGGAAAATCAAAGAGTACTAAAAAAGCTGAAAATTTAAAAAAGCAGTACAGAAAAAGAAAATCAAAGAAATCCTCAAACTTGTGCATGAACCTTTTTCAAGTTCTTGACTAACTCATAAACTGCACAGTCTTAAAGAAAAATTAAAAATCCGGCTGAATCAGGATTTAAATCCAATCAGCAACTGATTGGTAACTTACAGTATTTGAACCACTATTGCATCAGTGGGCATATCTCACTAGACATTATTATAGCTCTCTCATGGTTTACAGACAGGGATGATTGTTAAATACTTTTCTGTCCTATAATATAAATAGAACCTCTTGACACAACAACAACAAAACAGCTAGCCAAAGGGGTATTGCTTTCAGGTTGTACCAGTTTGACTCCCCTATGTTCTACAACTCAAGAATGTGGTTTCTTCAGGAATAAGAATTTACCACCAAGTTCTGTTGGAAAATCAAGGGCTATGGTGGTAGCCTCTTCATCAAAAGCTATAGAGAAGAACCAAGTACAATTGCTCTGCTACATGAACATAGTACTAAACTATCCTAAGTTCTTATTTTTATATCCACAGATTAATGTATCTTTCATCCCTCATCAGAGAGAGAGAGTGTGGAAGATTATGTTGTTACATTGTAAATAACTGTCCCACCCACTGGTTTAATAAAAAGCGCTGATTGGCCAAAGGCAGGCAGGAAGTGTGGGCAGGGCTACCAGACTAAGAAAACTCTAAGAACAGGAAGCACAGATCAGAACTCCAGAGAGAAGCCAGAAGAAGCAAAGGACAACTGTGCTGCTCTAAGAAAAGGTACCCAGCCACATGGCTGAACAGGTTAAGAGTCATGAGTTAGATGAAGGGTAAAGAGCTAGCAAGCTATATGCCTGGGCTTTAGGCCAATCAGCCTAAAACTAATTATAAGCATCTGTGTGTCTCTGCAAGTCTGTGGGTCTGTGGGTCAGTGGGCCTAAACCTTGAGGCAAGGCCTCACAGTCCAGGCCAGAAATCTCTTACCACAAATGGCAGCCCAACGTGGGTCAAATATGCCCACATAAAGCCATAGAAAGTTTAAAAATGGTCTAGAGCCCAAAGCAGCCTCTGAATTGTGTCTCCCACGTGAGCCATGATACAGAGATGCTCTGGTGAAGCACATGGGCTTGAGCTACAATGGCGGGCTTTTGGAATGCAATTTAAAGTGTAAAATGGCTGGTTCCTGAAGTCTCATAGAACCATCAATATAAGCAAAGCGTTGTAAATGATGTATTTAAGATTTCTGTTCATAAGGAAAAAGGAACAGAATCAATGATGGCTTCTTAGTGTTGATATTTTCTTGGATCAGCCCTGTTTGCCTGAGGCAAAGTGAGGCTTGACTTTTTGAAGAGAAGCTTCCAATTCAGCCTTAGAGGCAAAATACTTTTGAGTTTTTTAAGAGGCCCTGCTGCCTAATACTTAAATAGAGTTAATGAGCAGCGGATAGCAAAGTTTGACTTGGTAATTATATGGACCCTAAAATTCCCCAGAGTACCTGGGTTAAAAAGATAAATTCTATGAAATTAGACTAGGAGCTGGGTGGAGCCATCTACCCATCCTACCAATCTTGAATCCTGGCAGATTAAAGGTGTGTTCAGAAACAGAAAGAAATAGAAGACTCTGGGTAGAGTTAATCACCCTAGTGAAGCAAAGGTGTGGTCAGAGACAGAAAAAGTTAAGAAATAAAATATACAGTAAAGACAGTTTTTTTAAAAAAAAACTCTAAGTGGTTTAGAGTGTGTTGATATATATATATATATATATATACACACACACACACACACATAGGCTTAGAGAGAGAGAGAGAGAGAGAGAGAGAGAGAGAGAGAGAGAGAGAGAGAGAGAGAAGGTAGAGAAATCCCTTAAGAAAGAAATAGAGTAAAATAAATAAATAAATAAATAAATAAATAAGCAAGCCACATAAAGATGGAAAATATAAAGAGTATCTGGATACTGTATGTTATTGTCTTATCTTTAAGCTTCTTGACTGAAAATGAAATAGTAAAAGCTGCTAAAAGACAGTTGATTATAAATGCTGTTGGATTAATTCAACCCATATATTTTGTAAATGAGTTTACTTTAAAACTGAAATCCAAAGATATGCTACTTTGGAGAAGAGGTTTTCTTTTTATTTTCATAGAAAATGAGAAGCCGAGGATTTATTCCTGGATAAAGAGCATAAAGTTTGATAGAGGAACACCTCCTGAAAAATTTCCATTGGAAATGCATGGACCAGATGATTCAGCATTTCGGAGCACCTCTGTTGAAGTTTCCAGGAGCTCTGTATCCAGAACAATTTCAAGGAGACTGGCTGAGATGATGCAGCCTTACAGACTACTCCACTAAAGACTTGTACATAATTCTAAATTTTTCTTTGGATTCCCATGAGATGGTTGGCATCCCCATTCAGCAGGAAGTAGCCTAGAGAATGACGCCCACATTCCCAAAACATGGATTATGGATGTTTGTGTTTATTTATAGTGTTGTTTATAAGTTGTTATAGATAAGGTGGAAATAATAATAGATTTGGAGTTCTTTTTATTTTAAAAGAGAAAAGGAGATATGTGGGAGATTATGTTGTTACATTGCAAATAATTGTCCCACCCACTGGTTTAATAAAAAGTGCTGATTGGCCAAGGGCAGGGCTACTAACTAGGCTAAGAAAACTCTGAGATCAGGAAGCACAGAGCAGAATGCCAGAGAGAAGCCGGAAGAAGCAGAGGACAACTATGCTGCTCTAAGAAAAGGTACCGAGCCGCATGGCTAAACAGGTTAAGAGTCACGGGTTAGATGAAGGGTAAAGAGCTAGCAAGCTATATGCCTGGGCCTTAGGCCAATCAGCCTAAAACTAATTATAAGCATCTGTGTGTCTCTGCAAGTCTGTGGGTCTGTGGGTCAGTGGGCCTAAACCTTGAGGCTAGGCCTCAAAGTCCAGGCCAGAAATCTCTTATTACAAGAGAGTAGTTTCTTTTTGCAATAAATGATGATCAATGTGAAAATCCAAATTGGTTGCATATAGCAAATAAGGAACTATAGAATGTTCAGCTCTAAATACATGAGGGGGCAGAAAGATAGTAAGAGCCAGAGGTGGTGGACATCTGCATAGAAACCGTATTTGAAGAACATAACAAGGTCAGTATACACACAAATTCAAACTGGCTATAACTACTTGTACAAAACAGAAGTCAAAACCCTTAGAATCTCAATATGGATGGATGGTGAGGCTCATGAAGTCCTACCCCAACTGAGAAGCTATTTGCAACTGATGGTTGCTAGATGCATAAAGTAAGTTTTCTTGTGGGATGTGGGCCCTGAAAGGCTACCCATATTCCAGTAGATGATCCTATAGAATTGCACATACAGCACCAAGTGAACTTCCCGAAAGAGAGGAAGCAAGTCCGAGAGAGAGAGAGAGAGAGAGAGAGAGAGAGAGAGAGAGAGAGAGAGAGAGAGAGAGAGAACACTTGAGGTTGGAGAAGTAGGGGAAAGAGCAATTCAAGAGGACAGAATGACAGACAGATTTGATCAAGTTATGCCTATATGAAATTCTCAATTTAAAAACTCTCATTAGAAGCAACAACTAAGAGCAAAACCAGAAAAATTCACTGTTGTCCCCTTTAAGGGGCTTCAAAATTAAGTAGTATCTCATTTAATAAAATTAAAAGTTTGAATCGCACTCTATTAGGAGTACTGAGAAACATAGGATTACTGTATTTGGGGGTAAAGTTTACCTCTCAGAAGAAAGTGTGCTCCAGCACAGAAAACAGATACAAAATAGCTCCCTACCAAAACAAAAGGAATCACTCTGACGAGTATGAAATAGTACAGAGTGGTTATAACATAGCTCACACAATATTCAAATTCTAATGAAAGATTTATTAGACATGATTCTTAGGTAGGGTTTTGATTACTGTGGAGAGACATCATGACCTATGCAATGTATACATATAAAAACATTTAATCAGAGCAGTCTTACAGTTCAGAAGTTGAATTCATTATCCTCATGACTAAAAGCATGGTGACATGCAGGCAGATATGATATGGGAGAAGGAACTGAGAGAGTTCTATATCTTGATCTGCAGGATCAGGAAGAGAGTGAGACACACCAGGCCGGTCTTGGGCTTCTGAGCTCTCAGAGCCCACTCCCAATGACGTACTTCCTACAGTAATGCCACACCTTCTCCAACAAGATCTCACATTTCAATAGTTTCAGTTCCTCTGTACCTATAGGACCATTTCATTCAAGGGAGAGACAGTAAATGAGATGCAGTGTTACAGAGCAAGAGGTAAACACAACAGAACCAAGATAACTGCATTTTATAAGTAGGTAACAAGACCTATAAGAATTTAAAGAAAAAGATGAGAAAAACATAGTAAACAGATAAGAAAATGCATTATAGAAACGGAGACTATAAATAGAACAAAACAGGAAATCTAGAATTAAGGTGTACAATTTCTGAAGAAATAATAAGACAGTGGTTTTAATGCAAGAGCAAAAGAAGAAAAGACTGATTATTTTAAAACAGATAATAAAATATTTAATCTAAAGAAGAAGAAAACCAGTGAGAGAAATTCCCAAATTACGTCTGGGAAAATATTTAGTAGTTTAGTATCTGTTTAAATGAAACAGACCATAAGTAAAACCAGTAAATGAATGAATTTAAGAAACTTACTTGAGAAATAATTGGCAAAATATCCCCTAGATAATTTTAAAACAGAATTAACTCATAACTTGTGTATGCAGAACTCAATGGTGAAGTGCTTGGTTTTCTCACCAAAGGCCCTGGGTTTCTAGTCTGCTACCCCATACAAACACAGATGAGTTCAGGGATAGAACCAAGGCAGTCAAAGAAACACAGGAAGAGTGAACATAAAGAAAACCAGAAGCTGGCAATCGCTGTTTGCTTGTAAAGAAGGTAATACATGATGAGATGTTTCACACTGATATTCTTAGGATCTGTGAGCACAATTGAAAGTAAAAAGGTAGGGAGAAAGGTCCTAAAATGTAGTCAAAGCTTTCTGAGCTGGACTTTCCAGTCTAGTCCAAAGGTTCGGACCCACTCTCAGAACCTCTTAGCCTCAAATAATCATACAAAGGCTTATATTAATTTTATGCTGATTGACCTAGGGCCCAGGCATATAACTAACTTATGACTCTTGTGTAGCCATGTGGCTTGGTACCTTTTCTTGGTGCAGCATCTCAACTTCTTTCTTCTGCATCCGCTGGCATCTCATCGTGGTGACTCTGTGGTGTTTCTCTGGTTTGTCTCTGGGATCTCTGCTCTGCTCTTTCTGTTTCCAGAGTTTTCTTAGTCTGTAGTTCCGCCCACACTTCCTTTCTGACTTCTGCCCAATCAGCTTTTTATTAAACCAGTAGGCAGGACAATTAGTTACAATGTAACATAATCCCACTACACTAAAATACATCAACAATAAAAACATAAGTGTAATCACTTATTTCAAATAATATGTAGCACATAATATGAAAAGAAATGCATGCAGAGGCAATAACCGAAATGTTAACAGTAGATGTTTCAGTGTGACCTTAACTTTCTTCTGAATATTTAATGAACTTAATGGAATTTATTACAATGATCATTTATTATTCATCTAATCAGCATTTTAAAGATCTTTTAAAGATATAGAACCAAGCTTCTGTCAAGAGCCTGAGCTTTCCCCTTCCCCAGTGATGTTCCCTTGTAACGCTCTCCCTATCTTTCAGGGAAAGCATTACACACTGATGCTTGTCCCAGAGTTCACTTGTACAACACAGGAAAAGAATCCCTTAGAAACAGCCCTCAGTTTAGGGCTATGAGAAGTTTCCGCATATATATTTAAAAGCTATCTTTGTATGCTTAACAGACACAGTCAGTTTGCCCCTGAGAAGATGGCAGATGATGCTTAAATGTAGCAGTGGAGACTTACAAACCCCAGCTTGTAATTTTTTCTAAATTAATCATCAAAAGAAGTACATTATTCAGTGTGACTTGAGTCAATCACTCAAAAATATATCTTAAATCTGGCTTTTCTGGACATTTGCCAGTAAGTACATAACAAACAAAACAGGTGGATATTTCTCCCACTTTAAAGGTTATTATCCCACTGAGAAAAAATACATACTAAGTCATTGAAATAAGTAAATTACATGCCATTAGAAGGTGATAAAACTTAGGAGAAAACTAAAGGAAAAAAATCAAAAGTGGCAGGGAGAGGCTTAAACAAGCAGCAGAGAGATTACACAGAAAACACAAAAAGGAGGTCTGAGAGGGAACCATGCATATATCCAGGGTAAGAATGTGAATCCATAGGAAAAAAATGGTATAAAAGGAGGGCATGGTAGTTATCTCAGGACCATAGAGGAAAATAATGGTATAGCAAGTGATAACAGGAGGAGGTATGGTCTTCTATACCACTGTGAGGCTTTGGAAATTCCCACTGAAAAGGGAATTTAACTCAAAATAATTGTAGAAATATAGCACCCAAAATAAAAAACAAAAAAATATGGTATTTTGTTTATGGAAAAAAGTATGAACCCATGATAAGCATTCCATAGAAAGGCAGAATCCAGATCTTTCAGTTAATGAAAGATATAATAAGAAAAATATTGGAGTATGTACTATAGAGACATTTTTTCAAATACTTTAAAAGAATCAGTCCTAAATTATAATGTGTTAAATATGATAGATCAAAAACTGTGTTTGATTAATGGATAATATATTAAAGTTAACATTAATTGCATGTTATAATAAAATATTTTCAGTATCTAAAAAGACAATTTACAGATTCACACAGAACTCTTTTAAGTCAACAAGAAACAGATAGCCCAAGAAGAAAACATATCTTGGCAAGATATAAATAAGCAATTAAAATTAAAACAAGCCCAGGACCAAACAAGGGAATTAAGAGATGTCCTGTGATTCCATACTACAGGAGCAAATGAAAACAATAATATTATCTTCTCCTTGTAAATTTGGCTAAAAGGCAGAACTCAGTAATACCAACTGTGGGTGGGGCACATGGAAATAAGAGGCACACATGCCAGCAGTGTAGACAGTCCTGACAGCTATCTGTGGTCACCTATACTAGGCATGGTTATATGTGCTTTATGACCCAGTAGTAAGCATAAAGAACCTCTCCCCTAAGTCTGAACATGGCCCACACAGGAACATTCATTGTAGCCTCATTTATGCTGAAAGTTTTCTGGGCAGCCAGAATGTCCATCACAGACTGGGAGAATGAACACAGCGGGCTTGGAGGGGACACATAAAGTTTGTGGAAGCCTCAAGAAAGGAAAAAATTAAACCAGGCATGGTAGCACATAGTACACAACTCTCCTTCCAGCACTCAGGAGACAGAGGTAGTGGATTTCCATGAGTGTCAGGCAGCCAGGGATGCATACTGAAGCCCTCTCTCAAACAAACCAGAATGGAAGAACTAAACTGATGTGGGAGTGCCTTTCTGTATGCTGTGAATCTCAATCTTTGAATAAAGGAGCTGTTTTGGGCCATGACAGGCACCATAGAAGAAGTAGGAGGAGAAATCAAAGCATAGGTAGGAGAAGCAGGGCGGAGTCAGAGGCAGATGAGCTGAAGCCGCCCAACAAGAAACATGTAAGGAACACAGGTGAGCCACGGGCCACGTGGCAGACAGATTAATAGAAATGGGTTGAGTTAAGATGTAAGAGCTAGCTAGCAATGTGCCTGAGCCATAGGCCAAACAGCATGAAGTTAATATAAGCGTCTGAGTCATTTATGGGGGCCTGAGTGGCGGGCGGCTAAGGTGTCTGGTGCGGCAGGTCTGTGGGTCCAGGTCCCGGGCTTCCCAGGACTGAGAACCCCCATTGCTACATTAAGCATTATGGAATACCAAGACGGGCCCTCAAGTACTAAACGAAATAAAATAAGACATGTAAGCTACTATTATTTCCATAAATAACACAGAGAAAAACTTATTTCAAGAGACCACATATCAACAAATGATGCAATAAACGTAATAGAATGGCTATGAATAGATAAATAGAAGAATTAAAGTGGGGGAGGGGCCACAAGGAACAAGTAAATAAGTGAAGGAATTATTCATTCCTTTTTAAGATACTTGGAGGACAATGGCCTGAAACAGAGGTAAGGAAGTATACAGAGGCAGAAAATCACAAGCTTGTAATAACAAAGGCAAAATAAACAACTTTCAGGGAACATGGGTATTTCAAGGGGAAGCATGGAAATTAAGCCTGGAAAATGAATTGGTTATCTGAATTTGATGTATTTTTATTTTCTTTTATCTAAAATATTAGTTGTAAACATTATTAGTATTTAACAAATGAAGTAATGCTAAGACTCTGGATCAAAATTAAAGGAACTTGGGGGTTATGTGTGCTAAAATAATAAAAAGTAATCAAATATTTGAAGCATTTTATCCTAAGTATCTTCTATCAAGCACAACTAAAATCTCTGGGCACTTCCTGTGGCTCCGTGATGTCATTTCCTTTTGTACTGTTAGTTCTCTGTAGTGTTTGCACTTTACTCAACCCAGGCTGCCTCATAACAGATGTGATTTCCAGCTGTGTCTATATACCAACCACAGCGGGTTCATTAATAACAATTATTAAGTACTTTATGTTACAAATTGGGCCTGTGGCAACAGAAAAAACATCCAGTCATTTGTTTTATGGCCTTTTGTCAGAGCTAACTATAAATTCACATTATCTCAACATTATCAGCCCTGCAAAATGAATGTAAGCATGAGTCATAAATAAAACCACCAAACAGCTCAATCATTCTGGAAAGAGCAGAACATAAATTAACACTTGACGATGTAATGTTACGTATGAACTTAAATAATAGCTCAGGCCTTCCTGTCAGCTAATTATGCAAATTATTATTTTTAAGACTTACATTTTGTCGCTGCTTGGCTGGTGTGTACATTTAGATTCATAATTAGAGCACAATAAATACATAATTTGCACTTTGCTCTTCCAGAACCCATGAGTTTCACTAATGGTGTATGAAGAACAGTAGAAATAGAGAAAATGATGAACCACAAGAATGCCTCTTAGGGCAACAGGGAAAAGAAGACAACCCACTTCCTCTGAATACTACATCTTCATGGAAGAAACTGTTATGTTGTAAGAAATGTCTGACCCATCCAGTCCAAGGTTCAGGACTTGTAGACCTACAAAGCCACCAAAACACACAGATGCTTATATTAACTACAAACTGTCCATGGCTCAGGCTCATTGCCAGCTAGCTATTGCATCTTAACTCAACACATTTCTATTAATTTATCTTGCCACACAGCTCATGGCTTACCTGTACTCCATTACACATTGCTTCTTCGGCAGCTTGATGGCATCTCCCGTGACTCTGCCCCCCTTCCCCTGTATCTATGTTCCCACCTGCTTCTAAACTGTTTTGCCATAGGCCAAAACAATTCCTTTGATATCCAATGGTATTCACAGCATACACAAAGACATCCCACATCATTGTCAAATTGAAAAAAAGATAACAGAAAAGAAAGAGCAGATCTCAGCATCACAGGTGCCTGGTCAAAATCCATATGGATATGTAGTCAGTGTGTAGCCTCCAAAGTAACTCATACGATAAAGGAAAACAGAGAGATAAATGCAAGAGGAAAAAAACAAACATGAAAATTATTGACAGTCTACTGTAAATCACATGCATTAGTGATGAGATAACATGTGGTATGTGGTATTATATTCAATAAAAATAGCCGGAAATATCAGAGAGTCAGGAAACAGACCACAGCCAATTTTCACTAAGGAAACTCGGTAGGCCAAACAGGGTAGGTCCTGTCTCCAGGAGTCCTCAGACTGACTGGGTGAACAGGCAAAAGGGCAGAGCTTCTGCCTTCTCCTGTCTTGTATTTCTTCCCCACCCAGCTATTTAACTTCTTCATTCAACACCCCTACAGCTAGGATTAAAGTTGGGCACCATCACTGCCTGACTCGGTTAGTCCTTGAACTCACAGAGATCCAGAAGATCTCTGACTCCAAATCGCTGGAATTAAAGATCACCCCTCCTGACCTTTTTGGCTTGGCTCTGTCCTCTGGTATTTCAGGCCATTTTTATTGAATATATCATCACAACATTTTTTCATGTTTAAAAATAAATTCCTAGTCCTGGAAAGACAGTGAAGGAAGAAATTCAAATAGTTTCTAGAAGGGTATAAAGAAGTCCAAGCCTTAAATGCCATTAAACAGTACAAATAATAACTCCAAACTGCCCATTGTGTTTAATCAAAAGCTCTAATACTGGAAACTTTTCTGAGTTCTGATTTAGTATATGAAGATTAATGGCAGTGTATTGTGATAGCAAAATAAAGAAGTATTAAATACTAGATTCCAGTATGGGAGTTAGAGAACAATACTGTCTGAAGGAAATTGTTAAATGCATTACAATACACGGATGATGAACTACTATGGTGATGTGAAAATGTATTTCGTAAAGAATACTTAGAATATAACTTCTCCCAGAACCACTTCGAGTTATAATTATATAATATGCTTACAATCACTAATTATATTATTATAAAGTTCAGATATATGTAGATGGTCACACACACACACAAGCCTAGAAAATACACTAAAATAGATGAGACTGCATATCTTTATCACCTTAATAATAATATTTTTTGAATTTTCTTTGGGGGGCAAAAGAAATAGTTTACAAAATGTATGCCTAGTATGAATTCCTGTTCATTTTATTTTCAAGGCATATGGTAACCTGCAAATAATGGACTTGCATAATCCTGTTTTTCACAAAATCCAATATAATACCAATCAAATACTTCCCTGGTGCCCCTGAATCATGTCCTTTTTCTTTCTAAAGAAGCTTTTGTTCAAGTTTGGTTTTCTATATGTGATCAAGATTACAAAACCTGTTGACCTGTGTTAAAGTTAGAATCTCAATGAATTCAACCTCCTTCTGGAAACACACAAAACCAAGACTATTCCATAAAAAAAATTCTCTTTCCACTACAAAGAAACTCCAGTCTATGCTATACATCTCTTAAGTATGTTTACTGAGATAGAATTCCTCACTCATGGATGGACACATGGTTCAAAGCCCTTTTTGTCTCTCCTCCATATTCACTTAGCTTCCAGCAGCCCTTCTGTGTCGACCAACTTCTTGCCTTCCTCTGACCCTTCCCCTTTCTTTAGATGCATTTTCCTCTCTGACTATGCCCATACTTTTCAGACTATGAGGGTTCACCTCTTACATATACAGTTCAGTTCTTATATATACAAAGAAGGAAAAATAAGAAACTTTGTCTAACTGACATCATAAAGTGTGAGGTTTCAAAAGTCAAGCATGGCAAAATGCTGAACATGTCACATGTCATATCTTCTCTACCCCTACTCCACATCTAGACAACAAGCATTACCAGTGCTCTCTCAGACTTTTTTAAGCAATAGCTATGAAAATCGTGGCTATTTCTTCTGTAAGCTTACCTGAACCCCACCATCACTAAATTCTATTTTACTTCCAATATATATCTTGAGTAATTCACAGCTGTTTTTGTTCATTAGCACCAATTAAGACAAGTAGCCATGATCTCTCATTTAGACTCTTAAAATAACTTCTAACTTTTCCCCATTCACTTAACCCTTCATCCCATTACACACACAAAAGCCAACCATTTCCCAAAACAGTTCATCAAAAATAATTAGCACCAAGATCCAGAATCTCCAGTGGTTTCTTTAATAGAAACAACCAGTTCATGTATTTGCATAGCACACAGAAAATAAAGTTCTATGTAAAGCTGTAAAAATAAAGAGAAATTGGAGCCCATGGGAAGATATTTATATACCAGAGTGCACTAAAAGCCAAGGCAGGTGAGGGGTGGAGGTCAGAGTTCCTCTTAACTATAAACTTGGCATAGTCTACAATCACCTGAGAAGATGGTACCAATGAGAGATTGTCCAGGATAGGCTGACCTGTAGGCATGTCTGCAGGGGATTACCTTGATATGTCAACTGAGCTGTGATGACCCACCTAGAATGAGTGGCATCTCTTTTTGGGCAGGAGATCCTAGATTATATGCATGGAAAAATCAAGCTGCACATGCATACACACTAACTCATCGTTGTCTGTTCCAGACTGTGCGTGTCATGTTACCAGCTGCCTCAACTCCATGATGCCTTAACTTCTATGCAATGATGGAGTATAACCTGGAATTCTAAGCCAAATAACCTCCGCTCCCTTAAATTGCTTTTACCCACCTATTTTATAACAGCAAGAGGAACCAAAACCAAAACACAGGAAGTTAATGGAAATCCTCTCTAATACACAAGTCTAGATTTTTTTCTCCCTAGCTGTAAAATGTACAGAATGTGTATTATTAATGTAAAACAGCAAACACACTGAAATAGATATTTACACACTAATTTTTTTTTTTTTTAAAAAGGGTATCTGAACACATCTGAGTTGCCTCTGCCCACGATGATTGAATAGTGACATGGATGAAGCCCCTTCAGCTCCTTCCATCAGCTAGGCTAATCTCCCCAGTTTTTACTGTAAGACAGAGACACTCCCAATCTTTCTACCACAGATGTGAGAAAGACCTACTCTTGTTTGTTTGATTTCTTGGATCTCAGCTCTTTTCTACATTTGTGTCTTATTCCTCACCTGGAAAATTTCTGCAGGGATTCAGCCCGTGTTGAAGTGAGTATGTCACTGATAGTAGGGTTTGACAGAAATGAATTTGCATGAGTAGCTGGGGAGCCTCCTGAGAGACTACTCCCTATTAGAGGAGAGAGAATTCTGGTACTGGAATGCGCTCAACCCATTAACATTATTCATTGAAACAAAAAGCTGATTCTGAGAGGAGTGGGGGTCTGTCACTAACATTTATTCATCCCAATTCTACAAGCTGGAAGATGTGTGATTTAGAGGCCATTGGTTATTTTTTTTTTAAGACAGTAATTGCTTTTTCACTTCAGGGAAAACTGTTTCACTATATAGAGAAAGCTAAGTCAGATCCCCACACTGTTAAATACTGTTAGCCACTTATCCAATATCAATTTTCCTCTTCCTTTTTGTTCAGGCAGCTTGGATAGTTTTTGTCCGACACAGCAGTCATCAGGCTAAACGCTTGCTTCCCCTCTTCCTTGGAAGCTCGAGGGTATCTATATGACAGACACATTTATGGTAAATGACAGGTGCATAATGGTTCCAGAAGAGATTATACATTCTTGAGAAAAGCAGTGGTTTTATTTCATAGTCTTTCTACTCCTTCTTATAAATTCCCTGCTTAAGTATAGACATGATTCCTGGCACTCCAATGGTCATCTTCTAACCTTAAAACAACAACACGAAGTAAAGGACAAGAGACTCATAGTGATGCTGGCCAGACACTAACAAGCCGATGAACAGCTCCTTCAGATACTTATTTCCAATACAAGTTGAGCCTGCTTCGCATAATTATGAGAAAATCAGCATCTTCATGAAGTCTGGGTAGCTGCTAAGATTCTGTCTTTATGGAGCTTTATTCACCACCAAAGCTAACGATTCCTCAACGTTCTACAGCCACTGGTGGCTTGTAAGTCGATAGGGAAACATCTCATGGCTTAGCAATTCATAGATCACATGGTGAATGTCTCAGAGATAGTTTCATAATCGCCCTCACTTCCAAATAAGCAGCATTAGAGTAAAAGGTAGCAAGAGCAACGTGACTAGATTATGCAGAAACACTGACGGAAGACATGAGGAGATGCTTTAGTGTACACTTCTCAGTCCAGAAAAGGTCAAGTTGTTCACTATATTCTGTAGCAATACTAATGTCCCAAAGAACGTAAGCACTAGGAAATTCTGTTGTTGGTCAAACTCTAAAAAGAGAGACAGCACTTTATTCTTCAAGCATCCATGGAAACATCAAGTAGTTCACTTTTTGAATCTTAAGGAGTCAAGAAGGCTTGAAATGAAAGTTGATTGTGCAGTTCTACCAAAGCTCAAGAGCTATTCTGCCCACTGTAGCAGCCACTAGACACAGGAGGCTATTTACATTCAAGAAAGCTAAATAACATGTAAAATTCAGTTGAACAGCTACCCTGACACTGGCAACTATTAGCATCACAGACTGGAAACACAGCCTCACTGTAGAGAGCTACTGTATAGATCATTCTCAAAAATAAGACAATGCTGTGTGGCTTAGACGATCCTTGGTGGATAACCACTGGGTTGACAGGCTTTAGAAAGCAATTCCACAGGATAGAAACTTCTGTTAAGTTTCTGCATTGCTGCATTTCTAATGCTTGGTCAGGAAGTAATTGCTTGGTGAAGTCAGTGTTCTCAACTCAGTCAGCTTGAATTTTCCTTCTCTTAGACAACCCGGACATCCTAAGGCACATATTTAATTTTCTTCTTATTGTATTCCTATTACAATTTTAGCCTAGTCCAGTGACTTCTATGGTGATTCCTGGAATCTCCTCCACTTATAAAATCTCTGGCTCATTCAAGAAAGTTCTATAGTTACTATGCATTTATGGTTTATACTAAGATGCCTCCTTTTTCCCTTTTTCTTTTTATTGCTGGCACTCATATTCCTAGCCCACCCTTCAGAAACTGTCTTTATGATCTGTCCCATCTAGGAGAGAGAGCAGAAGTAAGGAGAGAAAGACAAGTCTGTAGATAAGTAAGTGACTGTCAACACGGACAGGGATGCTGCTCCTCAAATCTTACTGATTTGTGCCACCAGTACCAGTTACTGCTTTCACTGCTGTAACGTCATACTTGATTAAAAATCAGCTTAAGGGATGAAGGGTTCATTTTGGTTCCCAAATGATGCCAAATGATGGGTGTTGTATAGCAATGGCAGGGAAGGCACAGAGGTAGATGTGGGAGGCAGTTGGTCACACCATGTTTGTACTCAGAAAGCAAAGGCCAATGAATGTAGGTATTCAGCTTGCTTTCTCCTTTTTAATAAGTTTAGAACCTCTGTGGAACAGTGCAGCCCGTATTTCAGATACATCTTCACTATTGAGTTAAACTTTCCTAAAAACACCCTCACAGACATCCCCTGAAGTGTTTCCATGGTAATTCCAAATCCTTTAAAGTTGACAAGCAAGATTAACTATCGGTATTAGTCAGGGTTCTCTAGAGGAACAAAACTGATAGGATAAATATATATTAAAAGAGTTTATTAAATCAGCTTATGTTAAAATAGTAACAACCATTGTCTCACACCTGGGAGATGGAGAATCTGGTAGTGACTCCATCCTTGAGGCTGGATGCCTCAACAGTTGGAATATTCTCACAGTGGCTGTCTCACACTGAAGAATCCAACAGCCCTGTTGTTGTTCAGTCCATGAGACTGGGTGCCTCAGTAGTCCCAATCTTGTGCTCCAATCCTATAAGGCTGCTGGAGAGCTGTTGGTTCTTAGTCAAGGATGGCAACCTGGGAACACTGGTTCTGATATCAGCAGAGGTACAGTTAGCAGTATCAGGTAAGTAAAACAACTCTGAACAAAATGGAAGACCAAGCCAGCAAAAGAATCATCTTCTTTCTGTCACCTCCTTTTATATTGGGACTGCTACTGAGGAGTGCCACCATACTTAAGGTGGGTCTTCCCACATCATTTAAGGCATCTAATTAGGATAACTCTTCAGATAAGTCTCCCTAATCAGGTGATTCTAATTTGTGGCAAACTGACATTAAAACCAACCATTACACTATCCCAAGTCCACTCATTGTAACCTTGAACCTTAAACACACCACTTTTAAATTAAAGCATTGCACCTCTGGCCTCCATTGTGTTATAATTATCTTGTAATGCAAAATGCACTCACTCAGAATTAAAATATCTCCACCGGTCCACCACTGTTTTAAAGACAAAAGTTTAAGTCTCTTCTGAGATTTAAGTCAATCTTGAATTTGATTTCATATAAAATAGAAAGCTACATGCCTCTAATACATTGTGGCAAAGAGTAGACATTCCCATCCCCAATGGGAGAAATGGAGGCACAGCAAGAAAATACTGGACCAGCGCAAAACTAATGCCCCGTAGGTGAAACACCAAGTCTTGCCACTTCGTGTCTGGCATCTGAGCTCATGATGGAATCATAGCAAATCAAAGGGCTTAGAAAACCATACTCCTTCATCTCTGCTGACTGCACCTTTGAAAGCCAATGATGCCAATTCAGAGAAATTTTAGATTCTCTTACAAGAGGCCTTGGGATACCATTGTGTGGGGCTGGAAAGGTGAAGCTTAAGGTGCAGTTGAAATCCCAGAATCGTGGACCATGGATTCAGTGGAGTCAGTACCTCTATAGAACAGTGGAATGATGGACCTCCCCTCTTCAGTTAACCTTTTCTGAAATACCCTCGAGGACATGTCCAATGGTGTCCCATGGTAAGTCTAAATCCCACAAAGCTGACAAGATGAAGCAACACACTTCTCTAGTCTAGGTTGTTGAGGTTCTTCCACTTTATATTATCCTGGGGAAAAGTTTACTCTCTACCTTGATGTCATGTATCTTGGAAGAGATTCTTCAGCATCCTCTCAATTCTGTCAGAAAGATAATCATATGGTCAGTCCACATTATTAATCCAAGCTCCAACCCATATTAAACAAGGTCATATCAATTCACTTAAGCAGCCATCAAACCTCACCCCACTTCCTTGTCATACACCATCATTCAAAACTACAGCAATTATCAGTATTCTTTTCCATCCTGCTTAGATGCACATAACCACCTGAAGCTGACCTTTCATGTTTTATATGAGTTCAGCACAGATAGAATTAGCCCTCCCACAATAAATGTAAACTATACTTAGGTCACAAGCCATCCTCATCCTTGGAGTCTTTCTCCAACCCCACCCCCACCCCCTTATTTCTTAGATACATAATTAAAAAAACAAATTACTCTGGCCTCTCCAAAAGGTGTACCTAGGGATTCTTTATTCTACCAGTATTCAATAAATCATGAATGTTATTTTCAATAAGATTCTCTCTTCCTTCTTATCCCTGGCCCATCACCTTCTGCTTTTAGATGACACATAGTAGCAGAACAATGTGTTTTCTTCCACCGTATGCTGATCAGCTATTACGTAGGTAAATAAGTGAGATCAATTAGTACAGGGTGAGTTGATTTCAGCTCACAGTTTCAAAGGTTTCAGTCTCTGATCAATTTTTTTTTTTTTCGGTTCTTTTGTGAGTTTGGAAAGGCCCATCATCACTGTGGAAGTATATATAAAACAAAACTATGCATTCCATGGCGGGGAAGCAAAAGAGAGGTAGTGAGGGGCTGGAGCCCCTTTAATGGTGTATTCCAATGACCTAAAGGCTTTCCACTATGCTTGGTTTCATTGCTGTTTCCAAAACCTGCCAATAGCATCAGGCAGGGGACAAGGCTTACCATATGGACTTCTAAAATCTAGCACACTATATCTTGAGTGCTAGCAGCCCCTGAAAGACAAGACAGATGTCATCAGAATCTTATGAACATATGTTATTTTCCTCTAAATATAAAAAGTTTGTGGAATTGAACAGAAGTCTTTTTTAATAGTGGCTGTCATGGCTTAACTGTATTAGCAACTTTGTGAATCTTTGCCTTTTGTATTTTTTCAATTCCTAGTCAGGTGATGGATTCACTCAGATTCAATGCCAAAAGGAAATAAGAAGGTGGTAGCCCTGGCTGGCTGAATCTGGTCCATTTCACATAAATTCCCAGTGCCATAGGACAGAAAGTGACTGTGTTGTGGGCACTCTGAGCTTTCATTGAAGATGCAGAAACAAGCATTTACCAGACACAGTAACATCCCAATAACAGTACTTTGGTCCACAAGGAAGAATAACACATATAGAACAAGTAGCTGAGTTGCTCCAAGACAAGTAAGGTAACTGAGATAGTTAATAATAGTTATATTTCCTGATCACGAATGCAAGGTGATCAACATTGCCTACTGTCATGTCTTCCCTGACTTGGAGAGCTCTAGCCTCTTGAACTATAAATCAAAATAAACCTTTGTTCTCTTAGGGTTTCTGGTCAGGTATTTGGTACAGCATCCAGCATTTTTTTTTTTTTATAGGCTAAATGGTGCAGTATTACATCCTGAACAACCACCCTTCCATCTGGTCCATAACACCTTACTCCTGTGGTAATTTACTATACAAGCACTGATATTCTACAATTCTCTATTCTACCCCATTACTCACTCCTTTGTTCTGAAATTAGTACACTACTTCTTTTTCATATTATTAAATGTCTTATTTAGAACTCATTAGATGTTCTATTCTTTTCAAACTGCCTTATCTGTCTGTGATTAAATTTTAGGATCATTTGATTCATTTGTAAAAGACAAAAGCAATTCTTATGTCCATTACTTAGGACTGGTATATTTATCAGGGATGAAATCCTATCTTTACAATGCCAACTTTCTATCGTGATACACCTTTTATTTTTGATGTTATGTTGTTAGAAATGTTTGTAATCATTATGTCATCTTGTCTCATTCTGTATGTTTTCATGAGGTTTTTAACTATATTATATTTCACATTTTATTATTACTAGCCCAAATTCCATTTCACACATTTTCAGATTTATATATTATTATCATTATACTTTCAGCTGCTCTAATTATTTGAATTATATATAACGAGAAAAATGTTGCTACATATTTTTCTATAAACTCTAAGGCTATGTTGTTGATCAGTGAATATAAAACTTTTACATTTATTAGAATTACCCTTATATTAGGATTTATTTCTGGTTTCACATCTCCTGTCTTGTGTTTGTTCTTTCTTTCCTATTTTGTCTTTCCTATCTTACATCAGACAAATAATTTTTACTGGTTAAAGGTATAAATTGAACATTTACCCTCTAATGAGTCATTAAGTTACCAATACCCATTTTTTATGTTCGTTTTTTTAACTCATATAAAATGAGTTATATATGTTAATATAAATATATATAAATAATAAATATAACATGGGTAACTTCTCTTTGAAAAAATTGAAAAAAATATATTTTAACACATTTAATTCCTGCCCATCTCTCTTTTCTACTCCCTCTGGTCACCACTCATTCATCGTCACCAACAGGTACCACTGACCATTGAAATCCAGATCTGTCCATAGCCTACATTCACTCATCAGTACTGGACAGGGAAGCAGTAAGGAGAGGACAGATTTGGATATATATTTGGTTTCTAATGTCTTTGTATTTCAAGAAAAAACAAGAACAAAAAGCAAACAAACAAAAAAAAAAAACCTTAGCATATGCAGAAGCTGAAAATCAGATCTTTGCAGAGAACTCATCCATTCTTGTCACACACTGCTGGTGTCTGACTGTTTAGCAAAGGTTTCTAAACTGGCTCCCTGGTGTCTGTGTCTGTAATCTGCAGCCAGTGCAGTCTGACTTTGGTTAGCTTTGTGTTGAACTAATAGTTGGAGAAAGATATCATGATATGCCAGCAGCCACTACCCGCTTCCCCAGCTTTTGCAAACTGTGGAATAGAGCTTGAGCCACTTCCCCAGCTTTTGCAAACTGTGGAATAGAGCTTGAGCAGAAGGTCTAGCATTGGGTCCTGACAAGTGGAAGAGACTGGGAAGAACTCAAGGACCCCAACTTCAAGCTCTCTCTCCTTACTGTGTTCCCAGAAATAAGTCTCTTACCAAACAACCATTCTCATCGTAGGCCCAGGTCTAAATCCTGCTTCCAACAGGAAGCAGAATTCAGTTCCCTATGGATAATAACTATTGCTATAAGAGCCGTTCACAGACTCCCACAGAAGTCAGCAAATACAAAGTTGGCTTCTGCAGCCCCTACTTACTCACTATTCCTAATTGTGGTCCCAGCAAGACCCTGTGTGGTCTGTCATGGTCTGCTCTCTCAGGGTGTACCACCCCCCTCAGCTGTCCGATGTCTGGTACTGTGTTTAGCCATCCACAGAATCCTGGGATGAGTCCTATCAGCAAAGGCAGGAAAAAGAGACAATGGCCACATGGATCTGTGTGCAAATGGGGGCACATATTCAACATTCAGACAATTAGAGCCTAGCTTTAGTTTCCAGTTCTGGTTCCTCATGTCTCATGGCCAGCAACAGCTAAGAGATTTCTAGTTCTTTCCTAGGCATGAAAACAGCCCTATGCAAGCATCTAGGATTGCCTAAACTGTGAGCATTCCCCAAGTTCCTATGAGCATTTGGCACCTCTGCTTTTCTTTTATACATTGCCATTTTGTTTATTGTTTGCCTCACATGCTGTATTTCATGCTGGGAAGCCATTAAACTAGCCAACAAGCTACTCTGTGGGAGAAGCATAAATGAGTTCCAGGACGACCAGATAAACAAAAACCTTTCAACTAGGTTCTTTCTAGAAACTATGGCCCAGATAAAATAACAACTTCTCCCTGAAAATGAATGTTTTAATGAGCACCAAATCTTGTCTGCCCCATCCAGTACTAGAAATGGAGGCTATTAATTTTCACAGCTACCTTTGGGTGGAGGGGCAGGAGATGGTTAGGACAACAGCAAGTTAAAACAGGACAAAGCTTTCTTCTTCATCTTCATCATCATCATCATCTTCTTCTTCTTCTTCTTCTTCTTCTCCTTCTCCTTCTCCTTCTCCTTCTTCTTCTTCTTCTTCTAAGATTCAACCATCACTTTTATCACCAGTAGTTATTAGCCTTTGTTTAGTTTCTGTAGTTGATAAAGTTTATTCTGATAATTTTTTCCAGTGTTTTCATTGCTTTTATGGAAAATAAACTTTGTTATTTCTTCCTTGGCCAATTTCATTGATATCACTCCCGCTTTTCTTAATATGTTCTTATTTCTGCTTTAGGTTTTTAGTATTTTTCCTTTATTTCTTCGCAAAGACTTTATATACCTACATAATTTTTTTCTTTGCTCCATTAATCATTCCATAGGGGGTACATGTTTATCTCTCTTATTAGTCGCTATATAATTCAGGTACCCATTTGTAGGCATTTTTGTGAGCTTGTATTCCGTTGACATTATCTTTTCCCTCTGACACCGAGGACAGGGTCCTAGACTCAGAGTTATCACTTGGAACGCGCGCACATAATGATGAGAATGTTTGGAATCATTAAAGAAAGAATACATGGAGATAAAAAGCCGTAGTTAGATGTTAGCCTCCCCACATCCTCAGCAGCATTTGCAGTCACTGATCTTCTTGATGACAACCATTCTGGTCTTAATTGACAGCTAAAGATGTGGAGCATTTACAGTACTTATTGGACATTTGTGCTTCTCTTTTGAGAAACCTCTGTTCAGTTCCATGAGTCATTATTTTGATCAGGTAGTTTATTTTCTTCACATTTAGTTATTTTTGTCTCTACATATTCTAGAAACTAACCCTCTGTCAGATGTGCGTCTGGTAATGATTTTTCTCATTCTTTAGATTGCCTCTTACACAATTAACAGCTTGGAAGTGCAGCAGCTTTTTGATTTCATAAGGTTCTACTTGAAGGCTGCTGGCCTTAT
Source organism: Phyllotis vaccarum (assembly GCA_033318265.1). Classification (NCBI taxonomy): domain Eukaryota; kingdom Metazoa; phylum Chordata; class Mammalia; order Rodentia; family Cricetidae; genus Phyllotis; species Phyllotis vaccarum. The sequence continues at coordinate 99,644,997 of JARWLC010000012.1, read as the reverse complement.
TTCCTGAATGACTGAAGTCATACTTGCGAAGTCCTTACCTATGTCTATACTTCTAAGTGCATTCCCTACTTTTTTTTTCAACAGTCTCAGAGTGTCAAGACTAGAATTGAGTTAGAGGTTTGTCATATGTAGCCTTTATTCCATAGAGGTATGGTCCCTCTATTCCTAGCCTTACCAGGACTTTATCATGTAAGGCTGTTGAATTTTGTCAAAAGGCTTTTCTGGATTTCTTGAGATGACCATGTGACTTCTGTCCTTGAGACCATTTATGTGATGAATTATATTTAATGATTTATGTGCATCTGGAATGAAGACAACTTGAGAATGGTTAATTATTTTTATATGTTCTTGAATTTAGTTTACAAGTATTTTGCTGTGGGATTATGTTCTGGTACATTGTAAAAATTTGTCCCTTCTACAGGTTTAATAAAATGCTGATTAGTCAGAAAGCAGACAGGAAGTATGGGTGGGGCTACCAGACTAGGAAAACTCTGGGAAGAGGAAGAGCAGAGAGAGACAGCAGACACAGAAGAAAGGCCAGGATGCTGCTCTGAGAAAAGGTACTAAGCCTCTTGGATAATCATGGGTTATTTTAAGAGTTAAGAGTTAAGGTTAGTCAGCATCAAACTAGTATAAGCTTCTGTGTGTTTCTTTGGGACTGCTAGTCCAGATCTCAGGACTATACAGAGCTAAGCAGCTGTGGGTAAGTCTGGATCTTGCATCTAGTCCAGGACAGAAACTTCATATTACTGTATTTTATTGAGAATTTTTGTGTCTGTGTTCATCAGCGAGATTAGTCTGTAATTTTGTGTGGTTTTGCCTGGTTTTAGAATCAAAAAAAAGTACTTCTCTGTCTAAAAAGTTTGGAAAAATTCCTTCTTTATCAATTTTTGGATGAATTTGAGATGTATTGATGTTAACTCTCCTTTGAAGGTCTGGTAGAACTCTGCACCGAATCTATCTAGACCTATGTTTATTCTAGTTGGGAGATTTTGAAATCATGACTTGTTTTATCTTTAACTTTGTTCAAATTGTTTCAACTTTGGTAGGTCATATGCATCTTAGATTTTCCTGTTTAGTGATATATAAATTTTAAGTGCAGGTTCTCATTGTTTTTTAAATTTCATCAGAATGTGCTGCAATGTCTCCCTTTTCATCACTAATTTTATTTATTTATTTATCTAAATTTATTTGACATACCTACCACAGTTTCCTGTCGCTCCTCCCTCCCCATTCCCTTCCCCACCTCCCCTCTACCTCTTGTCATCCATTCCTTCTCTGTCTCCATTAAGGCCTCCCTTGGGAGTCTACAAAGCATGGCATATCAAGCTGAGACTGTACCAAGCTCCTCCCCCTGCATCAAGCCTGAGTGAGGCATCCAACCTGCTGGCTTGCTGATGGAGGCTGTACCAAAGTGGTGGAATTGCAGCAGAGTTGGGGGCATGGCCCAGCTGCCTTGCTGGGGCTGAGATGAAAAGAGGAGACATATAGGATGTGCTCTGGTGTTTAGTGACTAGAGACTGGAGCATTTTAGCTGGGTTACTAGTCCCAGGTGGTGCTTGTGCCTCTAGGGACTACTGATGTTGAGTCACCACTGGGGGTGGAGGGCAATGGTTGCCCAGCAAGGTGATGGGTTCAGTGTGTTTGGGCAGTGAAGTGGGTCTTGCAGGTTAGAATCTAGTAGGGAAAGAGGATAGATGGGCCTGCCTGCAGGTCTCTTACCAGCTGCTCATCACTAATTTTATTAATCTAGGTTCTTTTGAATAATTTGACTAAATGTTAGTAATTGTGATTTTCTTTTGAAAGAAGCTCATTGTTTCATTCTTTTTTTTTTTTTTTTTTTTTTCCATTTCTGCCTCAGTATTTATGCCCTGATCACAGTTATCTTCCTTCCTACTGACTTGGGGTTGGGCTTATTCTTGTATTTTCAGTGGCTTATTTGAGATAGCTCTGATTTTTCTCTTGTAGGCACTACAGCTATAAACTCCCTCTCAGGGTTGCCTTCATAATATCTCATAAGTTTTGGAATGCTATGTCTTAATTTTCATTAAATTTTAGAGATTTTTAACTTCCTTTTTGAGTTCTTCAGTGACTCATTTATCATTCAGTATGGCATTACTTAAACTCCACGAGTGTGTGTATTTTCTGTAATTTCTCTAATGAAATTTTAGTCTTATTCCATTGTGACCAGATAGAATATAAAGAATTATTTCAATTTTCTATATTTAGCAAGACTCATTTCATGCCTTAACAAATAATCTATTTTAGAGAACAGGCCATTTGAATAAAGTACATTCTGGAGGGTATGGATTCTATAGATATTTGCTATGTCCATTTGCTCTATGGAATTTAAACCCAATGTATCTTTGTTATATTTATATTTATATTTATTTATTTATTTATTCATTCATTCATTCATTCATTTATTTATTTATTTTGTAGTGTTGAAAGTGTAATGGTCAGAGTGGATTACAAAGCCAGAGACTATTATGTAGTATGAGGTATCTGACCTTGACTTTCGGGCCTAGCCTCAAGGTTTAGGACCACAGACCCACAAACCTGCAGACCTGCAGTCCCACAGTCCCACAGAGACACACAGATGCTTTCATTAATTTGAGGCTGATCAGCCTCAGGCCCAGGCATACAACTTGCTCTCTACCCTTCATCTAACCCATGATTCTTCCTGTTCAGCCATGCGGCTCGGTACCTTTCTTTAGAGCAGCACAGTTGTCCTCTGCTTCTTCTGGCTTCTGTCTGGCATTCTCCTCTGTGCTTCCTGTTCTCAGAGTTTTTCTTAGTCTGGTAGCTCCGCCCACACTTCCTGCCTGTCTTTGGCCAATCAGCGCTTTTTATTAAACCAGTGGGTGGGACAATTATTTACCATGAAACAATACAATCTCCTACACTATTACCATGCTGGGGATGAGTTCATGACTTATGTCTAGTACTATTTGTTTTATGAAGTTGGGTGTGCCTATGTTTTTGTTTTCTTTTGTTAAAGTTTGTTCTGTTACATTAAGGTTAAAAAATCACCTTAATGTCACTGTTTTGGGGGTTTTTTTTCTCATTTTTTATTAGTTACTTGATAACTTTGGACAACATATTTTGATCTTAGTCATCCTTTGCCCCAACTTCTTCCAAATCAAACTCCAAAATGCCGGACCTGATTATCCTTCTCAAACAATTCTACCAGCTTAGAACCAAGTGTTCCAATATATAAGCCTATTGGGGCCATTATTGTTGTACCACCATCTAAAAGATCCCATTTCCTCCTCCAATCTGCTAACCTGTGTCTTTTGATAGGGGAACTGAGATCATTAAAAGGCGTACCTTAGCTCCTGCCATTTTGCTGTCTTTAAAGTTTTGGGGGCTTTCTTAATCCACTTTTGTTTAACAGCTCTGGAGTTGGAGTTGGTTTTTTGTTTTGTTTTGTTTTTTCTCTCCGTGCACTCTTAGGTGTATTTATCTTTCTCTTCAATTCATTTCTTCCTACATCCTCTGTAGGATATGCTCGGCAATCATAAACTCCTTCAGCCTACTTTTGTCATGGAAAGTTTTCCTTTTTCCTCCAATTATAATAGTGTTGCTGGACATGTTAGGCTGGGTTGGAGTTGTAATCTCCACACCCTTCTAGCAGCCTGTGATGTTTCCACTTAAAAGTCAGTGGTTGTTCTGATGGACCAGCCTTTATTTGACTCCTTTCTCATGCAGGTTTCTGGTGTGGAATGTCTTTGTGAATGCTGTGAATATTTTTCAACAAAGAAATTGTCTTGACCTATGGCAGGCATCTCAGAAGTAGGCGTGAAATCAGAGCATAGATAGGGGAAGCAAGGCAGAGTCAAGGACACCATCCAGCTGCCCAAGAATCAACATGTAAAAGTGACACAAGTGATCCATGGGCCATGTGGCAAGACAGATTAGTGGAAATGGGTTGAATTAAGATGCAAGAGTTAGCTAGCAATGTGTTTGAGCTGTGGGTCAAGCAGAATGTAATTGATATAAATGTAGGAGTCATTTTGGGGGAACCTATGAAGCAGCAGGCAGGTCTAGACCCTGGGGCTAGTCAGTCTGGGACTGTAGGTCTGTGGGTATGAACCACCAACCAGACAGGCCAGAAACCTCTTACTACAGGTTTCAATATACTTTCTGTGTTCTTCATATTTTGTATTGTGTCTACACTAGGGTATGAAGAGTTTCTTTTCTAATCTTGTCTGTTTCGTGTTCTGTGAGCCTAGATAGGCATCTCTTTCCCTAAATTTGACAAATTCTCTTGTATGATTTCTTGAGAGAATGTTTCCTGTTCATTTGGCATGAAATTATTCTCCTTCTATACCCATAATCTGTAAATTTTACTGTTTCATGGTGTTCTGCTCATGTGCTTTTTAAAATTAGTAATTTAGTCATTCAATTTCTCTACTTTTTATTTCCACCCAGCATTTCAGTTTGGGTTTTTCTCAGTTTTTCCATTACCTTTATGGAATTCTATTTTCATATTCTGAATTGACTTCCTCATTACATCCAGTTTTTGTTTGTTTGTTTTTAGCTCTCTTGTAGTTCATCCGCATCCTCTCTGAGGTATCTGAACATATACATAATCATTCTTTTGAAATATGTGTCTGGAATTTTGTCTGGGCCATTTTTAGCTAAGATATCTTTCTTATGGGATTGGTAATTTTTTTAAGGAAATGGGTTGTCTTGCTTTTTTCCGTTCCTGTTTTTTTTTTTTTGTTTTGTTTTGTTTTTTGTTTTGCTTTGTTTTGCTTTGTTTCATTGAGACTAGCCCATTCAGAGTTAGTTTACATCATTGGTAAAGATAATTGGTTTTGCTAGGAGTAGTGGTTTATACCTTTAATCCCAGCACTTGGAAGGCAGAGGCAGGCAGATCTCTGTGAGTTCAAGGCCAGCCTGGTCTACAGAGTGAGTTCTAGAATAATCAGCAATACACAGAGAAACCCTGTATCAAAAAATAAATAAATACATACATACATACATACATACATACATACATATATACATACATTTTAAAAATGCAATTTTCAAAAAAGACTGTGTTGGTTTGTAGTGGGGTTGGTACTTGGGGAAGTCTATTGGAGAAGTTTTCCCCATGATTTTTGTTTGGTTTAGTTTTTCATTTCAGATATTTTATTGTTTTTCAAATATTAATTTCCAATAAAGGTGGTAGTTCATGTAATCCCAGCCCTCGGGAGGCAGAGGCAGCAGATCTCTGTGAGTTTGAGGCTGTCGGCACTACAGAATGAGATTTGTCTTAATTTTTTTTTCAGCTTATTTCTTGAGTTTCTATTCAACTTTGAGGACATATTCATTCACATCAGTAACATCTCCATTTGCTTTCCAGCTGTGTTGCTAATTTTCCTCTTAGATCTTGAACTGGTTTCCTCACTTCTGCTCATTTGTAACTTTGTTCAGGTCACTGATCATTTTTTACTAGTAAACGTTTAAGTTCATCATCCAGCATTTTACTAATAGAGCAAAACCTTTTCATTCCACAGCTGAGATGTCAGGATCCTTTGGAGGAATCATATTGCCTTGTTTTCACTTGCTTCCTGTGTTGCAATATGTATATCTGTTGATTGGGTTATGTTTTCCATTTCAATTTGAAGATTTTTGTAATTAGCCCATTAGTGAGGGTCAATCCCCGGTACTCATTAAACTGTACAACATATGGAAGTACACTTATAATTAAGCAAACCCTATGCGTCTATCATCAATCTCTATGAAAACAAAGACACTAATTTAGCTAGTGTTGTAACATTAATATTTAGAGTAAATTTGGAAATAGTAACTGAATGAGGTAGAGTCAGGTGGGTAAAAGAGGAAGAGGGAGGACAGGAAGGTCAGACAAATGGAAAATAAGAAGGGACGTGGAGACGCATGGGACAACTGTATATTCAAAAGCAAAAATAAGCAAAAGGAACAACAAATGATTCCCCAGTGATGAAAGAGCCCCAAGTCAAAATTATATAATGAGAACCAAAAAAGAAAACTTTAAAACATTAAAATAGAATCAAAATACTATCAATAATATAGTAAAGATTTAAAGAGTGGAAATCTAGGAGCTCAAAAATGGGGTGTAAGGGGTGATAAGAAACAAGCAAAGACACTGCTCAATAACAAAATAAAAAGGATAAAATTGAATGAATGTAGGAAAAGGAATTAAGAAAAAACAGGGCAGCTTAAGTCATAGTAATAAGAAAGGAAGGAAACAACACAATAGCAAGAAAACCTCGGGAACTGGAGGACCTGGAGGACCTGGAGGACCTGGAGGACCTGGAGGACCTGGAGGACCTGGAGGACCTGGAGGACCTGGAGGAACTGGAGGACCTGGAGGACCTGGAGGACCTGGAGGAACTGGAGGATCTGGAGAACCTGGAGGACCTGGAGGACCTGGAGGACCTGGAGGACCTGGAGGACCCGGAGGACCCGGAGGAACTGGAGGACCTGGAGGACCTGGAGGATCTGGAGAACCTGGAGGACCTGGAGGACCTGGAGGAACTGGAGCACCAGCTTCCTGGGTCTTCCAAACTGAGGACTGCCAGGAGCCGTCAGCAGGCCGGCCTCGGGTACAAAGTTGACATAAATCCTGGCAATGTTTCAGAGGATTAATAATTAATTGGTCCCATGACTTGGGGCAGAAAATATTGGTAATGGGAGTATATGGCTATGGAAGTTCTCCTGAACCCAACACTAAACAGGATGGCTTTCTTTTTATATTTTTATCACATTTATGTGTGTTTATTGGCAGGTATGTATGTACTACAGAGGGCAACTTGGAGAAGTTGGTTCTCTTTTTCTACTATAGCTATCCTGGGGATTTGGCTCAGGTTAGCAGGCTTGGTAGCAAGAGCCTTTACCTACAGAGACGTCTCGTAGTTCCTTGATAGTATTTTTGATGAGTAAAGAATTTCTCATTTTATCAGAATCTGACTGTTAATGTTTGGGAATTAGATGTATCTGAAGTGGGTATGTGCTAAGGATGTGATACTCAGCTGATAGCCTTATTGGAAGCTGGTGGACCATTAAGATCAGGAACCTATTAGAGGCAAGTCACCATGAGAATGCCCTTGAATAATCCCCTCTCCCTGTCTTTCTTCTAAGCTATTGTGATATAAATTTGCTTCACCAGACATAGCCCACCATGATATTAGTTCTCACCATAGGCCTAATATAAGAGACCACTGTGGACTTAAATTTCTGATACAATGGGGCAAAATAAATTCTTCCTCCTTTAAGTCAATTTTTTTGGGCATTTTGTCTTGATAGAAAGTTAATACTAACTCATAAAATTTCATCTTTGAAATAAAGGGTTTTATACACTTCTTAGGAGACTTTTTGCTTTTTGAAGTTATAAAGAATGTACCATTTTGCCTCCTGGGGGCCTATTGTTAACTTTTTATCTCTCCACATATATGTATATCTTTAATTTTCCTTTTGAAGGTGAGGATAAAATACATTTCCACCTTCACAACATTGTACAATGTTACAGGACTATTCTGTCACCATTTAATGGCTCTAGTGTTAAAACAAACATAAAATCATTGTCCTAGAGTCAAGACCTATGAGGAGGCTCTGATGGCTTTTCATCCAGTTCTTACTTACAATCTCTTATTTCTTCTCTTTCCTATTTTCCTCAAAAGTTTATCTTGACTTTCCCCTTCTTTTACACATAAAGACATTTTCCATATTTATATAGTATGGCAGTGATGAGTTGGAGTGATAGTTCAGACCCAGATTCTATTCATAGAACCTGCAAGACAGCTCATAACTTCTATAACTCCAGTCCCTCTGCAACACCCTCTTCTGGCCTCCACATGCACCAGGCATGCCTGCAGTGCACAGACAGACATGCAGACAAAACAAAACACTCATACACATAAAATAAGAATAATACCATCACTGTAACATAGTATTATTCCTATGGTTAGATACATTTGCAATAATAGTTGAGTAAAGCATGATGATGCTTAGATTTTAAGAGGCTGAAATTTTGGGCAAGAGGAAAAAGTAGATGCATGGGGGTCTTTGCTTGTGAAAATGCTCTTATAATAGTGTATAAAGGCTCACACATCCTGAGAGGTGTTATGCCCTGAGTCAGAACTAGTTAAAATGTGCCCAAGCAGGGTCTGTGACCAATACTCTTGTGATATTATAAAACATATAGATTTAGGCTCTATTTATCTTTCCTGGATACAGATCTCTGAATTAAGATGTAGCTTTCATATGCTGCTATTGTGGTAACTTCTGCCTGGGAACTTTCAAGAAGGTATGTCTCTACAAACAAACTGGCGTGGTTAGGGAGGTTGGATATTAGTCCTCTTCCTCAACCTCCAGGAAATTGGTGAGGGTAGCAGATCTACAATGTAATAAACACCCAATGGGAAATAAAAAGGGAGATTCTGCATAGCTGAACATTTGGAAATTCCTGGAACTGGTAACCTCAGGAGACAGAATTCCTGGGACCTTCTCACATACAGACACTTGCTCCAAATATTTCTTTTTCCTGGCAGCTTCTCTCTAACCTTCAAAACATCGCTTATAATTAACACCAAGCATAAATAACCATGTTCCTCTAAATTCTGTCACCTAATCTACAAAATTGTTAAATTAAAAGAGGCGGTTTGGGACAGAAGTTCCAGATACCCAACTTGCTTCTGGCATCTGAAGGGGATGGCAGTCTTGTAGGAGCTGACTGCATCTCAGAGGATAGAATTAGATTAAACTGAAGTATAGGACACCATATGGTTTACTGTAGACAATGCTGCTGGTGGTTGGGAAGTCCCACACTTTTGGAATCAAAGATGCACTATATTGAGTGGCGGTGAGAAAAAGAATGGGAAAAATCTAATAATTATCCTATTTCTATCAACCCCCTATATAAAATAAATCCAGTGAGTTGTGGAAGGAGCTAGTTCACTGGATAAAACTGGAATAGGAAAAATACGCATCATTTTATTTTCCTTTTTAATAATTATTAAGTTGACAATTATTGAGCACCCACTGTATATTAGACATTATCCTAAATTCAGATCATGAGCACTTGTGTGAATTTCACGTCCTGTATTTCTCTTTAGTGTCACCCTTGTCCCAGAAGTTCTAGGATGCATAAAACATAAAAACCAAAACAAAACACATTTCTTACTCACCCCTACTCTGAGTGCAATTTGGATTTTGTCAATTGGATACACCTGAGTGACAGAGATGATGGTACGAGCAGAGGCCATCTTCCTATTGTTCAGGCTGGAGGGAAGATAAGCAAAGCCCTAAGAAAATGTAAAAATCAAGGAGGGGGTATGGCAGTCAGATGGTACAGTCCAATGCCAAGTTCCTAGGTTCCTGAGACTCACAAGGTATTTGGGCAAGGATGGGACTTCTAACTCCAGCTTTCTGGACTACCACCCTGGCATTGTGCCCTCAGATTTGAAACTGACCCCTGTCTCGCTTTCCTGTGAAAATGCTAGTCATTTTGAAGCAGTCCATTTTCTATAAAAAAAAAAAAATAATAAGGTCTTTTCTGCTTAAGATGTACATGATAGTTCTTGTTTCATTCTCTGAAATAGAGCAGCCATGTTGAAGCACTGTGCTGATATTTGTGGCTTTGCTTTGTTTTAATAGATACATCAAGTCTCAAGTCAAGATAGAGTCTAACCTTTCGTATGTGGAATCACCCTGTTATCATGAGACAAATAAATACATAGATAAATACATAAATAAAAAGCTCTGGAGTAAGGTGCCAGGTGATGCACATACCCAGGCCATAAAAGCTGGCACACACCTCTATTTTCATTTAAAGCAGCTGTGAAACAAAATGTGCCCTGTCAATCTAGGTCAGATAGCACTGGAAACTATACTTTCTACCCTCGTCACCATTTGGGCTGGTCCCAAGTCCTCTGTTCTTGCTTTCATGCTTCCCAGGGTCAACTCTCAGCTTGGCCTTCTCAACAACCAAGGCTGCACTTGAGCCTGGCTGTCCTCCATGATGTGAGCTTTCAGGAGCACATAAATCCTTGTCCAGGCACGGCTCCTGCCATGCCCCTCACTCCTGCACAGCCTAGTCATTATCCTGCCAGTCTTCATATCGAGACAGTAATGCTGCCTCTTGCTTACTCTGGTTTGGGGAGGGAAATGACAAGGTATATGGAATGAGCCACTGAACAGTGATGTTCCTGACAGCACATTGGCCTTCCTCAGCAGGCCGTCACCTGTGCCACAGCACAGCTTAATCATAGCTGTGGGAATGGTTTCCTACTGCAGTGGATGGCATCGCCAGAGCCAAGAGCTATGTGTAAAACTGCAGGCACCCAAGGGCTTCCGTATGTTTGAATTATCAGGCTCGGCTCCTAGAAGGTTGTTAATTGCCTCTAAGGTAATTTGACCACGATTAAGTTAGGCTGTCATCAGGTGGACATTGGAGCCTTGGTTAAAACATTTTAATCTCTGCAGTAAAACTCCCTGCAGGCATGATAAAATAGATAATGCAGTTTGATTCTTCCTTAATTGTGTTTTTAAAAATAGAAAGGACAGAGAGTGGTAGTTTAGTTTACTACTCAGACAGAATTAAAGCAAGGTAATAGATAATTTACTTATATATTTAAATGGCATTCATTGAATGCCTTAGTATGTAAAAAAGGATTTTCTAGAATTATAAACAGGACACAGAACATGGCAAACAAAACTTCTTGGAACAGCATTTTCTATGGGTAAAGCATAAATATTTAGAAGGCATATTCGCACCATAACAATTTAGCCACACAGCAGTGTACATTTGTCTTAAGGGCCAAAGATTTTCCCAGCAATGGAGTATTGACTAGTTACCATGTGCTAATTCTCTCTTGCTGAGAAAGTCTCAAACACAATAAGAAGACAGTTGCTTACTCCCATAACAGCCATGCCAGTATTGTCCCTGGAAGGTTATTATCATAATTCATAGGATTCACAGCTGGAAAAGACGACTGATGGCTTTTCTCTCCCAGCAGCTGGAATAGCATGTTGAAAGCTATTGAGAAAGCTTCCAGGCATCTCAAACTCAGCATGGGGTTGTTGCTTAATAACTCATGGCTTCCAGAGTAGGATTATCCAAACACGCATGATAACACCTCTATCACTCCCCCCTCCCTCCCTCCCTCCCTCCCTCCCCCCTCATACTTAAATTACAAAGTAATAAGTTTTCCTATGGCGTTTTTACACACATTTCACTTTTGTTAACCCACATTCCTGCCTTCATTGTTCATAAATTCCAATTCCTGATTAAATTTTCCACTACCCTAATTATCCTGCCCTATTCTCTTAAAACTAACCCCATGACTATATTTTGGCTTCCTTGATTCTAAAGTTACTTTTATCATTATCTTCAAACACTCAAATGGGTACCAGGACTACTAAGTAAAGGATGGTGGAGAAAACATATTGTACAAATTCTATTTGGTCTATAATAAAAACCTGGAGCCAGATATTGGGGAAAAACTGAAATATCAGAAAGATAAACAAACCACAACCACTTCTCATGCAGCCAATTCCTCAAGCTTGTCTCCACCAATCATCCAACTCCAAAATTCTCCATCCTCAGCTAACAAGGGAAGTGGCAGGGGAAGCTGAGCTCCCCTGTTCTTTCTCTCCACTCAGCTGCCTTACTTCATGGTTCAACTTTCCTAAACCTAGGATTAAAGATGTATGCTACCACTGCCTGGCTGATAGGTCTTGAACTCAGAGATCTGGATGTCTGCCTCCCGAGTGATGGGATGAAAAGCATGGGTCTCCACTCCTTGACCTTCATGGCTTGGCTCTGTGGATGTCTCTGTCCTCTGATCCAGACTATTTTATTAAATATACAATATATCACCACAAAAACTTTCTATCCCAAACACCTAAAAAGAAAATAATGAAAATGGATGAAATGATGGTTTTTAAAGACATTATACCTCAAAAATCAAGAGATAGAAATCATAGTTGCTTAGAAATGAAGACAAATAATAATGTTAGTTCTATTATTGCCCCTCCTACTATGTGGAGAATTTTAGTTAATGGCATAAACAGAGGGGCTGATCCTACTCTTCATAGTGCAGATGTGTAAGCTGGAATCTCACAGAGGTCAAGATAACTAGAATACAGGAAGAGTACCAAAAAGGAGTGGCCTATATGGAAGAATAAAGGAGACCTATGAAGAGTTCCTTACCAGGTGTGTCTAACGTTTGACATTGTGAACAAAGTTGTTCTCCACTAAGTGCACACTCAAAAAGAATGAAATCCACTTATAAAATAAATCACAAAAGCTATGCCATAATATTTTAAGTAGGACTCTGTGTTGGCCCAATTCATAGCCACCCTCAACTATTTGTGGCCTGTGGACCACAATTAGACATGCCTCTAAGTATCTAATGGAGCATGAGCACCACACTTACAGGAAGAAGTGAAAGCACCACAAAAGTCAGTCAAATGGATTAGAAAGGGATAGAAATGTAGCTCCCATAGGACTGTAAGAAGATAAAATTAGCTCAGATTAATGTTTCTCTAATGTGTGGCTTGGGTTAGGAAACCTGCCTTGGGTCAACATGGAAATAAAGAAAGGATAAACACACACACATACAATGAAGCTGATTCCTCTTTGTGCTTATTAGGCACAGTGAAAGGTACAGAACTAGCTGTTCTCAGTAGACCAGCACTCTCATGCTGTAAATATCCAGGAAGAGGAAGGATCCACCATTGTCAGTCTTTGTATCCACTAATCATTCACCCATAAACATTCATACTTGGAAAGTTTTGCCATCCCTCTTGAGCTTGGTCCATATAGATACTGGCTCTGCTAACTTACCATGGGCCAATTGATTTCTGAGTTCCCAACATGATGTACTTGTCAAAATACACATTTGCTCAGGACTTCACTCACTCAAGGCTTCTTCTTATCCCTACACTAATCTTCTTGGCAGCACTCACTCCAAACAGACTTGAGGAGATGTTTCTTAGCCATGTAAATGCATCTCAGAGCAAAACTCAACAGCATTATTGGGAATCCAAAAGCATCAGGCACCCTGATAAATAAAATTATAAAACATATTTAAAGCAGGCAAAAAAATTAATAGGGGAACAAAGAACAAATAGATTTAAATGGCAAAGTGATAAATTTAAATACAACCACCAATACTAATGTAAATGTCTATGACATAAATACACCAACTGACCATCAAGGCTCTCATGTTGGGATCTACAGAGAGAAAGAAAAAGAAGAAGAGAGGGAAAATATACTATCTATTAGAAATATATCTAAAATTAAAACAACAAAGATAGATTGAAATTGATGGAAAAGATATAATATTAAAAGAAACATGAATGGCAATAATGCTACAAGAAAATGTCCATCTCAAAGTAAACAGCATTATCAGATTAAAGGAACCATCTCGTAGTGATAAATAGACCGATTCAGTGTTGCAATTCAGAGTTATATAGCTAAAACTTTCAAGAATTAAAAAGAAAGCAAATCACAAGCACTGTCTTTGTTTCTTTTTCATCTCTGTAATAAGATACCATGACAGAAGAAATTTAGAGAAGAGGGAGCTTAATGCAGGGCTCAAACTTCCAAAGGGTTAAAATCCATGACCATCATTGCAGAGACCATGGCAACAAACAGGTAGACATAGCATGGGGGTAGCTGTTGAGAGCTCACAACTTGATTCAGGCACAAGTCAGAGAAAGCTAAGTGGTAAGGCCACTTACCATCAAGGCCACACCTCCTCCATCAAGGCCACACCTCCTCCATCAAGGCCACACCTCCTAATCCTCCCCAAGAAGTTCCACAAAATGGGGACCAAGTATTTAAACATATAAGCCTACAAGAACCATTCTCATTCGAATCACAAGTGGTATAAAGGTATATGAAAACCCACAATTATACCTAGATTTTCAATGCCATTCTTGGTAATTGGTAACAACCAGACACAAAACAATAATGATAGAGAAGACATGAACATTTAATAATCATTTGACCAAAAGTGACGTGTAGAGAACACCATACACAACAGTGGTAGAATAGTCTTCAAGTTCAAACAGAGTGCAAACCAAGATGCATCATATCACAAGCCATATTTTAATTTTAAAGTATTCATATTATATAAATTCTTGTTGGTATTTATTGAAACCCAGAGCCAGATCTTGGGGAAAAACTGGAACATCAGAGAGAAGAAACAGACCACAGTCATTCTCACACAGTCAACTGCTCAGAACAGGGTAAATGCTATCTTCATGGGTCCTCAGTCTGGCTGGTCACTCCTATGGAATGCCTGAATGTTTGCCTATGTCTCTTTTAAATATCCTCCCTGCCTAGTTGTTTCACTTCCAGGTTCAACTCTGCATCATGATCCTAAAGTTAGGATTGAAGGTGTGAGCTACTACTATCTGGTTCTTAGGCCTTGAACTCACAGAAATACAGAAAGATCTCTGGCTCCTGAGTGATGGGATTAAAGGTGTGAGTTACCACTTTGTCATCCCTGTGCTGGGATTAAAGGAATCAGTTACCACTCTCTGACCCTCATGGCTTGACTATGTGTGATTCTGTTCTTTGATATTCCGGGCTGATTTTATTAAATATGAAGTATAAAACTACATGTTTATGTCCAACAAAATTGGCCACACAAAGGTGTGGGGGAATATACATCTTCACAGCAATCAAAGAAAAAAATCAACAGTAAAATTATAAACATATATTACAAAGCATATAATATTGTATAGAATTGATAAGACAATATATATATAAGCTATATCATGAAACATTAAAATGCCATAATGTGTGGAGTATGTATAATATCATACTAAGAAGGAAATTTGTAACATTAAATACCCACTTTAAAGAAGAAAGGTCTCAAATTAATGATTTTAGCTTCTACCATAAAGAAAGAGCAAATAAAAATTCTCACACCATCTAAAGAAAAAATGATAAATCCTAAAATGGAAGTCAGTGAAAAAGAAAACAGAAAGGCAGTATAAATAAATAATCAATGAAATTGAAAGTCTATTCATCAAAAAATATCTTTAGACATAAAAATGATAATAAGGCTGCATTTTAAGAATTAACTCAATAGTGGAGAAGAAATTAAAGTTTCTCCAAAGATTCAAACTAACAAAGCCCACTTAAGTAAAGCCAGTAGAACATATGACTATCAATTAAAGAACTAAATGTGTAACTTCAAATCTTCAAGTCCCCCCAAGCTGTCCTTCAGACCTGGGTGACTCCACTAGACAGAGACTTCTGTTAAATATTTAAGAAAAACATAACATAAATTGTAAAAGTTTTTCCAAAAAAAAAAAATGATAGTAGTGAATACTTCCCAACTCATTCTGAGTCCAGCATTAGTTTGGAACTCCTCAAGTCTGGCACCACAGGAAAACAAACACATAGATTAATATCCTCATGAATTCTTAACATTTACTAAACTCTTGATGGCACTTCAAACTGTAGTTAATTTTTGTTTCTGTTATTGTTGTAGATGGTGTTTTTTTTTTTTTTTTTTACTCTTTGTGGACCTGTCACCCAGCTCCCCAACAAACACACAGAGACCTATTTGTAGTTATGAATGCCAGGCCTTAGCTTGGCTTATTTCTAGCCAGTTTTTTTTTTTAAATTATCCCATCTGGGCTTTTACCTTTCCCTATTTTATGTATCTTTCTTTCCTTCCTACTCCATGGCTGGTTGTGTGGCTGGTCCCTGGTCGCCTCATCTGTTTAACCTTCCTTTTTTCTCACTCTTTTTGTTCTTCTATTTATTCCCTCTGCCTGCCAGCCCCACCTATCCCGTCTTCTGCCTTGCTATTGGCCATTCAGCTCCTTATTAGACAAATCAGGTGTTTTGGACAAGCAAAATAACACAGTTTCACAGAGTTAAACAAATGCAACATAAAAGAATGTAGCACATCTTTGCATCATTCAACAAATATCCCACAGCATAAATGAATGTGACATATCTTAAGATAATATTCCACAGCATCTTCTCTTTTTTGTCTAAATAGAAATGAAAGGTTTTAACCTTAACATAGTGAAACTATATACAACAAAAACAAATATCAAGCAAGAATTATATTTACAATATTCAGTCCATTTGTGTTTAGCAAATTCAGAAAAAAAACTCCATCATCTATTTTATTTTAGTGATTCCAAAGTCTTATACCTAATTTACTTTCAATTATAACTAAGGAAAACTATAACTATTTAGGCTTTAGCTCCATCAAAGACCCTAGGATGGTGCAATATTACTTAACAACAGAGACATCTGGCTGCCTGGACAGTCACTAAAAGTTTCTCTGCAATGTTGGGGCTTCCATCTTCAGGTTACAGGCCTAGAATAAATTGCAGACTTTTCAGTGAAGCAGGAAATTTAAGGGCCTCATACCTTGTATTGGCAAAGTTCAGCAGTCACATTCCTGTATGTCCTACCAAATGTCTCACAGAACTTTTATATGAAGAAGAAATTTGAAGTTCTGTTTTGCCTTATCTTGGAGAAGTTTAGCAGTTGTTTTCCTATGTGTCCTGATGCCCAGTCTCTACAGCATACTGTCAGCACTCAAGGAAAAATCAGTTTCTTTCACAAATGGCTAACCTTGCCACAATGAAGTAAATCCCATATGGGCTTTTATGTAGTAAATTGGTATTGCTGCAGCAGATGCATCTCATTGTCATGAAAAACCGTAGGCTGTTAAACGTCTTAAATGCCATGTTCTGTGGGTCTTTGAGTGTTTCAAAATCATCCCTCTAAAATATACCTGTTTAGCCTTGAAAACATACGTAATGTGACTAAAGGTTTTTTATAGATTAACTACTAACTTCATTTCCTAATTATACATTGCATTTTTAAATGAGCTGCATAAGCACAATACCCAAAACAAGAGTAGAAACATATGTACAGTGTAACAAAAATAAGCAATCTAAGGCTCTGTGACAGGTTCATCTCATCTTTCATCTGAAGTGGACATGGCCCTAATCCTGGTACTCAAAGCCCCAAATAGCCATTAAAAGATAGGTCTGTTTCATTTTACTTTTCTGTTCTGCTTTTTATTTTTTCTAAGATTAACACTGTGACCAAAAATCAATATAGGGAGGAAAGAGTTTATTTTACCCTGTACTTCCAGGTCACGGTCTATCTTTGCAGGAAGTCGGGCAGGAACTCAAGGCCTGGAGGCAGTAACTGAAGCAGAGGTCATAGCAGCACACTGCTTCCTGGCCTGTTTTCAGCTCCTTCGTTACCTACTCCAGGCCCACTTGTGCAGGAATAATGCAACCAACAGTGGTCTTGACCCTCCACCATCAGTTAGCAATCAAGAAAATTTTCACACAGGCCAGTCTGATGAAGGCAATTCCTCAGTTGAGGCTCTTTCTCACCAGATATGTCAAATTGATAATCAGGATTAGCCATAACAGTTTCTACACAACCACTTTTCCTCTAAGGACGTAGTAGAATTGGGGATTAGGAAGGGTGCTCTGTAAAATACAGGCATGAGTGGCTTTCACCACAGCCAACTCAGAGCCATTCTTGTCTCCTCTAACACAGGTGAGCTGGTAGGCCAGGCTCCCTTTTCCTGTGGATGAGCACCAACCAGCACAGGAGTTACTCTCTGTACACCATACAAGTTTTTTTAATTAGTTTGCCAAACATCAAATGTCTTGTCTGAACTTAGCATAAAACTCCTACCCTATTTAAAGGGAGATGCAATTAAAGTGAAGATTTTAAAAAATAGAAATAATTACCCACTTAATTTATCAATCACTGCTTAATCTACTTCAGGTTCTCCCTGAAGACTTGAGCAGAACGATGTCTTCAATTCAGCTCAACCTGCAAACCTCAGTTAAAAGCCCCGGTATGGGTAAATGCACAGGAGTTTCCATGTAGTCTTATTTCCAGAGAGTCTTCAGTTATCTAGGAAAGAGTGTACAGCTTTACAGGATGTTTGTTAAGCATCTTTTCCTAGGCACACTGAGGCCAAAGCTGCAGAAGGCTAAGGAGAGGTCCTGATGGAGAATGACGATAGCACTTTGGAGGTCAAGGGTAGAGGCCGGGACCACAAGAGGACAAGTCCCAAATGACAACTGTCTTCTAGCACTTTGCTGGCAAAGCCTACACAAAATGAATAAATATATACTCCATGGGAAATCTGTCTTGCTTCAAAAACTTCAGGGTATGTGGGGCAGGACGATAGCTGAGAATCTGCCTTGACTAGACAACTGATTTGAAGCAGGGAATATAGATTCAGAAGCCTGGTCTGTACATTTTCTTCTTATAAGATCTGCTCTAGTCTGTCATAAAATTCGGATTCAACACAAATATTAAAAGTGATAATTACTTAAATTTTTATAGAATTAACTGTGATGTCTAGCAAACATCTTGGATCCAATGACAAGCTCTGTCTTAATCATTTTATCCAGGGATCCCTTTCTCCTGAATCTCTAATCCAAATCTACCAGTGCCTTGACACATAAAAGCGAAATACTCCCCAGGTTAACTGTCTCCTATAATATACCCTTATTTCTGTTCTGTCCTTAGATATCCCATCTGCCCTCATCAAATATACACAACTTATATCCAGGCTGCTTTTTCTTTTCTGTTCACCCTCAAAATACTTCTTGCAGCTTTGCCAATCAGCCAGCAGGGAGTTGCTCTTCAGCCGACCTTCACCTCCAAAACTTCAAATGGATAAAAGATGAAACACAGTAATATCTTCATATATGTGCTTTGGACAGATGGAAAGGTGGTACCCACTTGGACTGACCAACAGTCTCCCATGTACTATTACAGAGTTTATCCGATATAAGACTTTCAGCATAGTAATTGGGCTTACTTTGTTTATATTTGTATTTGTTTATTTGTTTTTGTTGGTTGGTTGGATGGTTGGTTTTTTTTTTTTTCAATACTGGCTTTCTCTATGGAGCCTTGGCTCTACTGTAACTCACTTTATAGAACAGGCTGGCGTCAAACTCACAGAGATCTGCCAACCGGTGCCTCTGGAGTGCTGGGATTAAGGTCTCAAGTTTTCCTCTTAAACATTAAATTCTAGCTCCACATCAGGACTTGGGGCTTGTATTAAAAAGCACATGCCTTTTCTAGACATGCTTTGTGTCTTAAAACAGATTTACACTAAATAAGTTTGAATCTAAATGTATACAAACCTCAGGAAAATAAGCAAACCTCAAAATGTATATTTTGTTTCCTGAGTAAGAATCTTACTCTTTTGCCTAGACTGGCCTGTCACTCTTAATATTCCTTCCTCAATCTCCAGAGAGCTAGGACTTACAGACCACACCACAGTGCCTGGCCTCAGAGAGCTAGGACTTACAGACCACACCACAGTGCCTGGCCTCAGAGAGCTAGGACTTACAGACCACACCACAGTGCCTGGCCTCAGGACCATTTACTACAATAAAGCTCTGTGTTCCATGCTCCAGCACCACAAAATCCACAACCAAAACCCAAACAAACCTTTACTTATAAACCATCAAGTCAGCTCACTGCCTGAGGATCTAAGAAACAGAGGCTGAGTGTGCCCTAGGAAGGGGTTGCTAGCACTCCTTAGGCCAATGTGCCCCCTCCTTTTTAATAAAATAATAGCCTACCATTAAATTAATCAGGACTTAAAGTCCAAAATTACTGATGCCTGGGTATTCTGGCACTATAAAATAAGCAGCCTTGAAAAACTTGTCTAGTTGCATAATGGCCCTAGAGCCAAACTTCTAGCCTTAACACTCTTAGTGTTAGTCACAAAAATCCCATGGCAGTATGGACATTCAAAGCCCGACAGAACCTTCTTATTCAAGTTCCAGAGCTAATACTACATCACTTCTTATCATCAAATGCATAAGGAGTTCAGAGAGTGTCTCTGAACCCAGTTCCACCTTTGAACTTGAACCTGCTTGAAGTGTTTTGCCATAATTGATAGATTGACTTTTTCAATCTTTGTGTAGTTAACTTGAGACAACTTACATGTAGGCTTGACTTTTTATGTGTATTTGGATTAAAATCTCATGTTCAGAATGTTAAACAGAGTCTTTCTTTTTTTTTCTTTTTTAAAATTTAAAATAGATTATCTTCTTATACAATACACCCCAAACATAGTTTTCCCTCCTTCCACTCTTCCCAGATCCCCCTTTTCTCCTCTATCCCAGATATACTCCCCTCTGTTTTCCCTTCAGTAAAGAGAAGGCCTTCAAGAGACAGAAACCAAACAAGATAAAAGCAAGATACAATAAGACAAGATAGAAGCTTTCACATCAGTGCTATACAGAGTCTTTCTTGCTTTGTTAGTTTATTGCTGGGGCTTATTAGAATTCTCTGTGAGGACTGAAATGTTCATATTTTTTGCAGTGTCAAGGCTTGACTTGTTATAACGAAGAACGTGGATGCGTTTAGCTAGATAGGGAGAAAGTTGAAGGATAATTCCCACCTGAGAACTGAAAACTGCTTCATTACCTCTGAACATCAGAAACAGTTTAATGGAATTTTATGTAGAAACTTACTTCAATTAGTGCCTTAGCATCTGACACAACACATTCATCATTGCAGTTAGACAGGCTGCATGTGCTCCCTTAGGTCTCTGAGATATATGAATCTCCATAATATGTGCCACCTGATCTCAGACAGTCCTGAGGAGCACTGGTAGCAATTAGGAAAAACAATCAAATCTGTCTTTCTGTAAAGTTTGCACTAGAGAATACCCAGAGATTTAGCTATAACCCTGAGTTAAAAAAGATAAGCCAATTCCTTGACCAAACAATTGTGGCATTCATATGCCCATGATGAAGAAAATAATTAGCCTTTGAAGCTTTTCTCCATCCTCAAGGTTTCTCAGTTCCCATCCCATTGCACTCTTAACAACACATTGCTTTTCATACAACAGGCTGAATGAGTCATTTCAGTAGACACTAAAGACACACTGATCAATAGTCACAATAATTGATGATTATTGAAAGTTAACTATCTTAAACACAAACTTGAGTTTCTTATACCCACTCTTATTAGGATCCCTGTGACAAGCACTTTTTACTTATTCTTATTTTCATAAGAATTTTTTATAAATTAGGAAATTGAGGCACAAAGAAGCTAATGGACTTTTCTATGGCCATAGATCAAATAAATGGATGAGTAAGTACTGACGCAGAGACACTTTCATTCTGGAAATATCAGTGGGTATTTTTGAGTCTTTCCTATGTATGAGCAATTATGCCAAGCATATTAATATTCTATACTACTTAATTCTCTTCTGGTTTAAATTTTCCCCTCACTCATATTGAATAAGTAGACCAAATGAATTGTTCTCTGATAATTGAGTTTTCTTGACATGAAACGTAAGATAGTTCCAGGGCAAATGTCAAAAGGCTATGCCATGACATTCAAAAGAGAGGAAAGAGGTTTAAGCTCTATCAGTTCACCAATAATATTGGACATACAATCCATCTTTTCTGATAAAGTAGAGAAAGTCTGAGATAACCTCCATTCTCCACGGAAGCCTAGATTTCCACCACATCCTATATTAGTTGTTTGCTCTGTTCTTATTACCAGTGAAGTGTGCACATGGTGAGGCTATACCTATGGGAAATTAGGTATTTCCAGGGCATGGTGAAGCAGACAGAGATGACAAGATGAGATGAAATTCCTTAGTATGATGGACAAGGTCATCTCTAACCTCAAGTGAATGCTTCACTACAGTTTTATAGTTCTGCCTCTGTGCCTGTGATATCATTTATCTGTCCTTTTATTTAATTTTGTGCATTTTTCTCTGAATTATTTTGGTGCTTCACATATAATTTCTAATTTCTTCTGTGAGCTTCATAAATCCTTCCTAATACAGAAAGGCTTTCTATACCATCTCATATCTCCTTCCCTTTACTTCTCTCTTTGATCAGACTTTCTGCTCTCTCCCTGTCTCCCCCCTCCTCTCCCATCCCCTCCCTCCTTTTTTTTTGTCTATAACACTTAAAAATTATCATCACTTCACCTGAGAGCTTCAGAGTTTTCAACAACCTGATAGCTTGACGGTTGAGTTTGAATGTCCGAATATAAATAAGTATCCTTCCTCCACATTCATATGTTCAAATCCCATCCCCAAGGTGAATAACATGGGACCTGTGGGATGTGATTCGTTCATGAGATGGAAACCTTATGATGGGATTAATGCCTTTGTAACAGACTTCAGAGAGCTCCCTCATCCTTCTGCCATATGAGGAGGCAGTGAGAATATAATGGTTATAAACTGGCAGACACCAAATCTTTTCACACTGATTTTTGACTTCTCAGCTTCGAGAAATGTGAAAACTGCATTTCTGCTGTTGATATGCCATATGGATTTTGTAGTTTGTTATAATAGCCTAAATGAACTAAAGTACCAGGAAAGTTTGTCTCATTTATTATCATCACATGAGCAACATTTTATATCTCATTTTAAAAAGCACTAACATTCTTAAAGAAAAAAAAATAGCACTTTGGTTATTCATTAAAAGAAGAGTGAATTGCCCTGCCATGGACCTTCAATTTCCAACCTTCAAGATAACTTTCTGATGCACACACTAGGAATAATGTTCACGAAGACTGTTTCTGCACCTCACTAAAGCTATGCTGCTCAGGTATCTAGCACAGATGAAAAAAAAATGTAAAAGAATATCTATTTGGTATCTAGACTTGGATGACCCTCTCTTTCTTGTCTGTTACTTCCTTGTCATTCAGATTCCCGGTTCTCCTAAAGTATGAGTACTGTGATGCATACACAGCTTAAGGTTGCTTTTCAAGAGTCCATATTCTAATGTGATAATATTAACAAGTGTAGAATTTGTAGGAGGGTAAAAGAGAATACGACTTGGGTGATGGTGATCTGATGGGGAAAATGGCAAAAGCGTGGCTTTTTATGGGGGTGGGGGACAAAACAAATGTGGTAGGACTTTATTCTACCCCAAAGCGCCCAAATGCACACACTTCTGTCTTCTTTTTCTTTCCGTTTTTTATCATGTAATCTCTTCTTTTGCATATGCTCCCTCTGTGATATTGCCCATAACTTCTTACTGTTGTCATAAATGCCTTACAGTTATCAGGCTTTCTTTTGGCTGCCAACCAGCTCCCAAATCATGACATGGAGACTGTTAGTTATGAATGTTTGTCCTGCTATCTCTTATATCTTAAATTAACCTGTTTGTCTTCATCCATGTTTGCCTTGGGGCTTTTTATCTTTCCCTAATTCTGGATGTCCTACTCTGTCTGGCTGGAGGCTGCCCGGCTGGCTTCTGGCTCCAGGCATCTCCCTGCTTCTCTCCCTAGTTCTCTTCCATCTCTTCTCTCAGGAGCCTAAATTTCTCCTCCTATTTATCCTCTCTACCCACCAGCCTCACCTATCGCTCTCCTGCCTAGCTATTGGCCATTCAGCTTTTTATTAGACCATTAGGCAGGCAAAGCAGCATATCTTTACGTCATTAAACAAATGAAGTATAAACAAATGTAATACATTTTACATACTTAAAGTAATATTTCACAACACAATAGCTTATAGAATTCAATTCATAAGCTAAATAAATGTGTTTTAAAATACTTTTTAAAAATATATTTAACCTCAGGTATTTCGCTATGTGATAGAAAAGAGACAAAGCAAAGAGATGATAACCCAAAGCATTAACTTTTGAATAAGGTAAAACGCACACAAAATGAGTTTCACCAAGGAGTGTCTGGATGAGCCTGGGAAGGAAGGTGGCAGATTGTGCACAGCTACAGCTATTGCTCAGTTTGTATGTTGAGTAATTAGGAGGGTGTTTCACAAACTTAGCCGATGGGAAACTGGCAAAGCTTTTTCCTAGATGAGCCCAGCTTAAGAGGAATGGCAAAGCATTCTTCAAGAATCTAAGGATGAATGTTTATGAGACTGATGAGTGTACGAACAGTCTAGTCAGCTTCTTCCTTCTTGAATGTTTACAAGTATACAGTTGAATAAAAACAAACTGAATAAAGAGAGAGCAAAATATTGAAGAAAATTCAATCTGTAATAAAGGTAGAATTAAAAGTCTTAATAAGCCAAATAGAAAACTCAGCAGAGATTTACCAGAAGAATGGATCAGGACCTGAAGATAAAATAGAGGAACTGAACCACTCAATCAAATAATATACAGCATATGCAGAAATGCTGAGATGCTATTTAAAGATCAAATTAGCAAATTACAGGTATAGAAGAAGGAAAATTTCAGGTCAGTAGAACAGTCCAAAAATTAAACTGTATCACAGAAAAAAAACTTCTCCAAAGTAAGGAAAGACATATTGAGAAAAACACAAAAAGTCCACTGAACACCAAATAGGACCAGAAAAGAAACTCACCACAGTGTATTGTTTTATTTAAAATACTAAATATACATAAAAATCGTATTGGAGGCTAAAGGAGAAAAACCAAAAGTCATATGTAAAGGAAAATGCATTAGAAAATGCTGACTTTTCTCAATGAAAAGAGCTAAAAGTTAGAAGAGCCTGGATCAATGTACTTACTCCAAGTTCTAAAAGAACACAAAAGCCAGCCCAGACTACTTAAATCAGCGATACTATCTGCCACGGCTGAAAAAGAAAGAAATATTTTCTATACTACTTAAATAGCCTATGATATTTAAAGAGTTTATTCATACAATACCAATCCTACAGAGAAGAAAGAAAGCGATACCTCAAACATCAGAGAGAAATAAGGAAGGCCAACAACCTATAGGAAGAAGATATCCCAAGTTGGCTTTATCCTGGGGATATAAGATGATTCAATATACATAGCTGCATACATGTAATAAACCATATAAAAGGCCTTAAAGACAAAATTCATGTGATCGTTTCAATGGATGAAGAGAGGCCTTTGACAAAACCCAATATGCTTTCATGATAAAAGTCCTGTAAAAACCTAGGGATGGAAGAATATACCTCTACACAATAAAGGCTACATATCATAAACCTACAATGAGAAAAACTCAAATATTAATAATATTAATGTTAGGAGTAAGATAAGGCTGTCCACTAACCTCACTCCTATTTAAAGAAATTCATTGAAGCCCTCCTAAAACAATAGGAGAAGTAAATAAAGGAACACAAGTGAGAAACGAAGTCCAATCATCTCCATTTGATGATACAGCATTGGTACATACATAGGAGATGTGGAAACCTACATCAAGAAAAATGTCTAGAAATGATCAGCACTTTCCATCCATTGCAGGACACAAAAACAGCTTACAAACTGGTGGCTTTTCTATATTCCATCTTGGGAAAGAGATCATGTAAATTCCTCCTTTTATAATAGCCTCTAATAAATAACAGGAATATTCTTAACCAAGGAGGTGAATTCTTCTACAATGAAAGCTTCATATGGTAGCCTCCTCTCTCAGGATTGACTCTTATAGTATCAGAAGGTGCTATGCACATTGCCAAAGGAGAAGAGTAGTCAAGAATCATAAAGCCTATGAACCACATGACTGGCCCAGGAAAATATCCCCAGCGGTGCAAGATTTATGCTTCCATCTTGGGAGTAATCAATAGCAGTCTAATTGGTCTTAAAGCCTGGTCCACAGGAATTTATGCTTTATACTACAAATTTAGTTCATTGCCCATTGCTAAAGATGTCGCATATGTTAGAAGATAACCTGTTATATTTCCTGAACAAATTCCATATTTATTCTAAATACATATCCTTATGCCCACAGTTAAGTGTAGCACTTACCAGTCATCAAAGAAGCATTTTTCTGCAACATATGGGACTTTTACAGAGGCCCACAACTTGTCAAAATGCAGAGACTAGATGACTACAGGGTGCACAATCCCAATGGATACATCTACAAGTCCACATTTCTACCTAAGACTCAGGGAACATTACAGGAAAAGAGCAGAAATATTGAAATAGCCAGAGAGTACAATACCTGCTGGTAAATAGTACTCTTTTAGACATTACAGGGAAGTTGCACTAATAAAATCTCAACAATATGGTTGTCTTAGTTAAGGTTTCTATTGCTGTGAAGAGACAACATGGTCCAGGCAACTCTTATAGAGGAAAAACATTAAATAAGAGTAGCTTACATGTTCAAAGGTTTAGTCCATTATCATCACAGAGTTACATAGTGGCATGTAGGCAGACATAGTGCTGGGGGATTAGCCAAGTGTCCTATATCTTCACTTACGGGCAAAAAGAAATTGCCTGTCTCACTGGCGTGACTTAACCTTATATGAGATATCGAAGCCCCCTCCACAGTGACACACTTCCTCCAACAAGTCCACACCTACTTCAACAAGGCCACACCTCCTAATAGTGCTGCTCCCTTTGGGGCTGTTTTCTTTCAAACCACAACAATGGTTTTCTAAACAAGACCTAAATAATGACTATGCTGGTTGACATAGCCACAGGGACCCTGGATGAGCAAAACTTCATCAAGTTCTACTCCCAGATGAGGAACTATGGGAAAACCATAGCTGCTGAGAGAAGGGAAATTGGTTTTTCTAGAGACACTAGTTCTCTGATAGGTTAGCAGTAACACATGCACATACTAGCAACAGTGTGTGTGTGTGTGTGTGTGTGTGTGTGTGTGTGTGTGTGTGTGTGTGTGTGTGTGTGTTATCCCCAAAGAGCTGGAGTGGTAGAAGAACAATGGAAATGATATAAATGCAGTACTCATGTATAAAACGTTCAAAAATAAAAATTTAAATTAAAAATAAAATGAAAAAAGTAGAATTGAAGAGACATGGCAAAGAAATTTTTGTTTAATTTCACTGGCTGCAGTTTTGTAATTAGGATATCTTCTGCAATATAGTTATTGCTTTTGTTATTTTATAAAGAAAAAAATGCCCCCCCAATAGATCTCACTTTTTCCCCCAACTTCAAGAGCAGCTCCCAGTCTTCTCAGGCATCAACAGCCATCTCACAATTTAGCTACCACACATTTGGCACAACAGATCCCTGCTAGAGATCTAGGGAATGAAAGGTAACAACATTGAAGTCTGTGACTTCCAAATGGACAGTGCCCGGACTCAGGAAGCCTCGGCAGACTTTATACATACTAATCAACCTTCAAACCCATGGGGTGGGTTAGTGGGGTGGAGTGGAGAAAATCGTAATTCAGCCAGTCTGTTAGATGTGTATGTCTCTGAAGAGAGAGGA
The DNA here is from genome assembly GCA_033318265.1 of Phyllotis vaccarum. Classification (NCBI taxonomy): domain Eukaryota; kingdom Metazoa; phylum Chordata; class Mammalia; order Rodentia; family Cricetidae; genus Phyllotis; species Phyllotis vaccarum. The sequence continues at coordinate 99,617,872 of JARWLC010000012.1, read as the reverse complement.
AGACAAGGAAAGAAGAGGAAAGGTTTCCCTGTTTCCCTCAAACAGGAAAGGACCGTGTTCAGAGGATGGGCAGACATGTCTCATTTGTCATCAGAAGGATGAAGCTTCTGTAACAGGAGCACCCAGGTGAGTCTAGCACAGCAGCCCATGAGCCTGAGGCAGCTTGCTGTGTCTGTGCCTTCTTTGGATGCTACACCCTTCGCTGTGACTCATGTGATAGGAGGATGAGAGGCCTCCAGGGCTGAGGCAATATCACTCAAGAATCCGTAATTTTCATACAAACACTATGCAAGGATCATGAATGAACACCGTCTAGGTCTAAGAAGGAATGTGGAATGCAGGGATGTGGGGCACACTCTTCTGGAGAGACACCTGATCCCTGGTAGGAAGGGAACAGGCTCCAGGAGCTCCCCCTGAACCCATCTGAATGTCCTGTTCTCATGTCACCTTGACAACCTACCAGCTCTGATCTACATGGGAAGTCCATGCTCAAGCTGTAACAACCAGCTGTCCCAATGAGTTTGATACTGGCTATAAACTAATCTGCCTTAATTGGCTTTGTTCGCAGTCAAATGTGGCAAGTAGGACAAGAGATGGATGGATCCCAGGAGAATTTCAGAAAATCATGTCATTTTACTATATCCCAGCTTCTAGAAGAGTTGGAATAAAATCAAATACAGACATCCCCTCTCCGTGGAACTCACCTGTGTCTCAAAATAATAAGCTTTCCATTTCAGTAGGGAATGAAGCTATTTGTCAGTTCCAATGTCAAGAATGGATGCAATTCGAATTCTCAAGCCATTTATTTCAGCAATTCTCTATTCTTCAGCTGAAATAACTTAACATAAGAAATCACTGTTCACTCAATGTGAAACTTGAAAACCTGGTTCCAAGAGACATAGTTCCTTAGAAAATATGAACCAGGGCAGGGACTATTAGAAAAAATGCTCCATTCATCTTTGTACAAGAGCAATGCCCAAGCCCACTGGACCACTTTTCTCCACCATCCTAGGCTCAGAGGAAGCATCCCAACAGACTTATCTCTTTGCTTCATTCTTCATTACCATCATTATAATTGCTACCATTTCCTCATAAACATTCACAATTCATCATCTTTCCTGTTTAAAGCTGATGGTTTGATGGCACCCAAATGGCCTGAATGTAAAACCTTCAATGACTGAGATACCGAGAAAAAAAAATTAGAAATAATGATAAAATTCTCATTTTACTACTGACAGATGAAGGAGATAAAACTGAGCAGCCATCTCCAGCAGGAATGTGGTTCTGCATGGATGGTGGACAGGGATGTGGATTCCTGGGGAAACGCTAATGTGAGCTGCAGTCTTCCGGTTCAGTGTCTGTCTTTGAACTCAGCGCCCAACCTTGAGATTTGCAAGTGTTTCTACTTGCCAAAGCTCCCTTCATACTCTTTGAATTCCACTTACCGCCCTGCTCGAGGAAGATAAAAGACAGACAGCGTCCGAGACCTAAAAAATGTCTAGTAGAAAGCCAAATGCTTAGATTCCCCTTGAAAACAGCAAGCATTTGTGCATGATATAGCACTCACTGGCTGCCAGAGATGTCTGCCATGCTGACAAATATACGTGCTTCATGTATGGTAACTCACTTAGCCCTCATAGTCTTAGGAGGTAAATACATCTGCCATTTTTCCTCCATATGCAAAGTCACAGAAAGGTTAGTTGTTCTGTCTGAAGACACCTGGCTTTGTAAATCATGCTACTAAAATCGATTCATGAGCATCTTTACCAAAGCCTGTGCTCTTAACCAGCACGCCAGGTATCCTCTCTCAAAACTGCATGTTGCTGACATTTCTAGACAATGTTTAAGAACTAAGGATTCTGAGCAATGGTGTTTTTATACTGCTGCCTAAGGAGAAAAGAAACAGACTAATAATAGCTCTCCAGCGTTGGCGTGTCAATACATATGTAGTTATTTTCCAAATACTGCAAAGGAAGAAAGATGTAAATTTCTTTTGAAGGTATTCTTGTGTACTTGAATGTCCTTTGGGTGAAAGTACGGAGTGCCAGAGGAACCCAAAAGGTTAAAGGTGATGAGGAAGAAGGCTATAAAGGATGGTATACTGCACATTCAAAGACAATGAGCAGAGCTTTCTGCAGGGTAGGATTCACGCAGGGGAAGAAAAGGGCATGTTAGTAAGGAGAAGGACAAGATAGGCAGGACTTGAACTTCAGAATAAAGAGTTCAAAGGGATAGTTTTGATGGCCATTGTAGAGAGGAGTGGACGACATGTACATGGGTTACATTCGGCGGCCATCTTTCCCTCACACTGGGAAACTGTCCTTCGAAGATCCTTTCACATTATTGGCAAAGGTCTCATATTTCATCTCCCCATATTAGTGTAGGACGCATTCCCTAGTCTCCCTGCTCTCACAAACCACACCGTTTCTTGAGGAAATTCCCCACAGTATTTGCCTGAGTTCAGTCATGGTACATCTCCCAGAGTGGACAGCCACAGCCTCTTACTTGTCTGTCACCTAAGAGTCCTTCATGCTAGCTGAGATATCACCTCTGCAGGTCATATCTCACTTCCTAAATTGTAGGTCCTTACATTAAAGCTGTTTGACTTTTTTTTTTAATTGAAAATATATTTTTCATACAGTATATTCTGATTACTATTTCCCCTCCCCCACTTCTCTCAGTTCCTTCCCACCCTCCCTACTGTCCAAATTTATTTCCTTTGATTTCTCATTAAAAAACAAACAGGCATCTAAGGAATAATAATAAATAAATCACAATAAACCAGAATATGACAAAATAACCGACCAAACAAATAGTAGCAACAAAAAGAGCCAAAAAACACGGAGATGTGGAAATGAACATGTTCTCACACACAGAAAGTCCCCTTACAAACAAACAGAAACAGAAGCCATAATATATAAACAAGGGATGAGTAAGGCTTTTTTTTAAAAACTGCCCTGTCCTAACATGAAGCAAAGAACCTCAAAGATGCTATTGAATTCATCTTATGTTGGCTATTTATTGCTGGCTATGGAGCCTGCCCTTAAGAGTAGTTTTTTCCCCAGTGAGAATCCCTAGGAGAAAACTAAACTTTATTTTGCAGGTGGCTGTCAAATGGAGATAGCTTTTTGGTTAGGGATGAGGCCCTCTGTCCTCTGCCTTTCAGCTCTAGGACCCCATCTGGTCCAGACCCACGCAGGTCCTGCACATATTGCCTCAGTCTCTGTGAGTTCGTATGTGTACCAGCCCTCTTGTGTCTAGAAGGCATTTGTTTTTGGTGTCCTCTGCCTTCTCTGGTCTTACACTCTTCCTGCTTCTTCTAACACAGAGCTCACTGAGACCCGAGGAGGGGGGGGGGTGATGGAGGCATTCCTTTTATGGCTGAGTATTCCAAGGTTACTCACTCCAGTGTGGGAATGTCTTTCTATATGTTGTGAATAAAGGACTGTTTTGGCCATGGCAGACACCGTAGATGCAGACAGAGGAATCAGAGCATAGATACAAGAAAGAGGGCGGAGTCTGAGACAGATTGAGCCAGATGCCCAAAGAAGAAACATATAAGGAACACAGGTGAGCCACGGGCCACGTGACAGACAGATTAATGGAAATGGGTTAAGCTAAAAGAGCTAGCTAGTAATGTGCCTGAGCCATAGGCCAAACAGCATAAAGTTAATATAAGTGTCTGAGTCATTTTTGGAGGACTAAGCATCGGCGAGTGGCTAGGCACTCTGGGATGGCAGGTCGGTGGGTCTGGACCTCTGGCCAAACAGGGGTAGAAAACCTCATTGTAACACACTCTGCATATCGTCTGTCAGTGGTTCTATGTATTTGTTCCCATCTGCCGCAGAAGGAAACTTCTCTAATGATGGCTGAGCAAGGCACAGATATCTATGGGTATAGTAGAATGTCATTAGAAGTCATTTTATTACCGCATTTGTTTTTAAGTAGAACAGTATTATTTGGTCTTCCACTAGATCCCTTGCCTCTCTCTTCTCAGGTTCTTGGTCACCCAGGCAGCACTGGGAACAGGTTTCATCTCATGGGCTGGCCTTAAGTCAAATCAGATATTGGTTGGTTACTCCTGAAAGCTTTGTGACACTATGACACCATCCTATCTTGCAAACAAGTCATTCCTGTAGATGGAAGGGGCTATAGCTGCCTTTGGCAATATCCAAAGTACCTTCTAGTACCACGAATAATAGCCCACACGGGTGAAGGCTCTAGATAGGCAGAAGCTCAACTTCTCTGTGTTCAATGTAGGTTTTGTCTACAGTAAAAGGGCATTATCATGAGTTTTTGAACAGCCACCTAGAGCCTTGGCAGTAGTCTTTGTTTGGGGATTCTTTGAACCTCTTTGGACAATAACTTGATTAGATGTAACCCATTTCTGGTACTGGAAGCTTCATTAGCGACAAGAATGTCTAGTTGATACCTGTCTCTTTCATTATTTGGCAATTTCATTTATATTGCCTTTGTGTGTGTGTGTGTGTGTGTGTGTGTGTGTGTGTGTGTGTGTGTGTGTGTGTGTGTGTGTGTGTGTGTGATGGGAAGCTTCTACTATACTAGGTTTTCATAGGCCCCCTCAAACAGGCCTTACGTTTAGCAGTCCCTCCCTGTCCTCCTTCTCCCACCCTGTTATTCCACCCTCCCTGTTTGGTCCTCCCATTCTAGCACCCACTCCATGTCCATCTGTAACTATGTGTTCTCTTCCTGCTTCCTAGGGAGATCTACCCTTCCCACCCTTACTCTCTACCTAACCTCTATGGTTATACAGATTGTAGCTCACTAAATCACTAATCAAAGACTTAACAGCCAGCATCTCCATAGAAACGAATATATGCCATATTTGTCTTTCTGGGCCTGGTTACTTCACTCAGGATGATTTATCTGCAAATTTAATGATTCCATTTTTTAAACAGCTAATATTCCTTTGTGTAAATGTATCACATTTTCTTGATCTATTCATCTGTTGATGGACATGTAGTCTCTTTCCAATTTCTGGCTATTATGAATAGAGCAGCAATCTCTATGCTGTTGAGCAAGTATCTCTGTGGTCAGGACGAAGCAGTACTTAGGTATATGCCAAAGAGTTGTACAGCTGGACCTTGAGGTAGATAGAGTCCCATTTTCCTGAGGAACTGCCATGCTGATTTCCATAGTGACTGAAAACGTTTACACTCCCAACAGCAATGGATGAGTGTTCCTCTTACACACAGTTTACCCATCATGAGCTGCCACTTGTTGTGACTGGTGTAAGATGAAATCTCAAAGTAGTTTTGTTATATTTCCCTAATAACTAAGGATGTTGATCATTTCTTTAAATGTTTCTCAGCCACTTGAGTTTCTTCTTTTGAGAATTATGTTTATATTTATACCCCATTTTTTGGTTGGGCTACTGTTTTTCTGGTGTACAGGGTTTTTTGTTGTTCTTCATATATTTTGGTATTAGCCTTCTATCAAATGTGTAGTTGTTAAAAATATTTTCCCATTCTACAGGCCTCTGCTTTGTCCAAATGGTGGTTTTCTTTGCCACACAGCAGCTTTTCAGTTGCACAAGACACTATTTATTATTTGTTGCTTCTATCTCACAAGGGGTTATAGTGTTTATGTTGCTTACATGATCTAGATTTAACATTGATAGATGGTATATATCCAGGAAATTATCCATTTCTTTTAGGCTTTCCAATTTGTTGGAATGTCCTTATGAGACTCTAGATTTCTTCAGTGTCTGTTGTTATGTCCCATTCCATGTCTAATAATGTCAATTTGGATATTCTTTCTCCACCTGCGTATTTAGATAAGTTTGTCAATTTTATTTTCTCAAAGAAAAAACTCTTTGTTTTGTTGTATTGTGATGTTTTTGTTTCTATTTTATTAATTTCATCCCTGAGCTTGCTTATTTCTTGCCTTTTGGGTGTTATTTCTTCTTGTTCTAGAACGTCCAGATGTTCTGCTGAATTACTTGCATGAGATCCTCTTCAGAGTTCTTTTGTAGATATTCAGTGCTATCAGCCTTCAGCTTGGAACCACTTTCATCGTGTCCCGTGAGTTTACATTTTCGTTTAGTTCTAGAATGTTTTTAATTACTTTCCTCACTGACTTACTTTTCTCTCTCAGTAGTGAGCTGTTTAGATTTCATGAGTTTGTAATCTTTCAATTTATTCAGCTCTTGTTGCTATCCAGCCTTAACCCATGGTAGTATGCAGAGGAGTTATTTCAATTTTCTGATATCTGTTAGACTTGCTTTGTATCCAAGCATGTGGTCGATTTTTCAGAGAGTCCCATGAGCTGCTGAGAAGAAGGTATTTGTGTGTGTGTGTGTGTGTGTGTGTGTGTGTGTGCATATATGTATGTATGACTGCATGTTTTTGTGTAAAATGTTCTCTAAATATGTTAGGTTCATTTTGGTTATGATGCCAGTAAGCACCAGCATTTCTTTGTTTAGTTTTTTGTTTTGTTTTTTTTTTCCTGGATGGCCTGTTTATTGATGAGAGTCAGAAACTGAATTTATCCACTATCACTGGGAGGGTCAATAAGTGGTTTAAGCTATAGTGGTGCTTCTCTAATAAACTTGCATAGCCTTTAGTTTAGTGCATAGATGTTGGGAACTGCAATGCCCTCTTGGCGGGTTTTTCTTCAGTGAGTATGCAGGATTAGTTTTGATTGGACTTCTGTCAGATGTTAGAGTGGCCACCACACTGGCCTGCTTCTTGGATCCCTTTGTATTCTTCACCTTACTACTTCTTGGGCAATGGCTGTCTCGATGTTAAGGTATACTTATTGGATGCAGCAGGATGGATCTTCTTTTTCTAACCATTCTTTTAGTCTGTGCCGTTTTATTAGAAATTTGAAACCATTGCTATTGAGAGTTATCAATAAGTAGTTTTTCTTGATTCCCATTTATTTGCTCTTGTGGATGGGTTTCCCCTTTCTTTTAATTTGCTGTTCTGATAATATTTATTTCTTAGGTGTGCTTAGCCTCTTCAGGTTGAGCCTTTTTTTTCTAACTTCTTCTATAGGGCTGGATATGCAAATAGATAATGTTTAGAGTTGATTTTATTATGAAATATATTTCTTATCTATTATGATCTATACTCAGTCTTACTGTGTATAGTAATCCAGGCTGGAATCTGTGGTCTCTTGCAGAGTTTAAAGAACATCTGTCTGGACTCCCTAACTTTTAGAGTTAATACCATTAAAAATGCAGGTGTTATTCTAACAGGTCTGCTTTTACAAGTTATTATATCATTTTCCCTTGTAGCTTTTGATATCCTTTGTTCTGTACATTTAGTGTGTTGATTATCATGTGATGTAGAGATGCCTTTCCTGGTCCCATTTGGTGTCCTGTATGCTTCTTATAGCTTTATAGGCCCCTCTGTCCTGCAGTTAGGGAAATTTCCTTCTAGGATTTTGTTGAAAATATTTTCTATACATTTGACATGCACGTCTCCTATTTTATTTCTTTTATTCTTAGATTTAGTCTTTTCATAGTGTCCTAGATTTCCTGAATGTTTTTTACCTGTACTTTTATTAATTTACATTTTTTTTAAACTGAGGCATCCATTTCTTCCATTTGGTCTTCAATGGCCAAGATTCTCTCTTATATCTCTTCTATCCTGTTGGCGAGACTTGCCACTGAGTTTCCCACTGAAGTCCCTAATTTTTCAGTCCCAGTTTTCCCAAAGTTTAGGTTATTCTTTCTGTTTCAACTTGCAAGTCTTGAGACGTTTTCCTTTTTTCATTCCTCTATTTGCCTGTTTTCTTAAGTTTCTTGAAGGGATTTATTCATCTCTAAGAACCTCTAACATATTCACATTCATGAAGACAATTTTGAAGTCTTTATCCTGTATTTTAGCTATGTTGCATTGCTGAGGTCCTATTATAGTGGGGCTGTGGGGCTTTAGGGGAGACATATTGCTCTGGTTGTTATTGATTATGTTTTTAGCACTGGTGTCTAAACATCTGGATTTGGAATGATTGTATTTCTAGGTGCTGATCTCTGGTCTTATCTCTGTTGATTGGATGCTCTATGCTTTGTTTTCTATTGCCCTTTATGGTTTGGTTCTCAGGAGTGTTGTGGCTATGGCTCTGATAAAGAAAAAGTTTGAGATGCTGTGGGGATTTAATAAAGTTTCAGAAGTTTTGGAGATATCAGAGGGAATAAACACCACAGTCAAATCTTACCCAGCTGTCTTCTAGCTTCCTCAGCCTCGATTCCCTTGGAATGGTTTTTTTCTGTGTTTGAATCCAGTCTTTAAGTACTCTTTCAGTAATTAAGGCGTGGCCCCACCACACCTGCTTGGGAGCCTGGAATTCCTTCTATAATCTGAAGTGACCTTGACTCAGTTGGGATTAAGGGTGTAGGTCACCACTCCCAGGATACTCCCTGTGCTGGGATTAAAGGTGAATAACCACTCTGATTTTCCTAGACTGACTGTGGTTAGAGCTCTGGGACTTCTGGAGCTTTTACTAACCCCCCAGATAGACTGTGGGTAGATTCCCTCTGATATCTCCAAACCTTCTGAAATTTTATTAAATCCCCACAAGATACTGCCAGGTATGCCCACTGGGGGTACTGGTCGGAATGTGTTTCTTGGTATTGGGAGCTGACATGTAGTAATGTAGATGGACTAGAAGGGCTTCACATAAGGGAGGAAAGCAGAGTGTGCCACCAAGATCTGCTTAGTCCCCTGGCAATGAGGTCAGAGAGGAAGAAAAGCCTAGAGCAGGTATTCTGCTACAGAGTTGGGGAAAGGATTAGGAAACTGATTTTGAGGAAAGAAAGGAGAGGGAAGACCTGAAGTTCACCTATCTGCCTTCCCTGACCAACATGGCTGCACGGTTCCCAGGGAATGTCTTCTGGAGTTGGAGGGTGAGATAAAAGGATGAAGTGGTAAAGAATCCTGTAGGGGAAGATCTGTGTGGTCCTCTGAAAATGGGGTCAGAGAGGAGGGGGAGTCTATAGGAGGTAATCTGCTAGAGAGCTAAGGATGAGAAAATGGTGGTGGGGAAACTGGACTTGGAGGAGATGAGAGAGGAGGGAGAGGAAAGGTCTGAAGATCACCTACAGGCCATGTTGGACTTTTATACCAGACTTTTTCTTTTGGGCCGCCAACCAGCTCCCAAATTATGACTCAGATACTTACTATTAGTTATGAGTATTGGGCTTTATCTTAGCTCTTATTTTAATCTGTTTATCTATGTCTTGCTTCTGGGCTTCTAACCTTCTTTCTTTTTGTATATCTTACTTGTCTTCTGTCTCTGGCCAGCTGGTGGCTGCCTGGCTTCCAGCCCAAGATGTGTCCTTCTTTCTTCTCTTGCTCTTCTCCTTTCTTCTTTTCTTCTTCCCTTATTTATTGTCTCTGCCTGCCAGCTGCACGGATCCTTTTTCTGCCTAGCTATTGGCTGTTCAGCTCTATATTAGACCAATCAGGTGCCTTAGGCAGGCAAGGTAAAACAGATGCAGCACATCTTTACATAACTGAACACACACACGTTCTTACATCATTAAACAAATGCAACATAAGCAAATGGAACACATTTTTACAGAGCTGAAGTAATATTCTGTGGCACAAAGAAATGTAACACATCTTTACCTTTTTGTAAGTAATGTCTACAATAGGCTTTTGATCTATCTCTTTGTATTTCTCTTTCAATCTCTCTGCCACAGCTCCCACTTCTAATTCACACTGAAGAAGTCTTCTATCCACTAGGGGATATTTTTTAAAAAGCATGAAAAAGAATATGGAGTTCAACTTGTATCTTCTGTGAATTCTGCAAATTTGGTCTTTGTTTCTACATCTGAATAGATGCTATTCACTTTTCAGTAGTTATGCATTACTGTGGAATTATAGAAGTCTGTGGGAGTGAGAACATGGCCCAGAGAGTAAAAAATGCACAGTGGAGGAAAAAACAGCATCTCCAGCAAATGGTTCTGGGCAAAGCAGATCGCTCCCTGCAGAAGTATGAAACCCAACTCAATTGCAAATAGATAAGGACCTCAGCATAAGATCAGACAACCTAAAAGTGCTAGAGGGGAAAATAGAAAATATGCTTGAACTTATTGGCCTGGGTCAGAACTTTCTGACTAGGATCCATTGTTATTCATATTCACCCTGGATATTGTCTATTGATGGTTTACCAATATAATTACTGAGGAAGGAACAGGCATCAAATGGGGCAACCTTGAGAAAATGACAATAGTTTTGGACCCACACTTAAGAAATAGGGGGAAATGTGTTGTGGGATTATATTCTGGTGTAAATATTTGTCCCTCTTACTGGTTTAGTAAAACATGATTGGCCAGAAGGCAGACAGAAAGTGTGGGCGGGGCTACCAGACTAAAAAAAACTCTGGGAAGAGAAAGAACAAGACAGAGATGCCAGCAGATGAAGAGGAAAGAAGTGAAAATCTGCTTTGAGAAAAGGCACCAGGCCACACGGCTAAACAGATTAATGTAAATGTGTTGTTAAGATGAGAGAGCTAGCTAGCAATATACCTGAGCTATAGGCAGATCAGCATGAAATTAATATAAGTTTCTGTGTGTTTCTTTGAGACTTTGGGACTCCAGGTCTGGATCTCAGGGCTAGGCGGGCCTAAGCAACTGGTGGGTCTGGATTTGAGGGCTAGTCTGTGTCAGAAACTTATTACAGAAACTGGCATGTAACAGCCTGCCAAAGCCGAAGATAAGATAGTACCTATCCACATGAACAATATTAGGCAAAATCCTCAATTAACTTTAATGTTTGCCTTTGATTCACTATTGACACAGACAAACAATCAAATGTTAGATTTACAGGTGATGTTGAAAAAAATTACATCAAGAAAATAAAAAGGTAAATGTCAGTCTGGGAAAAATATCAGCAAAGGACAAAACTGACTTAAGACATTTTAAGGCATGCCCCAAATACACAAAGAACTCTTAAGATTCCAAAAGTAAGTCAAAAAAACTAATTTTAAAAATGGAAAAAATAACCTGAACAAAATCTTCACCAAAAGAAGATGTGCATATAACAAATGGACGTGTGAAAAAAAATGTTTCAAGTCATATGGCAGAGGGGTCATGCAAGTTCAAAACAACAGCCAGACACCAGTGTGCACCTCTTAGAATTGCTGTAGCTAGTAACAAGTACTGGGTGTGCCTTCATGAAAACCCTAATCCATTGTGCATGGGAATACAAAATGACATGATCACTTTGGAAGAGTCTTAGTCGTTTCTTACCAAAGGAAATATATCCTTACTGTACCATTCGGAACTTGGACTTCTTTCTGGTTTGTTTGTTTGTTTGTTTGTTTGTTTGTTTGTTTGTTTGTTTTGAGACAGAGCATTAGCATGTAGCCTTGATTGGCCTGGAATTCACTAAATAGAAGAGACTGTCCTCAAACTATTAGGGATCTGCCTGCCTCTGCCTCCGAGGGCTTAGATTAAAGGCATGAACCACCACACCTGGCTTGAACTTCTGTGGATTTATCCCAAAGCATTTTAAAACTATGACTACCAAAAAGACCGCACAGAGATACTTGTCAAACTTTTATTCACATAACCAAAACTTGGAAGGAACCATTTTTCTCAGTGAATGTATAAGTCACTAGTAATCAAACAACGGAACATAATTCAGCAGTAAAAACAAATGAATTCTCAAAGCTAGCAATAGTAGAACTCAGGCAGTAGCTTAGGTAACATAAAAAAATCTCAACTTAAAAGAAGAAAAGAGTAACAGTCCAATGGCTTATCAGGCCATGAAAGGTATGAGAGAATCCTCAGTGCCTATTACTCAGAGAAAGGAAACCAGCACGGACTGATATAAACAGTGTTGTTCTAACTACATGACATTCTGAATAAACAAAACTACGGAGGCAATAAAAAGTACCAGTGCTTTGTAGGCAGCAGGAAAAGGATGGATGGATGGATGGCACTCAGATGCAGAATCCGTGAAGCTATTCTGTAACCATAGATATATGACAATATGTGTTTGTCAAATCTAGAATAAACACCATGAGTGAACCTTAATGCAGACTTTTGAGTGTGGCCATAGCAATGTGTGAGTCTGCTGCTTGCCACCTACCATCTTCTCATTCTGCTGAGGTATATCAACAGTCAGTAATGTGATATACACTGAAACTCTGCTTTCTGTTTAATTCTGATATGAAACTTAAATGTTTTCAAAAATTGAGCATTTGCGTAGTAAAAGTTTCCAGGATGCATTTTGAGCCTGGGATAAATTTAGGCCCATATCTTACAACATACATGTCCACAGAGCTTAGCCAATGAGGGCTTCTGTGTATATCGAGGTGCCAAAGCCTTATGCCTAAGAAGTTAATTCTAACCAGACAGCCAATGGTCAGAACATGTGATAGAGCGGTCTCCAAAAGAAATTTTTCTATAGCTTTACTAAACAGTTATGGAGGCCCTGAGCTAAGCACTGGGGCCCAAGAGTAATCCATGCAAACTTTAGCACTGAAAGACTCTTGGTATATCAGGACAGACATGGACTCAAATGGTTGCCCTGACCATATGTAGCTTAATGGGATAACTCTATGTGAGAACCCACAGGAGAAGCAAGAATTGGCATGGTAGAGACTTCTGGAGAATACTCATTCAACCAGCTCAACTCCCATTCCTATGGACATCAAGTGACAGCTCTGCAGGATGTGGGACTCGATACCAGATAAACAATAATGACCATGGTATATAGTCTAGGGTTAGGAAGTCGCACTTTAAAAGCCTCTATTTTAATTATGGAAGAACATGTTACATAAGCTGAAATAGCACACGCTTCTCAAAACATCTAGTTAGAAGGGGGAAAAAAGCAATTTTGCATGCTCACACTACATACTATTTGGCATTTAAAGGGATATCACAGGTGCTCTGATACAGTGGTTCTCAAGCACAGCGGAACATTAGCACAGCATGGTAACCTTTTAGCAAGCAACAGTACCAGGTTTCAACCCAGACCAATTAAATCAGAATAGCTAGAGACTGGAAGTTGGCAATGGCATTCAAAAAATTCTCTGGGTGATTCTGGCATATAATGAAGACTGAAAAATCTTACTCATCTGACTCTGTCTTCTTCCCAATTATGAATCTGTAAAAGTTGATGCATAATTATAGTTAGGTTATTAATAAAGTAAGATCCAAGAGCCAACCTACAACTTACAAACCATAACATTACCAATATCTTATAACTACCTAATATTTTTCCCTGGAGTCCTATTCCCGAGTATAACTGATACCTTAAATTTTATGACAGTCACTCTTACCTGTTTATCTTGTGCGCAATATATATATATATATAAACAACACTCCCCAGATCAGCTTGTTTTTGAACTTTACTAAGTGTTATTAGGTTACTATCAAGCTAGAGATGTAGTTCAATAGAGAGTTAGCCTAGCATACACAGGCCTTGGATTTGATGCTTAGCAACTCATATAAACACACACACACACACACCACAATACACACCATAAGTAGTTGTAGTGAGTTGCTATTAAAAATGTTACCCATAAGCTTATTAGAAATGTAGAATTCCAGGTACCAGCACAGGTCCACTAATATGGAATCTTTATAGTAATAAATCCTACATACTAGAGTTTAAGAGCATTATTCTAGAGACTTGACGCTAAGGTTTATCCAAGTTGTGCCATGTAGGTACAGATCCACAATGACTGCATAGGTGTTTCTGTTTTTATATAGAAAAATAATGATATAGGATTACCTCTCATGAAGAACCTTACATGTCTTCTTACACATAAGTGAAAGGTTTTTAAGGGTTGAGGCTGGAGCTGACATGGTATAATGCCTACCTGGGATACACAAAACCTGAGGTTCAATCACCAGCACCACATACATCAAGAATGGTGGCCATACATGTAATACCAGCACTTGGAAGGGCAAGAAGTTCAAGGTCATCCTTGGCTATATACAATTTGGGGAAAGTCTACTGCACTACATGAGAAGCTGTCTTTAAAAAAATATTTAGAAGAATGAAAATTAAAAATAAATTATATAAAGATGGAATGTTACTATGCCAAATTATTTTAGTGTACTTTTTCACACACCCACTAGAGTATTTAAGAGTTCTTACTATATCATAACTTCTCTAACATCAAGTACCATCAGACTCTGATTTTTACCCACTTCACAGAGAATAACTGAGATCTTAATTCACACTTCCCAGGCTTACTAATAAGCTTGACAACTTTAACTGCTTATACACACTTATATTTTCTATCCCACAGAATGCCTATTCACTTATTTTGCCAGTTTTTAAATTGAGCTATATGGATGGTTTTCTAACCAGTGGATAGTCTTTTATATCTATCTATAGATATGTATATTTTCAATTATATACATTTTAAATTATACCTGCTAATATTTAGTTTGCCTCTTCATTTTCATCATGGTGATTAATGATCAAGAGAAATTCTAACCTTTCCTGTCATAAAATTTCATTCCCATCTTAGTGATTTTTGTCTTTTTCAAGAGAGATTTCTTTGCCCTAAGGTCTAAAATATATTCTCCCAGATTTTCTTCTAGCGATGTTAAAGTTCTGCTTTCTTGTTAAAGTCCTTAATCCATCTGGAATTGATTTTGTGCTCTTTGTGGAGGAGGGATCTAATGTCATTTCTTCTGTGTGGAGAATCAATTGTCCCACAACTGTTATTGAATAGTCCCCCTTCGCTTCCAGTTGATCTCAAAGCCTCCTGGGTCATGTGTATTCATCAGTTTGTTCCCAGATCTCTGTCTTGTTTCATTGGACAAATTGTCTTTCCTAGCACCAGTGCCACAGGGTTTTAATCACTACAACTTTATAATAAATCTTCATGTCCGGTAGGACAAGGCCTTCCGATTTATTTTTCTCTTTTAGTGGTCTGGCTATTAGGGCCCTTTAACTTCCATATAATTTATAAAATCAATGTGTCATGTTACACTCAAAATACCGTTTGGATTTTTATTAGGATTGCATTAAAGATCAATTTGGGGAGAACTGATATATTTTTAGTATTGAGCCTTCCTTTCTATGAACATTGAACGTTCATGTCTTTCAGTAAAATTGTGTAACCAATCTGCAAAGTTCTTGCATGTGCTGCTTATACTGACACCCATGTGTGTTTTCTTTGGTTATTTTCATTTTAATTCCTACTTTTTATATGTTGCATTACAGAAACTTAAATAAATTTCTTGGCCAGTCACTTAGATAAACTATCTCACTATTTCTAATACTTTTAACAAATGATAAACAAGTCATTTATCTGAAAAATGAGTTTTGTTTCTAGTTTCCTGTTCATTACGTTACAGATGGTGCCAAGTTCACTCAACGCATATCATATCATATTATATCATCTCTTTCTCACCTTTAGCAAGGGAACACTGGGAATTTTAGCTCATGCATTATTGACTTTTCTCATCACTGTGATGAAATATTTGATAGTATTTTGTGCTGAGTCCTTGATGCAGTTCTAGGGATCTAAACCTGATTCAGGGCAGCAAGGTAAAAAAGAAAGATAGACAGATGGACATATAAGAAAGGTGGGGTTTGGTAGTCTGAGCTCTCTGATAGAGAATCCTCAGTGCCCCAGAAACTCAGTGTTTATTATATAGGGGTGGGGATATTGCATACCGCTGAATAAGGAGGTGAAGTTATTACATACAGAAAAACAAGGAGACGGGGATTATGGAATACACCTGGAGCAAGGAGACAAGTTTAGCTAATTTTTGTAGGAGTCCTATAGTTAGAGGAGCAGTCTTTAGATAGTAAAGTTTGGGTGGGGGAGCAACAGACATTTTCTTCACACACTATTCACATCTACATTTGATATAGGCTATGAAAATGGAAGGCTTTGTTTCCCTCTGGATCTGAGGCTACAATCATTGCTATGTCTATGCCCATTTCATCAGCATATGGTAAAACTCAGACAGTTAACTCAAGTGTCTATATTTTTCATTCTTATGGAGGAGAAATGAGAGGCAGCGATAGGAGAATCCCTGGCAGGTTCTGATATCATATAGCAGAAAACCAACAGAGAGACTTCATCTCAAGGCAAAAACTGATATCTGATGCTATCTTGTTGACTGCCACATGGCATATAGACACTCTAGTTACACATGAATTCATATACACACAAAGAGAAAGAAAGGAACAAAGAGAGGAAGAGGGGAGACAGAGAAGAAGAGGGGAGAGGAGATTGATTTCATTGATATGATTACAAAAACTCCAAAATCCAAGAAACTCAATAAACCCCAAGCAAAAGAAACTTGAAAACTTAGAAAAATGTGGAAATCAGTAAAGCTATGCAATCTATTTTATATAGAGGAGTTAAGGTAACGACGATACTAAATCCTTATATGAAGAAAAAAAAGCAAAGAGACAGTAAAACACTACTTTTAAAGGTACTAAAATCTAAAAACAGACAAAAAAATTCCTTGCATCCTCAAATCCCATACCAAGACCTCTATTTTCCTAAAGCCAAACACGTTATTCTTGTTTGTTTTCCATTGCTGTAATAAAGGCCATGACCAAAAGCTTCTTGAGAGAAAAGGATTTATTTCCTCTTACAACTCTCAAAGCCTTCCCATCACTGTGGGAAGCCAAGGTAAGAACTGAAGACAGAAACCTGAAAGCAAGAACTGAAGGGGGTTCTGCTCATGTGGGAGAACCCCCCCGGGGCGGGGGTCCTGTTGATGTGGGAGAACCACAGGGGGTTCAGATCATTGGTTCCCTCAGTCAGCTTTGTAGACTACCCAGGTCTCCCTGTCAATGTGGTCATCATCAACCATACATCAAGAAAATTCCCCACAGACCTGCCTACGGAATTATCTAATAGAAGCAAGTCCCTATCTGTGGCTCCCTCTTCCCAGATGACTCTAGCTAACTTGCATCAAGTTGAGAGGCATAGGAAAAGTCAAAGATAGCATTTCCAGCAGAATGATACTATTCTACAAAAAGAAAAAGAAGTTAAGTCTTCTAGACAGGAAAAAACAAACAAACAAATAAAAACACCAATTCTAGAAGAGGACAAGCCACACAGAGACTTTCAGGGCCACCAGCCTCAGGAAGTGTGCTGAGAAATGTAATGTCATGTTGGTCTTTATTACTTAAATCTTTTTAAAGCAAAGTGATGTAATAAAGTCTAGTGATTTCAAATGAGTTGAGTTTAATGTATAACTCTAATCATATGCTAGCCAGAAATAGAGAAGCAAATATCTACTGTTGCAATACTACTAAAGTATATGTAAAGTGTGCTGTATTATTTGATGGGAAATCATAGTAAGTTAAAATAGATGCTATAAACCCTAAAGGAAATTGGGAATATATGATGGGATGACAAAATAAAAACACCATTGTTAGTAAAATTGCAGGTTAGGGCTGGAGAGATGGCTCAGTGGTTAAGGGCACTGGCTGTTCTTCCAGAGGACCTGGGTTCAATTCCCAGCACCCACATGGTGGCTCACAACCATCTATAGTGGGATCTAATGCCCTCTTCTGGCCTGCAGGCATCCATGCAGATAGAGCACTCATATATTAAATACATAAATAAATAACATTTTGAAATGCAATTTAACCAAGAAACAAATTTTAAAAGGGAGAGGAAACAAGAAAAAAGCAATTAGCAAAGTAATGGGTTTAAATTAAGTAATCATATATGTGCTTGTGATACATTTAAGTAATTAAACACCTTATCTAAAAGACAGATCGACATAAGGGAGGAGAGGAGAGGACTATAAACTCTGGTCAAAAAACTCTATTTATATCTTACTCACATTTAATAATGGTACCACATGATGTAAAGACTGTATACCATCCTGGAAAAAAGAAAGAAAGCTTGGGTGTCATTTGAAAGTTATCTTCATTGCCAATTTGCATTATTATAGCACCAAAAAGAATGGGGCTTCTTGTCCTTTTCAGGGAGGGGATAGGTGGATGGGGAGGGGTGAAGCTGAGGGCTAGCTGGAAAGGATTGGAGGGAGGAGGAGAAGGGGAGCAGGGGAATACATTGATGGAGATAACTTTTTTAATGAAAAAATAAAATAAAAATAATCTTGGCAAATAATGGAAAACCAGAGGCTTCCCAGCTCATATCTATGAGATAGAATTGCTGTCACATCCAAACAAAAACTCAGAAAGTAAAAACATATATTTTAAAATGTGTATGTTTTTTTCTTTTCTTGCATTAATTGAATATTTTAATAATGTTGTATTTTAAATTTTACTATTTTACACACATGTGTGTTGATTCTTCATAAATTTTATTCTGTAGGGTGTCTGTTCTGGTAAATATTTGTCAACCTGACACTATATATAGTCATCTGAAAGAGGGAACCTCAGTGGAGGAAAAAGCCTCCATCATGTGTGCATATATCCCTAGACAGATTGCTGTCCAGAATCCATCAGCTATGTTATGGGCATACAGACAAAGCTCTTTACATAGTAGGAAGTATTGGCAGAGGTTTCGGTCCTGCAAGCTGCTCCTAAGTAACCACTCAAAGGCTTAATCTTGATAATAAATGCTTGGCCAATAGCTCCACCCTCTACTAGATAACTCTTACATTTTTAAATTAACCCATATTTCTTATCTATGCTTTGCCACATGGCTTGGTACATTTATTTGCTCAGCATGGCATGACCACATTGCTTCTCTCTATGTCTGCTGGCGACTACAGACTCTGACCCTCTTTCTCCAGTATTCTCAATTTGGCTCTCCCACTGGGTCTCTTCCTGCCCAGCTATTGGCCAGTCAACTTCTTTAGTAAACCAATCACAGTGGCATGTTTACACAGTGTAAAAGAATATTCCAGGGGAAGCTTTCCTGAGCCTTGGGGGTATACCTTTCCCAAATCCTAGGCTTATATTGCTCCTTGCTGCCTATCTGAGGATGCCTAACTGTAGGTGATAATGCTGTTTTGTTGAACTTTATTTTCATTTTTTTGTGTGCAAGTAGTAGATACTGCATCTCAAGAAGCATGGGGATGGAGTAGTTTCTGGTAAAATACACGTAGTTTATTTTTCTTCTTCTGGAGTACTGTGACTATTATAACTCCTACACTGAGTGGAACTAGAGAAACAGAATCTTAATTAATTTGTGTATTTTTCTGGAGTTACCCTCTAAATGAATAAGGTTTAAAGACATTGATAATTTTGTTTATTATAATAAAGACGAAACTGATAATTCTTGGCAAACTGTAGCAATAGAAATGTATAAAATATTCCAGGCAAACTAAGGCAAATAAAGAAGCAATGGAGAGGGGGCAAAAATGGAGGAGCAAAGAGGGTTTTTGTTTGTTTGCTTGCTTGCTTGCTTTTATGTGTCTGTCTGGGATTTTTGTTTTGTTTGTTTTTGCCTGTGTTTGTTTTAATATTTTTATTGTTTCTTTTAAGTTTTCCTTTGGGGTAGGATGTTACAGAAGTGAAGGGCAAATATGGAGGCTATAGGGTACACAATGTGGAATTCCCAAGCAATCAATACAAATTATGTTTAAAATATTCCAGGAAAAATGGCACAAACCTGCAGCCCAAGAACCATGGAGGCGGAGGCTGGATGACTGAGATGCTGAAGCTCATAGATATAGAGAGGTTCAAGACCAGCCTGAGCCATATAACAAGTCTCTGCTTCATTCATGTAGCAACAGCAGTGGTTCAGACCATCCTCTCCAGGAGTGGAAGGAACAAACAGGGAGGGAGAATGGTATGCACAGGGTTTTTGGCTGGCCTGGCCATGCCTCATACATGGGTCCTCAGGACCTAAAAGCTGCACTTCTAGGTCAATGTAAAAAGCACGTGATCTCACTACGCACAAAGAAAGAAATGTATAAAATATCCCTATTGGATATTTATAATCCATATACAGGAGACCACATAATGGCGTTCATGTAAATGACTGACCTCATTTGTGATGGGGTCTTATAAGCTTTTATCTCCTAATGAGAATGCCGCTATCTCAGGGGATGGAAACACAGTATATGTTTTCTGAACAATAAGCAAACAAAACAAAAACCAAAAACCACTCAATAACACATTATCAGACCGTACTCTATTAGTAAGTGGTGCATGTACAGGCTTATAAAAGGCAAGGTTTCTGGATGACTATGTATTTGATATTTAAAACATTTTAGTTCAACTATCTGGTATAATGAAACTGTTACTAATAGAAAAAGAAAAAAAAATGACCTTGATCTCCAGTATTGAAATTTCCAGATTAAGCTTACTATAGATAAGAGAATATGTCTATATTATCTCTGAAGGAAACCCTGTCACATATGTGAACAGAGCTGAAATTCCTAAAAGCCAAACTCAAAGTTTGATTTTTTGAATGAATTATAGATATCCAGGATTAACTTTTGAACCTCACAGAGTACAAACATCCTTAGGAATCAACAAAATGAAGATTAAAACTACTCTTAATCACATCAGAGTGGCCATCATCAAGAAAATAAAAACAGTAAATGTCATGTGGATTCAGGGAAAGAGAAATCCTTATACATGGCTGGCAGGATTGTAAACTGGTACAATCACTGTGAAAATCAGTGAGAAGCTCCTAAAATAATACTACCACATGGTACACCACGTCTAGGGAGACAACAAAAAACTCTAAGACACTTCACTCCACAAATTTTAGTATAATCATATTGTTACAAGATTCACTATAGTCAACGCTAGATGCTAATCAATAAAAAAGAGATAAAGAAAATGTGATATAGATATGTATGAGTTTTATTTATAAATATAAAATTTAAATTATATCAATTCATTAAAATGTATGGAACTGGGTATCATCATGTAAAGAGAACTCAAGTCACACTTAGATAAATAATGCTTTTTTCCTGTGCAGAAGAATACACACACACACACACACACACACACACACACACACACACACACACACACACACACGTGCACAAAGAGAGAGACAGAGAGAGATAAAAACAGAGAACTGAGTAAAGAATGAAAATATCTAAGGTGAGAAGGAAAAAAACAAGAGAGACTAATGAATGGGAAGGAAGGACACAAAAATATCAGATTTTCTCTAATATGTAGAATTCAGGCTCTCTATCATACACACACACACACACACACACACACACACACACACACACACACGCACGCACGCACGCACACACACGGGGGGGGGGGATGCAAACTATTTGAGAAGATGGAGGGAACCTGCTGACCTTCTGGAGGAGCGAAGAGAAGCAGGGAAGTTGAGGAACACAAGCAACATTCAACTCTGTACTATGGCAGCGTTAGAGTGAGAAGTAGTAGTTTGTATATTAGTGTATTAGCTACTTTATGGATTACTGGGAAAAATACCTGACAAAAGCAACTTAAAGAAGAGGGGGTTCATTTTGGCTCACAGTTTGAAAGCATAGCCCATAGCGGCAAGGAAGCTATGGCAACAGGAGTATGAGGCATCTGGTCCCACTGCATCCTCGGGCAGGGGGCAAAGGCAAATGAATGCCTTTTCCTCTGCATTCAGATGTTTCTATTCATGGTGATACTAAATATCATCATGTTGCAACCAAGATTAACCACATAAATTATTAGCTAGATATACATATTTTTAAAAGAAATTGTAGTGTGGATAGCAGGCTTGAAATTGGGATTATTATATGCAATAGAAATAGTGAATCCCACAGTAGAAAGAGCCAAGTGATGGCAGTTAATCACCAAAGATGAGTTAGGTGGGAATACCATAAAAGACAGAGATGAACGCAGCAGGCAGGGCAGTCTTTCTTGAGGAGATCCTGCTGTGCTTTAAACAGAAATAGATGGGTGGTATATTCTTACTCAAGCGAAAAACCACTAACTTCCATCGTCAAACAGAAGAGCCACTGCCCCTTAATCACTTTAACTCAAGTGGCTATGTACTGAGAGAACAAAAGTAACCCAGTATGCCTAGGACAACTGAACACTTACTTGGTCTAATCTTGATCCTGCCATTTGTTCTGGCAGCCAGAACAGAAATGCATAGACCAAGTGGCCAATGAAGGTTTAGCTTGGGTGTATCCTCCTGTGTTATTTTTTCCTAGTTCTGGAGCATATGACTGTGAAAGTAGATACTCTCAGCCTCTGGCAGAAGCCCCCACTGGTTCCCTCACCAGTGCAGTGAGGGCTGTTGGAGAAGGAAAGGCCGAGTGAAATCCTTAGCAGTGACTATGTCAGAAAAGTAGGAATTCAACGCAATTTTGTGCCTGTGGAGGGATTTCAGGGATTGGTGCCACTTCAAGGCCTTGAAAGTTGGAAAGATAGTGAGGTCCACCACATTGCCATTCAACTCCTATGTTGAAAAGTTGGAAACAGATGGGTTTTGAAAATGCAATGGGATATCATAAAATCTTAAACAGGTGGTGATTCCAATTGCACCTGCTGTTCCAGATGTGATTTCATTGGTGGAACAAACTGGCATGTACGCTGTGCCACCTGGCAGGCAGCTATTGAGGAAGAAAATGCTTTTCTCTGCTGTTACTAAAGACAAGCAGGACTCAGTTGCTCTCTAGTGGTAATACAACTGCACAGCCTCATTTCAGGAATGTATCATTTCTATCATGCCTTAGATCCACAGGGATTCTGATCACTGTATATGTTTACAAGAAGCATGCAGGTCCATCATGTCAAAGGCATTGGTGATACTGTGTTGACTAAACCTAATAGGCTAGAAGTGGTGACTAGTGTAAACTGCATGACAGGCGTTAGGCTAAAATACTGACAAAATATGAAGAGTCTTCCATAGATTTAATGTTCTGCAATGTGTCAATATATCCATAGATATCATGGGCACAATGCATAGTGGCCTTCTTTGTGCTGAAAAATGAAACATGTTATTTATTTGAGAGTGCCACCTAAGTCTTTTCATATAGTCATCCAAGCAGCTTCTAATTTTAAGTGATGCTTAGAAGAAGAGAAGGATCAGCAGATAGCAGATGATGCCCAAGCTGCTGTACAACTTCGACCAAACCATCCATTAAATCTAATATATATTAATGAGGCTGCCAAATAGAAGTGTTCTCTGGAACCTCTAGGTGCTTCTTAAGAATACATCACAGAGTAGACATTTGGACTGTAGAGCAGATCCTTCACATCATGAGCAGACAACTTTCCTTTTAAGAAACACCATTTGGGTTGATTCTGTGAGTTAATTAACCTTGGTCAACCTAAAACCTGGGCTGTGCCAGAAGGCTTGGCATGTACAACATACACAGCAGCATTTGGTCATCAGACGAATATACATACAGGATTGGGCCCAAATAAACTCTAAAGATAGAAAGTTATGTGAAGCAGTTGCCCAGGTAGTTGCTCTCCAGTTACATCCCTTCTCTTTCCCAGTCTGTACCTATGACATCATATGGTATTCCCTATAATCAGGTGGTGGAATGGAAGAAGGGACAACTCATGCTAGCATCATGCAGAAATGGATTAAAACAACACTGCAGTTTCTCTATGGGGCACTGCAGAAAAACGGTGCCGTGTAGCCTTTAAACAGTGCACCTGATTGCTCTCCAGGCTTGACAAGAGAACAGACATGAAACTGTATACTAGCCACTGGCTCTGGCCAATTGTTTGATTAGATGTTCAGGGCTTTGAATGGAACATGGTCAGAACATGGTATCAAGTAGGTCTGAGAAGAGATATTGTAAAGTTCTGTTATAAAGCAAACCACACTCTGGGAGAAAATATTAATAAGGCATTTGTATATAAAAATTAAGACTTTGAAAGCTCAACAAAATAATAAAGCAAATAATTCAATAATAAAATTGAGTAAAGATTTTAACACATTTTGTCTACACACAAAATATAAGCACATTTCAAGATGTTCACAAATATTTTTGATTAGACATATGTAAATAAAATATAAACTAGATTAAAGCTGTATAATAATTAGAATATTTAAAGTCCAAAACATTATAAAGGTAGCCTGGAAAGGTGAATTAGTCGTTAGGAGACATTATTGCTCTCCCAGAAGACAAGAGTTTAGTTCCTAGAAACCACATCAGTCAGCTCATAATTGACTATAACTTTAGCTCTATGGGTTCTGCAACCATTTTATAGTATCTACTACTACCTGCACACACACACATCTTTACATATATATACACAAATATGCACACATGCATGCAAGAATGTACACACATTTTAACAAAAGTAAAATAAATCATTCTTAAAAGGGATACAAAAAATAATTAAAAAAAAAAAAAAACAGGTGGGCATGGCAGCCTGTAGCCAGAAGTTTCCAGCTTATGTAGCCCAAGGTCTGGACCTGAAGTCCTGTGGCCGCTTAGCCACAAATAATCACACAAAGGCTTGTATTAATCAAAAATTGTTTGTCCTAAAGCTCAGACTCATTACCAACTATCTCTTATAACTTAACCCATTTCTATTAATCTATGTATTACCACAAGGCTCCATGGCTTTACCTGTGTCCCATTACATCTTTCTCTCTGAGCAACCACCTGAAGCATCTCCTTGAGTCTACCCTTTTCTGTCTTTTACCTCTACTTGTATTTCCCTGCTTGCCTCCAAGCTGCCTTGCCATTGGCCAAAGCGGTCCCTTCATTAATTAATGGTATCCACAGCATTCAGAAAACACACCTTTAATCCCAGCACTGGAGGCAGAGGCAAGCAAATCGCTGTGAGTTGGAGACTAGTCTAGCCTAAGAATCAAGCTCTAGGACAGCCAAGGCTCTTACACAGAGAAACCCTGTCTCAAAAAACAAAAAATAAAGAAAGAAAATGAAAAGGGATCTAGGGAATCCTCTCAAGCTTCTTGTGGTAATGCAAGATTGTAAAATTTGTCTTGGAGATAGTTTATAAAATTTATCATGCACCCACCATACAACCCAATCATTATTCCAGTAGCTATTTTCCCAAGAGGAATGAAAAGGTAGTTGTATCCAAACACTTGTATACTTACAGACATGCCAACTTCATTTGTAACAACCCAAATCAGAAAACAATCATCCACACACAGATAAAATAAGTACATAATTAGGTCTATGTAATTGGAATACTACATAGCTACCAAAGGCATCAGGTGTTGATCAAACAACACGGATGAATCTCAAAATAATAATTATACCAAGAGATAAAAGTCAAGGAAGATTTTGATCTGTTGGTTATCTTTGGGTATTTTGGGTAGTGAGTATCTAAATGTGTCCATCCAACTGTGTCAAAATGCATCAAACTGTGCTGAATACTCATTTGAAGGTTGTCTGTCAATGACACCTCAGCTGAGCCATTGAAACCTAAGAAGACAAGTGAACAGAAAAAGGTGTTTCAATGTCCCTCATTCATGTGCTCACTGAGGAGAATTACCTAGGCAGGTTCTTTGCATTTACTTGAAATCATGAACAGATATTGAAGACTATTTAAATACTGCATTGTACTTATTTATTATTTTTATTTACCTTTTATTTATCATTATTATTATTGGCTATTTATTTTCCAACACATTATAGCATAATGATCTCCCTTACTGTAGCAACTGATGTATGTATGTAATCTTTATATTAAAGTATCTTGCAGAATTTTGCTTCATGATCATAGCTCTGAACTTGGTCAGCTGATAACCTAGGTTTTTCTGCACACAGATCAATGCAAAAACAATGAGCTGTCTCTAGATTTTCTTCCCTATTCAGTTTTTATTTCAAGTTTCTAATATGTTTCCAAGTTACAAAATATGTATCTTTTATCCTCTGAGAACTTAGATTCTACAAATTTAAAATGATTCATTCTATTTGAAATTAGTTGGAAAGGGTAGATAGTAGGATGTCCTGGTATTTCCCTGGTCATAAACTTTTACAGTGTTATTTAATTTAATAATAGATGGAGCTATATCCAGTCACTCCTATGTTTCTTGGGATTATTTTGCAGTTTTTATTTTTCTAATAGTTTTCCACTTTAGAGTTCCTACCATAAAATTGACTTGGTAATATCTCCTGTGTCTGCAATTATATATTCTTTCTGAACTTAATGTTGTTATTATTATACTTCTTTTTCAACAAAAATCAGTTTCCCTTGATTCTTACAACCACTCTTTGAGTTTGTTGGCCACATCTAGATTACTAATATTTCTTAAGACTGTATAGTTCATGTTTTCATGACAATTTTAAAATTCTCTCCCAAATGTTTCTTAAATGCTTCCTTCTCCTCCGTTCTCTATACTAACAGATGCTGGAATACTGAGTGTATTACAAGCTTTACTCAGTTCTCTTAATTTCTCCTTTATTCATCCATCTTCCAGCTCTGTATGCTACAATCTAAGCAATTTATTTCAACAAATGGTCTAGATCGATAATTCTCTCTCCATTATATATAATTAGCTACTGCTAAACAATTTATTTCACACACTTAATAAGGATCTTATTTTATTTCTATAGTCACACAATGATGGGAATTCTAGGCTATGTTTTGAATCTGTGCAGCTGTTTGACACACCATTTTTGTTAGGTCCTATTTGCGTGTTCTTTCTTTGGAGTTCTTGCCTAGATCTTATTATCTGACGCCTCTATATCCACAGGCTTCATATGTCTTGCATATGCTCCTCCAGTCCTCACCTACAATAGCTTTCCTTTCCAAATACTTAATGGTCTCAAATTGAGAGTTCAGATTTATTCTGTCTTAAGGTTATTCTTATTTTACGTGTCCAAATGAAAATGTTTTCGTCCAGAAAAGGTTTGAACTTCTGCTAATCTAGAATTTCTTCAAGCTTCCTGAAGTATTGTGGCTCAAACTAGATTTCTGAGACTCACTCCCACTTCCTTGCAGCTACAACAAAGCTCTAAATTGAAATGTGGTCCTACTAAGAACCTCTTCCCCTGGGGCCTTCTCATCCCATCACTGTTCATTCCTCTCATTTCAACCCTGACCTCAACCCTCTTTCTCTGCTTTCTTCCAAGACTGGATTAGATGTTGTATTTCAGACTCCTGACTTACTATACATCCTCATATGCACCCATTAATCTTCCAGTATTTTCCCTTCAGTGCCTATCATGTTCTTCAGAAGGAGCATCCATGAGAACGTCTAGTAATCTGTGTAACTAGTCAGACAAGTTAATTTCAGAACCATATTTTGTGAAATTAAAAAAATATTGGAAACTATCAGAGCTACCCACCTCCACTCAGTATCCTGATAATTGGAACATACTCATTCACATAACCTCCAGGTAGGAAGGAACTGTTATGACCAAATTGTATCTTTTCAAAATCCATACTGTAACGCACTGCTGTTCAGTATACTTCAGAAAGAAGCTGTGTTTGGACACTGGTTGTTTAAAGTAGTAATTAAAGTTACACAAGGTCATAATAGTGGGACTCTGTGTATCTAGTGTCTTTTTAGGAAAATGTCGAGAAGACAGGAATGCCCAAGCACTCTGTGAAGAGTCAATGAAATGATGACCACCTTCAAGGCAATGAGAGATCCTCAGATGAGCCCACCATTTCAGCACCTTGATTTTGAACTTCCAGTGTCAGGAAGTATAAGAATCAAATTCTGTTGTTTAAAAGACTTGGTCTTTAATGTTGTCTTGTGAGCCCCAGCAAACTAATGAAGCTTACAAAAATTAAGTGTCCTTCTCATTGTTATGGCTTGTGGAGAAGATGCAGCTTCTCAGGATACTCCTTACTGCCCTCTGGCGGCTATTTATTCTCCAACACATCATTGAAGGCAGAACCAGGCTTTCATGACCTCTTTTAGTCAGTTGTCAAAATTTACAAGGAGTTGTTTCTCTCTCCACTGACATTACCATGTCTCCACTTTCTATAGCATCTACAACTTTCTGGTCATCAGTGTTTATTAGTAACTTGTGTAACAATATTCTCAATCCTCTCTATTTTAAAATAAAGCCCAGCTAGATCACATTCCTAATAAATCTAGACTCACCCAGGCATTATGGTACAACCTTTAATCCCCAGTGTTTGAGAGGTAGAGCCACCAGAACACAAGTTTGTGAGATATAGAGTAGGTTAGATACCATATCTTGTAAAAAAAAATCTAAATTTCTAATAAGTTTTTCATATCTTACTCTAAAGACCCCTTTGACTGCACTCAGACTTAACTATCAAAACACTTTCATCCATACACATTAGCTCAGCTGTAGCCAATGTCTTCCAGGAGTTCCTCCTTGATGACTTATATACATCCTGAGAACTTGCTTCTTCACTCAGTCAAAGAGACCTTGAGGATGGGGTTAAGGAATGGGAAGACCTTGGGATAGGAAGATAGGTCTGAATTACAGGAGAAGGGCAGATGCAAAAGGTCCTTAGAAGTAGGCAGGAAGTTCAGAGGTGGGGAGAGATGGGACGACAGAAGCAGAGGGTAACACGAATGTGGGTCCAGGAGCCAGAGAGCACAGGTGTCCCCTAGAAACTAGAAAACACTGGCAAACACCTTTTCTTTTCTGGCCTCCAGTAAGAGCACAGCTCTGCCAACCCGTTTGAGGCTGCTAGCTCCCCTAAAGCATAAGAGAATCAGTTGTGATGCAGCAGGCTGTAAGGCTCATGGCAACTTGACAGATCAGTAATAGGAGACTCCTATTATAGTAGATTGGTTGCTAGTCTAGCATAAGCCTTTTCTGGCTCACATGTACCCTCTTCCAGCTCTAATCAAGCATGTTCTTACAATCAATTGTCCATCTAAGGGCTCTATCTTATTTCCCATGTACCTAGATAGTATGGGTCTTCATTTTAGCTCCTCACTTCTCAGGATGCTGAGTTCTAACCATTTGCATTTCTCTCCATATACTCTAAAAATCTCAACATGGCAGCAGATTCGATCCTGTTTGCCTCTATCGTACACCGAGGGTTCATACCGTCTTGGGAGAAAGCAACTCAACAGTAAATATTAATGCAACTTCAGACTCATGCCCGGCAGTCTCGGTTAGATCCGCCAAACCTCTATTTCCTTTGTGTAAATGTCATTACTTCCTGCTTTCTTGCAATGATTCTATGCCATCACCTCGGCTCTACTCACCTATACTATTTCCAGAACTCCCTCCAGTAAGTTCCTTATCTTCTGGTTTTGTTGTTACTCTTGGCTTTGTTTATAGTAACAGAGATTTAACACAAGGCCTTGAAGAAGCCCAACATCTGACCACCAGGCTACAGTCTTAGACTCAAAGCATTATTGCTTTATTTTTGAACATGTTTGAGTTAGTTGTTCAGGCTACCCCTGAGCTCACTCCGTAGCCCAGGCAGATCTTTCCGTCCAGCTGCATCAGGCTTCCAAGTTTCTTGTAATACAGGCCAACAACATCAAGCCTGCAATGTCTTTTGTTTTTAAGAGAGATGTAGGAAAACGATATGGACTTGTTTGAATCTGGCCCCCATTATCACAGTGCCTTTTGCTCTCATGGTCCTAGAAGACCCTCCTCCCTATTCCCCCATTCTTCCTAGTCTATTTCCCTAAAATTCATATACCCCTTATCCATTCACAAATTCAGGGTTAACCATCTATGAACCACCCTATCCCCAGGTGACTACCAATCCTCTGTATTTGCATTTTATTGTACTGTCCTTTTGTTGCAATTATCATGTCATATCACATTAAACATGTTCAAGGCCAGCCTGGTCTACAGAATGAGTTCCAGGACAGCCAGGGCTATCACACAGTTCTCTGTCTTAAAATACCAAAACTAAAACAAAAATGTTTACATGCATTTCTATTTTATGTGTCTCTTCTTTGTTTAGACTGAATATACCTTTAGGTAAATTAGTTTCTGTCTTCTGATCCCCAACCCTCTACCACTATGCCTTTAATTTCTGAGAAATAGTAAGTAGAAAGAGAAGGAGAGACTCTCAGGAGGTGAGTGACCAGTCAGCCTCCCTTACCACATGCATACACTGTTCTATACCAGGCATGACTCTCACCTCCTCACAATGATAAATCTGTTTGGAGACTAAGATCTGTCCCAAATCCCCAGGCAGAAGCTCATAGCCATCCAAATGACAAGTGCATTGGCATGTCCATCAAATCTGCCTCAGAATCAGGAAGACACTCTTGGCTATCTCAGTGCTCCAGACCATCTGGTTAGGTGGCATAAGGCCCACTTACAAGGTCAGTTCCTTACTGCCCTGCACATGTGACACTGTGATACACAGGAACTTTTTCTCCAAGCTTCCAAGTGAACTCATAAGAGGCATCATTAGTTCCCCCATCACTTAATTTTCTGCTGCAATTCTCAACTAGTCAGCTGGGATATTTATTTCTCAAGAACATTACTTTCAAGTAACTATTCCCAAGAACAACAGAATGGATTTGGGAGGGCATAAGGAGCTATGCCATTGTCATGTTCCCTTCCTTTGGGAGGAGAATGGCATAAAGCGGCATTTACCAAAGAAATACGAACTAGTTTAACTTAACTGAAGCATGGCCTTACCTGCTTAGTGGACACATTGATCCTAAATTATATTGTTGCCTTAGAAATGATGAATCATCAGCTGCACCCACATGTAAATGGTGGTTTCTTTTGCATTCAAATGAAATCATTGCCTTAACACCAGAGGCAGAGTTGAGAAAGGCAAAAGTAGCTATAACATGCCTCTTTGTGGTACAGGTTTTTGTGGTTGCAATTTGCCTAAAGATCACTTCAAGCCTCTTGGGAGTAAATGGCTCCCAAGAGAAGACAAAATGAAAAACAAACAAACAAAAAAACCCTTCACAAATGACATTCATCCGTGCCCAAAACCCGCTGCAGACACAGTTCCTGAGGACCAAGTTGAGAATCTATACAAGCTTCACACAAAACAGATATAAACACATGTACACATGGGCAGTACCACTTTTGGATACTGGCTCTCTTTAGGTCATTCTTTTTAAGTAGATAACTGGAGGGTGTATTCAAAGCCAAACAAAAGGGTGGGCATATTCCACACCAGCTGTGTTAGAGGATAACCCAAACACTACATCTCTACTTCTGCCTTCTCACCTATGCATCTGGGAAGAAAAGAAAGTGGATGGAAAGTTCTCTTTCTTCAAGATTTAGTACAAAGGCTATCTTCTCAACAGGCTAATTAACTACTGCGATTCACTAAAATGGTTCCTGAACACGTACGATTTTGTGTTTTACTATATGCCATACAGACTAGCTTTGCTGAAAGTCCATTTATATCAAATAAACTTTATTTCCCCAGTTAGTTGCAAGGGCCACAAAGACCAATCCAGTCAATCCAGTGACTAACCACAGGGAATGTTCACTAGACACCTACTCCACTTCACAAATATGACTTAATACTTACCTTTTACAACTCCGGAGAATAAATGAGGTGGGCTGTGACTTAAGGACAATTGTGTGTGTTGACCAGTGGGACTGGGAGGGATGATTTCTAGAGGAAGCAGGTAGAATGTTAAACATCCATCGAGCTACTAAAAATATGCCTCCCAAGGAATTAAAATAAATTTGATTAGTGATAGTTTACCTAAGCGCCTGAAATATTTACAAACAACACATTGTAGCGCGTGGGCACGTTCTAGACTTTTTTTGGCGCTGGGTGAGCTCAGGCTCGCAGTCCTGTGCTCGCCCGCGGTCGCCCTGGCTCCTCCTCACCACCAGGGGGCGCCCGGAGCGCTCATTTCCCAGCGTACCCCGCTCCCGCAGGCCACGACCCGGAAGCTGTCGCCGGCTGGCGGCCGGCCGGCGGCTTGCCTGGGCTCCGGGAGCTCGTTGTGGCTGCTGACCGCGGGGGTCGGAAGGCACCCCCAATGAGTCCGCAACAGACGGGGTTCGCAGTCTGGGCTCTCGGCCCCCGGCCACGTGTGACCCGATCCGCCGGCCGCTTCGGCGTTCGTAAGTGTCCGTGGGTCGCGCGGGGCTGCGAAGAGGCTCTCTGCCTGGGCCATGATGAAGGCCGCCGAGTTTTCCCGTCTCGACTGGAGACTAGTTGGTGGGTTCTGTTGACAGGGGCGAGCGGGAGAAGCACAGCTTTCTCTGTCGCTTTGCAGGGCCTGTAGTGCCGAGGGTCCAGCGTTCACTAAGTAGCACCCGGACCTGTTCTTTTGTGGGACAGTTCATGCTCCTGTCACCAAAGAGAAATAAGAGACTGTCATCTGTGGAGACCAACTGTTCTTTCAGCCATGAAGGCAGAAACAGCGCCCCCTCCCCAGGAGAGTACCCCTGAGTCCAGTTACTATGTCTTCGATCATCTGTGGGGTAGCCGGAAGCTGATGGTCATGGGGGTCTTGCTGGGCTGGCTACTTATCATCCACTTTCTGGTCAACGTGTGGCTTCTGATCCTTTTTTGTGCATCATTGGTGGTGGTGGGAGGGTGGCTGAGCTCCAGAGTCATTGAAGGGACTTCAAGACAGTTGCACCTGGAGCGGTTCATCACACTCACCACCTGTCCTCCATGCCCCGAGGCAGAACGGCAGCTGGAACAGGAGATTAACCACACCATCCAGATGATAATCCGAGATTTTGTGTTATCCTGGTATCGTTCAGTGAGCCAGGAGCCAGCATTCGAGGCAGAGATGGAGGCAGCCATGAAAGGGTTGGTTCAGGAGCTTCGAAGGCGGATGAGCTTAGTGGACAGGCGTGCTCTTACTCAGAAGATTCTAACTCTCTGTGGTTGTCACCTGCAGAGCTATATTCAGGCAAAGGAGGCCACTGCAGGGGAGCAGAGCTGTTCAGTTCAGCCCTCCCAGCTGTGGGCTGCTTACTGCCAGGCTACTAGTCCCCATCCTGCCATGCACAGTTCCACCACTGAGCTCACCTATGCACGTGGCGTTGTGAATTTGTTACTTCAAGAGTTAGTACCCAAGCCTCACCTGGAGACTAGGACTGGGCGCCATGTAGTAGTTGAACTCATTACTTGCAATGTCATTTTACCACTGATCAGTAAGCTATCAGATCCTGACTGGATCCACCTGATACTTGTGAGTATCTTTTCCAAGTATAGACACAGTGCAGCCCAAGGAATTAAACCACCCTGCTCAGCCAGTGTGGTAGAGCAGCCCTCAGTGCCCACATCTCTGCCATTGATTGCTGAAGTAGAGAGTCTGCCAATAGGAAAAGTGCCTTCTCCAGTAGCCGTCCCAGTACACATAACCTGCAGCGAGCCAAACCCCTCCCCAGAGATTGAAGAAGGCCATGAAGCTGTAGAGGGAGATTTCACTGTGATGCTTGAAGAAAGAAAAGTAGGAAATGACTCAGCCCATTTTCTACAGCCAGATATTCGAGGCCCCTTGTTCTTATGTGAAGACTCAGAGCTGGAGTCACCATTGTCTGAACTGGGCAAAGAAACCATCATGCTAATGACCCCAGGCAACTTCCTCTCTGAGAGGATTCAAGGTGCTCTGTGTGCCCTAGAGGATTCCAGGGCTCTGGAGCCTAAGGATGACGAGGGGTCTGAAGGTACGGAAGGAACAGAAGCTGACGAAGCTACAGAAACAGAGACAGGCCCGCTGGTCTCCATGCTTAACTGCCCAGAGATCCAGATCGACACTGCAGACAAGGAGGTAGAACCAGAAGACGTCACCTCCCTTCCGGCTTTGCTAGAGGAGCCAGAAAAATCCTGTCCCCCACGACCCTCATGCTTGGAAAAGGATCTCAGCAGTGGTGTGAGCTCTGTTGATCCTATTCTGCCACCAGCCCCACTTTCCTCCTCTCCACCTGGTCCTCTCAGCTCAGGCACCTTCAGCTTTGAGCCCCTGAACAGTCCAGATGGTCCAGTTGTCATCCAGAACCTTCGAATCACGGGCACCATCACTGCCCGTGAACACAGTGGGACTGGATTCCACCCGTACACACTGTACACTGTGAAGGTAACAAGATTGCAGCTGGGGTCATTCTCTGGAAATGAGTTTGCAAAAATAAGAGTACCCTGTTTTTAATTAAGCAAACATGTGAGTGGGGTGCTGCTGATTTGAAAGCAGAGTAGGTTCTTACCCTGTAACTGTACAAATAGTCCTAGAAGCTCAGTGTTAGGGTTCTGAGGGTCATATTTTTCATTGGCTCTCAAACCTGGTTCCACCTTAAATCACTTGGGTTGCTTTTTAATTACACTGATTCTGATAGACATACAGATTCTGAATAAGAATTTCTAAGACTGCATCCCAAGAGTACATTTTTTTAAAAAGATTTGCTTATTTTTATTTATGAGTATATTTT
The DNA here is from genome assembly GCA_033318265.1 of Phyllotis vaccarum. Taxonomy (NCBI): domain Eukaryota; kingdom Metazoa; phylum Chordata; class Mammalia; order Rodentia; family Cricetidae; genus Phyllotis; species Phyllotis vaccarum. Next base: position 99,583,782 of record JARWLC010000012.1, on the reverse strand, counting down.
GTCTGCATGTATGTAAGTGCATTGTGTACCTGATGCCCAGGGGGCCCAGAAGAGGGGTCTAGATCCCCTTAAATTGGAGTTGCAAACGGTTGTGTGTTGCCGTGTGGGTGCTGAGAACCAAACGCTGGTTCTCTGCAAAAGCAACAAGTGCTCTTAAGTGCTGAGCCCTTTCTCCATTCCCTGCATTTGCTTTTTTAAGTGAAGCTTCTCAGTTAACATGTTGGTCTCCAGCTTGGCTTCAGAGGAAATCTGCTCTAACCAACTTCTTTGTTTCATCTCATCGTCATTCCCAAGTCTGTGCTTAAACACTTCAAGGAGTAAGGAGCTTGCCACTTTCTGATGTAAATGTAAATACATTCTACCTTCCAATAATAAATACGAAAGATACTTTTTTTTTTTTTTTTTTTAAGAGAAATGAGTAGAAAGTTTAGAACGTTCCTTGGCAGAAGCCTCTGTGTTGAAATTTACCTACTTTCTGTAATTTCTGTGATGCTCACCAGCCTTGTACTGGTGTGTCCAAGCACCACCACCATACAAGGTTAGACACAGGACTCCTGGGGAAATCCAAGCCAGCCAAGTGGGCAGGTGCCTACTAAATGCAGCTTCAGGATGACATGTCATTTTAAAAGTCACGTGGCATTTGAAGTTAAGACAGTGAATGTAATTAGAAGTACCTGCGTACCCATTGCAATGACAGTCGGTCACATGCTCTTTATAAAACAGGTATCCTTTGGAAGCACAGACATCTGGTCATGAATAACAGGCAACTGCCAAAAGTAGCATAACTGTAACAGTTTGCCTTGCCTACCATTTTGTTAGGCGAACTCTGGCATGTCCCTTGTTCACATAGAAATGCTAGATTTGGGCTATTTCATCTTCCATTTATGGCATATTTGTGAACTGATAGCAAAGAACAGTTTTTCCTTGTTACGACCAGAAAAACCAAAGCTGTCCCTAAAGGGGCAGAATATTCCACAGAAAGCACCCTCACTCCCAAGTGCTGCGAGCTTGAAGCTCTGCCCTGAATCCTGCGTGTTGTTTCCTTTCCAATACTTGTCCAGGCCTTCTTTGCTCGCCTCAGCTTGTAGAGGGTAGTTGCTCACCACATCTCTGTATCTTTTTTGTCAGAAAGTTATTCTCTGTGCAGCCATAGCTTCCATGCTGTTTGGGGCCTTACTTTTCTGGGAGTGTGCAGTGTGGGTCATCACTCCCACATATTGGCCCTTAGAACATATTGACCCCATAGAACATTTTCAATCATCATGGACGTCTAACGATACAGCTAATATATACTTAAGACAAAGAACATCAGCTCAATTCCAGGAATAACAATTAGGAAGATTAATCTGCTCAAAGCAACAAAAAGAAGAAAAAAGAAATATCCCAGGCAAATACATGATTGATTATTATCTGCTATTAGTCCCAAACTGATGCAGTTCATTAGTGGCTGGTTGTAATGACAAAGTGATTTTCTCCTGATGAGATCTCTCCTGTAATTTAGTAATGGTCACTTTTATTGGTATTATGTCTTCTGGGTTATAATGTCTTTTGGATTTGAAAAAGTTATGTAGCTACTTTGGAAGTGGGAAATTTTGGATAGAAGTAAACCTAGTGAACAGTAAAAAGTATTTCTGACCAAGCAAGGGGTCCCAGGAAGTATAGCTTGTTCAGCCACCTTGGAGTTTGGGTTGTTAGTTAAAACTAAGGGTGACAGTCAGAGGTAGTAGGTTCAGCAGCATAAATGAACAGTTTTCTCCCTTTATCTGTACTCTACTGTGACCATTGAACAAGCCATTAAAGCCAGAATAGATTCCCTAAACCTCACTGACTCCATTGATAATTCTATTCCTTCCACAGTATGAGACAGCCCTTAACGGTGAGAACAGCAGTGGCCTACAGCAGCTGGCCTACCATACCGTAAATCGACGTTACCGGGAGTTTTTGAATCTGCAGACCCGCCTGGAAGAGAAACCAGATCTACGAAAGTTTATCAAAAGTTAGAAGTTCCCCAAGTCCCAAATGCCAGCTTGCATAACACATCTAGCTACTCTTATCTGCATGCTTGGTGACCTGTGGGTTTGGGGTGATAAGTCGAGGTGGGGTGGGGATCAGCTTGAGAAGCTGTGGGGTTTAGAGCTGGAGAGCTGTGGTGGAATCCTTTCTGAGGTTGTCCTTGGCTACATGCTTTATTCTAGTGTCCCCACATAGTTTACACTTAAAAAGAAGCAGTCACATTTTACCTGTGCCCATAGAATCGCTTGAGCTAAATTAGCATTATCAGGTCTGGATTATCCTTAGATAACCCAGAAATCCCTGTCTTTAACAACCAAGCCTTTTGTATGCCGTTGACATGTCCAAAGCACAGGAAAGAGTTTAAAACAAATAAGCTAGGAACTGGCTACTTTGTTTTCGTGGTTGTTTTAGTCACTAAGGATCATCTAAATGATAGGTGGAATGTAACTTAGTTAATACTAGGACAGGCTTCAGAACTGTGCCTGGTTCTCTTGACACACTTTATACGGTTAGCTCATGTACTCCTCTGACAGCCCATGAGGTAGATCCTTTCATTTCTTCTTATAGAAAGCAACAGTTACAGATCATGCATCTTACCTAAGGTCATTATTATAACATTATTATATCACAACCGTGGGGACAGTTGGAAATCCCACAACTGGCAAAATCCTGAAAACAAAGCCTAATGAAGTATATTCAGTGATTTTGCTTTATATGGATTACCTCTGCATTAATGCTAAATGGGTGAATTTGTTGTTTTGTTTTGAAGACATCAAGGGTCCAAAAAAGCTCTTTCCAGATCTTCCATTTGGAAACATGGATAGTGATAGAGTAGAAGCCCGGAAGAGCCTCCTGGAGTCCTTCCTGAAGGTCAGCATCTGCTCTTCTGGCTTTTCTCAAATTCTGACCCAAACATCCAACCCAAGGGGTGAGATCTGGGGCCTGGGATTTCTTCTGAAGTATTTTGTCTTTTGCAGCAACTCTGTGCCATTCCTGAGATCGCCAACAGTGAGGAGGTGCAGGAGTTCCTTGCACTGAATACAGATGCTCGGATTGCCTTTGTCAAAAAGCCATTCATGGTCTCTAGAATAGACAAGGTAACAGCAGGGCCACTGTGTTGAGCATTTTTCCTATCTGCAGGTGGAAAGTGTCTGTTCAACTGGAGACTGTGCAGAGAAAATAAGACGGACGTAGGCAGAGGAAGCAGTAGAATCAGAGTATAGACTAACGTTTTCAAGACTGCTCATAAATATTGGCTTGATCATCAACTTTCTGAGTTGCAGTGAGTAGCTGTTGTAAGACAATGCTTTCATGATATATATTGCCAGAAGTTATTGTGATATTGTTCTAATGGAAACATGTGAAGAACAATGTGAACCTCTCTCAATAGCAAAAGGGTCTCTTCAGAGAGATAAGGTACTCACATTTTCGGGTACTCAGCAGACAGCTCTAAGGCAGGACATTAATCTGGATTTGGATTGGTGTAGTGATCCTCTGGCTAGAGAGCAGAATGTGCAGAGAACTGTACATTCTTTAAGAGGGCATCTCAGCTTCTGTGTAGGAGAAGTATACTTGGGGATAAAATATATTGGAGCCTCCGTTGATATCATCGGCAATTTTTCATAAGCAAACGTGATTCATTGTTAGGAGATGGACCTCCTTATTTTGGCTGGGAGAAAACAATAAGGTGGAATTTCATGTAGTAGATATTAGGGGACATCCTTTGTTATGGAGGGAACCAAACTGGAAAGGACCAACCAAGCAAAACTCTGAGCAAAAAGTTCTGAGCAGATGTGTTCATGGGATCCTTCCTCACTTTCTCATGGGGAAATTGCTTTGATATTGGCCATTTCTTTGTTTTTGCCTTGTTTGAGACAGGATCTCACTGTAGCTTAGTCTGGCCTGGAGCTATTTGCATAGTCCAGTTGGTCTCAAACTCCTCAGCCTTGTAAATGCTTGGATTGCAGGCAGGTGCCATCACGTTCAGCCACACTGACATTTTGAGAAAGGCACTGTACTTATTTACAGTAATGCCCAAGTGGAGTGCACAGATGAGGGCCTCCCCCTCAATGACAGTCTTTGAGGCTGGAAAGAAAATTAAATCAGAAGTGTCTGCATATGCACACAAGTGCACTTACCCGTATGTGTGTGGAGGGTATGAGATGCTTTCATTCATTGCTTTTATTTCTTTGAGACAGTGTTTCTCACTGAACCTGAAGTTCTCTGGTATTAGCTAGGCTGCTGGTTAGCAAGCCCTGGGATCTGCCACCAGGCCAGCAGCAGTGCAGTTATAAAGATGCATCAGGACACCCAGTTTTTATGCAGGTGCTCAGGAATCTGAGCTTGCGTTCCCAGAGTAAGGACTTTGTCCACTGAGCCATCTCCCCAGGCTGCACGTTGTGTCTTATTAGCTGCATTATTTATGGCCATGCCATCCCGTTTTTTGTTCCCTTCCTGGTTTGTTTTTTCTAGTGTTCCCTATGGTCTTGTTGATTGTCCCGTATGTCTTGACTGTACAAGTTACGCTCCTGTGAGAGATTACCACAAGAATGAGTTACAGAAGGCCTGGTATGCCTCTGAACCAGCAGCATTCACTGTTTATTTCCATTTCCTTGATATTTCCTTTTTTTTTTTTCCTACATTTTCTTTAATAGCAAATATATGCATGTCAACTTATCCTGAGAAAGTATAGATGATTCTTATTTTTCACAGATTTTTTTTCCCTTTATAGCATGTTGTATGAGGTTTCTGGCCTAGACTTTCGGGCCTAGCCTCAAGGTTCAGACCCACAGACCTGCAGAAACACACAGATGCTTACGTTAATTTTAGGTTGATTGGCCTAAGGCCCAGGCATATAACTTGCTAACTCTTTACCATTAATCTAACCCATCCATGGGCTGGGTACCTTTTCTCAGAGCAGCACAGTTGTCCTCTGTATCTTCTGGCTTTTCTGGCAACTCTGGAGTCTCTGTGGCATCTCTGCTCTGTTCTTCCTCTTCCCAGAGTTTTCTTAGTCTGGTAGCCCCACCCACACTTCCTGTCTGCCTTTGGCCAATCAGCGCTTTTTATTAAACTAGTAGGCAAGACAATTATTTACAATGTGACATCATAAATCCACTACAATAGCAGTTCTAGATAGCTTAACTGCAGGCCTGAGTGATTTTTATTTTTTCTATTCATAAAGAAGACAATTGTTTGATTTGACTATAAACCCAACTTGTTTCTTTATGAATCCTTGCAACATGTTTATATTATTAAGCTGCCACACTGTATTTTCTCTTTTCTTCTTATTACCTTCTTTTTTTCCTTACATAACTTTGTAGTTTCTGTAATTCACACTGTGGTGATGATATGAAAGCTAAGAATCACCGTTTTATTTAAAAAGAAAAATATTAACTAGAAGTACTGTCCAGTCTGAACGGCTCTTGAGTGTTTGTTCCTCCCTTTTCACTCCTGATGTCTTATCTCGTGGTATCGTCCATCCTACTCTGTAGAGAAGATTGCTCTAGACAGGGAGAAAAAAAACTCTTGTCACTGGGAGATGACTACTCTGTTCTCCATCACTGCCGATCAGGGATGTGTATAGCCATACCGACCCTATACCTCCATCCCTGCAGATGGTGGTGAGTGCCATTGTGGACACCTTGAAGACCGCGTTTCCTCGCTCTGAACCCCAGAGCCCCACAGAGGAGCTGAGTGAAGCCGAGAATGAAAGCAAGCCCCAGACAGAAGGCAAGAAGGCTAGCAAGTGAGAAGCTCTTCAGTGGCCCAGGGCCCCTGTCCTCAGGTGTCAAAGCCCCATTCCATTCTCCAGGTACCCACTGGCTTCTTAGCCAGGCCAGAGGCTGGGTGCCACAGTGCCACAGTCTGAGCAGGCAAACAGCTGTGAAGGCAGCACTGTGTGTTTGCTCCCACCCAGGGAACCCTGGACCTAGCTCACTGGGAATTGTTGACTAGAAGGGGAAACTCTTGAGGCTGGATACTCTTCTTTTTGTAAGAATTGAGATAATTCTTTCCTACTAAGAATTAAGGCTTACAATTGATTTGTTTGCCATCATTTCTAGAAATTTTGGCTCAGCAAGTACTTATATTAGCATATTATCAATTAACAGGAAAGGACTGAAGGGTGTATTTTAGTAACTGGTTGACTTCTGCTGCTCTTGCCACATTAATGTCCCATCTGGTTCCAGAAGCATTTCATGCCAACACATGAAAGGCAAGAACAACACATAACACCCATACTGAAAATTTTGTGTGAATGTGTCCATTAGAATAAGATTAAGTGAATATGTGTACCTGAATGGTTATCTTCACGTTCATGTTAAGGGCCAGTTATACTATCTTCATAGTACTTCAAAGTACTATCTTCATAGTACTTTGCCTTTAAAATAAAAAGACTTATTTATTTTTATTTATGTGCATGTATATGTGTGTGCATATGTGTACATGTGTGTTAGTACCTACAGAGGTTTGAAAAGGTTATCAGGCCCCCAGTGCTGTAGTTAGAAGCAGTTAAGAGCCATTGATGTGGATGCTGAAAGAGCAGCAAGTGCTCTGAACCTAGTCACCCCTGTAGTCTCAACACTAGCCTTTCAGGCATGCTCACATATAAAACAATAACCACGATGCCAGTGTTGAGTCCCTATTTATTGAAGTTGTTAATTTGCAATGGATTGTTCAGTCTTATGTGGAATATAAGGGTAACAAGTGATTGTCCTAAAAAGTAACAAAAACCCTTAGTCTGTGTTATTTGTTTTAATCTTCAACAAATTTCTTATACAAGCTTGTTATTTAGCCTCTGAGAATGTAGCCATGGCAGGATAAGCCCTTTTATAAATACCCTATAGACATAGTATAGACATGGCACTGTTTGCAGAATAACTGAGTATACATTGTTTAAGAGATGTCAGGGTCCCATCTTCTAGATAGTTCTCGGCACACTAAGAGCCCCTGGAGTAAGCATGGATACTTCTGCCTTAATGTGCTGTCATTGCTTGCCAGCCCCTTTTTTAGGGATCTTGACTTGATACCATTCTACCTCTGTTTTTGTGTCAGGTCCAGATTGAGGTTTTCATCTAGTAAAATTGCTCCTGCACTGAGTATAGCTGAGACACAGGACAGGATTCTCTACTGTCTCCAGGAAGGCAATGCGGTAAGAACCCAAACCTAGAGGACTGCTGGCATCCATCCCTCTCTGATATTTTGATCCTGCACACATAGTATGTAGGAGGCTACTCTGAAGTCAGAGAAGATTCTGGTGCCCTGGTCAAGGACTTAGCTGATATTTGGGTGTTAAAATTTTATGCTGAAAGTGTTTCCTTTGAGTGCTTTCAAATTCTATTAGTTCTGAGTTGGCAACTTGGCTTCTTAAGGTAGTGGTTTGCAATAATAATGACAGATTGAGAAAGAAAACCAGTTTCTAGATGAGAACAGAGGACCCAGCAGTGCACAAAAGTGATTATCCCAGAGAAGGCTAGTTCTACTTGCAACTTGGGTAAGGAGTGAAAACTTTCCTGGAGTGGTCATGGGGTTAGTGGGCTCTGTGCCATGGTACTTTCATAGGTAGAAGATAAGAAACCTGGATGCTACATTTATTTTACATTCTGCATTCTTAATGATATTTGCCACTGGCTTTTTCTTCAGGAGTCAGAGATCCTGTCCATGTCTGGAATGGAATCCTTCATTGAAAAGCAGACAAAGTTACTGGAAATGCAGCCAGCAGAAGTCCCAGATAAAGATCCCCAACAAGTCCCCAAAGAATGTGTGGATAGTTTTTTGCTGGATACAGCTTTAGTAGCCCAAGAGCTCAACAACAGTGACCCAGGTGAGTGACAAGACCTTTGCTCCCACAAAAGAGGTCCAGGGAGAAGTCCACTGGCACTCAGGGTAGGTGGGGTTTGTAGTTCTGATTTCTCTTGTGCCCATTCAAGAGATCCATGGTTTGAACTACTCCAGAGTTGGAGGTGCTAGGGTCCAGAGATAAATAAGATGGAAATGGTCCTCAGATCCAGTGAAGTTCAGGGAAAAATCTGTATGCATGATATATGCATAGTATCACTATGTTGGGGTTTTTTGTTTGTTTGTTTGTTTTGTTTTGTTTTGTTTTGTTTTTTGGGCACAGGGTCTACTGTCTTTCTAGACAGCTCCCTCCCTCAGTACCTACAATACTATTTTTTCTGATGTCTGTCTGCCTCTCTCTGTCTCCCCCCCCCCCTTTCTCCTTCTCTCTTCATTTTTGGACTCTTCAACATTATTCTGGATGTTTAGTTTGGGTTGTGTTCTTACTCTGTGCCCTCCCCACCAAGGGACTGTCACAACCCGACTGTCAGCTTCTGCCTTTGCACATGTACCTACCTAGTCAGTGATGCCTAAGTATCAAATAGCAGATGTCTCCAGATGGGAAGACCACAGACCAACTGAAATGAGGCATCATCACATAGAATCATCTTCTCCTAGATCTGGTCCTACTTTACTTCCTGCCATTCCAGGTGAATCTTTCTAGTCCCTAGGGGGAAAGAGGCAGAAGAGGGGAAGAAGGGTTTAAGCCCCACTTATACACATTTTCTTCCCAGAAGGTCAAATTGTTTCTACAAAGGACAAATTCAAAGCCTAGCATTTAGTATGTTTCTGACATAGAACTTAAGAGGAAAGTTTTATTAATTAACTAAAACGAAGACCCGTGTGAAAACGAAATGATCACAGAATCATGAGATAGAAAGGGAAGATAGAACAAATTTCATATTTACTCCCAGATGCCCAAGAACAACTCACCTGGCTTCTGCTGTATGGACCTCAGTTCATATGACAAAATGGGGTTTGATACTGTCCTCTGTAGCTGTAATTGTCAACAAGACAAAGCCTAGAGTCATCTGAGGGGAAACCCTCCACTGATTGAGGAATTGTGACATTGTCTTGATTACTAATGTTTGTATGTTAGAGAATTTTTCAAGCTCTTCAAAAGGACCTTGTGGTTCCTTGCTTCCTTTATTTTTACTGCTGTGCCTATATGTTGCCACAGGGTGGCAGCTGCAGACAAATGCTAATCCTGAGAAAATGATGGCAGTGAGAATGCTGTTTCCTTTAAGCAAAGGAGCCACTTTTTAGCAAAGGACTGGGAAGCAACTTATCATTTTCCACAGCCCCTTGAAATATAGCTCAGAAAAAGAAAAATATGTACTTGGCAGAATTTAAAATGAAGTGAGATTCAATTCTAATATATCTGGCAAAATCAAAAGGGATTTGTATTCTGAAACACTCTTTTAAGAAGAGGAAAGCTGGTGCAGGCTGATGCAGAGGTCCCCAGTGAGCTTAGACAAGCAGAGCATTGATAATAATAGTGATGACATTACTCATCAGAAGTACCAGGATTCCCCTAATCATTGTGGAACATCAACATGTCCCCAGGACACTGACATGATGTGGGCACCCCAGCACAGATTCAGAGAATAGATACTCATGTCCAGCAAACACATGTTCAGGGTACTCCAGAATAGCATAAACCTGAACTCATCTGTAGCCCTTCAAGTCTTCCAAATAGGAAAGAAACTGGTAAATGTCATGGCATTTTACCATAGGTGTGGTACTCTTTCTAGAACCACATGTTATCTCAGAATGACACTAACGCCTCCGGAACCCCAACCCCACAGCTCTGAGTAATGGAGATGTTTTTGCAGGAGAATGAAGCCCAGCTCTTGTCCCTGATCTGCCCACTCTTTTCCATCATTCATTGTGGGGCAAGTAGAAGGGACGAGACTTTGCCAATTCTAATTACTCACCAGTTGTGAACCCCAGTTTGAAGTAGAATGGAGTCAGAATCCTGGAGAAACACAGGGGAAACTGATGCCAGATAGGTAAAATAATTAAGTGGAAACCTGTGAATAAAATAATATCCTGTGGTGACAGAGCATCAGAAGATAACAGAGTGGAAAACAATACAGAGTCCATCACCCAGTGTTGTAGATCCAGGCTTGTCTTGAGTTCTGTTGTGCAGAGGGACCTCAGAACTCTTAAGATAATGACATGAAGCTGGAGAAGAGCTGCCCAGGGCTCAGAGAGGACAGGGCTCTTCCCGAGTTACTTGTGATGCCTTTGTCCCTAGGAACAGAGACCAAATTAGCCGACACAGCCTTGGATCTGATCCTCGTGCTGCTAATGGAGCAGTGGAAATGGCTGTGTACTGAAAGCATGCAGAAGTTCCTCCGGCTGGTTTTTGGAACTCTAGTTCAAAGGTAAGGTTTCTGAGCTCTCTGTTACATTAGAGCCTCTGTTTGCTAAGATACTAGACATAAAACTTGTTTCTGTATTAGGAAGGTGTAATATAGCATCTTAGAGACCCATGACCTCAGCAGAAGGTAGATTCCTTAATATGGGGTTGTAGACAAGAAATTCCTATCAGAAACCCTTTTGTAGTACCTTGTCTAAAGTTTGAATGTATCTAATCCTTCAAGATTTCTGACATATGTAGCACACTAAATTTGTTCTTAGAGTACTCAGTCTATTCTAGTACATCAGTTTAACACATTAGAGATTCCTCACACAGAGTCAGAGCATCAAAATGCAGTTGATTTAAATACATTAGTGACTATCTCAGTCACCAAGTATTCACTGGTATCACATTAAAAAGTCAAAACACTTTCCCTTGGCGTCATCTGACCAAGAGTGAGCCCAGACTTCAGCCCTCCACTTCCCTCCTGTGTCGTCTTCTCTGTAGCTTATGGTGTCTGGTCTATGCATAATCTGTCTCATATGAGTATGAATCTGTGTCACTAGGCCTGTCTGAATGCTGTCTGTCTCGTCTGTGTCCCTGACAAAAGACTTTGCTCTATATTTATTGAACAACACAGAAAGCATTACATGGGAAAGGAATGTTTACAGAATTTTGCAAGGCATTAAGTCACTGACTTCAACTGGTCCCAAATAACAAACTAACAAAAGCCATCAAGCTATACACATATACTGCTTCCAGTACTTATGGTGGATATTTGTTTTATAGGGTTGCTTTTAACCTATTTTCTGTTTTCATCATTTATTACCGTAATACACATCCACACACATGTTACTCGTAGGTCAGGGCATGAAAGAGTATATAATATTAATGCTATGCATTATCTCAGGTTGTAAACCTTGATTATGTGGGGAATTCAAGGCAAGTAAAATTTGTTATTTAGTCTCTTAAATGCAAGTTGAAGGAACGGGCTGAGAACAACACAGTCTTCATCTTATACGACTTCAAAGTATATTCTTACTAACAGATACAAGGTCCATCAGAAGTTTCAGTCTCTTAGAATATTAGAAATAGTTGCATCATAATGTAGCACCGCGTTCTAGGACCAGTTCCCCATCCTCACATCCCCAGGCTCTGTGTCTGTCTTTCACCTTTGTGCAGTAAGCATTGCTTGTAGTAGTACATAGTGTTTACAGGATAATAAAACATAGAGAGACTTGGACCTGCATCTTAGCTTTGTCTGGTCTTCACAGATGGCTTGAAAGATTTATGAATAGATGGAGGTTTCAATGGCTTATTTCTTATCCATTGTTATCGTCTTCCCCCGTTCTCTCATGCTTGACATGGTAATAACCATTTTTCAGACACAGAAGACCAGTTTCCTTTGTTCTGTGGAACTTTTTATGGCCTTTTCTCTCACTTTCCCCTGAAATTCAGGAATCTTCTTTTCCACTCATATTTTTAGACAGTATTCTTCTCATAGTTATAAATTATCAATTTTCTCCAAAGTAGTAGTTCTCAATAGGGTTCTTTTGTTCCCAGGAGACTTTTTAGCAATATTGGAAGAGTTTTTGGTTGTCACAACAGAAAAAGAGGGTAGAAACGTTCTCTGTCAAGCATCTGGTAGGTAGATGTCTTCCATCTGCTTTCCATCTATGTTCCACGGAACAACCCTCACTGTATTCACACCTCCACTCCCATGCACACCCAATGATGACGTACTCTTCCCAAAATGTCTCTAGGGCTAAAATTGAGGAATTACTCCTTCATGTTAATCCAAGAGCGACAAGGACCTACACCGGGGCTCAGCCTGTAGAGCCTCTTTAAATATGGGACAGAAGAGTAAACATTTTCTTCTTGACATTTGTGCAGCTATAACTCTAGTTCTCTTGTGTTTTATTCTGTTACATGTGAGCGTTGCTAATTAGGCTTTGTGGAACTCTAGTTCAAACGTAAGGTTGCTGAGCTCTCTGTCACAGTAGAGCCTCGGTTTGCTAAGAAACTAGACATAAAACTTGTTTCTGTATTAGGAAGGTGTAATATAGCATCTAAGAGACTCATGACCTCAGCAGAAGGTAGATTCCTTAATATAGGGAGGTGGAGAAGAAGCCCCTATCAGAAACCCTTTTGTAGTACCTTGTCTAAAGTTTGAATGTATCTAATCTTCCAAGATTTTTGACATATGTAGCACACTAAGTTACTCACACTACCTGTGTTCTTAGAGTACTTTAACTTGGTCTGCCTATTCTAATACACCTTTACTGAGCTTTCCTTTACTGATATAAGTGCTTGCAAGAGTGAAAAGATCCTTGGTACTGTAATCTGAAGTCTGGTAGTAATGAGTAAGTGACATCCAGCAGTATGTGAGCACTGCTGACCCCTCCACTGAAGACATTTACATGGTAAGTTGGTTTAAGAACTCAAGAAGTTATTTAGTAGGAATAAAGCAGCATAGAAGCATCAGGAGAAACTGAACAGAAGGACTTTAATCCATGACTTAGAAGTTAGCCTTCAGTGTGAATAGCTCAGAATGGTAAAGGACTTGGGCCAGTTCGATAGAACAGGGATCTTTATCCAGACACTTCCAGGAAGACCACTGAAGAACTATCTCAAGGAGAAGTCCCAGGGAACGTAAACACAGAGAAGGCCAGGCTTGTTTCAGGATTTAAGCCAAGTGCAGTACCTCAGCAGGCGTACGTGTAATGGGAAAAGTAATGGTTGTACTAGTCTGCACTATCTCTTGTCTCAGTGGTGGAAACTTGTCTATGCTGTCTTACAGCACTGATCCAACTCTACTTTAAAGTACTTGTCTTACTATCTGATCGATGGTTTATCTCAGCCTTCTATCTTCAGTTCTTTTTTTTTTTTTTTAAGTATTACTAAAGGCTTGTCAGTAGTGTTTAAAACAGACATGAGTCTCAGCTTTTCATATTTTAAAATAGGATGGGGGTGAGCACTGAAGTTCAGGCCTTGCCTTTCATTGAAAATTGGTGAATAGTAGAGCAACTATGCAGTCCAGATCCTCCAAAGTCCAGGGTGCACTAGCACAGATGACTCACCATGTTTATTCTCTGAACGTGTTTCCTCATCCTGAAGTGGGATTAATAATCTTATTTTTACTTTATGTGTATTACAAACTACCCAACAAATCTTTGGTCTTAATATTTGTTCTTCAGAATAGGAAACAACAACAACAACAAAAATAGCTTATGTTTCTAGTAACTCCAGATAACGGCTCCAAATTAGCTCCACCCTGACTGTTAAGATCTTTAGCCCATGCCAGTCTCCTGTAGCCAGCTGCTGTCATCCCTTTTATGCCTGACTGAGCAACACATGGTTGAGCTTGCAAATAATGGAGGCTTCATTAGGCCTTTGAAGGTAATTTATACCAGTGGGTTCAGACTTACATCAGGAGCAGAGTTCTCCAAATAGGAAGAAGAGGGCAGGGGTCATGGTCTTTGAAGAATGGAACATTTCCCTCCACCCCAAAGCGTCAAGGACCTAATCTCCTATGTCTCATAGTATTTTGTCAACAAGTCCCCACATGTGTTGTAACATGAAGAAAATAGGGCTCACTTCAGGATCCAGAATATTGCAATGCATAGTCTTATTGGCTTAAGTGTATTTACTATGCATCAAATGTCTATTGAGAGATTAATTCACTCAGACATTGTATGTGACACTTTGAGAATATTTTATAGTTTAATCTCTTTAAAGAATTCTGTGAAAGAGGTATTATGGTCTCCACTTCTAACATGAGGAATCTATGGTTGGTAAGAAATTTGGGTTATTAAATCAAAATCATAAAGTTCATAGATGACACATGCAGAATCTAAAACACTTTTTCCTCTTTTCATCTATAGTGATTCTCTTACCTTTCAGAGTCAGGCCTTTGCCCCATGATTTCAAGGGACAAGAACCACCCCCAAAAACACTTCTTGGAGTGGGAAACATTCCTGGGAGGAGATTAACAAGCATTCATAGACTGTACACTGCATGTCTGTGTCTCCATGGAGCAAGGGGAGTACCTCTGACCTCTGACATGAGCCTCCATCTGTCCTCTGAGCAAGCCAGGGTCTTTATTTTTAAAAAGGTATTTGTGTGGTAAGCAAAGAAGCTGGAAATTTGATCTTTCCTGAAGCTGCAGCACACACACACACCCTGACCCCCAGCACAAGGAATAATATATGAAGTCCTAGTGTCCCCATGACTGACTCCCACATTTCTGTCTGAAACCTCGGGCCACTTGAGTTTCTGTCCTATATCTGTTTTAAGAATATTGATGGTTGTCACTGGTCACAGAATAGCTACTATTGCAGCTTTACTTTTCCTGAACACTATGCAGCCTGGGTATCCAGGATGGGACAGCCACCTAGATGTAGGTGGCATGCCCCTCAAAATGTCCTCACTTTTGACTCTCCAATTATAAGCAGACATGTTCCCTTCTGGTGCTTCCAGCTTCCTTTACTCTCCCTGCTCCCTTAAAAGACCTATATACAGGACTGCCTTGGACTCCAGGGACTTTTGCCAAATTGTAAGCACACACTCTGTAGCCTGCAAAGGCGGGCTGGGGGGAGACAGAGTAAATTCAACCCCATGACCCCTCCTTCTTAGCCAACTTTGGAGGAGTTCTGATCTGTGCCAGGCTTATAAATCTCCCTTGATTGTTGATGGTGTGGAGGGAGTGGGGGAGGGAAACTCAAGAGAAGTTAGTTGCCCAAAAAAGGCATCGTTAAGTCAAAGGCAAGTCTTGAGCGCATGCGTGGCTGACCTCATGTCAGCTTCTGTGCTGGGAACATCCAATTATGTAAGGAGGAGAACTCCTTATTTGGGAGGAAAGGGGAGTGTGGATAGCGGTCTCAGCCAAGCAAAGAATGAGTCCAGCTTGTGCAAACTTCCCTTGTCTGAAAACAGAAGAAATTTTACAATTTTCTGTATGCATCGGAACTGGATGTGGGAAACTGGAAAAGTATTTAGAGCTATACTGAGCTTGAGAGAAGGAAGGAGAAATGTACTGTGCCCCATTGATGGTAGAAAGCTTGAGGCAGGAAGACCCAGCCAAGGTGAGGGGTAAAATTATTTTGGAGCCCTGATGTAGAGAGTAAAGGAATGAGAAGAAGCTGGACCAGCTCCCTGCCTAGATGCCCAGAGCCATGCCACGATAAAAATAGGAGCCAGGCCAGCATCAGAGTACGTGAATGCCATGTCCATGACTCTGCCCTCCCCATGGCCCTGAAGATGGCATCAGACCCTATGTCAAAAGGGCAGCAGACACATTCCTGGCATCTTTGTCTAGATTTCTGAAAGTGTGAGTGAGAGAAAGTGAGTGTGTGTCTGTGTATCCCGGACATATGGAGATGAAATTACCTGACACAGTCGGGAGAAAATTTCAGTGCCCTAGGGAGTAGAGGGGAATAAAAAAATATAAACAGTAGATAAGTATGGCACAAAGAAGAAACGGACATGCAGCTTGAAAAAATCCAGCAAGCAGTAAACCTGCAAATAAATACTAACTGCAATTTCTAGAACTTACACTAGGCCATGAAGTCCTCTTAGGAAAGGTATGGCTTAACATTCTATTTTCCCAGAAAGCCCAGGGACTATTGGAGAGTGTGGGCTCTGCAGTGGCTACCCATGTCTCCTAGGGACAATGGGCAATGGCTGATGTGAACACGCCTACCCCTGTTCTCCTTAAGTCTCTCCAGAGTCATAGGTGTTACCTGAGTAGGTCTTCACTCAGGGTTTCTTTCTTAATGGGTATGTGCATATAACAGCCTAAGGCACCTTTGTGAGAGTAATTTCTTAAGGGATACTCAAGGCCTGCCACCAAAAAGACACAAGCAATTACAACAGAAAAGAAACTGACATTTATTACATACTCACTATAGCAGATAATCCTATTACATACTGATATGCTGTAAGATAGGCATGCATGTTCACATTTTACAAGTGAGAAAATTGATACTCAGATTAAATACTCCCAAATCAGTCATCCTGGCTTCACTACTGAAGCACTTCCTTCCACTCATACAGCCTGCCTCCCTTTTGTACAAGCTTTCTCACAAAACAATACCCACTAAAATCTGCACTATGTTCCAAGTCTTAGTTCCATATAGTCTTTTGTTTTCCCTGACTGGTCTCTGGGTCACATGCATCTGGTGGTACCACATACACTCATTTCTATCAGCAGCCTCTGGCTTGATTCTTAAGCTGCTGGCCCAGAGATTACCCTTTCCTCATCTTTCTATTCTACCCTGTCTACAATTAGAGAACAAATATCAAAATAGATCAGAATCAGCCACTGAAGTGCTATATCCCTTCCTGTGTGACTTCACTCCTCTAGTACAGCTCCAGTGCCACACTGTCTCACACCCAGTTTCTTGCTTCAATAGCTTTTTTAGAAAAAGCATGTGCTTTTACAAGAGCACCAGATCCTTTTCTGACTCAAGTTAAGTTGTTAGTTTCTACAGGTTATTTCAGGCCTAAAGGGGTCATTGAGTTGGGCTATTTTTGAAAATGCTGATATTAGGGGTGGTTTGTTGTTTTGCAGTGGTGGCTTTGCTCAAACTGTACTATGTCTCCTTGAGAAGATGGAATGTTTCATGTCATGCTTCTTCCACTAGAGATGTTGAAGGGAAGCCCTTGACCTCTATGGACTGGGCCAGGAGGGACCCCAGCAGTGCTGCCTACCATATACAGTGTCTGCCTTACATTTAGGGGATAGCACTTGCTCTAAGTTCACAGTATGTTAAAGACACCATGCCCTGTCCTTTCACATATGGGAATCTCGTTACAATTTGTCTTTAACATTGTTAGATGTGTAACTAAATGCCTTCTGCTTGGGAATTGTGTGTTTGTCTTGTGTATTTTATATGTTCTTAAATTGTCATATATTCCAATAGAAACACAGCACTAATCATAAGAAAATGAAGCAGAAATGCAGAATATTGAGGCATAAACTCAAAAAGACTTTCATTTCCCAGGGTGCATTATTGGTAGCTATTGCTTAGCTGTGATTGTAAGTAGAAACCTGAGAGAGTCTACGGCTTTGACTGTGTAAGATCCTTGAGGGCAAGACTCGGCCCTATTCACAGTTGTGTCCTAAACGCCTCACCTGACACCCAGAAGATGCCCAATGACATGATGTCAACTGAGTAAATGTGCAAGACTGCATGCAGTTCCACTCCTGGTCCCCCTCCCATCACCAGTGAGAACTCCAGGTATCCTCAGCAGTGGTAGGGGACAAGGGCACCCAGAGAAGCAAAACCCCCAGCCTTTCCCCACAGTAAGTTCCCAGCTGGTAAATGGTCAGTCCGGATACCCAGAGCCATGATTTTGCCTATACATAAAGGCTTTCCTTTTAGGCCATCTACTACAACAGTGCCATTTTAACATGCAAAAAAGCACAGTACCCCCACTGTTAGGAACCACTGATGCTATCTATTCCTACCTCTCTATATACTGTCTATATGCCCTCTCTATGTAGAAAAGAATAAATGTGGACATTGAAATCAGTCAGATCCATTTTTAAATCCTGCCATTGCCTTACTAGCTGTGTAAATTAGGAAGCAGATCACTTACCCTCACTCTGTTAAGTTGCTCACTGAGTGGAAGGCTGTTTAGGGGAAAGCTACTGTGGAATAAATTTTAGGAAATCTTCATATGTAAGATGGGCATCATTTAAGCTAAGTAGTATTTCAGATGACACACTTAAAAATAGAATACATTTCTTGTACTTTTAAGTAGAAAATATCTCATACTAATTTTGTTTGTTTTTAACCTGACTCTGAATGGGTGAGCATGTGTCTGTAGCTTGGAAAAATGAGTACCAGAATTCTCCCTGTAGGCACCAGAGGGTGCTGCAGGCTAAAAAATGCTCATTCACGTTCTTTAAGAAAGACCTGTTTTGTGATAGAAGTTCTCCTGCCCTGCTGGTGACAATGCCCAAGCCTTGCTCCATAATTCAGAAGTTACTCCGTGGTGCCAGTGACATAAACAGACTGAGTTTCTTTCGTCCTTCACCCTCTCTTCTGATGGGTCCTCAGCTGTTTTTCTCTGCTCAGGCCTGTCCGGGTGCCTTTAAGGATTCAATGTGGGACTGATTGATGCATTCAGAATAGAATGAACTAGAGCTGTGGTAATAACGAGCCAGTTTCACACTGAATCATAAGAATTTTGTCAACACTCTTTAATATAGCTCATGTTCAGGCCTTTTTGGATCCCAAAACCTTAAATGTTCATGATGATACATGTGACTAAAGTAGAGACCATCAGAGCCAGTCTGCCCTTATGCTCATAGTGTTAGGAACCTATGATACAACCATGAACATTTCCCATTTCTATCATTGAGATCTTGTGCATCACTGCTATTAGCTTACCTTGAAGAAGCAATCAGTGTTGATGCACATTTTTATCTCTCCCCCAGTTGCTGAGGATTAAGCCTCTGCCACTGAACTAAATCCCTAGCTCCATTCTGATCTTTACTTAGAGTCGCCATCAAGTGCCCTGTAAAGGAAGAAAGCCTGACACTGGAGCAGGGAAGGAGCAGATATGTGTTTCAAAGGATATGCTCTACTCTCACTGTAATGTCAGGGCAGGTGGTGCAGTTCTCAGGGAGAATGAAGCCTTTCTGTGAAGGAGACTGTGCTGTGTCAACATTAGCCCCCAACTGCTCCGTCCTCTCTTCACTGTGGTTTCTCTTCTTGGACTTTAAGCATTACTGCCCATGTTTTCCAACTATGGCTCATTCTCACAAAGACTCTGAAGTTGCCACCGTGCTGTCCTTGTATCTTTAGTCAGGATAGCCTTTTACTTGACATGGTTTGGAAATCATCCTAAGTACAGGAAAGCAGAAGCCAGTTCTTTAGATAACTCCCCCAGGTGATTCCCATCCCTTTCCTTCTCTCCTGCTCCCCTGCTGGTATTTCTTTTGTTTCTTTCTCTTGGACATCTGCTTCTCCTATTGATGCTTTGTTCTCAGGGCTGATCTTTTCCAGCCCCCTGTGGCCATTTCCACAGCCTGACTTGGAGCCCTGCTCTGTCTGCTTATTTAAATAGGATCCCAGGTAATTCTCTTCCAAATTCTGGCTGGACACACTCTTAACACTGCTACTTCTAATATTGAGACATGTGGAAGAGGGCCCCTTTTGAATAAAGAGCTCATAATTACCTAGCTCTTCTCCCTCTGCTTCCTTTCTCCTTCCCTGCTGTGGTGACTGTGCCCTCAGCCAAGAGGGGAGCACTCCCAGTGAGTTAAAGTCGCCAGGATCAATAGGGACCCTGGTTGTCAGGGCAACCACTAAATTACTGCTTCTTCCCTCCTTTGTATCTTGCCCATCTCCCTGCTGCTTAGGAGCTAAGGACTTCACACCCTCTCTCTGGCCTTTCCCCTTCTGCTGACTCCATTTTCTTCTGACTGGGTGGCCCTTTGAATTCTCTTGCCTTCCTTGCCACCTCCCTGCCTTCGAACTCCACTGAGAAAGGCAACCTCCGGGTTAGCTAGTGACTGTGAATGAGCCAGACCTGCAGTTCACATGGGGCCAGGGAGAGGGAGGGGGACATTGTGCATCCTCTAATCTCTAAAATGAAAGTGTCATTAAGATACAGAGGTTAAGCTTTGGGAGGATTCTGACATAGTTTTTTGTGTTACCCCAACTCCACAGGTTTCTCTGCAATCTGGTTAGTACCACTGCCTTTCTGTCTCTTGTCTGTCTCTCTGAGCCTGCTGGGAAGGAAAGGAAAGTCAATCCTGAAGTGCAAAGCTCACTGTCTTCCACTGTCCTGTTGTGGATGTGTTAGGATTTGTTACAAGGATCGAGGGGGCACAAACACAGCATCTTCAAAAACATTTTCTTTCTTTTTTTTTTTCTCAGTTGGTCTTGTTAAGAAGACGACACAGGAATTCTCCTGTTTTAAAAAGAAGGAGGCCTACACTCAGTTCATTTAGCATCCACAAGGTCAAGCCAGCCAGAGGTGTTTATGGTTATACCCTGCCTTCCTAACAAATGGCGGCCGGGAGGCCTGCATGTCTTCAGAGGCACACTAGATTTATGTAATAACATTTCCAATTAAAATCAAATTAAAGGTGCCACAGTGTCCAAATGTGGAACAGATGTGTGCAGTTCACCCTTGCACTCCATGTTATTTCTCCCCAAAACTCAGGATCTACAAATGTGCCATATTTGTTAGAAAGGGTCTGGCTTTTGATTTTGTCTGTGTCCCCACCCCACCCACAATCCTACATCTTTTCTTCTTTCCAATTTAAAAAAAAAAAAAAAAAATGGTTGGAAGCAGCTTAGTGTTGTTATATCCATCAGAAACACTTCCTAAAACACAGGGGTGACTTAGTCATTGTAGGCCTCTGTGTTTGACTTTCAGCCCCTTCTGTCCTTAGTGCCTCTTTGCCAAGAAAACCAAGAGAAGCATAGGTAGCTGGCCATTGTCTGTCTTCCTTCTCTGAAATTTATAATGTGCAGAAAGAAGCCACTTGGTCACTAACCCTTGCCTTTCACCTCCTGTCCCTTCCAGCAGGATGCATAAGTATGTGTGACTTGTCCATTGCATGGATTATTCATGATAAATTCCTCATTGTAGATCAGCTCCTGACAACACCCACCCTGCAGCTGGTAGTATTGCCTACATTTTAATTTGCTAGCTTTCAAAAAGGTCATTATTAAGGAAATCTGAAGTTTATGACCAGCTATTTATATAAATACATATGAAATGAAAATACAAAGCATTTCTATACTCTGTGCAGTCTACTGGGATTTTTGTTTCTTGGACTGGTTGGTTGGCTAGTTGAGTTTTGTTGTTTTAAGTTTTTATTTGTTTGTTGTTTTGTTTTTCATACCAAGTCACCGTGTAGGGAGCTTTTGGTCATTCTGTCTCACCTTCCCAGGTTCTAGGGTTGCAAGTGAACACCACCGTGCTCAGTGCATGCCTGTTTATTTGTTTTAGGACCATCTTACTTTGTAGCCCAGGTTGGTCTCACTCAATCCTCTTGCCTCAGCCTCAAAGTGCTGTGATTGCAGGTTTACACTGCAGTACCCCATCTCGTCCACAGTATTTTAAATCTGTCATTGTCCTTCATCATAAGCATAAATAATTAAAAACTAACCACATGTTTTCTTATTTAAATATTGGGGCATATGCTTTGTGCAGAGTTTATTTTGTACCATGACCATAGTCTGAGATGAGAGGTTTCCCCACTACAACACATATGAAGTGATATTTATTGTTCAGCTACTCTGTTTCAAGTGTAGTGATTAAAAATACATTGAAAGACCCCAAGTCTCCACAACAGAAAGCTGGATATCCAACTGGAGATGCAAACTTATAAATAGGAGTTCTGGTATAAAGCTCAGGTTTTTACAAAGGAATTCTGTGTGACTCGGAGAAAGAAGAAGCAGTCAGTTGGCAGAAGCCCAGGGACAGCTTCCAGACCAGGTGACGTGTGAAGCAAAACTGAAGAATGAGAACAGGTACAGCAGATATGACAGTGCAGAGCATCACAGCAGTGGGAAATGCAATCTGCCTGGTCCTCCCGGGACCTGAATAGTTCAGGATGTACCGTGTGTGAAACATGAGAGTCACTCACGCAGTCTGTCAGCCATTTGATGGGATGCAGTTTACAGACATGTCCCGTGACGTGATCACTTGGGCAATTTGGAAAAATCACTTTAGCAGTGCTGCTGACAGTTAGTGGACAGAGGCAAAACTGGAGCCAGGGAAACAAGTTAGGAAGGAGTTCAACTAAAAGAGCTAGACATTGAGAAGCTGGATGATGCAGGCCATAGGTCCATGAGATGTTGGGGTGTGGGCTCGATCTGATTAGATGTGTGCTATTGGGGGTGGGGTCAAGGACAGGAAGAAATTCAGAATGATTTGGACAGAGATCCCACCTTGTGGGCTGAGAGCTCTGATAGAGTGACAGAATCTCTCTGGACTGTCTGTCCACATTGGGATTGAAAAGCTGTCACTGCCCCAATCATAGCTTTGACTTGAATGCAAACAAATTACACTTTAAGAATCATAGGTTCTGCCTTTAATAATTATTATACTGTAGATAGAAAACTTAAGGCCTGGATAATAAATTTGCCTGTAAGTTCTGTCTTTAGTTTTTGTTTTTATGGATTGTGTTTGTTTGTTTGAGGTAGGGCTTCATGTATACCAGGCCGGACCAGATTCAGTATGTAGCTGAGGATAACCTTGAAGGTCTGACCCTATTGCTCCATCTCCTGAGTGCTGTATCACCTTATCCCAGTCAATGTCCAGTACCACCAATTCCCACCAATTCTGGGTGGATTCTGACCACAGATACCAGAGAGTATATTCTCTGCAGGAGACCATCAAGGACAAGGGAGAAGTTGAAACAATAGATAAGTAAAAACTGGAAAACAACTGCCTCACCTGGGAAAACAGAAGTGGATGGTATACTAGGATTCAGAGGGAAGCACAACAGAGTGAGATTTGTGTTTTAACACATACGCTTTATGAGCTATATAACCAATGGAACTGAAATACTGACACCAGAAATCTTCCTGAAAATTCTAACAGAGTTGTAAGTAGTGGCAGCTTATTGTGTATTTGTCACTATTATGCCAAATGCTCCAGGATCTAGCCTAATGAACAGGCCAGACCACAGTGCCGCCCCGCCCCCCCCCCCCCCCCCCAAGCTGTAAGTCTTATTCTTTGGGTACTTAGGAAAAGCTCTACCAAATCAGAGGTTCAGTAGTCAGTGTATGAACAAGTCAGGAGTCTGAGGAGGGAAAACAGGAGAGGGCATCAAGTGAGGTTAAGATCAGTGTTGGGATCAGCTCGAGAGGAGCCCTGAGGGCTC
Organism: Phyllotis vaccarum; assembly: GCA_033318265.1. Lineage (NCBI taxonomy): Eukaryota > Metazoa > Chordata > Mammalia > Rodentia > Cricetidae > Phyllotis > Phyllotis vaccarum. Next base: position 99,560,707 of record JARWLC010000012.1, on the reverse strand, counting down.
GAGGGGTTAGATTAAGAGATGCAGGTCAAGTAGAACTAGAACTGATGAGAATAGTAGTCAGCACACAACTATGCAGAAGGACCTAGAGCTGATTAAAATCAGGAAAGAATGGCTTTTTAAAAGCCAGCAATTGATTTCATAGTCATCCTGACTGGGATAGATGATAGACTATTAGCTGCTTGCACTGAGAAAGCATTTATTCATTTCCAACAAATAAATGGGTCTGTGTTCTAGGCTGCATACTAAGGATGAACATGATGGAGGTAGAATTGAAAGCTACAATAATAATAGAGTAGTTAAGTATTGTCTGTTTTGGTTTTGTACGGAGACTCGAACCCAGGCCATGTATATGATATGCAGGCATTCTACTCCTGAGCTGTGTTTGCAGACCAGAGATACAGATCAGGCTGACCTGGAACTTGTGCTTCCCTGACTTCATCCTTTTCAGCAGTTGCCTCAAGCACCACCACAACTGGCTTAACCAGTTTCAAGTCCATGCCCCTTACATAGATGAATCCAGTCTATGAAGCTGGATAAATGTATCTTTATTAGAGATCCAAGATCCAAAAGAAATGGTCCTTTGGGGTGAATTACAAATGAACAAATGTTTAAAACAAATAAAAAACGGGTAAAGGTTACATAGGCCCTGACATCTATCTCTGGAAGTTTCTGAAACATGTTATAAAATAGATATTTTCTGAGCACTAAGGAAACTAAACAGTGAGTCCAGGATCGTGGAGTGGATTTGGTAGACACATGCCCTGCCTGGTTATGGTGGCTTCACTGACAGAGTTTTGAGAGGGAAAAGTGATGGTTAACGTGTGTCTGGATTTCAACAGGTGTTTTTATAATGTGCCTATAGATAAAGATGAACTTACCTGACCAGAACACTGCCCCCACCTCTGTTTCTCTCTATCTCTCTCTGCCTGGGAAGCCGTTTCTAGTGATGGAGCAGTGATCCTTCCCTTCAGTGTTTTTCATCAATAACTTTGGAAGCAACCCAATTTTTGAGAAATGACAAAATGAATATTCAAAAAGATTTGAAAGGTTGACATTATCTAAGATCAGAAAATAGAATTTGTGCGACATAAATATAAGCTAAAATTTAGATTTTCTTTTTTCTTTTTGGTTCTTTGAAGCAGGGTATCTCTGTATGGTCCATATTGGCCTGGGACTTCAAATCCCCCTCCTTACCTTCCTGATTCTAGGAGTACAGGCATGTGTTACCATACCTGACTGCTACATATTTGTATTGCTTAGTTACAGATTTAACTGTGGGCTGTTAATTTTTTTAATGTGTACATGTGGGTTTATGGTGTTGCTTGACTGCAAAGGCAGTGTCAGTTAGTGCTTTTTGTATGCACCCAAAAGCCAGCATAGTCAGAGACAGACAGCATACAGATCATAGAAAGCCCTATTCTCTACATGCAGCAGGTCAGGTCACCTCTCGGACATGTTTAGTTCTGGGTACTCTTCATTTAAGAAAGAAATCATGAAACCACACAAATCCAGAGGATAGAGCCAGGATGAGAAGGGTCTATTTCTCTCCATCAATGGGGACATCATTAGGAGGCTGATGGGTGCCCAGCTTTGAAGCTAGAAGAGTGAAGACCATCTAGCTTACAGAAAAGATAGAAGAGTATTTACTGAATTAAAACTGCAACATACCATCTTTAGAGATAGATTTACCCTAATACCTATTAACCCAAAGGGTGTGTTAGGATTCACAAGGACACAATATTTTAAAAGCACTTCTAATATACTAAAATTTATTGTGAGTTAAGCTTACCTATGGTCATATTGCTAATGAACGGCATAAGTAAAATAAAAGCCTATTTCTTGACTCAATAGACAAGCCCCTGTTTATGCCTTGAACTTCAAGAGCAGGGCTCTGTTTCGAAAGGAGGTTGGATAGGATAAGTTCCCTTCAGATCTTAAGTTACTTGTTCTTGTAAGCCACTTAGGAAGGCCTCTCTATGGTTCTTGTGTGTGTTGAATTGGTGGGATGGAAAAAGATCACCTCTACAGTTCACAAAGGGTTTTGACAAGTTCCTTGCTTAAGATCCTTGAATTTTTAATGCATATTAACTTAGCATCTATGATTTGTAGATTCCTAATTAAAAGAAAGTAGTGACTGGGGCCGAAGAGATAGCTCCAAGGCTAAGAGGTAGGTTGGATTCAATCCCCAATCTACATGATGATAACTCTGGCCCCAGGGGTTCTGACACTCTCTTCTGGCCTCTGCAGGTACCAGGTACACATGTGGTATACAGGCATACCCATATACATAAAATAAGTTTATAATATGTTCATACACAAGAAGTAAGTTTAATATATATATATATATATATATATATATATATATATATATACACATATATATATTGCCTGTAATTCTCAAAGAATTATTTTAAATGTTTTAGTTTTATAAAACTAAATGGTTTTACCATTGCCTATTTGCCAGAGATATAAAAGTAAGGAACCAGATTCTTAAGCTGTAGTATTAAGGAGGGTTAAGTCTTCTGTTGATGGACATGTCTTAGAGATGTTGACCCATGATCTAAACCATGAAAGCAAAAGTCACAGAAGGCTTTTCAGACTTTACAATATGTGTATGGAGGAAGAGGCTGGAGCTCCTCACCCTCAGAGTTCATTTTCTCCTTATTCTTCTCCCATGGAGGACAGGAAAGGATGTGACCTAAATACACAGTCAGAGGGCAGCAATGTTGAACTTTCTCAGGCACAGCCAAGGAACTTAAGTCTAGCTGGTTATCAGACTGAGAAGTATAAAGCTGCCAGCTGACGACAGAGATTGTGAGTAAACACAAGAGGAGGCCATTGCAGGAAAAGAGGCCTGAGAAAGGAATCTGGGAAAGAAGCTGCTCTGTCAAGTGTGAAATGTGAAGAGCAACTTCCCGAATGGGTGAAGGCCTGAGTTCACACTGCCTGCTCAGGGCTGCTTTCTCTCCCTCTCTATAGACTGGTGCTACTGAGCCATGCAGGGCACCATGAGGCGGCCAGTGTTTCTAGGAAATGAAAATGACTAGGACTGTCCAAAGTTTCTAGTCCATTATACTGTGTCATCATATCAAAGCTTTTATGAAAACTTATGTCCACAGTAAAAACTAAATTTTATAGTGAAAATTTTACTGAATGCACATGTGGACAGGTGTTTATACAGATATGCATACATATTTTATCTATGTACACATAGGCACATGTGTGAGAAACAAAAGTATCCTAAAGAATATAATATTCTATATTTTCTATTTAGATTTCTTAAAATGTTGATACAAATGATAACACATGTTCTTTAATGATGATGTTGAAATATGCTGTGCCAAAACCGTCAAGCTTTTAAAACTCACTCATGAAAGGAGCCCAATATATTGAATCTAAAGTACCCTAACTCTAAAGCAGTGATTCTCAGCAGAGCCACTTTCTTCTCAGGGGGCATATGCCAATGTCTGGAGTACCTTGGAGAATTCTTTCAGAATGTTATTAATGTCCATATTTTCTATCTTATGAGTTCAGTCATTTCTCTTCTATTTAAGTTGTTAAGTCCAGGGCCCCATCACTTAGTCTGCAGTCTTTTAGACGTGAGGAGAGAGGGCCTCAACTATCCATTAGACACCATCTCCAGTGGTCCTTCTTCCCTCGTGATGGAACATGACCTTCTGTTAACCTTAAGTGCTGTCCTAAGCCCTGGTATTAAACTGCCTCCGTTTTAGCCCCATTTCTAGTCCATTTCTCTATCTGTAGCTATTTCCGACCAGCTTCTTCTGAACACGGAGTAACAAGCACTCCTCTGTAGCTGGGAGTCCTAATGTTCACATCCCTCTTTCATATCTGGAGAAGCAGAAGCCCCTCCAATGTCCCAGATGTCTCAGTGCAACCTATTATTTATTCTTTTTTGCTATTCTTGCTTAGTTTTGTTCTGAATTTTGGTCATGCATGTTATTTACTATTTTGGAGTCTTCCATTCAGAGATGCTTGACAGACTAGGCTTTTGAGTGGGGGTTGGAGTTTAGAGGGATAAAGGTAGAGTGTCAGAAAAAGACCTCTCTAAATCAAATATCAGACCTGGAATAGTGATGGGAAATAAAGCCAGTGCTGCTGGAGGCTATTCTCTACCGTTTATTTCAGTGTGTTTACTTCATGCGTCTTGTGTTACATAAACAATGGTATTTGTGTTAGTAAGTGATGCAGCAGAAGTTACTTCTGATAACTAAAGACAGAGATGTGTGTGTTTATAGCTACCTTGAAACTTTAGATTTGGATTAGCCAGAGGGTAAGTGAGCAGGGGAGAGTGGCACACTCCCATAATCCCAGCATCAACATCCATGGGAAGGCAAAGGTAGGAAGGTGGCCACTCAAGGCCAGCCTGGGTTACATGAGGCTAGAAGCCTACAGCAGAACAGCAGTCGTTCCTTTAAGGGGAGCTTCAGCAATACAGATCTCTCTCTAATCTTTCCATTACTGTGTTAAGAATAGAATGACACAGAGCTGGAAAGATAGCTCAACAGTCAAGAGGACCTGATGTTTCTACAGAGGCCCAAGGTAGGTGGCTCACAGCCTCCTATCTCTAGTTCCCAGTGGAGCTAGAGGTCTCTTCTGGCCTCCCTAGAATACCCACATGCATTTTTACATGCATAGACACACATGTGCACATAAATAAACAATAAAATAATCTTTAAAGAAAGAAAATTTAAAGGCTAGGATAACGTGGAATAGAAAGAGGAAAGAAACAAGTGAGGAAGAGTCCCAAGGCCATGCTCTCTTAATCATCCCTTCATGTTCGCCTTCCCTGCAGAAGGTGGCTTAGGTTCCCAGTGAGCCCAATAGGACTCAGTTAAAGTTTAATAAAGAAATGGAAAGGTGGAGCTGGAAAGTTGGGTAAGGGGTCAGGGAGACTGGCAGCTCAAGCAGAGGACCTGGGCTCATTTCCCAGTACCCACATGGTGGCTGAGAGCCATCTATAACTACAGTCGAGGGGATCCACCCTCTTCTGGCCTCTACAGGCCCTGCACACACAGACACACGTGGATATAAAATACCCATACACTAAATAAAATCTCAAAAAAAAATTAAATAAATTGGTTTAGAGGAAAATAACAGAAAAAAAGAGAGAGGATAGGGGATCTCATTCCTCTTTGTTTTCTAGAACCTACTGGTGTTTGTTTCTATCCAGACATTTAAAAAAAAAAAAAAAAAAAAAAAAAAAAGGCAAATTATACCAAATGCCTGAACCTACAGCTTTGAAATCCATCTTGTGTAATACTAAAGCATGTCTTAGAGACTGGATTAAAGGACAGCTTAGACACTTGAGCAGCAGTAATGTTTGAGGAACATGGCATTTAGGCTGGGGAAGGGGTGTTTAAGTCACATGTGTCATCTGTGACGTGTGAGATACACTCTAGTACCTCCTACACCTCCCCTTTGTAGACCTAAATTCTTTTCTGTTTGTGAAAGCTTGCCCCAGGATTGTTTCAGACATTCCTAGGGTTGACTTGAGCCTTCAGTTGACGAGCTCTGTGCTTCAACTTTGTCCTGCCTTCCAGTGACTGTTTCGTTATCTTGGACGTTCCAGTCCTCACTGACAGGTCTGCTGCTTTGCCTTCCCATATTTATCTTACCAACTCAGCCCATCACTGGAAGCTGAGTTTTAGCATTTTGAACTTTGATTCTTTTTCTCAACATTCATAGAGTTTAAAGATTTGTGTAAGTTCTTGCTTTGCAACATAATAAAAACTGTTTACACCCTATGTCTGTGCATGAGATACTAAATTCCCATGGAAGAGAGCAAAGAAGGCATCTTGCCACAATGAAATCTGAGGAGAAATTAATGTAGAATCGAAAGAATCCAACTCTTGTCCTTTGAGACATGCCCAGAAGATGGCTGAGGTACCCCTTATGGAAGGCGAGATTGTGTGGATGCTGTGGTTGTATACCTCATTTCTAGCCCAGAAGACAGAACAAGAGGCAGACTAGCATATTCTATGCATATGTGGATGAAGCTGAGATAAATGTCATCCTGGTTAATGTGTCTTGTGCCAAGGTTACCCAGTCTTCTCGAAGATCCAAGTTAGCCAGACTTTGTCCATTCCCTCCCATTAGATGAGCTAGCACATGCAGTTCACCTTAGTAAAATGTGCAGATATGGATGTGGCCTTCAGTGAAGAGGGAGTCCTGGAGCCACCCTATCCCCCACAGAGAACCTGAGCAGGTCATTGCAGCTACCTCCCTCGGGTGCTGCTCTTCTATAAACAGGAACAGGAATTCTTCTTGCCACTAGATCCCTCTTGTCAGGCGCCTTAGGCTTGCTGAATGAAAAGCCCTGTGAAAAGGAGACGCAGCCCTAATAATAACAGACACAATCCTGTTGGCTATTCCGGGCAAGAGCGGCTTTGTGCCGCGCTTGATCTCTATCAATGCCTGCCATTCTTGCCCTGCTGTTACCTTTAGACTTCCTATTTTTAGAATCATTTGTGAGCCCTGCGCTTGGGGGATTGCAGCCCCTAGATCTGAAATGCCCAGCTTGAGTGGAATGCAGACAGTCTGACAGAATGGAGGTAAATAAAGTTGGCCCTGTCAGCCCCTCTTCTCTTGGATGGATGACACGTAATTTGGATGTAAGAGAACTGGCATGGGCTGACATGTCATGTAGTCCCAGACAGCCTTCTGGATATAAGCAGAAGTGGTTGATGGTCCATCCATGACCAGCATAGCCATGCCAGTCTTCAAGGACATGCATACTAAGGAGGCCTCAACAATAATGACGTGTCACTAGGAAAAATACACACCTTCCAGATTTTCAGCTGAGCCCCAGAATTGGCTTATCTGCTTCTTAGAGTTACTGAACCATGTTTGAAAACAAGACAAAGGGAAAAACCTTCATAATCATGAAACTGGATGTCAGTCAACAAGCATTTCTTGAGCCACAAGGTACTTTGGGGGATTTTAAACAAGTTCAAAACAGAATTCTTGTACTGATAGTCTAGTTAAAACATAAAAAACTATAAACACATGGGAAAGGAGTTCATATTCCAGAATATGTTGGCTACATACCTTTGCAACAGCACCAAGTGCCAGAGGAGGCATCAGGAGAAGAACACTTTGGCTGGGCCTCTCAGAGAGGGTTTTATGCAACAAGTGGTAAGTGTTTACATGAGGCTTTGTGGAAGCAGAAAAGAGATGCTTGAAGCACGGTGTGGGTGTAGACCATCCTGAAGAGGCTTGAAGCAGTGTGGGGCTGTAGACCATCCTGAAGAGGCTTGAAGCACGGTGTGGGTATAGACCATCCTGAAGAGGCTTGAAGCACGGTGTGGCTGTAGAACATCCTAAAGACAATCCAAAGGCCTTGCAGGCCCCCTGACCATCACAGAACGGCAAGGGAAATGAATAAGAGATTGTAAGAAAATCACCAGTCTTAACTCCAGAGTAGTGTGTGTAGAGGAGAGATGGAGACTTTGGGTGCAACTCTGCTCTGAGATTGAGGCCCATTAGCATTTTCTCTGCACGTACCTACTAGTACTACCATAGTTGCTTATCTTGAAATGTGTGATCCCACTTGTTGAACTGGCTTGGTTTCCATCATGAAAGCTGATGCTGACTCTGACTACTTATATGAGTTATGCTCTGTCAGTCTATTAAGGCCACTATAAAAAAACAAAAAACAGTGGATATTATAAAGCTCAAACAATGGAAATCCACTTCTCAAGGCTGAGAAGTCAGGGTCCAGGCACTGATGCCTACCTTTTGGTTCACAGACTTCTATCTTATTCTTATGTCCCTACATGGTAAAAGGTGAAGCACCTCTTTAGAAGGTGTAAGTCTCTTCAGAAAGGACACTATAGTCACATTCAAAAGGCCTTTGGCCCATGACCTGATTACCTTAGAGCCCATGTTCGCTAATACTATCTTTTCTCAGTTGGGATTTCAAAATATGAGTCTGAGAGGAGAGGCAGACATCCATTGCCTTGAAAATGCCAGACTTTTCTGAGCTTTCTTCTCTTTTCTTGCACAGGTGGCTAGAAGTTCAGGTGGCTAATCTAACATGTCCCCAGCGCTGGGTGCAGTACCTCCGGCTTCTTCGGGAATCTATCTGGCCTGGCGGAGTGTTGCCTAAGTTTCCACGGCCTGGAAGGACACAGGCACAGAAAGCAGCTACTGAGAAACAGGCTTTGCAGAGCTTGATGAGTATCCTGCCAGGTAATAATGGGAACAACAAGAAGTGGTACTGGTAATATGTATTCTTTCCTCCCATCCTGCTTTGCCACTGCTGCCTAACATTCTTCCCCATCCTCAAAAGGGCCCTCAAAGTCCCGTTTCTCCAACTCCTGGGTAGATGGTTACGGCTGTGATTATCCCATCCCTCACTCGAGTGATAGCAAGAGAGTGAAAGGATCACTTTGACTATAGATACTAAGGGACAGTCCTGCAGATGTATGGGTTTAAAACTTCGGGGCAGTTCTGACACTGCTGTTACTGCAGAGGCCGATCTCAGCACCATTCCCACTATGTGACAGTGTTGAGTTCCCTGCCTACTCATGGTGTTTGGGGACCAGAGAAGAGCATGATGTCTCCAATAGGGCTCACACTTGATTAATTGTGTCCTTAGCAATAGTAAAAACACAGCCCAAGAAGGGTTTTTTCCTTATCTTGTATTGTTTTTCCAGGGCAAGGGAAGAGTTTGTTGCTTAATGGCTGTGGTAACCAGGGAAGAGTAATGAACTGGGCTCTGGAAAATCCACTTGAGTTACCTTTTTTCCCAACCTAGACAGTGACCTCAAAAATATCTCTGCACCTTCATGGCAGGTTGCAAAGTCCTCTTGAGGCTCCTTCTTAGTTACATAGTCTTAAAAAGTGTATTGTTCACAACTTTCCTCCATTCTGTGGTATTTTCATTTGGCTGTGTCACTTAGGGCTACACTAGAAGTAGCCAATCTGTGAGCTGGCAGAAGTTCTGGAAGATGATCTCCTTTGATTCTAAAGCTGTAGTGGTAACACAGCTGTATTTTTTGGTTTTCTCCTTCAGATATTTTAGTTGCAATTCTGGGGGTCAACAAGTGCCATCTGAGCTGGAGTCTAGTCTTGGAATCGTTCCAACAACCCCTCATTAACAGGTAGGCTTGAACGTGCAATCTCCACACAGCATGAGTAAATTTGTTTACCATCCCAGGGCCAAGGTTGATAAGTGCAGAGCCCACTATTAGAATAGGTCTGCACTTGACTTGTACTGACTGAGGGGTCCAGTGTCCAAAGCCTACACATACTCAGTTCTAGCCATGCTGTCAGCTTCTGAGCAGGTGCTTTGTGGTAGTAAGTTGCTGGAGGACCAGCCTCTGTTTGTAATTGGAAGAACTCAATGCAGACCCCAGTAAGAGCTACTAAAAATATTCTGTTAACTGCCAGGCAAAAACAGTCCTTGTGACTAAATTTCATAAAACACCACAATTTTTACACAATTACATTAGCACGTCAGCACTATCCTGAAGATGTGCGCGATGTTCTGCTTTTTTTCCCCAACATTTGTCAGTTCTCATGTCAGAAACATGCCCTGGCCTGTGTATTCAGGCTGTGTGGTGGAGAATGTTTTAATACCCAGCACAGCACAGGTAAAATTCTCCTGTCAGGTCTTTCACCGCAGATTTCCAGCCTCATGGCAAAGCTGTGATTAGTGTTGAGATCAGAAATTGCCATCGTTTAGTGGGATATAGACATGATAGTAAGTGTTGCATCATGGAAAGAGACCAGAACCTAGAAAATTTCAGGAGATGGATTCCATCTCTAAGGCTGAAAGGCTTTGGGAAAGTATTGAGTACCTATGTGCCCACTTTCTCAAGCCTACCTCAGTGTCTAATCTCTTAGGGGATTCAGTTCTTGGAGAGTCAGTTCACAGTGATCTGAAACAACAGTCGGCTGTGGTGACATCACAACAGTCCTTCCTGCACTCTGCTGTTGTGCTGATGGAGCTGTCCAGTCTGGCCTGCAGGACTGTTCTTGTCTTTATTGAGCTATAGCTTTCAGCCGGGCAGTAAACAATGATTCTGAGGCAGCTGTGCCGCAGACTTTGCAGTTTCTGAAAACAGTTGAACATCGTATAATTATCCATAAGATGAGAAATCTCAGTTGGTTGTTCTATCCATTGTTTCAGACATTTGATTTACTGCCTTGGAGACATCATCCTGGAGTTCTTGGACCTTGGTGCCTCTATTGAGGAGCCAGCCCCAACCACCTCTGCCTCAGATTCCCCCGGCAACCTCAAGAGGATGGCTGTCTCCACCTAGCTGGGAGTTATTCACGCAGTCTTCACAGGGTTGAAAAAGAGAGAGCTTTTCAAGCACCCAGAGACCAATTAAGAAGCCTGTGCCCTCTGGAGCTAGGCTACCTTAGCTGGCCTCCATTTCAGTGCTCAGTTCTCCTGCTAGGTCTCCCTTAGTAACAGGTGATGGGGATTTATAGCCCAGCTGAATGTATATCTGTTTCTATAGTCTTATGTGGGCTGCTGCTGGTGAGGAGGCCTTGTCTTTGGGAAAGGAAGCTGTGAAGCAGAGGCTTCTCCTTTGCCCCCCCCCCCCCCCGTGCATGCATCCACCTAATCCACAAAGGCACAGGCATCTGGTAACTCAGGAGAAAAACTAGAGCCAGACTTCCTAGGAGGAGAAGCAGTCTTCTGAGCTCCCTTTTCCCACCTGGAAACTAAATGTTCACTTAGAATCCCTCCCTCCCTCGCCCTGCCTAGTTCCACAGCAATTCCAGAAGAGGGAAGGAAAGTATGTCTCAAGGGACTTCTTGCTCTTTGGCTATTTTCTCATACAGCGGCCTTCTAGAGGATGTTAGGAATGCTGTTTCCTTGGGTGGCTATACTTTTCCTGTCCGTAAGGCTTCAAAGCACACTGTCAAACTTCTGGTAAATCCACTCCACCCTTCACACCCTTTCCTGCAAGGCATTACACCACAGATTTTCTTAACTCTCTCCCAGTTCCTACCCAAGAGCAAATGAGTTTTGGATTTTTAAGTTTCCCTCTATCTTAATAGAATTGCATGACAAGTTACATATTCATCCTCAGCGTTTCCAAGCAGAAGGGAAAGTACATGTTCCATGGCTGAGGGTGTACAGAGAATAGAAGTCTGGATAACAGGGAACTCCTCCGCAAGACTTTGGCAAGAATCATTTACTCTGAACATGTAATATAGAAAACTTGCAGGATATAGATTTATTTCCGTTCCTGTTCCTTAAGATAGTCCTTAGGAGCGAGCAGTGAGAACAGAAGTGCTCTGTGTCCATTAGAGAGATAAAACAAGTCAGAGCAGCTTCAGAGGAAGGACAGCGCAGGGGAAGTGCTCCCAGTGCTTGCATATGAGTAGCTGGCCTCAACTATGGATCCACATGGATGGGGTCTTGGAGGAAGGCTGGTGAGGATAGGGTGAGGCATTAAGAGCCAGCATCAAGGTTTTCCAGACTCTGAAATATGTGACGAGCACACAATTAAAAGTTGTTCATAGAAAACTGTGGTGAATTCCTTGTTCTCCTGCCCTGAGAGGCTCATAACCTTACAACACTGTCTGATTCAACAGGGAGGCTTGAGCTGCTGCTCATGCCAAAAGGCAAGAGGTTAATGAGATAAAGTTTCATGGCCGCTTCTGGCCTTGAAGAATGACTTAATGGCTCCAAAGTTCTTGAGTTTCCCTTTCCCTTGCCCCTCTGAGGCAGGGGTAACTTGACATGCTGTCCTCTGAGTGCCTCCTGGGTGTGGTTCCAGGAGATACCCGGGATCTGATCCTGATCCTGCAATAAGGACCACTTTATTCCGTTTTGGTAAAGTGAGAACTGCTGACTTCTGGAACTCTTCTCTTTCCACATTGCCCATAGCCACCTATGTCACCTTGAGCCTACTACAAGTCCTGGTACACGTGTGCATAAACCTTGTGATAACCCCATATACTGAGTTCCCTATTGCAGTGACGTCTACAGGATGTTTTCCTGCTTACAGCCCTGAGAACTTCCTTACCTTTCATTTTATGTAAAACATCCCACTGTAGTATGAGGTTTCTGTTCTGTACTTTCAGGCCTAACCTCAAGGTTTAGACCCACAGACCCACAGACCCACACAGATGTTTACAATTGTTTAGGATGATCGGCCTCAGGCCCAGGCATATCACTTGCTGGCTCTCTACCCTTCATCTAACCCATGATTCTTATCCTGTTCAGCCATGCGGCTCGGTACCTTTTCTTAGAACAGCATGGTTGTCCTCTACTTCTTCCGGCTTCTCTCTGGTGTTCTGCTCTGTGCTTCCTGTTCTCAGAGTTCTCTTAGTCTGGTAGCTCCGCCCACACTTCCTGTCTGCCTTTGGCCAATCAGTGCTTTTTATTAAACCAGTGGGTGGGACATAATCTCCCACACCCCACTTTTACTCCAACTACCCCCAAAAGATAAGCTATCCTCAAGAAGAAAATGATAAAGAGAACCAGGAAAGTCATAAAAAGCCACCTGGCTTTGAAAAAGATCTGCTATGTTTGGGTAGCATATGCCCAGGTTGGAAGAATAAAAAGGAGGGGAGAGCTAAACCCATACATACTGGCCCACTGCTTTTCCTACCTTTTTGCTTGTTTTTGTTTGATTCCTCTGGCTTTTTTATGATAAAGTTTATTTTAATTCAAAATATTAATATCTGAAATCAGACCAGTGCCCTTTCTGTCTTGATTTTACATCTAGTAAAAAGATGAGGGATGGGAAGATTCTGAGCTCTTTCTGTCAAATTTTAAATGTGATCCTAGCCATTATTTATTGAAGTTCAAAAAGTTGTGTTTAATTATATAATATAGCTATAATAGTCCACAACTTTTGTTTTCGGGATTCTGGATTAAGTTTCATAGAATCTATAAGGGAAACACACTTCTAGATCTGAGCATAGAAACATGTATAGATTCAATATTAACAGAAGTTACCCTGACTTCTATTTTGAAGTTTCCAACATACAATGTGATTTCTTTGTTATAAACATACCATGGAATTTTGCCTATAAACACTATTGTACAACACATATTTAGAAGATTTCCATCATGCATAACTATAACTTTATACTCAGTGAAAAGCAATCTCTCCTGTCCCCTGCAGGGTAGTGGTATATTGGATGATCACCATTCTGTGAATCACACTGTCAGTGAGTGGAGTTGTCCAGTGTATGCCGTATGACTGGCTTAGTTCACTTAGCATTATGGTATAGCTTCTTGTTCATCTATGTTGCAACATGTGAAAAGGTTATCTTTTAGACTCAGCAATGTTCTATTTTATGGTTGTGCCACATTTTCTTCATCTATTCATCCAGTGATGGACATTTTGGCTACTCTAAACCAATAACCAACATTTCTTGGTTATTGTGAATACAATGGAAAAATGGCAGTGCAAGTATTTATGTGGAGCCCTGAATTCAATACTGTTAGACAAAAGTACCCAAAAGTAAGATTGCTAGATTATATAATCAGTGTGTTTTAATTTTTCATTAAAATTATTGTTCTGTGTAGCAGGTGGCAGCTACAGTTCTGCCAATAATGTCTAGAGGCTCCAATTTCTTATGTGCCTGCACTCACACATTAATAATGCCTCCCTCATACAGGTGGGGAGCTGCTTCACTGTAGATTTGATGTATAACCCAGACCTTGAATCCTGCTTTACCTTATTCAGCCCATTCATTTCTCCCTTTGCTCTCTGTACCTAACAGTTGCTAGGTCCCAGATGGGGTGTCAGTGTGTAAACATAGTTCCTGGTGTTTGAGTTAGGCTGTTCTGGACAGGACTTAAGTTGCGAGGAACATTGTATTTTCTTCCATAAGGTCGGTGCATGAGTAAATGAGTCCCAGAGTTCATTGATTGAACAATTGGGACTGCACAAGAGCTGTTTCTGTTGTTTTTCTGCTCCCATCCTAAACATTTTAGATCTGCTCTAAGATTCCCTGATCATGCTTACTGTGCTTCCTAACACCTCATCCAGACCCACTGTCTAAAATATGGGGCACCTCTTTCAAAGAATGAGGGGTCCATTCAAGGAACCCCTCCAGGAATCTTACTCATTATGCCCCACCCCCAATGCCCGGCCATACACATTAAAAATGGTTGGCTTGCAGCAGTACTTACTCCCAAGGATACAGCAAGTACTAAATAAAGGCCAGACAGATAAAAGAATGATTTACCAAGGAAGAAACAATGAGTATGCCTTGATAGACATTGTCATCCATAAATCCCCCATGGATGTCTAAGAGCTGCCATTTGTTGAGGTCATTGCTTGAAGCACTTTGCATATCTTATCATTTAACCAGGAGTCAGCACCATGAGGTAAGTTCTGCTGTGTCCCTATTTTATAGATGTGGAATGTGACAGAAGTGGACATGACACATCAGTTACTTGCCTAGATCCAAATGTCACCAGTCTCTCTCGAAGCACACTTACTAATGTACTCAGCTGCCTCTTTTTTGACTTACAAAGCAATATCTGAGCAGTTCTCATTTCTTGAGAAGTCTCTAGCCTCAGACAGTAGCCAGAAAGCTTCTGTAAGGGATCAGAAAGCAACTGTTTGAGGCATTGTGACTGAATCCTCAGCTGTAACCACTCAGTTCTTCCATGGTAGCGTGAAAACAGCCATCAACAATTCATAAAGAAGTGAAGCTGTGTTCCAGCAAAGTGTGAATTAAAAACCCAGGCAGCTGGCCAGATTTCATCCTTGAGTGGTAGTTTTCAGACCCAGTCTAGCGAGTTCCAAGAGTGCTACTCAAAATGTTGTACCTGCAGTCACATAAAAAGGAAAATGCAAAATTTGACTTTGTAGTCCCAGATGAGAACCAGTAAAAACACAAATGCCGAGGTATGAGTTGTTGATAACATACTTCCCACCTTTTACTGAGAGACCCCACCAGCACCTGTCATATGTCCTTTCTCCCACGGTGGTATGACTTTCCCTGGCTGAAGGCTAGCCTGTCCTGGATAGGAAAGGGCTGGGCACCAGGGAAGAGCTGGTCATTGGCAAGGAGAGAACTATGATGCTTTGTAGTTGAAGGCCCAGCTGGACAAGCTCTGCCATAGCTTGGCCTCCTTTGTTTCTTTTCCATTGGAAATGCCAGAAATCACAGGACAGTCATTCTCACTGCCTTTGTGGAAAAGAGAATGAAAGCACTGAAGAGTGAAGTTCAGCTAGCAAGCCTGGATCACCACTCTGGGGTGAGATGCTGCTATAGAAAAAAGTGGGATTCCTCAGGGGAGTATCATGAGGGAGGCGTTGTCCCAGACATCATTCCACATCCTGAGCCTTTCCTGATAGTTCCCATTGCACAGAGACAACACTGACTGTCTTTTTAAATAAGCCCCGGGCGATGCAGAGGTGGCTTAGCAATTGAGTACTGTTCTTGCAGAGAGATCAGTTTCCAGCATCCTTATCAGGCAGCTCACAAAGAGCCTGTGACTCTGGCAAGAGGAGATTCAACAGTGTCTTTTGGACTCCGAGGGCATCTGCACTCACACATGTGCATTCTGCCATACAGATATCCACATATACACAGAATTTAAAAATCGAAGCCAAAAAGGAAGTTCAAACAGCAGGAAAGAAACAGGTGAACTCATTGGGATCTATCCTATGAGGATGTGGCATCATTTAATGAGCAGATTCTGCTCTTAGGTGGCAGAGAAACCGTAGATGCCAAGTCAGCTGGCAGATACACAGAGCTGCTCTCACACTAAGTGCTGCTTCCCGCTGCCTCCCCATCGCTTCTCACCTGTATCTGGTTCAGAGGTTCATGTCAACTCTACTTCTTTGGACACATAACAAGCATGCAGCAGGAAGAAGATGTCTTTCGATGTCTTCTCAGCAATGTGACATTGGATTTTTCCAAATATCTCCTCCATTCTGCCCTTAGGCATGTCTATAGAAGTCAGTGTCATAGGTTCTGAAATGCGATGGTTGGGGGCTGGAGGGAAGAATGAAGGAAAACAGGAAGAACTGAATCCAGATCCAAATGTAGGGAGAATGGCTTGCTTCTCTGGGCCAGGTCTCTATGGAGCCCAGGTTGGTCTTGAACTTGTTCCCCTTCCTCCCGTATCTCCGAAATGCTGTGATTATACGTACCACCACGCTGAGCCAAAAACCACTTTCTAAAGTAACATTATTTCTGCCAAACTAGACCTGGTGACCACCAGTCAGTGTTTAGGAAATACAATGTAACTGTAGAGTTAAAGTGGTAGATGGTAAATGTTATGTGCGAATAACCCACACTTGGGCTTTGCCTTCTCTCTTACTCTGTGTCATCACTGCACTTAGTTGTTACATGCAAGAGAGAACTGGCTGTGATTGTCCCCAGGAACTTTCGTTCATGATGGTGAAAACCAAGAATGGAAGTCTCTGAGAATAAATAAAGGGACTAACAGCCTGAAAAAATGGCTCAGGGGTTAGGATTGCTGCTCCTCCAGAGGTCTGAGTTCAGCTTACAGGCACTGGTAACTATAAATCCAAGGGATCTGAAGGCCACTTCTAGACTAAGAAAGCTACACTCGCAAGCACACCCCTTCTCACACACAGAGACATGCATATACAAAATAAAAATAAAATGTTAAAGGGAGAGAGGCTTTTCAACAGAAGCTATGACCTGCCTATATGAGTTAGCAAGTTTGGAAAGCCATTACCAGTCCACTGACCCCCTTGCTGTAGAGTCATCCTGTCCTCACAGCTATTAAAAAGGTTAGCCTTGAGGCTGTGAATAATGTGTCTCTACTCCATATCTTGCCCCCAGGAGAAATAGACCTTTATTAGGGAGGGAAAAAAAATCTCTTCTAGAATTCACATCCTGGATCAGGACAACTCCTGTGAAGTCCCATTGTGGCAATGTGAGAACAGGCTAGCTCCTTTATCTTCATGTGCTATGGTAAATCTCAACATTCTATTATCTAGGAGAACAATTCTTTCCAGTAGAGAGTAGGCAGCTTTTGTTAAGGCTTCCGGGGACACTGGGAGAGTCACAAACTTGCTTAGTAAGGAAGACAGAATCTACTATGGAGATGGTTGAGGCAGGGAGTTAAGAAAGAAAGATTTACAGAAATCTTGGGGTTAGCATTCTGTCTCAAAAAACCATGCTCTGTTCTGATTCTCTCCAGTCTCTGGGGAGATTTCTGTGGGCATGTGACCTCCATCAGCAGGACCTATTCAAGTTCCACCTTCTCTAATAAACGTGTGAACTTGCAGCCAAGACTGTCCCTCTGCCTCTGGGGGACATTGTCTGCAGAGACAATGTAAACCACATAGACATAATGTCTTCCATAATCATTTGAGAGCATTAAGCACGTGTATCTCTTGTTTGCATTATATCCCTATGGCTAGCTGGCTGTATGTCGCCTGCACACTCGTGTGCATGCATGTGTGTGTGTGTATGTGTGTGTGTGTGTGTGTATGTACACATTTCTACCAACTATGCCACATATGTTGATACAAAATATATAATATTTAAGTATGTAATATATAATAAATATATTGCATAGTTGGTACAACATAAGTATTAAAAATAATATTTATTAACCCTAAGATATAAAATATGTGAATAATTCTAAAGAAGTAATTTTCAAGAGACCAGAAATAGATGCAGATACAAAAACAAAGGAGGGTGGCAAATTTTTATTGTTAAGATCTAATTGTGTCCTTATTCACAGCAAATATCAAAGATCAGAAGTCTACTCTTCTATTTCCTAAGCAAGAACCCATACACTTTTAGGATATACTGTGTGCAGTGTAAGTAAGGTCATGTGAGGTTCAAAAACTGTAGTCTAGTTAGTGGTCCTCCTGCCTCTGTCTCCCAGAGCTGGGATTACATGCGTGTGCTAGAATTCTGCCTCACCCCCACTATAAAGAGAGAGAAAAAAATACCTAAGTTCTTCAAATGAAAGAGTCCTGCCATAGAAATGGTTTTTAAGTCACCCCATCATAAAGTAGGTAGCATCCTCACTCTCTCTCAATTGTACTAACCTCACCACGATGAGAAAGGCTTGTCTACCTGAAGAAAACATGGTGAGCACCTCCCCCACCAGCCTATCTGTAAGGAACGTTGCTACCCAGAAGAGAAAATTAAGACCTCTGCTTCTGCTCACTCTCTGAATCCCTTAACATGCTTGAGGTCCTTTGGCCGCAAGCTTAAAATCTTATCTCACACACCTCAGAGGGTGTCTAAGCCATGTCTATGTGCCACACAAGAAACCCTTCAAAGTTGAAGTAATTTTTTTAAAAGAAGGAAACCACAAATTCCTTACACATACGGGTGCTTGCTATCTCCCATACTGTGTTCGTTATGTATCCAAACCCAGAACAAACAAGTCTGCTCCCACAGGAATGGAAACGAAGGGGGCCCAAGCTATCTGGCCACCTGTTTCTGAGTCTGCAGCCTCCAGGATGTGGTGGCAAAGACAAAAGAGCAAGTGGAAGAATAAAAGAGCCAAGACGATGGGGTCATAAAAGGAATCGTGACACCTCAGTGCGTGAGTTATACATTAGGATGCACTGTAAGGCTGCATCTGCTGTGGAATAAGACCTGTCCCTTATTCCATGGCATGTTTGCACAACACATGATGTAAAATCGTATGGAGCCAAGGCTGATTCAGTATCCACCCCTGGGGCAAAATGGTCATTCTCCAGTGAAAACCTCCTTGGGATTAACCACTTATTCCAGTGGAGAGCACTGGATAATTAATACCAGACCTGCCCCAGCCCACTCTGAAAGTCTTGCATATGGGTGAGGACCCATAAAATTTTCTCAGCTTATTTGGATGAGATAAAGACTCTGTTGTTCATACATGGGAACGGGAGTGTGTAGCTTGCACAGATGTGTCCACGTGGGGAGCATATGCATTTAAAGGGCAGATCAGAGGGGAATGATGTGTATGTGTGAATGCCTGTGAGCTTCCTGCTTGCCAGCAATATGACTGGGTCCTAATTTTCAGCATTCTGAAGAGACTGAGGCAAGGGCTTGTGTTTCAGCAGCTCCATATCCTGCAGCTTGAGGGATGGAAGAACTGTCTGCTGTTAGGCCAAAATAACCGGAGTTCTTTAGGGGGCTGGGGTTTCTTCCAAATGATAGGAATTTTCCTGACCTGGTCTCTTTCATAGTAGCCAGTTTTGAATCAATGCTTTACTTTGCTTCTGTATGTTCATTCCAGGGATGCTATTCTTAAAAACTGGGCCACACAGCAAAAATAAAAACAAGCAAAAAAAAAAAAAAAAAAAAAAAAAAAAAAAAAAAAAAAAAACTCAAAAATCCTTCCTATCTCTTTCCTTTCTCCTCATCTCATACAGCCCCCAATTTGAATTTTTTTCAATATCTTCTCTTCATGGTTGACTTGGACACCCCAATACCTTTTTGATAGTTAACATGGGCATCTGCTTAAGGCTATGTCCCTCATTTCCCCAGTTGATATTCTATTAGGGATGGTGAGCCCAGTGAAATCAGAGTCATTGCCAAGGTTAAGGGTAAACATTTTAATGAACTTTCTCCATCTTGCACACTATACACCAGACTGGAGTTTAGCTTCCCTTGATTTTTACCGCAGATTCCAAAGCCAAAGGGTTTTAATGACTTGTTGAGCTATCTGTCATAAGAACTTTTTTAACTCAGGGCTAGGCACTACAGTCTCTAAAAACACTAATTTTCCAACCCTGACCCCTATCCAGTTATTTATACAAGTTCAATCTTTTAGAGAAGCTTTCCAAAGATTTGAGAATAAAGCTGAGCAGTTAGGACTTGAGTTAAATCCAAATGGCATGTAAAAGCAAAAAAGCTGTTGCTCCTTGTACCTGGCCCCAGCTCTGTGTACCTCCTGTGTACCTGCTGATGGGCTGTGTGAATAAAGAGCTCCCTTTGAGAATTTCTCTACAGTCAACTGCTTGACACACACACAGATGACTTCCTGAGAGGTAGAGCTGGCAGGGTTCCTTTGGAGTCTGCCTTCAGACTATCTACACGCCTGTCTTCCCTTGTGGGCTATAAACTCCTTACAGGCAGACTGTCTGATTTACAGTCTGTCCAACACTGAAAAATGTTCCTCCTCGTATATTCTGTCACAAAGCAAATTCTCAGGCGCCCAGACTCATTCCTCTGCTCTCGCTTGAGCTTCTTATGGTGGCGACAAGCTTTGTCCCACATTGTTTGATGCATAATGAAGTCGTTGGTGAAGAACACCTTTCCATCTTTGAGGGGACTATGAAGTCTCATGGACATCTGGAAGTTTTCTTCCCAGCTACCTACAGATGTAAGAGCCCCCCCCCCCCACACACACACACACACATACTCATGGCCACTTCAACTACCCAGAGACAGAAAGAACTCCCTGGTCAGCAAGCAAAGGGGATGCCTTAGGCTTTGCCTCCCCCGGAACTCTCTTTTCCTGTGAAAATACATCAGGAGAGTATTTCCCTCAGAAGGAGGGGTCTTAAGTGAGCTTCACAGCTGCAGTTACTTCTATCTGAAGCTTGGTGAGCTCCTGGGCTGTTGTCACAGTAACCAGTCAGCTTCTGTCTCCAATGCCTTTGAGTCAGCAGGTCTGATCTAAGGTAGAGGTGGACCCTAGGCTCTTACTATGATCACCTCATAAGCACATGTCCAGCTGCAGTTTCTCAGTTGCTGAGGTGAAATGTCCTCAGTAGCATAGGAAATCAGATGGACTCAGAGAAGTTACAGATTTTTTTTCCAGCACTAGACTGACATCCCAACCCCTAAATAAGACCCTTAATCAAATGATTTTTTTTATTGGTAATGAGATTTTCTGATGTATTTTTTGTCATCCAGCAGCAAGCAGCACAGTAAGTAGGTATTAGTTTCAAACCCAAAGGGAAGCATGTCCTTGCCACAGTGAAACAAAGGAAAAGATGAACCATTTGAAAAATGAGCTGAAAAATAAAACTCCATGTCATACCTTGTGACTGACATAGGACACACTATGGATCTTTAATAATTTCTGCTCACCCTAACCCCTGCTGAAATGGGAGAGATGTGTTTTCCTGTTTGTGGAGGAGCCGACCTCTAGTCATGGATGCAGTGGACTGTGGACCAGCTATCTCATCATCCTGGTTTTTAATTTTTTTCATACAAAAAGGTTGGATGGAACCATTGATGGTGATTATTCCACCAACTTCCTTAGAGTCAGGTCCAGGCCAGTCTGTGATGGTGGTCTCCAAGTCCCGTCATAATTGAATGAGTGGTCACTATGTTGAGCTTGGCTTTCATTGGAGGTTTGCTTCCTCTTCACATCACTCTCACCTCAGGAAAGGAAGAACAGAGGCCAATAGATAACAACGGCAGCAAAGGACATCTTTAAAAGGAATGTGTTTGGCTTGGCTCTTCTAGCCTCCTCAAAGGGTTCTTTCCTGCATTTTCCCCCTATGAACCTGACACAGTCCAGGTGATTCAGGAAGCCACAGAGGTCTGAAATAAGAAGCCACACTCACAAACTCAAATGTTCATGAAATGAAAGGCCCTTACCTCCACTTAACCTTTCCCAGGAGGTTGGCGGTATGGTCAGTGGGGCTCACACCTTTATTTTGTATACCTACGCGTTTTATCTCCTGATCATTTTAAGGAATATTATTCACATGGATAGAGGGCTTCCTGATTCACAATGTATTTTTATCCAACGTAGCTCTTAACAACATCTTGGGTAATTCAAAATTATCCTTGTCCTCATTTGATCAAAGAAAAACCTGAAAAGCAGCTTATCTTTGGCCCAGGCTTGCTCTCCCACTGGACAGGGATTACAGACTTGAATAGGCTATGCCAACAGATAGCCACAGTGACTAGCTCTGGATCCATGGGCCAATGGTGTAGAAACTCTATGCTTTAGATTCCTTATCTGTGAAATGGAGACAAGCATGGTGCTCTCTCACAGAGAGGCAGGAAAGAGGTCTCAGCGAGGCAGTGCATCTAGACACATCTGGCACACATTGTGTAGTACACATCCATTATTATCACTGGCAAAATATCCCTGGAATCTGAGCTCTCCATCCTCCAGTATAATGATGGATGTTCCCGCTGCCCTAGACTAGTGTTCACTGTAACATGGAAATGTCAATCTCAGCCTCTGCTTTCCAGGGAAGAACAACCCCACCCATAGGGTTCCCGCTCCATAAGACCAGTATCAAGGTCTCTGGGCTGCACTCAATTAAATCACGTCACTCAATTAAATCATGGCTCTGCACAGGTGCCAACCTGTGGTTTTTAGATGACTGTCAACTGAACACAGATGACCCTTTCCTGAAAGGGTTGTCTGCCCTTAGAGTCATTGCTACAGTTGTGTGGTAACTGTTGCCCCTATGCCCTGACCTGTTCTTGGGTCATGTTTCCATTGCAGTAATTCAGAGCTGAAGACCATTTGAAATTTTGAGGGTTTGTAGTTTCCTGAGTCTGTCTCTTGTTGCCATGTTTCAAGGGTACTCTCCCCAAGAATATAAACTATGCGAGTGCAGAGGGTCTACCTTTCACTGCACCTAGCAAATGTGTGGTAGATAGTGGGCACACACATGTTTCCTGCTTTGCAAATTGATTGATGGGCTGACAGAGACCTCTCAAAGAAGATAACAGGTTTCTTTCTCTATATTGCAAGCTTAGAGTGATCAAAGACCATGCCTAAATAAAATGAATGCAATACCCTAGTGCCTAAGCTCAGGGTAAGGTTTCAGAACCTAGACAGAGGAAGGGGTTCACTCTCCTTGCTTCACAACATGCCATCTACTGCAAAAACCCAGAGTGTGAGCCATGCCAATTGTCACAGAAAACCAGGCCAGAACCAGAGCTTCTGCTCCCGACAGTGTCTCTACACCTTATGGTGAACTGTCAGTAAATATAACCTTCTTCTCCATTTCAAAACAAGTGACAGTCATTTGCCAGCATCACCTGGCACCAAAGCCTCGTGGCAGAGGGGCTCTGAGTAAAGGGCAGTTCAAATCCAGGCATTAAAATAATCCAAAAGCTGTTTTCTGATCAGATTCCTTTCCTTGTCGGGTTTGTGATTCTTGAGCTTGAGAATGTCCTTCTCGGCTCAGGTTTCTGTGCTGTCACACTAGTCTCAAGCCTGGAATGTGAGCACTGGCCATTGAGATCTGATGTAACTATGTCACCATCCCCAAATGGAGAGACATTATCTCATAGATGGTGGCAGCAGGCGGACACCAGAGTGCTGCTGGCAGGCATGGCCTAACACTCGATTGTGGGCACCTTCCCCATCCACAGTTCTTAGGGATCAGACTCTGATGCCCCATACTCCAATTGGTTTTCTAGTAAGTTAAGGTTTGACACATCATCATCTCTGGGAGTGGAGATAGGAGGACACGGGCTAGGATCAGGGCACACTCATTTTTGGTAGCTGCATCAGCTGTCAGGTGATCTCTGGTCGTAAGACCCTAAATCAACTGAAGCACTAGACAGAATGCAAGGACAGCCATTCACATGGTGGAAGACGTGCACTCAGATAGTGCTAAGCCTCCATCCTTCCCCAGCCAGGACTGCTTTGTTCAAGGGCAAGGAGGTCCACTGGCCTATGAGGTAACCATCCTTTTCAGCACTTGGAGAGGATGAAGCTTCTGGAGAACCCATTAATCTCCCTTCAAATAAGAGCATCAGAGTCCTGGTCATTTGACCCCAGATGAGACTTTGAATGAAAGGGTGAACCTTCTTATCTAGCCTTGAAAAGAGGGGAGCTTCCTGTTTCCTTTCCCCTTAGTTTGCTCCCCCAACTTTGTGTCCCATTTCTCTGGTAAGAGACAGCTTGGCTCATTTGCCAGCTAAGCCATACCTATCCTTCTTCCCTTCCCCCACTACCCCACCTTTCCTTAACTAGATGGGCTCTTTTCTCAAGATTCAATTTAGACTGCCCCTGCTCATCCGGTTGTGCTGGAGTAGCCCAGCCTCCTCCTCATCTCTAGAACTTCTTTAGAACTAGCACTTCCATGGGTCACATTCTTCCACTCCCGAGAGTTCTCTCCGGCAATAGAAAAATGCTTCCTCTGAGCTTTAACTCCCCAGCTCCTGAATATGGATTTGATGCTTAGCTCACAGCTTCCATCACCATCCATTTTTACCTATTATATAAATTAGTTTATGTCCTTTAGAGTACAGATTAGGGACAAAGGGGTTCCCAGAGCCTAGCTTGCTTACTACTCTGATTCAGGAATGTTTTGGCAACTCACTAACTAGTTGCCTCTTAGAATCAGAGGCTATAGTCTCCTGGATATAGCCTCACTTCTCAGCTCACTGAACACATCCCAGAATCAGTCCTCTGCCCAGAATTATCTTCCCCAGATGTCCATTGGCTCATTTCCCACACTGTTGTTTCTGCCTCAATGCCACCTTCTTAGAGACCACTGTCCTGACCATTCTGTCTAAAAGATAGCTTCCTTTATGCCTGTAATACTGACCTGCCTAGTTTTACTTCACAATACTTACTTGATTTAAATGAAAGCATGCTATATTGACATACAGTATGTCATGCTTCATTACCTTTTATAATGACAATACTTAAAATATATAATCTGTGTAATTTTCAAATAGGTAACATGCTTCTATTTCTGGGGACACTGTGCTGTGTTGTTGATCCTATAGAGTTATGCATCCTGTTGACAAATACTGCCAGGAAACTGTCTCATCATTCTCCCTTATATCCTGTTTGGCAGGACCCCAAAAGACTGTGTGCATTTGAAATAAAGGGGAAAGACCGAGACCGATCTCCATTTGGTTTCTCCAGGCACCTATGAGATGCAGATGGAGACACTATCAGCAGCAGGACCCTATTCAGGGAACCCTAAGCATCACTGGCTCAGCTGCACTGTCAACAGCCATACCCTAGTGTTTCTGCTGTTGTTTTGAATTCCCCACAAGGGTCTAGGGAAGTCCTACCAAGGCAAGAGCCTTTTCTTCCTGCCGGCCTTCAAGGGCACTGGCTGCTGCTTTCCTGGGAAGACCATTTGACAGCAATGCAAACCAACAGCTTAAGGGCAGTCACTTCTTGGCAGGACAGATGGGTATGAGACGTGTCCCCAAACAAAATAAGCCTTTCAGGGAAGTATATTTCAAGCTTAGCTCACGTTCCCAAGACACTGAGATTCTTATATGGCTGACACAGGAGCCGAGGCTGAGTCCTAGCCAGGGACAGCTAATTATTGTCAATAGTACAGAGGGCCTATCAGTTCAGACAGGGGGAACCAAACAAGCCATGAACTCCTCCTGGGGAAAGGTTTTGTACTCCAGCCTGCTCCTCCTTGCTGGTCGAGGTTGTGACTCCAGCACTGGACATCACAACGCCCCTTTCTCGCCCCCCCTCCTTGTTTTTATCCCTAGCTTCTCCCTCATACTCCACTTCTCTCTCTTCTAACACCACTTCCACTGCTGTATCTGCCACCTGGAGACGTGTGCCCGGAAATTCTATCTACGCCTCTAACCGTCTACACAGGGGTTGTTGCAAAGCCTTAATTTCCGTGCTTTCTTTTACACCAGTCCCCAAAATCAGACATCACAGGAAGGCTCTCTACCCGCCAAGTCCTTCTGTACCTCATCTTACAAAAGTCCACAAGAGGGCACCCGAGATCACCCAAGACAGAACGCAAACTGTGGCACCGAGGCCAGGAGGTGGTGCTGCTGCTTCAGCCATGGAGCTGTGAAACCTAACCTGAGGGCAGAGCTTTTGTGTGTAGTGAGCCCCGGGGAGAGCGATGCCAGGAGATGATGCACCTGTCCCAGACCGTTGTCACCAGGTTCCCTGGGAAGCACACCAAGCCCCAAATGCTGGGTATGAAAAAGAAGCGATCCAAACTGCATCTGAGGAGTCCCAGTTCGTGGGCTTACGTTCTGCCTGTGCAAGGAGACTGCACTTGAGAGTCATTCTACCCTTCCCCACACAGCACCCCCCCCCCTTCTCTGCTCCAACCCAAATCTACAGTGTCCGGTGGCCTGGGACTCCGGGATGGAAACTCCTGCTGTGGTGAATCTGTCCTAGGTACAATGGTAAAGATGCTAGGGGATGAGAAGTCACAGTGTCAGGTCACTCCCAGGCACTCCGAAGAAAGACCTCACCCTCTGGAAGCTGCAGAGGACAGAGTCAGACAGTAAGGGCTTCCTTGGGAAGGAAGTGTGAAGGGCTTCTTAGATAAGGGCATGAGGAGAAGGGCAGCATGAGGATGAGCTAAAGGTTGGATCAGGGCCAAGGGCCAGAGGGCGAGGGCAGCAGGTGGTGCGCAGACCACCCTCATAGGCTTCCTCAACAAGCTTTGTACATTACAAATAGTGTCCCTAGCACATACATTCATTTACAAGTATGAAGACATTCTTTTGTGCAGACGCATGAGTAACTCACAAGAGAATAAAAAGGACCTAGAGAAGACACTTCGGCTGTGGCCACCTGGAGCTGGGGTTGACCTTGACTTGGTGTCAACAGTCTCCACCTTCCCT
Source organism: Phyllotis vaccarum (assembly GCA_033318265.1). Classification (NCBI taxonomy): domain Eukaryota; kingdom Metazoa; phylum Chordata; class Mammalia; order Rodentia; family Cricetidae; genus Phyllotis; species Phyllotis vaccarum. The sequence continues at coordinate 99,534,253 of JARWLC010000012.1, read as the reverse complement.
CCCCTTCCTTTCCCTCCCTTTCTCCTTCCCCTACCAAGAAATATAATAAGCATTATATGACATCAATTTGTTACTATCTTGAATTAAAGCCACAGTCAGATCACTGTGCACATCCCTTATTATAAGCAGTCACCATAAGTCAAATAAAGGCACATGTCACTTATTCACCAAAACTTGGGTTTCAGTCTGATGGAGGAGGAACTGAGATTTACTGAGTTTAGCTCTCTTCCAACTGGTGAGTGTTGGTGTTGGCTCTCACTCATTACATGGTGACCTCCACACGTGAGGTGCCCCACTCGTTTACCATCTTGTTGGAGAAGAGAAGCCAAGTATCAATAGCGATCAGTATATTCTGTGCATGACAGCATACCACATGACCCACAGGTGTAAAGACAGGAGACGTCATCCACATGCTGCCACAGGCTCACAGCTCTTCTCTCTTGCTTTCTACACCCCACCCCACCCCCACATGCCACTGTGAGCACCGAACGCAGTGACCGGTGATGGCAGGCACTATACTACTGTGCATAATGTGTCAAGATAACCAAAGTTTGCCCTCACAGTTCCAGAACCTACAAGTCAAAATTAAGGTGCTAGGGGTTCAGTGTCTATCTGGTGAGGACCCTTTTCTGTATGTACAACTGTCTTCTTTCTATGTCCTCACATGGCAGAAGGGACACATTCTGGCTTCTTCTTTGAGGACACTAATCCTTCTCATTATCTAATCACTTCCCAAGGGCCCCACTCACTAATCCCATCACTCTGAGGGGCTTAAATTTCAGCATGTGAATGTGAGAAAGATGCAGACTTTCAGTCCTCAGTATGGGAAGGTGTGTTCTTCAAGAATACTTATTAGGGCACTGTGGCATCTATGACAATGTGGCAGGGAGAGTCATCTGGGAGTGTCTATGAGTTGGTACACCCTTAATTAAAGTGGCCTCTTTCCCAGATGCTTGCTCTCCACACAGAAAGGCCTGTAATTTTATTCTTGGGAGTTTCTGTGGCAGAGATCCCTTGCCAGTGTGTTGAAGTTTATTGAGAGAATGTTTTTAATCAGTGGGGTGTATTGAAATAGTGCACAAAGTTCCAGGAAAAAACAAAACCCACCAGTGTGGCAGGAAGAAGTCTAGTATAGAAAAAGAATCCCATGTTAACCTTCACTGAGAAGAGCTGGTAGTCCACAAGATCACATGAACACTTCCTCGGGGTGGGGGGGCACCTCGTAGGTAGAAAAGTCTGGGAACCTGAGAGACTCTCAGGATGCACCATCAACCAATAATGGTGCCGAATACAAGAGAGAGAAAGCTTTCTCTGACTGGATTGCTAACATTCAAAAGGGTGCTTCTGTGCTCTTGATAGTGAACTCCGTCCTCCCCAAGACTGCTTGAACTATGAATTTCCCACCCATATTTATACACTTGTAGATGGGGCACATAGATGCTTCAGGCTAGAGTAACTTGCACATCTCAGTAAGGTAGGGGCAAGGTAGGGACTCAAATGCAGGTCAACTAGTTCTCCAGAACATCCCCATAGACACTGCCATATTGCCAGCTCCAAAGACAGCAGCGAATTAACAAAAGAATGAGGACCAAATCCCCAACATCGCATCTCCTACTCTTACTAAAACTCAGGCTCTACCAAGACCAACATCTTCATCTGCTTCAATAGTAATGCCCAAGTGCCTACACATATAAACAGTCAGTAAATAGCTAGTCAGTAATTCAACAGATTAATAAACAAATAGGCAAATACTAAAAGCATCCACAGGCTCAAGAACTTTAAACAACACTTTAAAATACTCCCTGGCTGCTTCTCAGCAAAGGACTTGGATGTTCCGAGCCACTTCAGGTGGCTGCTTCTCCATCAAACCCCCTCAGTCGTTCTTCCTTCCAGCTGTGATGCCTTCTTGAGTTTTAACATTATATATTTAAGACTCTTCTGTTAAAGGTTATAGTTATGGTTAGGTGCTTCCGAAGAGAGCACATAATACATCAGTAAGTTACAATCCGGCAACACTTCTAAATATATTGAAGTAATACCTATATACTGCTTTATGGATAACAGAACCAAACCAAAGTGTAGCTAGCAGGAAGTGAGTGCACAAAGCATTGCCAGCCATGGTTCTAAGTACTTTGCACACCGGATAAAATTCCAAATATCCCCAGCCCTCTGCTTTCCTGGCACCAATGAGAAATGTACCATCTAGACCTTGGTGTTAGATGGTATCACATGGGTAGTTCTAGCCAATCAGGCATAGGTGGCCCTGCCACCCACCTAGGGTGCTAAGGTGACATTCCCAGAGCTCATTTCCTTTTTGGCTCAGGCAGCTAGAAACCTTGGAGATAGTGGCTGCGCCATCAACTCAAGTCCCCAAGTCATAGTGATGAGCATGTCTCCAGTCTCATTCGTGTCCCCAGCTGAACTACACAGCACCCTTTTATGGCAACCGTTGCTGTGGAACTTTGTTCCACAAAGCTCCAAGCTCCAAGACATGAAACAAGCTGGCTAGGTCCCGCATCTGCACAAGAGGCAGATCCCAAGTGTTAGATACTAAGACAAGGAACTTAGGTATCTTCTTGTCCTCTCACCTGAATCTTCCTGAGTAGAAATAACATATTGGCATAGAGAGATGAGCTTCAGCTTCTTTGCAGAACATGGAAGTTCTTTGAAGGGCACTGTGGATCATGAGAGTCGAGAAGAGACAAGAGGATGCTGGAGTACTTGGAAAAGGTTGTGTGCACTGTGAGCTCTTCGGGGTATGCTCCAGGCAGGTGTGAGCCACAGCTACCTGAGACTTGGCTTGTTGGAGAGGAAACATCTTCAGTTTTGAGTATACTCTTTTCACAGTATAATCACCAGCAGAAAGCTCACAACTAACTATGCAGCAACTCTGTTCAGAGAGCCTTTCAGTGGTAACATCACCCATGGCCCCTGCTTTTTAAGACTCACAGGATATCAATAGACCACTTCCTTTGTCTTTTTAGAATATGTACATGGCCTCTGAGATGACCGGCAGCTGTGCTCTCTGTGGGTCAGTGGTTTCCAGGTATAGGACCTAAGACCAAATCCCAGAGCTACCACATACATCTGAAATCATTTGGCATTTTTACACTTCTCTGTGTGTCCTTTTTACCTGCTCACACAGTTGCTGGGAAAAGCCTGGAAAATGCTTCTAAAAATACAATGTATAGCTGTACTTTAATTATTTAAAGTTTGCACACATCATGGTGTGTGTGTGTGTGTGTGTGTGTGTGTGTGTGTGTGTGTACCTTTAACAGGCAGTTGTGCACCACTCCAAAAAAGCAAACTCTGGTGCTTTGAAAGAGCAGCAAGTGTCTTTAAATGCTAAGCCATATCTCTAGCCCCCAGATGTGAAATGTAGGATTGGAATTAAGAGACTACACATCTATTCTTACATTTAGAATTTAAAGGAAGAAGGGACTAAGAATGTAGCTCAGCTAAGGGCACTGGCTGCTCTTCCAGAAGACCAAGGTTGGATTCTCAACACCTGCATGATGCCTCACAACCACCTGTAACTCCAATTCTGGATGATCTAACAATATCTTCTGGCCTCTGCAGGTTCCAGGCATGCAAATGGTACCCAGGTATGCATGCAAGCAAAACACCCATACACATAAAATAAAAATATTTTTAAAGATAAAAAAATACATTTTATAAATATAGAAACTTATTCAAATAGGAAACTGGGCACCAGAAACTGAAAAGGAGCCACCATAAAAGCTCTAGCCCAACTGAATTGTTGTGTTCTAATAACTTTTGAAAAATAGCTGTAGGCAGGATATAATTGCATCTTGTTTCTAGACCAGATTAGCTAATGTGGGTAAAGCTCTTGGACACTTGTGAAGAGAGCAAAATAGTGTCGTGATTGTTGTTATTATACTGTGAGATGTTTCCCCTGAGATGCTCAGTGAACTTTTATGGCTGCTTGGCCAATCTCTGCATTTCTGCTTCCATAACCCACAAAGTGGTTCTTTACTTCAGATTGACTGAGCTGCTGCTTCCTGAGAAGAAAAAAAAAAACATTTAGAAGGTACTTAGTTCTGAAGAAAGACAGACTGGGAAGAAGAAAAGAGAAGAGAGAGGCTAAAGGAGAGAAGAAAGACATGAGAAGAAAAGCTCATAATATTCTCTCTCAATTCTTCACTCTACATGAAGACTCATCCAAGCTTGCATTTGTTTTGAAGAGCAAATGAGGTCTAATTTGTTTCCGAGAGTAGACCTGAAAGTTTTCACTCTAAGTAGCCCATAGTTAAGCAAACTTATTGGTAGATGAGGAAGCAATGTACCTAAAAAAGGAAATAAATGACCCTTACCAAGTATAGCAAGTGTGTATGATCTATGGTCCATGGGGACACATGTGGCTCAGGTTAGCTGTCAATCAAGCCCAATAAAAAAAATTGTAAACGCACTTAAGACACCAAGAAGGTTTTTTGTCATTTTTTTTAGTAACTGAATTGTGTAATGCTCAACCATAAGTTATATGGATGGCTTTATGTTGCAATGTCATTCAAAATAAACATGAATATGCCCTTGCTATTTGTACTCTGGTATGGCTTCCATTTTACAGTATCCTGTGGCTTCTCATTTGTTCTGTGTCAAATGCAAAAATTGAATTGGCATCATCAAACATCACATGCGTTCCTGATGACCTAGCAAGTGAAACACTGTGATTGCCAATAATGTTTCAACTTAGCATTAATACAATTTGGAAGATGAGTGTTCCTACTTGATTGCACTGTGTACTTTATGTATACATGTTCACATCTTGCACATGTGTGTGCAGGGTTACCTGAGGCTCATATTTAGTGTCTTCCTCAGTTGTTCTTTCTCACTCCATCCCTCTCCCCCGTCTCTCTTTCTCTCTCATTTTTTGAGACAGGTTTTCTCTGTGTAGACCCAGCTATCCTGGCACTGGATCTGTAGACCAGGCTGGCCTTGAACTTAGAGGTCCACCTACCTCTGCCTCCTTAGTGCTAAGATAAAAGGTTTTTTTTTTCTTTTTAAGTTACAGTTCAAGTGGATTCTACTGTGAAAGCTAGTTTCAAACAATATATAGGTAACAGGACAGAAAATGAAAAGACAAAAAAGGAGAAAAGACCATTAGCAGTGGTGGGTTTGTTAAGAGATGTACGGTGGGTGTGACAGATATAATACACCCTGAAAGGGGAAGGGTTTCACTAGATACAGTGAGGCAAGATGAAGTAATTAGACAATATACCAAAAGAAGTTTGAAGAGTTGGGATGTTGATTGCATGCATTGAATGGTAGCTTAGAGCACTTATGCTACAAATATGGTCCAGCTTGACACATACTGTCATTGAAGAAACATCTTCTTTTGGGGCATTAAAAGATATAGCTAAATATCTTTATAGATATGAAATAATTAAAGACATGTTAAAGTGATTTTTTTTTATCCATTGTTAACATATCTACTATTTAGAATTACTGTCTATACCCTGATAATGATTGGTGTATTAGTTATTTTGGGTTGCTGTGAAAAACTCTGAGCAAAACCAACTAGAAAGGGGAAAGGGCTTATTTGGCTTACACTTACTTTCATGTCACTGTTCATCATTGAGGGAAATCGGGGCAGACACTCAAGCAGGAACCTAGAGGCAAAAACTGAAGCAGAGACCACAGGGGCATTTTGCTTCCTAGTTTGGTTTTGCTTTTGCTCAGCCTGATTTCTTGTATAACTCACAACAAACACATGCTCACAGTGGACTAGGTCCTAGTACATCAATTATCAATCAAGAAAATGTCCCACATAGATGCCCATAGGCCAGTCCAATGGTGGCAATAGTTCATTTATGACCTCCCTCTTCCCAGGTGTGTCAAGTTGATAACAAAGAAATACCACCACAGAGGTAAAGGAGAGGGACTTGGGAGATTAATAGGTGATGCAGGTGGTGTCCCAACTCACATTCCATCAAGTACCACTGCACAGTATACCAAGGAAATGCATGCACAAAAGCATTGAATATGGTAACGTCATGCAAATCATTATTAAGACTGTGAACATCATAGAAACTAGGGGATTAAATTATCACCCATTCTAGGAATTCCTGAGAAATAGTGATGTTAACTGTGACGACATCATTTATTTTTCAGAGGTAAGATAGCCAAATCAAGAACAAGTGTGGAAATGATCTTATGCGAAATTATTTTATGATTATGAAATGGTAATGTGACATGTTACCAAGTTCTTTATGACATAATAAACACAATGCATGCCAGAACTTGATGTTGAGAACTAGCTTAAAGATTAACATTGTCAATGAATTTAACTTCTCATTTGAGTTAAATTTCACCTTCATCGTAGAAACTGACTTATCAATACAATGTTTCAAATCATAGCAGCTTTCCAGACAAAACAGAAGTATGGCAAGCTCAAATTAAGGAAAATAACCTTATGCATTTTGACACACTGGTTAAAAGCAGTCTTGTAAACAGTGAATAACTTGTAGCCCAGCATTTCCATTTTATGTAATTATGAAAATAGATCTTGCTTTCTTTGCTGCCAGACCCTGCCACCATAGGTTACATGTCTGCTTCCAGGAAGGGCCTGTGCTAGTCTCAATACTGCCCCAACCTGACTGAAATTGACATTTGATCACATGAAGGATCAGATTTACAAACTGGCCCAAAAAAGGCCTTACCCCCTCCCAAAGAGGCACTCGCTTATGGCACAGGTCTGTTTCATGACTAGTAATAAAACCTTGAGAATTCTTAAATTCAAAGACCTTGCCCTCACCTCCTTGAGGATCTCTACCATTTGTTTAAGCAAGCAGTTACTGTCTGCAAGCATCCTGAGGACCACAGAAAGTGTAAGGATGCCAAATTCTGTCTGATTCTGACAGAGAGCAGAATTTCATCTATTGGGACAGTGTAAGATTGAGTGGGACCTCCCTCCCAATTGGAAATATGAGTTGTCCACAGTCTCTGGCCTAGTGGACTAAACAATCTTGTGTTGTAAGCAATAAAACCACTTTATGTGTGTGTGTGTGTGTGTGTGTGTGTGTGTGTGTGTGTGTGTATTTGTTTCTCAGTCTTTGAAAGTCTCTTAAGTTCTGTACTATTTCTGCTTCCATTTTTTGAGATTTTATTTATCCCTTTCCTGTTTTTGAAATTAAAGATCATTGTGATCTGATCTGTCATGTGGGTTCTAGGAATAAAACCAATATTTCTTAAATATGCATAGCAGAAATATACAGTATATATATAATATATATAACAATCTCAAGATTTCCAAGAAAATAATCAATATTTATGTGCTTCTTATTCTATTCCTTTTTAAAAATATTTATTGTATTTTTATTTATGTGTCTCTGTGTATATGAAAATGTGCATAAAGATGCTATGAAGTCCAGAAGACAGCATTAGACTCCCCCCCCAGATCTGGAGTTACAGGTAGTTTTGAGCATCCAAACAATGGTACTACCAACCAAACTCCAGTCCTTCATAAAAGCAACAAGCACTCCTAAGTGCTGAGCCACCTCTTCAGCCCCAGGGCTCTGTCTTCAGTTGATAGAAATGTTACCTGCCAGCTTTTGAATGGAAAGCATAGAGCTACAGTCTGGCACTTAACTTGAAGAACATTTTGATCACATGTCTCTACTAAACTATTCTAGGTCCTATCTTTCCTCTTGCTTCACATTCATACTTTATCCAACCTATTGTTTTTTGGGGGTTTGGGGTTTTTTTTTTTGTTTGTTTTTTTGTTTTTTTTTTTTTTTGTTTTTGCAGCACCTACATTTGTGAGCAACTATTTTCAAGAATGAAATACACTAAAAATAAGAGGCAAAGTATCAGATGCAATGAACTGTGCTGGCCCGTCTTGTGTCAGTTCACACAAACTAGAGTCATTGAAAGGAGGAAACTGCCATCGAGACGGTGCCTCCATAAGATCTGACTGCAAGACATTTCCTTATTTTTTCTCATTTCTTGTTTCTTTTCATCTGTTCTTCTCCCATACAGTACATCCCAACCACAGCCTTCCCTCCCTCCTCCCTCCCTCTTCCCATTCCTCCCTCCTCCCCTCTCCCCTAATCCACTGCTCCTCTGTTTCCCTTCAGAAAGATCAGGTTTCTCAGTGATAGCACTTGAACATGGCATAACAAGATGCAATAAGACTAGGAACAAACCCTCATATCCAGGCTGGATGAGGTGACCCAGTCAGGAGGAAAAGGATCTAAGAGCAGCCAGAAGAGTCAAAGGCACCACCTCACCCCCACTATTAGGAGCCCCACAAAACTCCCAAACTGAACAGCCACAACATATAAGCAGAGAACCTAGTGCAGACCCATGCAGGCCCTGTGATTGCCACTTCAGTCTCTGAGCCCCTATAAGCCCTGCTTAGTTAATCTGTGGGCCGTGTCCTCCTGGTGTCTGTGACCTCTCTGGATCCTACAATCTCTCCTCTCTTCTTCTGGGTTCCCTGAGCTCTGCCTAATGTTTGTCTGTGGGTCTCTGCATCTGCCCCCATCTGCTGCTGGAGGAAGCCTTTCTGATGAAGATTGGACTAGGCACCAACCTAAGAGTATAGCAGAATATCATCAGGAATCATTTTATTATTTTGTTGTTATTGTTTGTTTGTTTCCAGTCACGTTTGGACATACCTTAGGTTTCTGGGCCATCCAGACAGTGTTGGGCATGGGATCCATCTCATGATGTGGGTCTTAAGTTAGATCAGTCATTGGCTGGCCGTTCCAAAGCTGGGAACCAGCGTTGCTCCCAACACATCTTGCAGACAGGGCAGGTTGTGGGTTGAAGGTTTTGTGGCTGAGTTGGTATCCCAGGCCCACCACTGGATGCCTTACCTGGTTACAGAGATGGCATTTTCTTAATTACTTATTGATGGGGGAGGACCCAGGCCATTGTAGGTGCTTTTATCTGTGGGATAGTGGTTCTAGATTCTACAAGGAAGCAGACTGAACAAGCTAGGGATAGCAAACCAGTAAGCAGCACCCCTCCACGGCCTCTGCATCAGCTCTTGCTTCCAGGCTCCTGCCTTATTTGAGTTCCAGTTCTGACTTCCTTTGATGATGAACAGCACTGTGGAAGTATAAGTTGAATAAATCCTTCTTTTGTGGTTTGTCACATCAAAAGAAACCTTAAGACACAAAATATATTGGTTTTGCTCATCATTGTTAATATTCAGATATTCAAGATAATATTTTCTTATCCAATGCAACCCAAAAGAGTCAAAAAATTGGACATCCCTGGTATAAAGCATGCTATAAAAAATGGCAAGGGCTAATTAATTCTGAGTGTCGGCATGTGTTTTTTCTCTCTATATATAGGGTAATAATCTATTTTGGTCTTCCTGGGACAGTGAAACTCTTGGATTGCCTATGATCCTAGTCCTAGTCAATTCAGCATAACCTGTCACCTGCCTGTATCCCAAATGTCTGCCTGTGCTGCTTCATTCTTTACCTGATCTGTTGGCGAAGTTGTCAGACTTCAAGTTCTCTTTAATCTTGTATCTATGTTCCCATGACACTTTTCACATGAATAAAGTAGCATTAGTGATTGTACTGCTCAAACGCATTTCTCCCCCTGTACATTCTAAACTCCTTGGAAACAGTATTCATCACATATTTATGTTTGAATCTTTAGTTCTCAAGTAAGGCTTTGCTGATTATATGATTGAATAAACAAAGGAACAAGGAAAGTTGGAGATAATCATATTTTATTCTCTTCTAAATGTTGAAAATCACTCCAGCCTGCTTGGACATGATGTAAATAAAATTCTGGAGGATTGTATCACCCATTCATATAACAAGAAAGCTTAGCTAGTGGAGGCTTCCTACACAAAACATTTCATCTACTGCTAATAGGGTATCTAAGAGCTCTGCCCTGGATGCCTCTGATTGCCAAAGACAGGCCCAGAATCTTGTATAAAACTATATTTTGCTTGTATAAAATTCTCTCATCTAAGTGACTGGCCTAATAAATCATTACAATCACCCACCATAGAGATATTGCTCAAACAGCTCAAAATATCTGGCAACACAGGAACGACTATATCTCTAGATGACAAATACCTCCATTGTTAGGATCAAAATGCTCCTTGGGGCATCATTCTCTTTGGAAATGGGTTGTTCCCAAGTGAACTCTAGCAGAAATTTTGTTATTATTGGGCTTTTTCGGAGGACGGCATCCAGCTTCTCACTCATCAATCCAAAGCGATAAGAATTTGTTACTGGACTTTATAAGAGTCAGATGGTCCCCAACTGGTTCCACACAGGCTTGGGAATGAAATGATTTTCTTAAACCGGGATTTAGATAGTTCTGTTGAAATAGTGTTTTCTTCTTTATACCAGAGTTCTGGAAGCCATGTCAGGCACCTTAGTGAAAGGAAACAGAGGCCTAGGGCCGTGGCCCTATTGAAAGACAGCTTTCCTTCTTCGAATGAGAACTTGGGTTCAGTGCACAGTACTCTACAAAGTACCGACAGCAGACAACCCAATAGACCTTTCTATAGTCCCTCAGATGTGTCAGCAACAGAAAGAACAGCTTAGTCTGGGAGAAGTTAAATGATCAGAAGGGGAAAGGTGTTTTTGTGGGTGGGTGGGGGAAAATGGGACATAAGGACAGACATTCAGAAGGAACAGTTATCACAGGATTTCCGAACTTAGAGAAGTGGCAAGGCTGTGTTTGAACACCTAGACCTAAAGTTGTGTAACTTGAGATCTAAATTTTAAAAAAATTCCTGTCCTTTGCTCTGCTTGTCTCTATTATCAAAGACTACCTTATAAAATACTTGGAGCTGGATTGAAGTTGAACAGGAAACAGAACTGAGTGTGAACAAGAGTAACTAACTATAAATCTGAATGAGAAACCCTCAGAAACTATTCAGAAAACATGTAACAGGAATAAGAAGAGAAAAAGATAGAAGAGGTTTCAAAACTCACTCATTTGGAGGCCCAGGGTGCAGAGGAATTAGGGAAACTAAGTTAAAAAAAAAAGGTCTGGGTGGATCACCAACTTAGCTGCAAGAAAAATTCATGGACGTGAACCATGTATACTTAGCCTGAGCCAGGTGGCAAAAGTCCCAGAGGAATTGTAGAACCCTGTTCCCTGTATTAACATATATAGCCTGGATGGTCACAAGTGAGAGCCAGAAAAGATAAATTTCCTCTATGGTGTTTTAGTGGTTTAAATGAGAACGGTCCCTATAGAATATTTATATATTTTAATGCTTGGTCCCCAGTTGGTGGAACTGTTTGGCAAGGATTAGAAGGTGTGGCCTTGTTGGAAGAGGTTTGCCAGTGAGGGTGTGCTTTGAGCCCATGCCATTCCCAATTAGCCCTTTGCCTCATGCTTATGGATCAGATATAAGCTCTTAGCTACTACTCTAGTGCCAGGCCTGCCTGCTGCTGTGCCCCCTGACATGATGGTCACAAACTCTAACCCTCTGGAACTGTAAGTCCCAATACAGCTTTTTCTTCTATAAGTCAGTTTTGTCATGGTGTCTTTTCAGAGCAATAGAATAGTAACTGAGACAGAAGTTGGTACCAGGGAGTAGATTATTGGTATGCAAGGCCTGGCCATGCTGGAGGATTTTGTTTTTGTTTTTTAAGAAATGTAGAAGACTTTGAACTATGAAAGCAGCTGAGTGGTTGTAAGCAAGGCTTAACAGGCCAGTCTATGGGGATCTTGGAAGAGAGTAGTGCAGAGAGCATGTGATGATGTATGAAGGCCTAGCTCAAGAGGTTTCAGAGGGAAACAATATTAGCAAACGGGCTAAAGATTATTCTTGTGATATCTTGGCAAAGAATGTGATTGCTTTTTGCCTTTGACTTAAGAATGTGCATGTAAATAAATAGAAAAGTTTGGGGCAAATTTTGATGGCAAAGAGATTCTAAGATAGCTGAATATTATTTGCATGGCTGTCGGTAAGCATTCATGCAGGTCTAGAACAGAAAGAGCAAATAGGCCAAAAGGAAATATAAAGTGAGCAGTTTGAGAAGAAAAGTAGTATCGGGATATTTAATGTTGGAGTCATGGTTTGTGCTGGGAGAGATAAGGAGAAATGGAATAAAGAGGGTGGCACCCTCATGGTTAGACCCTGCCCAGCTAAACTGGGCAACTTGTGAAAATAAAAGGCCTAAGAGATTATCTGTTCCTAAAAAAGCAACAACAAATCAAAGCTTATGCAAATATAATTTGAGGAGGGTGTGTGTGTGTGTGTGTGTGTGTGTGTGTGTGTGTGTGTGTGTGGTGCACACATGAGGTTGCACTCCAAGCAGGGAGAAGAATCTAGCAGCATTAGCCCGATTGGTTCTGATTTTAAAGTCATGAAGGGCGCAAGAGTAAAGGGGTTGTAGGATCTTCCTTCAAGTTTAAGGAAAGCCGCTGAGGCCAGGCTTGTAGAGTTCCTGCATGGAGGCCTGGAGCAGCTATTGCATGAAGATATGAAAGTGAAGCCTGCATTGCATTGGATCCCAGGATGCTGAAGGTGCCAGAGTAGTGGTATGTCTGCCAGGAACCACTGCATATGAAATGTGGAACCAAGAGAAAGAAGTGATTCACAGCCAGCAAAGTTGGAGCGTAGAGCTATATACACCCTTTGATATCAGACATGGAGTTATAGAATTTGGAATTTTTCCTGCTGGATTACGGTCTTTCTTGGGTTCAGGATTTCCTCACTATGCCCCATCCCTCCCTTTTGAAATGGTAATTTATATTCTGTGCCAAGGTATTCTGGAAGTATGTACTTTGCATTTGTTTTTTTACAGTTGAAATTGCTTTGAGTCTCAGAAGAGATTTTGGACTTTTAAACAATCTCCAAACAGAAAGATTTTGAAGTTAACTTTGTATTGTGATATGGACACAAGCCCATAAGGACTAGGGAATGGAATGTGGTGGCTTGAATGAGAATGTCTTATATATTTCAGTGTTTGGTCCGCAGAAACAGTGCTTTGTGGAACTGTTTGGAAAGGATTAGAGGTGTGGCTTTGTTGGAAGAAGTGTATGTATCACTGGGCTTTGAGGTTTGATGCCTCATGACTGTGGGACAGATAGATATAAGCTCTCAGCTACTGCTCCAGCAATATGCCTACCTGTCTACTGCCATGCTCCCTGCCATGATGGTCATGGACTCACCCTCTGGAACTGTGAGTTGGTCATGGTGTCTCTTCACAGCAATAGAACAGTAACTACAACCAGTGCGAATCATATGCTTGGATGTTTTCCAGGAGATGTAATTGCAGATGCTCTTGATGTGCTCAGTAGCCATACAGCCCTGGACTCCACTTTCTCTGTCAGCTAACCCTTTATGAGGTCAGCCCTTGTGCCTTAGAGAGTCTTGGGTATTGACAAACACAAAGATAGCCATTCACATTTTATAAAGTTTTCATAAGAAGTTAATAAATAAGAGTGTGGCATTGAGCATGAAGTTTTTAGTGGTGGAAGGTGTACATACCAAGTCCTTTTTGTGAAGACAGAAGTAGGTTTCACAAGGATGCTGGACTACCTGCTGGATTTTTGCTCAGGCAGGTCACTATTCTCTCATCTAGATGACCTCAGTAGCATCTTCTGGTTAATCTGATTCCCTTACTGGAGCTGGAGACTGCCCACTGCATACTGGTTTTAATGGATTAGTTTAGCTGCCCACTATCCAGCATGCTAGTACTGAATCTTAAAGGCCAATTCAGATTTCTGTTCAGCACTTTTCAGAGGGGATTTCTTTCCCCAGTGACCCTAAAAGAGGCATTTCTGTGGATTTGCTCCTGTTATAAAATATTACTTTAAGGTGTCTTACTTTTGTTTATGCTCTGGTATATTTGTTTAATGATGCAAAGATGTGTTACCTTTGTTTGATTGAATAAAATTCACCTTCGGTCAGGAGGCTGCATCAGTAACTAACTGACAGGAAGTGGTAGGGAGAAGCCAGATGGAGAAGGGCTTTTAGGTGAAAGAGGTGTGGTAATGAGAGCTTTTCCAGGGAGACATGAGCGAGCGAGGAGATGGCATGAATGACTTTCTATTCAGCCTCTCTGAGGAGCAGAATTCTACCTCAACTTCTGGGTCTTGAGTTATTTAGAGGGACAGAAATTTAGATAGTTTCCTTCATGACTTTGAAAGAGTCAGTGCCTAAGGGAACAGAATTCCCCTCAACTGCAGCCCTTACAGCCAAACCACTGCTGGTAGCTGCAGAGTTGCACTTGCTGATTAGAACAGTAATTGTGGCTAAAAAGGCAGCTACAATTTAAAAAGAAGAGAACAGGCTTCTGCTTGAAGTTCCCTCCACACTCACCACTTGATCCATGCCCTCTTCCCACACCCCAGCTTATGTTTTCATATGGGCTCTACCTTTGCAGTCTGTCCCTTCTCCTTCTTTAGTAGCCCCCCATAACCACTCTCCCAAAAGCCTTCTCTTTGTATGGGTAACCACTTCCCAACCCTTGGGATTCTGCTTGTCCCTAGGACAGACCAGGTGTTGCCATTTTGTGTTCCTAGTTATCCTGCATGCAAGCACCTGCCCCATAGCAACAAGCTGTGTGTGCTCCTTTGTTCTTCTGTCAAACTAACAGCAATCCTTCAAGGCCAAGGGCTGTGTCTTGTTCATCACTGTCCCCAGAACAGAAAGTGATCCTTATGAGGTACCTACATAAATATGTACTTTTAAAAACATTTAATTTGAAATTGGGATAGATACAAAGAAAAATTTCAAGAAAATAAAAGTAAAACCCTTTCTCTGCTTTCTTTTTATATTAGCATCTCATAAAACCCTGGTAAAATTATTGAAACCAGGACCTTGCTGAAATCATCTCTTTGCTAATCTACAGACCTTGTTTCAGATGTACTATTTTCCCACTAATTCCTTTTGTCGTGTGCAGGGTCCCATAATGTATGTAGTTTCTGTGTTTCCTTCTCCAATCTAGGAGGTTAGTCCTTTGCTTTTCTTTGTCTTTTGTGACTTTGACATTTGTGAAGAATGGACTGTCAATTATAGAACTCCAGTCTATTTGAACAGGATGTTTGTTTTAAGTTAGGTTGAAGACATGCATTTTTTTTTTTTTAAGCCAGAAAATTTCAAAGTGGTGTTGTGTCTTTCTTGGTAGTGGTGTGTGTGTGGGGGGGTGCCACATGATGCCACTGTGACTTAACACTGGTCATAGTTACATGCTTGCTTAAGCTGCTGTCCACCAGGTATCTCCACAATACAGTTCTTAATTTTCCACTAACAAATACTAAATAGCATGTGATACGATCATTCAAAAGTTTGTAGATATGGGTTGTGTACCTGAGAGATATTTAAGTATGTATGTATATACAGTTGGATGGATGGCTAGGTGGATGGTTTGATAGATGTGTGCACATATATGTTTAATACAGTTCTGGCAAGATGGCTCAGCAAGTAAAGCTGTTTGCTGTCAAGTCTGCTGATGTGAACTTGATTTTCAGAACTCACATAGAAGGAGAAGAGAATCAAATTCCAAAAGTTGTTCTCTGACCCCATTAAATGCATTGTGGCATATATGTATATGCACATTTGTACACATGTATACATGCACTAAATAAATATTTAAGTATATTAAGGATAAAGCAGGAAATTAGGACAAGGACTGTGATACAGGATAGTCATAACCACTAGCATCAGTGTTTTTAGGGAACACTCACAGAAGCACAGGCTCTAAATCCAGAATCGAAGACCCTTGACTACTATACCCATCATTCTTCTTGGGACAGGATATTCAGGACCATCCTTGAAAAGAAAATAGACAAACTGTATCAAGATTGTATTCAACTTTCCTGAATTCCACCATGCTACCCCAGAGGAAAAGAAAAGTATATCGCTACATTCCACTAATAAGAGAATAAGCCTGGTTGTAAGTTCACACACCTAGCCCATCTTTGTCATATTTATCTCATATTTCATATTTTATATAAAAAAAGCAAAGCAAAGAGTGATTCGACTGGATACAACTTTCTGTTATGCTAGAAAACAAATTCTATGGAAGGTATGAGTCTAGTGTGTAATAAACTAGAGTCACTTTGGGGGGGAGGTGAGCAGAGTCTGAGATACTGTGAAAGGCCAGATGAACACAAGATGCCAAGTTTAGAAAGAAACATTTGAGAAAAGGCAGCATAGTTGTCTTATTGAGTTTGGGCTGCAGTGATGTAGTGTTCTAGTCTGCTTGATTTTATTCTGCTGGAAAACCCAAGATGTTGGCAATTTGATTCTGGTAATAGGCCTGTGTTGAGTTTATTATGGGTAACAATTTTCTTTCTAGATTCAAATACAGCGGACAAGGAAGGCATGGGAAGAAAGGGGAGATGGGGGGATAAAGGGAGGGCTCTCCTGTAGTCACGTATTGTATATTTAATAAAAATAGTCTGAAGTATTAGAAGACAGAGAGCCAAGCCAGAAAGGTCAGGGAGTGATGGGACCTTCACTCAGGAGGCAGAGATTGTCTAGATCTCTGTGAGTTCAAAGCCAAACAGAGCCAGACGGTGGTGGCACAGACCTTTAATTCTAGCGCTAGGAAAGTTGATCTAAAATTTGAAATAGCTGGTGTGGGGGGGATAAAGAGGAGAAGGCAGACGTTCAGCTTTTTGCCTGCCTGCATACCCAGTCAGTCTAAAGACTCGTGGAGATAGGGCCTGCCCCATTGAGCCTGAGAAGTTGGCTGGGTGAGAGTTGGCTGTGGTTTGTTCCCCGTGCCTCTGATATTTCAGCTTTCCCACAATATCTGGCTTTGAGTTTTATTATAGAGCTAAACAGAATTGGTGCAGTACACTCCTGTCTCTTCTTGTACAGACATGTCATCAGATCATCTTGTGACCCCATTTACCTCAAATGGACTCCATTTAACCCTGTCTCCAAGGTTCTACGTATGAATTTAGGGAGATGTGAACACTGACTCCAGAGTCCTCCTCAGATGACTCCTATAGCAGAATGCTTCTCTTGTCTCAGTAGCCGATTGCCCTCCACTTCTCAAGCCAACTGAGATGAGTTACTCACTGGTTTTCCTTATGTTCCTTAAAGTTGGCAAAGATTAAGATTTTGTGGCTTACAGGGCCCTTCTGGTAGAATAAAGAGACACCTGCAGTGTCAAAGGTGGGCCCAAAATGAAAGTCTCCCCAGGTACAAATGTAAACACTAAGTAAGAGAGTCCAGAAAGCTCAGAATTCACCGTCCAAAGGGAGCCTCGGATGTGGGGAGTATGGGGTGGTGAGTGCAGCCATAAGTTGGGAGGGAATCATAAGCATAGCCAAAGGGGTATCTCCCCACCAGAAGACTGTAGTAGACAGTCCCCAATAGGAGATCAGAGGAAGCCAGAACAGTGTGGGGAGGGGGGCAACAGAACCTGGGAACCCAACTCACAGAGCATGAGCACCAGTCCACATCTGGACCTGCAAGTGAAAAAGACCATTTCCACCACAGATCTCTTACTCCCCTTGAGTGTGGGAAGGAGGATGCAACCTGCCTGGGGAGGATCAGGAGAAGAGGGTCTCTACAGATTCCTGCCTAGAGCTTCTCCTGGCCTAGGGAAGGCAAGAACAGTGATAGAAAAAACTCACAAATTAAATAAGATTTTTATACCATGATATTCCATTGAGTCTGTAAATTAGGTTTGAAAGAGTTTAGCACAAAGCCTAATAAAAATAAAATTGCTTCCTGTGTGTGCTCTGATGAGTCCAGTACTCAGAAGTAAAACATTGCCCATGCTGCCCTGGTCTTGTGGGTGCCTGCACATACAGGACCCTTCTTTTAGGAGAGCTTTACACTTGGCTTTATGTATTGTTAGCGCCATCTTGAAATTCTTACTGTTTTTATACCACAGGACTCATATTTCTTAAAATTCATATTGTAAATGAGGCAGCCATTTCCAGTGACATGTAGCAAAGGACTTAACCATATTCTGCGTGATTCCCCTAGATGAAATAAGACGATTGACCAGGGCAGAGGAAGAAAGATATTAGCTCATCAATAGGGGAAAAAAATACCTTTTTAAAACTCAAGGCTGCTCCAATTGGAGCAGACAGTACAAGCAGGGAGCCTGCCATCACCAGGGGCCTTGTGGCTAAGATGGTCCAATATTGTTGAGGAATCTTACACTGTATGTATACTTAAAGGACTCCAAAATCTGTGAGAACCCTGGGACTACCTAATTCTTTGATTGACATATTTCTTTCAAGATGTCTTCATTCTAGATTTGGGCAGGAAATTCATTCACTGGCTCTGCAGCAGGTAAAAGCACGTCCAAGTCCAGGCTGTCATCCTTATATGGCCATATTTTTTCTGACTCTCTGAGTTTCCATTCCAAACCCTGAGCTGTTGTTTTTCTTGATGAGAACATTATTGCCATTACTCACGGTATTTTTTTGATCATGGCAAGTTGGATCTTATTAAGTCTGGCACATTGTGACTTCTAATTTCTAAGAAAAAGGCTTTTAAAAGTCCCCCCAAATTGTCTTGGGCTTAACGCCATTTTAATTAATCATCGTTTTGACAGTGATACATAAACAGATCTGACAAATACTGGTTACATTTAATAGTAAAATTCTATGTGTGGAACTGAGGATGTATCTCAGTTGGTAGAACATTTGCTTAGCATGCTCAAAGCCTTGGGTTTAATGTCTAGTAAGCCAGGCATGATGACTCATAATCTTAATCCCAGCATTCACAAGGTAGAGGCAGAACGATCAGAAGTTCAAGGTCCTTCTCACTTACACAGTGAATTTGAAGACAGCTGGGAGTACAGGAGAGGCTTTCTCAAAATAAAGTGACCCATTGACTTTTGCTGATTGTCATCATCATTGGTATTATTTGTCAGGAGATGAGTGTAGGAGAAAAAAAAGAATGTCTTTTCTAGATTCTTCCACATATATCCTCTTAGGATGGCATGTTTTCTTCATTCATTACACTTCTATGATTTAAGATTTTGAAGCCATAGGGATGAAGGCACCATACAAAAGACCCACCAGGGATAATAAACTAGGAAAGGACAGGAACTTGACCATACTTGATAAACACAGTTCCCTGCAGACTTGCCCCTCCTATACACCAAGAGATACTGAGTTTCTTTCGTGCAATACTTTGGTCTCGATCCTGATAGCACTGAGCCTCTCCACAATGGAGTCTATGTGTTTCCACACCCTGAGATCAGGGCCCTAATTATAGCTGTCTGGAAGAAATTCCCAGCTCAATGACGCCTTTATCAGACTCTGGCTGCCAGTGGAGTCAACTTAGGCGTCAAATCTGACCTGCTCAGAATCTCTGTCATGTACTGGTCCCCATATTAACTAGAGTCTTTGTGTCAAGAAAGGCCAGATGGCCACCTGGTTGCCCCTAGCTAGGTTCTCTCTCCAACTGCATTGCTCAGACAGGGTAGAGCCGAAAGAGGCCTTCATACCCACACAATGGGGCTGCCCATGTAATGCCCTCTCTTTCCTGTTCATTGGTAATTTTTGTGCATAGAAATTATATGAGGGTGTCAACGTCTCAACTTTGAAATGGACAATTGAGTTAACGTGGGCCTGTATTTAGAAATTATGGGACCAATGAGCTTTATCAGCACAAAGCAACTCTGTGGTTCTTTTCCTGACCTTTTAGTATACAGATCATCACAAGGAGGGTGTGGGCTTTATTTTTATTGCCCAGTCTGTTTATCTTGAGTTTCAGGTAAGTAATATTTTAGAGTGCAATCTGTTAGATTGAGGATGATCTGCGGTCATCCATGTGGTATATTATTCTCTAGTTGGTTCCTGTAATTTATTTTGTCTTCCATCTGAGCTCATATAATTTCTCAAGGATGGAGGCTGTTTCTTTTCCATCCCCCAGGTACCATACAAAGAAAGTCCTTTAAAGCTTTACATGCTCTTTACTCATTATTCTGTGTTTGAATGTGGGTATGTTTCTGGGTCTCCACAGGTACATTTAAGCACTATATGCAAATTAAACTAGAATCATCAAATCTGATTGGTAGTCCTTATAATGTCATTTCACGGATAAGAGTCTAAGGAGCCGAGTCACTTTCATAAGAATGCTAGACTACTGTGCTTCTTTGCCTACTCAGTATTCATCCTTCAGTACCTCTTTGTTGTTACTTATTAGAAATAACTGTTAAAGTGCCCTCTCAATAAAAAAGAAGACACTGGAACACATGGTGTGGATCAACTCTTAAAAGCAACATTATTGTTATTACTAGCAACTTAACTAAGTGGAGCTGTCAGACCTTAAAATCACTGTACAGTTTCATGAATAATCTTTAATAAACAAAAGCTGAAAGTTGGCCTATGCTATACCACATATACATAGTTTCACTTGTATACAGAGAGCTGTGCATATGCATGGTTTTGCACTTTGCTTTTTCAATCAACTGTATTCCTTAGGGAAATTTCTAAATGGGCACATGTAGAGAAATTGCTTTCTTAAGGGTATTTGTAGTTGGATAAATTGTAATTTATTTAGCCAGTCCCCTACTGATAGCCTGATTCCAAATTCATTCTAGGAAGTATGTATTTTAACTACTTCCCTTGGGGGAGTTTTACATTGCTAGCTTGTCATTAGATCAGTATTTTAGGATAATTTGGAGTTATTCTAAAAATAAAAATACTTTCATTTTTAAAAAGTTTACATATTCTTTGTGTGTGTGTGCTCATGCACCTGCTGCTCCAAGATTTATGGGTCAGTGTGGAGGTCAGAGGACAGAAGTAGATATCTCCTATCATGTGAGTCTTGAACTCAGGTCATCAGGCTTGGCTGCAAGTACCTTTACTTACTGAGCCATCTCACTTGCCCCAAATACTCTTATTTTCACAAATGATAAAATTGAAGTCCAGAGAAGTATAGATGTCCTAAGTGTTGGTGGCAAATATCTTTATGCGGCTTCTGCAATTCATCCCCCTGCACCAGAACCAACAATGGACACTGAGCATAACATGTTCAGCCACTCTGGAAACTCTCAAACGTAAACAGGGTCTTTGTTGAAATAATTGATTCAATGAAAGATTCTAATCATGCTTTACGCTATGCTAGCTCAAAATTCACTGAGTTAAACTTCCC
The DNA here is from genome assembly GCA_033318265.1 of Phyllotis vaccarum. Taxonomy (NCBI): domain Eukaryota; kingdom Metazoa; phylum Chordata; class Mammalia; order Rodentia; family Cricetidae; genus Phyllotis; species Phyllotis vaccarum. Next base: position 99,513,210 of record JARWLC010000012.1, on the reverse strand, counting down.
ATTTTAGTAGAAGAACCAGCATGCCTTGCGCAGAAATGTAATTCAATAAAAACCTAATCCTCTCATAAAACTGAATATTCTCTGGCTCCCCAGTGAACCTCAAAACTTATTAGATTTCTTCTGCAGATGATATTAAATGCTTGTTTTACCTACCTAACCCCATTATGCCTTTTAAAATACATGATTATTTAAATGTTTACATTTCTTTTATCATGAAAATGTACAAAACAGCAAGAATCAAGTTTCTGTAAGAGCAGGGGCTGGAGAGAGGTCGGCTCCATGGGGGATTTTAGGTTGCTTGTTTAGAAGTTATGAACAAAAGCAGATCAGGGGTAATGTATGCTTAGCTCACACAGCCTCCTGAGCAATCAGTCCCTGCAAATCGTTGCCCAAGGAGCTCCTCACTGCCCAAGGAGCTAGGATACAGGCTTCTAGGGGAAGTTCTAAAAGCTAGAGGAAGTTTTTATAGTGATTTTTCACATGAAGGGCTTTTTGGTTTTTTAAAATAAACAATAGAATTTTTTCGCTGAACAACAACAAACCTTGATTTTTTTTTTTTTACTATTTGCCTTCAATAATGAATATAATAATCATGCGATGTATGTGCCAATCTGACTCGTAAAGGAGGGGTGACCTTTTAGCAAAGTAAAGCTTTATTTCTAGATGTAACTGGAAGTGTTTTCCAGAAAAGATCAGTATCTAAAGCTGGAAACTGAGCCAATCAAGTCCACCCCCACCAACGTAGATAAGCATTGTCTGCCCTGCTCAGGGCTGGGTTAGAATAGAAAGGTGGAGAAAGGTCTAATTTTTTTCTCTCTCTTCTGGGACATCAGAACTCCAGGCTTTGGGCTTTTGGACTTTAGGACTTGTACACCAGTGGGTGCTTCATCCAACTAAAGGTCTTATACCATTGTACTTAGACTGATTCACACCACCAGCTTCTCTGTCTTTTCACTTGCAAATGGTTGATCATAATTTCCCCCCAGTCTCCAGAGTGTATGAGTTCAAGTCTCAGAATAGACGGCCCTAGGATCTCTATGTTCTCCTTCTCTAGAGCTCCCTATCTGATGTGGGCAGCTTCAATGCACTGAGCATCCACTCTGCAAGCCTTGCTCTTTGTACTTTGTAGGGCCATTGTGACATAACTTATGACAAGCTACGAGAGAAGGGAGGAGGGAAGGAGGGACAGAGGGAGAGAGGGAAGGAGAGAAGGAGGGACAGAGGGAGAGAGGGAAGGAGGGAGAGAGGGAAGGAGGAAGGGAGGGAGGGAGAGAGGGAAGGAGGAAGGGAGGGAGGGAGGGAGGGAGGGAGGGAGGGAGGGAGGGAGGGAGGGAGGGAGGGAGGGAGGGAGGGAGAAATGCATAAGGGCTTCCAATCACTCTCCCAATGATCTACCCATTATCTGATTGCAGGATGTGTATCTCTCACGAGCATGATTTGAAAGAGACTAGTTGCCATTTACTGTGCATCACTGGTCTTAAGACTGGCCCTGAGAATTCTTCTTTATCCATCAGCTCAACCTTACCCTATAGTAACTCAGGCCTACATGCCTTTCAATTTTATCCTTGACACTTAAAACAGGGATTAGAGGACCTTGAAAAGAGATGAGCCAAGTTTCAGGCCAGCTCATGCTCATTGCTTGTTCCATCTAGATGGTCAGTGAGAAAAGCCACATGTTCTCAAAGGGTTCTGGAATCCCAGCCCAATTCTTGTGTTCATAGGCACCAGGGAAGAGTAATGCTCAGGAGCCATGACGTATCAGCTTTTTATAACGAAGCTACCTTTACCTGGTGGTCCTCTATGGCCTTGAGCCATACCAAGTTCCTCCATGGTCATATCCTCATTTCCCAGGGGATGTGAAGGAGCAAGATGGCTGTAACTTGTAAAGTATGGTGAGAAGTTTCTCTTCCCCTTTTAGTCCCTCTCCAAATGCTTCTGGCTTTACTAACTTCCTTCAGCAAAGTGAAGCGTTCAGATTGCTTTCTCTGACTAAGTCTAAAAGCACAGTTTTGGAATTAAAATCCTGGAACAACACTACAAATCTATATTCACCTGTGTTAATTTTCAAGTTTTAAAGATTACGTAGAGTAAATACCATACCTGCTGTTCTTCACAAATGCTTGCTGTAGCCGCTCTGTGGCCTCCCTCAGGATAGCCCTCTGCACCAGGAAAGAATTCCTATATAATAAGATAACTCAAGCTACACTCTTTTGTTAATAATTATCTCCTAAAACCCACACTTCCAGCACATGCTATAACCTCAACACGCAGGAGGCAAAGGCAGCAGGATCACAGGTCAAAATGTAGCCCTGCTACATAGGTTGTCCTATCTCCAAGAAGTACCTCTAACTCATTAGGAGTTTTCTAGATCTTTCTATGGCTTTTCTATTAAAGCAGAACCCATCCCCCCGAACTCTCTTTAGGTAGCATATTCTGGCTAGAGGGTCCCTTCTTTATTTTTTGATATTTCTTTATCTTCCCTTTAAGTATATACTTACATTCTACAAAGAAAACACAATGTTCCATCCATTGCTTTAAGCATCTATTCAAACTCTTTTTTTCCCTCCCAGGCTTTAAACAAATTTATTTAAATAACATGCCAAATTCTCTATTCTCTTAACTACTGTTGGGATTCCAACATCAATCAGTTCTTGTCATCTCATCTTTTACTTCAAAATATGGCATCCAATATAGAACAGTTGATGAACAAGAAAATTGCAGGGGACCTCTTAAATAACACAGACAGTCAGATCACCTATATTTTACTGACCAAATAGGCTTAAGATACATTTGCCTGCTTTTTTAAAAATAAAATTATTTATTTAAAAAGGTTTTTTTTTCATATCTACCTCTGCCCCCCTCCCTTCCCTCCTCCCAGTCCTCCCTCAGCCTCTCCCCATCCCATCCCCCCATCCATTCCCCCAAGGAGGGCAAGGAGTCCCAAGGTGAGTGAATTCAGTCTGGCATATCCAGGTGAGTCACTTCCCCCCAGGGATAGGCTGGGTAAGGTGTTCCTCTGCAGGGAATGGGCTCTGAGATGTCAGTTCATGCCTGTTCAAACTCTACATCTCGGCTCTTGCACTCAAATCTATGACTTTCTAGGGACTTAAGCATAAGCATTTAATTTCTTTGTAACCTTCTTGCTTCTGGAACAGAAATAGCAAAGTTCTTCTATAAAGATCCTGTAGCAAATGTTTAGGGCTTTGTGGGCCACATAATCTCTGTCAAAATCATTCCTGCCCTGTGCTGTCAAGACACCACAGAGAGTACATAGATAAGCATGAGTGTATCCCAGTAAAGCCTGGTTTACAAAATTCAGGAGTGCATCGACCTGTACTCTAGATTTGAGGAGGAAGAGGAGGATATTTATAACCAACCATAACTGACCTTGAATGCCTCATCTGTGTAATACTGAAAAATACTATGCTAAATATTCCATGGCATTATTTCCTTAAATCTCCAAAACTTCATAGGTTAGGTACAGCCATTGCATTGCACAATGGAAGAAACTAGGCTTTAAAGAGGTGGAATCATTCTCCACACTTATAGTAAATAGAGGAGCTAGAGACTCAGATGTGACATCAGATCTCCCGTTAGAATCTCTCTCTCTCTTTCTCTCTCTCTCTAACACACACACACATACACACACACACACACACACACACACACACACACACACACACACACACGAGAGAGAGAGGGGGGGATTAGAAAGATGGAGGGAAGGAGAAAGGGAGAAAGAAAGAAAAAGAAAGGAAAAACAGGAGGAAGTCTGTGGAGCAACGCTTGCACATTTCCTTGAAAAGGCATAGGAAAGTTAATTCACAAAATTCAAATCCAATAGGAAAACTGAGCACGCTTTGAATTTGCTTCATCTATATAGACCTTAGGTCACTGGAATCTTTAGATGACTGACATTAAGCACTTTTCTCCATGAGTCCCACACTACAGTGGGGATTTAAGGGAAAGGTAAATCTTAGGCTATGACTGCCTTAACTCAGACACGCTCAGAGCATTTGGGGAAAGTCCTTCTTTCTTGGACTCGCACAGCCCGTCTTAGTTTGAGAAAAACAGACCCACAGCTGGCATTGTTTAAAGAAGGCACAAAATTTATTTCCAATTGTCCACAGCCACAAACGTCTCTGCCTTTCCAACGTCTGTGATTCATGTTTCTGTATAATTTCTGTTCTTTTATTATTGTGATATAAGCAGTTTCTAGGGATTTGAAGTAATCTTAAAACAGTCTTCTCCCAAGATGTGAAGTCCCAGGTTCTCATAACTTTCCCAGGACATCTCAGCTAAGACATTTATCAGTGAATTTCCCATTCAAGAAAGCACTCCAAACTGACTTTCCAGAACCCAAGGTTGGCGTAAGAACACAGTCCTAGGGTAGTGATGTTGGCTCAGTTACTGTTTGCTGTGCAAGCATGAGGACTTGAATTCAGGTCCCCAGAATTCACATTTAAAAAAAGCTGGGCATGGTAGTGCATGTCTGTAGCTCCAGTACTTAGGAACGATAGGTAGGGATAGGTGGATAGCTGAAGCTCATTGACCAGCCAATGGAGCCAAATCATTGAGCTTCCATCTGAGAGACCTCATCTTAAGAGCAAAGATGGAAAGTAAGGAAAGATGGACTCCACATACACATGTACCCACATGTACAAACTTATAAGCACATACAACACACACACGGGGGAGGGGTGCAGGGGGGGAATCAGGGTAGAGACACTATAGCCCCTCTCTCCTCACCCACACAAAGGCTTTCTGTGTTCAAACATTGAAGGTTAGAATAGAAAGACACATTCATGTGAAACAAATGAGCATAAGAAATATATAATCACACACAGGAAAGAGAAACGGACCCTCTTTCACAAAGTATTTATATCATTTCTAGAAAATGTTCTTTGTTGTCACCCATACAATTTCTTCTTGTTACCTCCTCTATTTACTCAAACAAAATGCCTGCTGTTTTAATGTCCTCCCCATCCTGTGTATCTGTTTAATTATTATCACAGTTCATTTGTACTAAGCCCAAATGGAAGCCAGCCTGCATCAGTGAGGCTTAGTGGTATTTTTTTCCAAGGTCAACCCTTATACAGCTGTTCATGCTGAGCCATCTCCAGCTAATAACAGCTGCCCAGCCTGCATGTTATGTTAGAGATGTTCTCTTGTTGCAGAGCCCAGAGAGCTTGCTGTTCAGCCAAAGGAAATTCTCAGGGGAAAAGAATCAGAGCCAACGTCACGTGTCTGGTTTGGGGCACCTCCCTGAAACTGCATTTCCATAGGAACTAATGGAAATCAGTGCAATCTGTTAGCAAGCCTATTGCTCTGGGGTCCCTGGTTCTTCAATATGCAAATACTCCCAAAAGCTAGACAATGTGCTAAGGAAAAATTTTTCTGAGGGGGGAAAATAAAATTTTTGATAGCCAACCATTGGGAAAACAAAGAAACAATTTAGATAATATTGGTAGCTTGAAGAACTTGGGGATTTATTTCTTTATTATTGTAGTATTGAGATTTGTTTTAAAGACATGGAATTGGGCAAGGAAGAGAAGAGAAAGTAAACGAGAAGAAGAAAACAGATAAGATTTTACTGATTTCTGTTTGATAGAACACCTCATTTAATTGGGAAGCTGTAACAAAATCACCTTTTGACCTTACACAACACACACAAGCATCCTGATTACCTCAGAACATCACTTGTTGAATATTATGTGAAGATGTGCTGCATTTGTTTATGCTCTGGAACATTTGTTTAATGATGTAAAGATGTCTTTCATTCTTTTATGTTGTATTTGTTTAATTCTGTGAAGCTGCGATACTTTGCCTGCCTAAAACACCTAATGGTCTAATATAGAGCTGAACGGCCAATAGCAAGGCAGGAGAAAGGATGGACGGGGCTGGCAGGCAGAGGGAATAAATAAGAGAAATCTGGAGGCAAAGTAGAAAAAGCAAGAAAACAAAGAGAGGAGGATGCTAGGGGCAGTCACCCAGCCACACAGTCAGCCACACAACCACTCAGCCACGCAGCCCCAAAGTCAGCCACAGTTAGTCACTCAGCCACACAGCCACACACACAGCTATACAGTTACTCAGCCACCTAGCCACACTGTCAGCCACCCAACCAGTCAGCCACCCAGCCACACAGTCAGCCAGCCATACATCCACACAGCCACACAGCTACTCAGCCACCCAACCACACAGTCAGCCACCCAACCACATAGCCACACAGTCAGCCATTCAGCCACCAAGTCACAGTCAGCCACACAGCCACAAGGCCACCCAGCCACACATTCAGCAACCCAGTCACACAGTCAGCCACACAGCCACACAGCCAGCAACATAGCCATATAGTCAGCCACACAGCCACACAGCCACTCAGCTACCCAGCCACCCATTCAGCCACCCAGCCACCCAGTCAGCCACACATCCATACAGTCAGCCACCCAGCCACACAGTCATACAGCCATACAGTCAGCCACACAGCCATACAGTCAACTACACAGCTACACAGCTACAAAGTCACACAGCCACACAGTCAGCCATGAAATAAAAGTGAAAGTAAGATATAAAGAAGTAAGTAAAAGTAAAAGTTCAGAGACAAAAAAAAAAAAATAGATGGGATAACTAAAGTTAAGAAAAACTGGCAAGAAATAAGCTCAGCTAAGGCTGTACATTTGTAATTAAGAATAAGCCTTTGTGCATGATTTAATTGGGACCTGGGTGGTAGACGACCCCCCCCCCAAAAAAAGAGTAAATATAGAAAAGAGCAAAAAAACCCAAACATTTAGCATACAAATGTGAGCTTAATTTCCATGTAGGTCCTAAGAATGCCAAACAGAAGAAAAGGGGGTGTGGTTCCTTTAAGAGGCATTGATGTTCAGCTGGTAGAACTAAATAGAAACTAGAAAAGGCAAGATAAGTAAAAAGCACTTATGGCTATACAGGTACCCGCTTCCTATAGCTAGAAAGATTTGATATAGTTCCTTGTCACCTCTGATATGGCTGTGAGTGTTCAGCTTGGCTTTCAGGAATCCAAAAGCTGGTGGTGCCAGCCACCAAGGCTGTGTGTAGGTCTGTGCTACTTAGTAGTTTAAAGTTTGCTTACATGGTCAAAAAGGTTAAAATACACTCAGTATAAGAGGTCTAGATGGAAAAAAACCTCTAAATAGGTTCTAGTGTGAATTACAATGAGCATAGCCTTAAGAAAGGAAAGGGGCATAGACAATTATAGAAAGAAAGAAAGAAAGAGAGAGAGAGAGAGAGAGAGAGAGAGAGAGAGAGAGAGAGAGAGAAAGAAAGAAAGAAAGAAAGAAAGAAAGAAAGAAAGAAAGAAAGAAAGAAGGAAGGAAGGAAAGAATTTAGAAATAGTAAAGTCAAGTATTTAGAGCTAAAACAGCCACATAAAAATCATAAATACAAGGGAGTCTGGATCCCATGTGTTGCTGTGTTAATTTTGAGTTCTTTGATGGCTGATGGGCAAGAGGTAGCTGCTGGGAGACATGGGATTTTGAACAGGACTGCAAAACTGAATCAACCTAGATAGATTAGGGCTATCTTAACTTTTAAAAAGAAGTAAAAATGTATTTTTCAAATGGAAATCAAAATGCTTTAGGATTTTGCTCCCACAGGAGATAAGAGGCTGTGGGTTCCTTTGGGTATAATTTGGATCAAGGGAGGCCTCCTGAACCTTGAAAGGTGATATCTATCAACAAAAGTGCCGCTGGTTTTCCTAGGTCTTTGTCATTATCGCAGATTTTCTCCCTAGGGCCCTAAAGATGCTTTGCCATAGACAGCAAGAAGCAGTTTGGAGAACACAACACCCACATTCACAATAGGAGTGTAGGATGCTGTTGGTTATTTTGTGAGTTTTGAATGTTTGTTATAATTTGGGGGAATATAGGGCTATAAGACAAAAAAAACCTATTAATCTCTGATATTTTGCATTACCAATTTAAGGTAATTTTGTTACAAAATATTATGCATATGTTTCTGCTCTTGTTTAAAGAACTTTTGTATATTGATATATTTAAAATTAATTTGTTTATATATGTACACACACATATTTCTATTCTTGTTTGTGCTATTTTACTTATGTAATTTATTTAAAAATTCAAAGTAAAAATAAGAAATGAGATTAGTAGTTAATCTATAATTATTAAACTTGTAGTCACATTAGATATGTTTTCTAGGTTAAATAGATATATTTTAGATAAATGAATGGTTTTTAAACACTTTTAAAAAGACCTGTAGAATACGGCATTTAGAGTATTTTGTCAACATAAGCTTTTCATGACAATGAGACAAATCTGCTCCTGGCAGCACCAATTTACTTCAGAAACAATTGAAATTGAAGAAATTCCTTATGGAGATTGCTTTCATTGTGGCAAGGTTAGCCACTGGACAAAGAAACTATTCTTGCCTTTGATGGATGACAATGTGCTGTGCAGATTGGATATGAAGAACACACAGGAAAAAAGACTGTTGAACTTTAACAGTCCTTCAAAATTCCTGCTTTATAGAAGAGTTTGCCAGATATTCTGTAGGACATAGAGAAAAATGACGCCACTATAAGGCAGGACAGTCCTTCCAATTTTCCTGCTTCATTGAAAAGTTTTCCTGCTACTCTAGGCCTGTACGCTGCAGATAATTGCTCAATGTTTCAAAGAAACTTTGGGTGACTGTCCAGATGTCTCTGTCATTTCTAGAGTTTTGGAAGTTCCTTGTTCTGGATCTTTGATAGAGTTGAAGACTAAGCAGGTATAGTTGTACTTTTCCTTAGTTATGATAGAAAATAAATTAGGTATAAATTTTTGGATTCACTATGTTAGGATAGACAATGCATTATTTTCTCTGAGTATGCCAACTATAAATAGACAGTATATTGGAGGGGGAAAGTGAACCTCGTATTCACCTCTGTGGAGACTGTCTGAAGATTGATCTCAAGCAGCTGAGCTTTACCAAACTCAGGCATGGGGCAGGTCAAATCAGCAAGGTTCTTGGGAAATCTGGGAGAGACAGACACACAGAAGCCTGGAACAAGGGATACTGATGGGAACATACAGTGAAATATCCAAGGCTTCAAGAAGAAGGCAATGGAGTAAGAGTCTAGGGAGATGAGACGTTTGTGAGCTGCTGTGTATTCGGGGTAGTTGAGCATCTAGGTACAAACTTGGGCAAAAGGAGAACTGAGAGGTACTAAGCTTTCTCCTTAGGCTGATCCAAGACTGGACAAAGCTGGAAAAATCAGAAAAATCAGAACTCCTCTGGTACAAAGCTGTTTACTGCTTTAGTCGGGGGTGTAAACCTGGGAAAACAGGGCTTAAAAATGAGGGGGATTAAGGTCTCACACAATAACCAACTTTATTCAGAACATCAGACAATTCATACTCTGAGAGTTAAGAAGAGTCACCTGAGTAAAGTACATGGTCACACATGGTGAAAAAACTCCATAGAGTTGTGTGGATAACAATAGCTGAACTTGCTCCCACCCACTATAAGGGGTAGGAAAGCACGTTCCAAGAACAATTCCACGTTTTTTGAAGAAACTGAGGTTAGAGGACACTTGTCTTGTTTTCTTGGAGTTTTCTAGCAGCATTCAGAATTTCTCTGGCACAGCTATTCTTGGACTGTGTTCCAACACAAAGCCAATCTTCAAAGACATGGAAAGGTGTCTTTCCCCCCAAGTACTCAATTTTTAGCAATGAATAATAATTACACATACACAGAGAGAGACGGGGAGATGGATAGAGAGAGAGACGGGGAGATGGATAGGGAGAGAGGAAACAAATTAAAAAAAAAAAACAGGACAACATGGAAAGAAAGAAAAAGGGAGATTAAAAACCATTTCCACAAAACCACAAAATGGATAGGTTTTAAAGCTAGGTATGTTGTTTCAAGCTTATATATATTTTTTTATTCAGGAGTCTGAGGCAGAATGGACACCAGTTTGAAGCCTGCATACATTGTGAGGCCTAGGATACATAGTGAGCTCCAAGCCAAGTAGGAGCCTGTCTTACACACTCACACACACACACACACACACACACACACACACACACACACACACACACACACGAAAAACTGCCTTAACATATCTGAAGAGCTAAAGGAAAACATGAGTGAAGAAGTAAAGGCAAAAGACCCACAATAAATGAACAAATGAGAATGAGAATATATTGTTAGCTGTTTTTGCTCTTCTGCAGGGCCCACAACCTAGCTCCCAAGTAAATGACACAGCATCTTATTCTTATAAATGCCTGGCTTTAGCTTGGCTTGTTGCTAGACAGCTTTTCTTAACTTTAAGTTATCCCATCTACCTTTCGCCTCTGGGCCTTTTCATTTTCTTCTGTAATCTCACTTTCACTCTTACTCCATGGCTGGCTGTGTGGCTGGGTGGCTGGGTGGCAGGGTGGCTGGGTGGCTGGGTGACTGGGTGGCGAGGTGGCTGGCTCCTAGTGTCCTCCTCCTTGAACCTTCTTGCTCCTCCTCTTCTTTGATCTCTCCTCCAAGATTTCTTCTCCTATTTATTCACTCTGCCTGCCAACCCCACCCATCCTTTCTCCTGCCTGGCTATTGGGCGTTCAGCTCTTTATTAGACCATCGGATGTTTTAGACAAGCACAGTGACACAGCTTCACAGAGTTAAACAAACACAACATAAACGAATTGCAACATTAAGCGAATGTTCCGCCGCACAACCAATAGTCACCCACCTTAAAATAATACGCCACAACAAGAAATTACCAAAGAAGCTAAACAAATTCTAAAACTGAAAAACATAATAAACAAATTGAAAATTAACCAGCAGGACTCATCAGGATGTGTAAACAAGCAAAGAACATCTGTTACTTCAAATGGGAGAATTAGACACTCTGGAAGTTATAAAGTCTGAAGAGGAAAAAGTAGAGAGAACCGAGCCTAAGAAGCGTATGAAGCATCATCAAGAAATACAGTATACGCTGTATGAAAGTCAAAAAGGATGGGAGAAAGGGTCAGGGAGCTTACTAAAATAATGACTGAAAAGCTCTCGAATTTCATAAACGATGCATCTACAATTTTAAGAACACCAATAAGTTCCAAATGGGACAAACCTGAAACCACTCACGCTGAGAAACATTTTAATGAAATTTTAAAAGAAAAAAAGCAGAAATTCTTTAAAATTGTAAGATAAAAATGACTCATTATATTCAAGGGACTTCATTAATATCATCAGACACCTAGAAAGCTAGAAGGCTGTGGGATGACATATCGGGAGTGATAAAAATTTTTAAATTCTACAGCAAAGCAATGAGATGACTGAAGAATGTCCTTCTTAACTACTAATTTATTACTTTAAATGTTTTAAATTGGCCTAAACTAAATGCACTGACAGACAAATGGAGTTTAAAAAGCATGAACCAATGATGCATTACTTATCAGAAACTCACACTAGATGAGAGAGAGAAAGAATGAGTGATATAAGATTTTCTGACAACTAAAATAAGAGCTGATGACACTAATACCACACAAAATATACTTTAGGCCAAGCACTACAGAAATGATAAAGTGTATCATAAATTGTTAGAGGGTCAATTTGCCAACAAGTTGTAGCAAGTCTAAGCTCCAAATATAAGTCATTATTGACAGATTTGAAGACTAAAATAGCTCTACATTATGGTAGACAATTCTAAGACTGTATTTTCGTAATCAATAAACAACCAAACAGAAGATTGATCATAAAATAAAAGTCTTGAATAGTAATTCAAATAAATTATATTTAATATATGTGTGTGCATATTATATACACATTATTTTAGTCATTATATTTATATTACTGTCACACCATGGCCCAGTTTGCAACAGGCATAATGTGTGTGTGTGTGTGTGTGTGTGTGTGTGTGTGTGTGTGGTGTGTTTATTATATATGATATATAATTCTACCCAACAACAGGAAAACATTTATTTTACCAAGTGCACATAAAATATCATCCACTATAAACCTTGTACTGTGCAACAAAAGAAGTTTTAATAAATTTCAAAGGACTCAAATCAGGCAAACTATATTTTCCAACTTCAATGAAATAAACCAGAAACTAATAACAGAATAAAACTGAGAAGAATACACAAATATGTAGAAATTAAATAGCATGCTCTCTTCTTTCGAGAATTTCAAATAATGTATTTTGATCATATTTACCTCAACTCCTATATAACTCCTTCCACACACCACCTCACATCCCAACTTCATGACCTCTTCTGGTGTTGTTTTGCTATGTTTTTAATAACCCATCTTATAGAATCCATGCCACCCATATATTCATGTGGATAGGGCCATCCACTGGAATGTGATCACCTACAAGGGACCAACCCTTAAGTAAAACGGACTCATCCTTATCCAGAAGCCACCAATGATTCATAGATACTCAGTTAGTGTGTGGGTTTCATGAACTCCTTCCCCTACATGCTAGGATGTTAGAATATTAAATGGTCTGATATGTGAAGGTTTTATGTAGCCACCCACATATGCTATGAATTTTTTAGTGCAGTGATGTTTTCATATCCAAAAGACATCATTTTGCTCTGGTTTTCCTCAACCTCTGAGTGTTATAATCTTTCTACACCCTCCACTACAATGTTTCCTAAGCCTTGTGGGGGTTGGAGTGAGACAAAAATCCTATCTGTGGCTAAGCACGTTACTAATACTTATTCTCTACACTTTGGCCAGTTTTGAGTTTCTGAGATAACCACCATCCACATTAAAGAAACTTCTCTGAAGAGGTCTGAGAGCTGCACTAATCTGTGGGTAAAGAGACACAAAGTAAGAAGACAGTGTGATATTGTCCATTAGCAGAATGATGGTAACAAGTTCACTCCTGTGGCCTGTGAACTTCCCAGTGATGGGTTCTTAGCCAGATTTACAGCACCAGACGTGTGATTTCTCCTTGGAGAGAGACTTAAATCCAATTTAAAAGCAGTTGGTTACTCATATTACATCTGTGCCACTATTGTACGCTTGGGCATATTTTGCTACCCTGGTCATTTTTGTAATTCACAGTATTCACAACTTGGTAAAACTGTTGGTGACTTTTTAATCTCCCAATAGCTTGAATTGCACCTTCTAGTAGGATGGAAGTTTGCCATCAGGAAGGAAGCTTCCTGGACAGTATTAACTTCATTTCTTCATGCACTTGAAAAATAAGTATAGTATCATTTGTAATAGTGGCTCATTATCAAGTTCTGTCAGGTAGCCAAGAGCAAAGTGTCTTGGAGACTACCTAAACAACATGCTCTTAAGCCTGGCTTAAAGACGGAATTGCAGAAGAAATTAGAATACTGGTTGAGACAAGCTGTTGAAGGACTCAGGATGATAAAGTGTATAAAACGCAGAAAGAGCCAGGCTAAGAGGAAAACATGTAGCCGTAGACACGGACATTGAGAAAGAAGAAAGGTGCAGATGCACATTAGAGGTAGGGATGCTTGGCATGCTTAAGGCCCTGGGTTTGAATCGAAGGAGGAGAAGAGAGGATAGTGAAAATAAACATACAAATGTTACACCTAAGTAATGAGAAGAAACAGATTGGCTGATAATTTGTTTTCCAAGCTTCAAAGACTAAAAGTGTCTGTGGATGCTATGACTATTGTAGTTAGGGGGTTTTATTTTTTTTCCTTTTTATTATTCTTTTTATTGTTTTTATTTTTAAAAATGTCTTTTTTATCCAGGTATCCCCCTGCTCCCCCTCCCTTTGCTCCTCCAAATCCCTCCCAGTCAGCCTTAAGTATGGTCATGGGATTGCAAATTTAAAAAGCATTTAATTGGGATGATTTTCTTACAGTGTCAGAAATTCAATCCATTATCATCATGGAGAGGAGCATGGCAGTGTGCAGACAGACATGGTGCCAGAGAAGTAGCTGAGAGTCCTACATCGTGCAGGCAACAGGAAGTTGACTGAGACACTGAGAGGCATCCTGAATGTAGGAAACCTTAAAGCCCACCACCACAGTGACACACTTCCTCCAACAAAGACACACCTCCGAATAGTGCCACTCCTTATGAGATTATGGGGGACAATTACATTCAAACTACCACAAGGACCTACTCTGCCTTCAAGTGTTCCAACATATATAGCACTTCCTTTCTCTAGTCTACATTTCTCTAGTCTACTTCAAGTGGAGTTTACACAGATGAGTTCCATATATTTAAAATCACTGTTTTCATTTGCTGTATGAATTTTATTTTTCCTTTTGTTCTACAAATCCCTAGATACACAGTCTTCTCTGTTTCTGTCACTCTTTCTACACTCCCCACCCCACAGACAGCTGGGGACATTGTCTCTGTTTTCTGAGTGTCTGGCTCTTATAATCTTTCCACATGTTCTATCACAATGGTTTTCATGTCTCTTTCTATTCCTAAACCATTGTCCCTACTGCCCTCAGGACTGCTTACTGACTTCTAAAATAACTCTCCTCCGGGACTATCTTCTGTTTTTCCCTTGTGATAATATTAACATTAAGTGTATGGAAGATGACAACATAGTCCAGTCAGTAAAGTGTTTCGCATACAAGCACGATGAACTCAGTCAATCTCCTGAACCCACGTAAAGAAATAAAATAAGAAGCCAAGTACAATGTCATGTTTGTAATCTTACTGGTGAAGATGCAGAGGATAACCCCTGAAGAATGATAACTAAGTGCACCCTGGCTTCCATTCCACAGTCACACATATATGCACACATGTGCATGTGAGCATACTCTTGTATACACACACACACACACACACACACACACACACACACACACACACACATTTGTTCCAGAGAGAGTAATAGGTTCTAAGACTTCAAGAAAGAGATATAGAGAGAGAGAGGAAGAGAGAGAGAGAGAGAGAGAGAGAGAGAGAGAGAGAGAGAGAGAGCTTGTATTCTCTATTGATTGCTGGCTATTTGGACTTGGGTGGATCACCTACTCTGTCTTTCCTTCATTGTGCTCCCCTGTAAAATGAACTGCAGTTGTCCTTACCTCATGGTCTGACATGATAATGCAATAAATTATTTATGCAAATCATCAGAATAGTTGCATGAATATAACAAATGTTCTATAAGGAATGGCTATTATGGCCTTATTTATTCCTGCTCTGTGGGTCTGGTAAAGTCCTCCCATAATCAAAAAGAGAAATAGAGTCTTATTTACTTCACGATCAAATGTCTGTTTCCGCCCTTAATCCTTATTGTAATAGTCTTTACAGATACTCTACAATCTGGCCACACTGATCTCTTTGATGCTCATATAATATGTTCTCCCCATGCCAACACCATGACTTCTTATGGCTTAGTGGTGTTCTCTTGGGAAGCTTTCTCCATCACCATTTATCATTTGTCTGTCTGTAGGACTACACAGAGTTCAGGTCAAATGTTACACCCCCTGCCCCAGAAAGCTTTCTCAGATTACACCACTGAGTCACTTTTTCTCAGCTGTACTCTTGTCCTGTCCCCTTTAACAATTATCAGAGCGTTCATCATGCAGGTAGCTGTGGGCACTAATCCAGTGTCTGCAAGCATTACACAATGGTTACCCAAATCTACACTGTCCATCAGAGCCCTACCTTACTGTCCGCATAGCTAACATTCAATGGATATTGTGAGGTTCTACATCTATCTGACTTTACGTTTTATTCCCCAAATCTGTTCTTCTGGGCTATGAATTGAAAGAGAGGGGAGGGGATGGAAATAACAATACTATCCTTCATAAAGAGGAAAAGAACTTTCCCCTTTTTTGTTATGTCTCATAAATTCTAGGATGAATATTGACATCAGTAAATCTGGCCCTATACTTTCAGGGTTCTTCCTTGGTCCCAAAGGTTTGAACGTGACTAAAGAGGCAGATACAAATAAAAAAAGAGTGTTGACTGCTGGTTTTGGAAAAATGTTCTCCCGTGCACATTAGCCAAGTTCTCAGAGCAAAGAGAATGATCTTGTTCATCGGGGTCAGCTCTGCTCCATCCATAAAGCCAGGTGGATGTCCTTGGTCTCATTCTGAACCCAGGAAGAATGGGGCACACTGTGACTCCTTTGCTATCTTTTTTTTATTTCCATGTTGAATTAGTACATCAGAACACTGCCCACCTCCACATGGCTTTGGTAATATTAATGTGAATACAGGTTTCCTGGCATCCAAGAGATCTCAGTTGTATCAAGAAGCAGGGTGATAAGGACCAACAAAGTCTGAGATCAGAAACATGAAGAAGATGAGGTACATGGAGGAGAGTGATGGACTGTTTTCGAAGGGTCAAGGTCAATGATTAGGGACTGTCTTCTAAGGTCAAGTTCTAGCCAAGAATGAAGGATTTTTGGATTTAAGTGAACTGAAGAGATGGTCGATAAAAAAAAAATAGAGAAATGCAAAGAATTATAGCTGGATGAACATCAGTTAAGCCTGTAATTCCCTGTTGTAACTATTTAAGATATATTATCACTACAACAGGCCTGTGAGATGGAAGACACTGTCATTTCCATTTTCCAGGGGAAGGGCTGGAGGAACAAGGTTAAACAGGTTGCCCAAGACAGTTTTGTGTCTCATACATGGTGCTCCCTGGTTTCTAGCCCAGAAGAGGTGTGCTCCCATCTGAGCTCAGAGCAGCTATCTTCCCACACACAGATTACATGGTCCTGCAGAAACATTGCCTTTCCTCTAGTATACCAAGCAAGACGCTAACTCTCAGGTGCTTCCATTGCCAACCCAGCACAGGACTTGCTGAGGTGGGACATCTTGTTTCTAAAGGAGAATATGACACTTATGAACAAAATTACATGTGCGTTTTCAGACACAAACCACTCATTTGAGAGAGAGAGAGAGACTCTGATGAGTTCATTATAAATGAGTCAGAAACATATGGATCTAATGAACTTGAAAAGGGGCTGAAGTTCAGAGCAAAGGGCAGAAGCATTGCAGGAAATCACAGTTGGGGATTTCTCCCAGCCCAGTATCCTTAGTTCTTGCCAGCCCCAGCCTGGAGGTGCTAAATGGATCTCCAAGGAAACCACTGAGGAAGAGTAAGTGTAACTCTGTCCCAACTCCTCAGGGTCAGCTTAGTCATGTTCCCAGCAGATGGTAGAAGTACCTTGCTCTGTGAAGGCCCATTTCCTGGACATCCCAATCAGGGTACTGGCTGGGACATCAAATCCAGCCAGTTATTTCTCTTTAGAAACGCAACTTTCACAACTCCACATGAAAGCACAAGTTGAACTGAAATCCCGATTCTTTCTCTCAAATGTCTTCCCCTTAGATTTAACCTTTCTGAACAAGGTTAAAGCCAACCTAGGCTTTTTATTGTATTGGATGGTTGAGCTTATGGTCATTGGTCTTAGAAGATAAAATATTGACCACAGTACTCTTTGGAAGCATCAGGTAGGAAATGAATGTCCACAGTACATGAAAATGAAACACTACACAAAAAACACCCAGATCCAGACATTATCAGTCTGGTTGGGTTACATCAGCCATAAAAACAAACACAGGCCAGCAGGCCTAGAGCCCAGAGAGATGAGGCTGGTTAATGGAAAGCAGGCAAGTGGCAGGTGTGTTTCCCTGGGCGTAGATCTAGTCCAGCCCTTCAAAGTGTGCTACCTCAGGGTGAATGGCAGACTGCTCAAGGCATCTGGCCACTTCAAAGCCCAGCTCTGTGTCAGCTAGGTTTCCACTTCTCTATCCACTTGAGTGCATCTCCCAGATAAAATCCAAGCCTTCTCTGTGTCCTGATTTTTCTCTCACACAGTGGAGTTGCTATGGAAACAGGCCTTGCTCATCCACCACTGGACTAGTCACGTTTCGGGGGTGGGGAGGACTAAGAAAAATGAGCAAGTGGAACAGTATTCTCCCCAAATGGTGCTTTAAATTGAAATCATCTGTTCCCCAGCCCAGCCTCCCCAGGCCTAGCCACACCCGTGCAGCTGTGCAGGTGGGCGGGACAGCCAGGCCAGCCGCCTTCTCAGGGTGAAACTTCTGCAGTGGTAAGGTGATATGCTGGGAAGAATTTTGCTCTGGGCTGTTTTTATTTTTTTTTCTTTTCTGTTTCTTATTTACTAATTAGCATTTTAATTGTGCACATTTATGGGCTGTATTATGATAACACGATACACATATATAATATGTAATGATCAAATAAGGGTAATTAATATTTCCACCTCCTTAAGCATTTTTTAAAGATGAGATTTACTCATAGTAACTGTACATTTCAGAGGGACCATGTGGTGCATTTGGCAATGCCCTGTTCCCCTGCCTTCAGCCTTCATTCTTATCCGGACTTCACAACAACCCCAACTTGGCTTCTGTGTCTTTTCTCCAGTGCTCCAGAAACAAGGATGAACCCTGCAGCCTGGGTCTTTCAAGCATTTTTTTTTTTTTTGGCCTTAGATGTCCCTATTATTGCCTTCTCCCTGATGGATTATTCACTTGTGGGGTACCTGCAATCAGTTATGGGGTTGGGGGAGGTTCTTTCTGTATCTGGAGACTGATACTTGAAGCAAAGAGCCCAGGTTAAGAGAGATATGAGTGTCTTAAGAGAAAAGGATGGAGGAGACGGGGCAGGTAAGTGTAGGGGGAAGGTGGTCCTGGTGGGAGGCCTGGGGAATGGGCAGGGGCAGAATGCAGGAAGCCAGCCAGCTTGGGAATAAACTGCACTCACTCTGGGTACCAGCCCCAGCTACAGGATCCTTATGTTAGAACTGGAAAAGAAAGGCTTAGGAGAGCCTAGAGACCCCAGCTAAGGGGTGCAAACAGAAAGTAGACGTGGTTGGAGGTCTGGCAAGAATTTGTTGTGGGACCACTGTGTGCCAAACACTGTCGGTACCAAGGTCATGGCATGAAGAAGTCAGAAAAGGTTAGGGTAGAAGACACAGACACTGTCCAGAAAGAAAAGAAACCAAAGGAGTTTCTTTTCATTCCAATGGCATCCGCCATTTCATCTCCAGGTTCCTGGGCACCCCACATGGAGCCGAGAGCCCCAGGCACTTCAGTTTAGACCATCTTTCAGCCACACCTGCCTGCAAGGGTCCCATACTGGCTGAGACTTTGCTTTCGATGCTATATTAAACATGTAGGACTGCAACACAGTCTGGACTGCCTGGGATGGGTAGGCTCTGCCTAAGTTTCCATATTTGTTACCCCAGGACTAAGAGCGTCACTGCACAGAGAACCAAAAGGACATCCAGGAAGCTCATGGTTGGGCAGTAGTACACAGGTGTCTGGGATTTGGGTTGGATATGGCCTGGCCTCCCAAAGGGAGACACTTTGGAGACTCGGTTGAGCCAGGGCCTTAGAGCTGCTATGTTGTTGCTATGTCCTCAGGCACACAGCATCTGGAAAGTCTATCGGACAGACACTAAAAGGTGACCAAGAACAGGAGAAAGAACAATGGGCTGAAGGTGCCAAAGTGGGGTCAGGATTGGCTCGTGGGCTTCTTGCCCAGCTTAATTGTTTTCATTCTCAAAATGATTCCTAACAGCTGGGCCAATGATCGTCATGTGCAGATTCCACAGGCGGCTGGGAGAAGCCAGAGGGCTGGGCAGAAGATCTGTGAGTACAGCACCTGCCTTGCATAGCTGGGCTGAATGAAGATGAGCCTAAGGAGGCCCATGGGCCCATCTGTCCTGCCTTGTGTGGGTGGGTGCTTTGACTCCAAGCTGAGTTTAGGCTTTTATGCCATTGGTCTCTCTCATTTTCCTCCAGCTGATACCCAGGGTGGCCATTTTGAGGTCTTTCCCTGGCTACCTGAGCCATGACTTAGCCTCTGAGTTCCTGTTGTCTACAGCTAGCTTTCCCAGGTGGCCGGGGCAGAGGGCCAGTAAGGCCAAAGGTTAAATACAAAATTCAGAGAGGATAAATGGGCAGCATTTTAGTCTGTGTTTTTGTGCAGCTGGCCTGACCCTGGCAAATCATAGGATGCACGCTGACCTTTGGTCACGAGAGGTACTGGACACAGCATGGGACTGAACAGTGCCACCCAGAACTGCCCTGACTACACCATAAGTTGCAAAAAACTGCAGCTTTCAGCCCCGGAGCAGACAGCTTATGTGAGAACAATGCTGCATTGTAGCTGCACCCATGACCTCCAGGCTGATACATTTTTTTTTTCAAGGCAGGGGCTACTTTCTTTGACTGTGATGGTCAATACTGATTGGCAACTTGACAGTCTCTAGGTTCAATCACTTGGATAACAAACCTCTGCATATATCAAACTGAGCACTTAAGTGCCTTGCAACATAATTTCATCCAAATTGTCCTTATACCTACCATGTACTTAACAGGAAGTGTGTCCAACAGCTTTACATGGAGATATTGCCATTCTTCCTGGTTTGTAAAAGTCACACTAAGACACAAAGAGAGTAACTACCTTGTCTAAACATCCCAGGCTGCATCCCAGAGCAGAGGCTGAGCTTAGTCCTTTGATCATGATACCAGTCTATGTGCAGACTATGTGCAAAGTACTGTGCTTGGAGTTCCTTCCTCCTCTGACCACCATCCTGAAACAACAGGATGAAGCAGCATCTTGCCAAGCTTCATGACAAAGATCCTGTGCTGGGGCCAGAGGCCACAGCTGAGTTGGGCTAACTGCCTTGCCTCCAGGCTCCAGCCAAATGTGGACCAGGTCAAAGAGAACAGCAATGGGACATAGTGCACCACTGGAGTTCTCTCAGCCCAGCCCTGCTGGCCAGGTCACACTTGGCCTCCACGGCCTGATTGTAAGTAGGTCACTTGGCACTTTAGAAATGTCCTGAGTAACCTTAACATTAGGTTTGTGGGGTGATGCATGATGTTTGTTCTAGATCCTGATCACTCAAGGGTCTCAAAGTCTTTGACCATGTGTCATAAATGTGCAAAAGTCAACCAGGATTGCATGTAGACAGTAAATACAGAGGCTCTAAGTTGTATCAAACAGGGCTGTTAAGAGCTTTGGTGTCAGGGTGATGGAGACAAACCAAAGGAGCCCAGCAGGGTAGAAGTCCCTTTGGAGCGTGTTTTGAGTCTGCCAGCAAGGGCTATTATATATCATCATAGGATCCTGGCCAACAGCTGGATTTCTTTCCTGGGGGACCCATTAACACATTACATTTTGGAGACAGAAGTTGGAGAAGGTGACCTGTCAGTTTGTTCCCTTTTAGCTGCTGACTCCCTGAGACTGTTGGTAAAGGACCCATGTCTCAGAGGGCCTCTTCTTTGCTATGCTGGGTGTCTATATGATATCGGATGCATATGTAAGGTGATGGGGCCCTGCTGCCTGGGGTACCTTGCTTCAATAGCCTGTAACAACAACACAGCTTTAACAGAGATAAAATGGCATGTGGGGAAAGGCAATAGTGTTAGTCATTTGGGGTATGATATGCAAGGGAAGGCCTTTCTGAAGTTGAGCCTGCTGTGTAAATCTGTCAGAGAGAAACCAGCTCTCAATGCTAAAGCTGTACTAGTATGAACCCTGATGTCACCCAGACCTGAAACCACTTCAACTTTGTGCTTTCTAAGTACAGGAAACAATCATAAGTTTCTGCACTCCATACACCTCCCTTAAAGCGCTCCATCCCTGCTAACTCCAGCAAAGGCTTAAAATCAGATGAGGGGCAGGAAGGATGTTCCTGTGAAGACAGGAGTCCAGGAGGTGGCAGCCGTTGCATAACTGTAGTGTGTGAGGTGTGAGGAGTTGCTGGCCCATTCTAATCACAGACCTAGAGATAAGCACCTTCCCAAACCAAGGGGCAGGCCCCAGGGAAGAGGGTTTCCTATCTTACTTCCCATCCTGATGGTTTCCCTTCCATTTCCCAGGACAAAGACCAAATCCATGGACTGTGGTTCACCCAAGACCTGCACCATACCCACAGAGGCTCTTGTCTGCAGTGGCTACAAACAATCTGAGCTGTCTTCTAGAACAGCAGGCAGGGGGCAGGACCTCTAGTGTGTCAGGCACATAGTTGTCAGGACTATCACCACAGGCAATGACTGACTGCCTCAAAAGGGCAGCCTATGTGACCTGAGTAATTTTAGCTTCCCCTCTGATCTGTGTGCCTTTCCCAGGCACAGAGTCACGGCATGGCAATTAAATGACTGAAATGCATTTGCTCTGCTTTAATTGCTTCCTCCATCAACTGAGAAGGAGAAACAAGAATTAATTATGACCTCAGAAAGATGGGACAAGGACATTTAAGGCTATTCTAGGGTCTCAAAAGTACATGTATCTAAGGAATTTGGCCTTGTTGGTTAGGTTCTTAAGTATGAAAGGGAACTGGGTGCTCTGGATGGGTCTACAGAGACAACACAGAAGGGAAGGGCCTTGGGACGCCCCTCCATTCTACAATAAAGGTATGTGGAAAAGGAGCCCCACACCTTAAATAGGTGGCTCTGGGTTTGAAAGACAAGCTGTTTCATGTTTTTACAGAGACATGAATTCTTAAAAATCAAGAGGGACATTGGAGATGGGATAGGGTCCACCTTCTTTTGGGTTTGTATTGTCCTCTGCAGAATCTGGGAATAGGCAGCCTATCACTTAAAAGGCAAGTTCTGCATTTTTAGATGGCCCTGTATTTTAGATGACTTTTCTTTCTATCAAGTTCAAATTAATTTCTCCAGGCCTTCCATCCTTCACGAACCACGAGAAATCCATTTGTCCCTTCTCCCTCTGCCCTCTTTCAGGTCTTTGAAGATGGCTATCACATGCCCTGCTCACTTCTGGCCTGCTTTTCTCTAGGCAGATATGTTGGCTTGTCAAACAACCAATTTCATAGCCATTTAGGGCAGTTTCTATCAAGGCCACAGTCTGCCCACATCAGCCTTCTTGTCTTGCTGTGCCCTCATGGTAATTGTACTGCCAACCTGGGCCCTAACCTCCCTCAGTATATGAGCAAAAAACCTGGTTTCATTTGGAGAATGACTCACTGGTGCTCAGAGAGGCAGAGGTGCTAATGTCAGACCCACAGCTCTAGAAGAGAGGCAGTGAAACAGGCCTCGGTCTGGGCAACTCTATGTCTCCCTGGCAGGCAGCAAATACTAGCAAAGATTTCCCAATGAAGAAAAGCAGACAGGCAGACAGTTGGAGTTAGTGCAAAAACGGGTGTTTTTATCGATTATAAGGTGTTACTACCTCTCTGGCTCACATCATAGAGACCATGCAAACCCAGCACACTAGACCCCACCTTGAAGTTCTACTCAGAGCTGAACAGTGTCCTATCTCCCCTCCTTGCTGTAGTACTTTGCCATCCCTGTTCCTGCTCCTCCTTCAGGCCCATATCACCCCTACCTTTCTCTTCTTCCTCTTCCCTCATCTTACCCAACGTCACAATTCACAGGCTTCATCCATACATATTCCCAGACACTTAGTTCCAAAGAAACGTGATTAAGGAGAAACAGAGATGGAGGTTTCCATTGGGAGCACCAGTTGATTTGGGGAGGATCCTAACGAGTGCTCTGGGAGTGGAGCTGCCAGGGCTGGTTGGTTCCCACTGCAATCTGTAGTAATGAGGCCTGGCTCAGCTGCTTCCTGCCCTAGGGCTATGTGTTGCTGTACAGTGGAATGGGGATTTGATCTGTAAGTGGGCAGTTTACTTTTTATTCCCCCCCCCCCCCGCTAGAGTAGGAAGCAAAGGGAACTCTGGCAACGGATGCTCTATAAACCCTGCCAGCCTCAAAACTGAGTCTATCTCACACATGGAAAACTCCCTTCTCCACCCCCACCATGGAGATAAATGATAATAAAACATTAACCACCGGCTCTGGCTT
This sequence comes from Phyllotis vaccarum, assembly GCA_033318265.1. Taxonomy (NCBI): domain Eukaryota; kingdom Metazoa; phylum Chordata; class Mammalia; order Rodentia; family Cricetidae; genus Phyllotis; species Phyllotis vaccarum. The sequence continues at coordinate 99,489,475 of JARWLC010000012.1, read as the reverse complement.
TCCTGATAAATAGGGGATGATTTCCTTTAAAAGACCTTTGTGTTCTGTTGCTGCCAAAGATGTTTAAACCATAGCCATGAATAACTTTTCTCCCTGAGGCTCCAGCTGAGTCTGATTTCCCTGGGAGGGGCTCCACCAGTCACGTGCTCTTAGTGGGCAACAGCTGTCTGGAACTAGGTGTAGAAGCCAGAAAGGTGGCACCGGTCCTGAGCCCAGCAGTAAGATGGGCATCGTCTTTGGCTTCAGGTGTACAGCAGGGAGGTGACTGGAGATCCAACAAGATGGAGGCTGCTGCCTTCCTCTCAGGGCCTCAGAGAAGGCTGTGTTGGACATTCCTCTTCTTAGGAATGGAAATGTGGCAGCTGGGCTTGACCTACTCCCAAAGCCCCTGAGAAAGGGACTGACCGGGGAAGGGGAAAGAATGTTTGGCCACAGCTGAGCTCTCCTCTGCTCGCTTTCAAGTCTTTCCAGTGGCTGGGAGGGTTTGGGGTGGAGGAACCTAAAGAAATAGGAAATTCATTATTAGAGTTCAGATCTGGAATGTTCCCAAAGGCCCATGTGTTAAAAGCTGGGTCCTCAGCTTGGTGGCATTAGAAGATGGTACAAAACCCCAATAATTGATGCATATTTAGAGGAAATATTCAAATTTCAACCTGTTCCCTCTCCTCTCCTCTTGCTGACTGTCATGAAATGAACAAGGCTCCTCTGCTGTATGCTTCAGCCATGAAGTGTCCATGCCACTACAGGTTCAAAGTGACAGGGTCACATGACTGTGAAACCTCTGAAATTGTGAGTCGCAACTAACCTGTCTTATTAATTTTTTTTAGATTTGTTCTATGTGTTTAGGTGTTGTGTCTCTGTGTATGCGTGTCCACCAAATTTCTGCCTGATACCTACCGATAGAAATCAGAAGGCATCGGATCCCTTGGAACTAGAGTTATAAATGGTTGTAGGCCACCAGGTAGGCGCTGGGAGTGGACCTGATTCCTCTGCAAAATAGCAAGTACTCTTAACCACTGAGCTATCTCTCCAGCTGCTTTCTTATTTTTAAATTGATTAGCATAGTATCAGAAAGCTGACAGATCGGTGGAAGGTGTGTGAGTCTCAGAGAGATGAAATAGGGAAGAGTTTTAGGGAAGACTAGAAGAAGAATAGAAGATAAAGAGGGGGAAAAGAGCTGGTGGGAAGAAGGAAGCCCCTACCTGCCTCTGCCTCTCTTCAAGCCTTCTGTGGCCCTATTGACTGCCCATCATGTAGTGCGGACTCTCACCTCCTGAGGCCCTGAAGAAATAACAGTGAAGGAGCACATACATGCAGAGAGGAAAGGGGACCCTAGCTGTGTTATCCAAGGAGGGATGTTATCCAGGGACATTATCCTGTGTTATCCAGGAAGGGAGCTCTGCAGAAGGTTTTCTATGTACAGAAGCCAGAAAACTTAGTTAATTATTTTAGATTTTTTGCATTTGTCTTGTTCACTTGGTTTATCACTCGTGGTCCAATGTTTTTCCTTGGTTCAAGACTCCAGAGGCAGCCTTTAGCTACTGCCTGCCTCTCCTTGTGCCCTGAAAATACCTATATTAAGTTATTCAAGTATAAAAGCTATGGCTCTCTAAAAGATGTTTATCTTGGATAAAGATCACAGTTCTGTTGTAAGAACCATGATTCCAAGGGAACAGTATCTTCAAGACAGAATAATACTGATACACATATGAACTCACCATGGAAGTGGAGGTGTGAGAAAAGCTACATACATTCAAACCAGATAAGATCTCAGCACCGAGAAGTGGACACAAAGTTCCACTCCGACCAAGAAGCTATTTGTAATTGATGCCTGTTGGGAAAAGGGAAAAAAGTCATTTTTCTCAAGTGAACTGAGTGTTACTATATCAATCACACTCCAAGGCAGGTCCCATTCATGCCCAGAAGTAGTTCGCCAACACAGCATAGACACCATGGTGTGTGTGTGTGTATGTGTGTGTGTGTGTTTGTGTGTTAGGGGTGCGCTTTTTGTTTTGGCTTGATTTGGTATTTTTTTTTTATATTATTGGTTTTTTTATTTTTAGTTTATCTGTTTTGGGGTTTCTTCTGTTGTTTTTTTTTTTTTTTCTGTTTTCCTTTTCTGAGAGAGAGAGAGAAATAACATGATGTTCAGTGAATAGAGAAGTGGGAGCTTGGAGAAATTGGGGCAGGGGAGAAGAATATGATCAAAATATACTGTTTGAAAAAAATTAAATGACCAACAAAACCATTTTATAACCCTAATGTGGCCTGGGAGAGAGTGACCTAGTCTAGAAACAAAGCTAAATAGCTGGTCTGTGGAAGTGTTAGAAACCTGAGAGGTAAAGAACACGTAGGGCTTCAGGAGTAAACAGGAAGTAAACTGCTGTGACCAGCACAGGCATAGCATCTTCTGTTGAGATGAGAAATAGGTAGGGTGGACCAATTTTAACAGAGTTACAAGGCAAGGAGAGGCAAATGTGGAGGACAGTACTGGGTGAGAGCTGGACACAGTCTTCCGAACCCAGCAGCATTGCTATCTTTATCCAAGAATGATCTGAGTCCTGACAATATGAAGTGTGTGTTTAATCAAGAAAAACTTGACTGTGTCAAGTGTGTGATTAATCAAGAGAAATTTCTGTAGCTCTGTGTAGAGAAGAGCAAGATGCTGGTGATGGTGGGTGGCATCAATAGCAGGCTGAATGAAGGAGTACAGTGGTAGGCCTGCAGCTATTTGGCCTCATCTTTGAATTCAGGAGTAGTTACAGGCCTCCCCTGTTGGCCTCACCCCTCCTCATACCACACCTGTCATCTACTAGAATACATCCACTTGGATTCCAGTCCCAGTGAAGGGAACCTAAGCTGGGCCCATGCAGGAAAAGTGTTCTGGGGAAGGAGATCGGAGTCATGTCTCTAGGCACAACCCTCAGCCAGTGCAGGCTGATGTGACACTGAGAAACCTTCTACATATTCTTCAAAAGGTCCTGGGTGGGTTCCAGTGACCAAAGACTCGGAAAGGGGTCATCTCAAACAACTTTATGTTATTTCTCTCTCTCTGCCTGTCCCTTCCTGTCTCGCGCCTTCTTTGCCCGCAAACAAGACGCAGTACAACAGGATCCTTCTGCAGCAGGTTTATTGAAGCTTCACACACTAGGGCAAAGAACGGAAGACCCCGAGCCTCCCAGGCAGGCCGCTTTTATAGGCAACATTGTTTATCTCTGACGTGGGCCTTTCCCATTGGTCAGCACACCCTCACCCGATATGATGTATCTGTCTGGGGGCCAGGCTTCTTGCTGGAAAATTACAAGGTGTCATGCGCAGTGACTTGTTTACTAAGGAGCTTCCTTAAACCGCTTAGTCATAGGCCCGATACAAGCGCCATCTTTAGGGTGTGGCTGGCTCCCTACATCTCCCCCTTTTCTTATATTTAAAATGAGGGAGGCTATCCAGTGGATGGAAACAGAGGTTTGTCCTCCCAAAACTTCTGGGAACTATGTACAAAGGAGACATTCCTGATGCGTCCACCAGGTACACCTCCCGACCAGCCCGGCACCTTTGTGGGAGATGGGATTTGTGTGCCTTGCCCATATGCAGACAAACATGTTCCATGGAACCCCTCAAACTCTTAAGGTGGAACCATTGCAGTGCTTAGCCTTACAATCCACATGGAAACTATAACAGGTATGCTCTAATGAGGTGCAATGGCAATTAAGCCTCTCAGTGCAAGAGCCATACCTATACAGTATACACAATCAACCATGCTCAATTCCAAGCAATAGGCCAAAGCCTGCCCAAACTTCCTCACCAATCAGGGAGAGGCATACCTTCCGCAAGGTTAGGTGACCACAATCAGTCAAGCTTAAAATTTTTGCTCATTCAGAGCTGCCAGCCAAATCGTAGGGGATTGTCTATCTTCAATAGCCATTAAGGCTTGGGTCAAAATTGTCCTTTCTCTCTTTCTGGACGCTCGCATCTGGCAAATCAGCCAAAGACTGCCTCCGAATCCCACCACCATGAGGATCTCAAGGGTTCCCATGCCAGCCCATTCCTTCAGGTACGAGACGGCTGAGGAAATCCATGTGGAAAGGCCCTCTGTTAAGGACAGGTCCAGACGGGTGGAATTAATCTGAACGATGGCAACGCGGAGCTCTCGTAGCGTCTGCTCAAACTCTGAAGACCAATTCTGTAAGATAAACTGAGAAAGGCTTTTCGACAAGTTAGCTGCCCTAGAAAATTTTTCATACTGAATGGAGGTAACACAAAGTCCAGGAAGCTTTTGTTCACATCTCAATTGGGCCATTTGCCATAAAATGTCTAATTGTTTTTGTACCAAATCAATACGCTGGTTAACCAGCATAAGTCCTCCTTGAATTTGGGTATTAGCGGATGCTTGCCTATCTAGGGCCATGGTTATGGAGGCCGATAAATTATTAACAGCCCGAGCAGTTTGTACGGTGTTGGAAAGGGCGAGGGCTGAAGCGGTTGCTGTGGCCCCTACAGCCGTGACTGTAACAATCCCAACAATTATAGCAGAAATGCCAAAATCTCTTTTAGGTCGAAACAAACTCATGCTGCTAGGAGCCTCAACCGGCACAGGCACAAATCGTGGCATGCGAGTCACCATCGCAAAGGAATACTTCTGAGCATCCCAACAAAGGGTATAAAAGCAGGTGCTCTGGGCACACTCTAAAACATCTTTATCTATAGAAACATTACTTACAATCCAAATAAAGGGTGGCCACACACACACGGGGGCAGCCGATATTGCTTGTTCAAAGACAAGTTGTTCTATAAAAGGAGCGACTGAGTCAGGGTCTCCAAAGATCTTTCTTGCTGCCTCCATCATACGTGCCACAAAGTCTACAAATGGTTCATTTGGTCCCTGGATAATCTTAGTAAGCTGATTGCTACCCTCTCCTTTTTTAGAGAGTGCTTTCCAAGCACGAATGGCAGTGGCTGAAATTTGAGGGTAAATCCCCCAAGGAAATTGGGTCTGCTGTGTAGCATACTGTCCTTGCCCAGTCAACATCTCAAAGGTCCATTCCCTCTGTTCAGGGGTTATGGCCGCAGCATTTACTCTAGCCTGTTCTTGAGCTATCTCATGCCATAGAGCCTTCCACTCTAGATACTGACCCATGCTTGACAGGGAAGCTTTAGCCACCGTCTGCCAGTCTGATGGAGTCAGGTTCCATAAGGCAAGCCGATCAAGTTGTGTAACAGTGAAGTTGGCATTTACACCAAACTTGCAGACAGATTCTGCAAGTTCTTTAATCTGACTAAATTCTATTGGGGCATAAACCCGATCATTATTTTGGCCCTCATATACCGGAAATGCTAAACTAAGTTGTCGCCTCGTGGCCTCCGGCAGAAAAGAAAAGTTTGTAGCACCGCTCACACCATAAGGAGGAGGAGCTGTAGGCAGAGGTCTGTGCATTCGCTGGCTTTCTGCCTTGTGCCTGTTCTTTCTGATTTGGTTACGAGGAGGATCATCAGGGTAGTATCTCTCTGCCTCATATTTGGCTGCCTCCTCTTCCAAATCAAATTCATCTCCTGGGTCTAGTGGGTCTTCCTCATCTACATGGCTGGATTTAGAGGAAGAAATGGAAGATTCTATTTTATCCCTGATCTCTAAATTAGCCAATTCTTTCCAGGGGAAGGTAAGTTTGGTCTCTTTCCTTCTTCTAACCTCTGAATTTTTCTCTGAATTTTTCTCATAATTTTTCTCGAAACTTTTCTCCCCCATACCAGTACCGGGGGGTCCTTTTTCCTTTTTCTCCCCCATACCAGTACCGGGGGGTCCTTTTTCCTTATGTACAGTTTCCTTGGGGCGCGCTCCCAATCTCTCATCCCGCTCGGTTTCTGATAGGCTATCCTGAACCTCTCTCAACCTCATCTGTCCCTCCGTGACTACTGGCAAGCAGGACTCATCCTTTAAACAATTCTTGATCATCTTCCATATAGCTTTGGTGCCCATCCTTAAATCTGAGATCATCGACTGCGAAGTACCCATGATACCGTTAGCAACGCGGCTTATCCGCGTCCGGTTTATCCGCAAAACGAAACCAAAGAGCGCTGCCGCTTACCTACGTCGGTCTTAGGCACTCAGCACCGAAATCAATGAAAAAGAAAGGCAACCACAAGAAAGATGATCAGGGTGACTAGAACCAAACCTAATCCTGCCAAAACCTTCTGCCAGTAAGCACTAAAAACCAAACCTCAGTCAGGGACCATACCTCTCCGAGCGAACACTCTGCAGTTCTGAATCCTCCTCGTCACCGAGGGGTCTCCGCTGGTGCAGCTGATGTTGTCTTTCCCGGGTTTTCGGCACCACTTGTCTCGCGCCTTCTTTGCCCGCAAACAAGACGCAGTACAACAGGATCCTTCTGCAGTAGGTTTATTGAAGCTTCACACACTAGGGCAAAGAACGGAAGACCCCAAGCCTCCCAGGCAGGCCGCTTTTATAGGCAACATTGTTTATCTCTGACGTGGGCCTTTCCCATTGGTCAGCACACCCTCACCCGATATGATGTATCTGTCTGGGGGCCAGGCTTCTTGCTGGAAAATTACAAGGTGTCATGCGCAGTGACTTGTTTACTAAGGAGCTTCCTTAAACCGCTTAGTCATAGGCCCGATACAAGCGCCATCTTTAGGGTGTGGCTGGCTCCCTACACCTTCCTTCTGGGTCCTAGAACTATTTCTCCCTCAATAAATAGTACAGAAGTTGTCCGATTCTGCTTCCCATATGTTTTATAAAAGGGAAATGGAGGTGAAGCAATTATCTAGAATAAATGATAAAACTTTGGGAAGAGAAGGAGCTATGATAAGGGGCTGATGGGAAAGCTGTTTGGAAGGTGAACTCAAGATTGTGCTCCAGCTCTTCAGAATCATCCCTTTTCTACTGTCCTTGAGTATATGTGCAACCTAGTGCTGGTCCACGGCTCGTACCAAGGCCTAGGCAGAGGTGCAGTGGTGTGCTGTAATCATGATTTACAGCTGGACAAGGGGCCACCATATAAGGACATGGAACTCAAAAGCCATTGCCAAAGAAAGTTCTCAGGGATGGAGGTATTTCTAAGCAGTCCTAAATTTAGCTGAATTTATAATGGGCTTTAAGCAGATATCCCTGGCATTCGTGGAGCCTTCAGGTAAGTCCTCATCGTCAGGATCATCATCGTGGAAATGGAAATTAATGGAGTAATAGGGAGAATCAAGGGGCCTGGTCTGAGTTCTCTATTGGCCATACATGTTTCTGTAGCACCCTAGTCCTGAGAGACAGATACTGTTTCTCTGTCTTATGGGTAAAGAAATAAGACTTGGAGAGTCATGATAATTGTCCCAGAATAATTGAGCAATAATCGGCAGAGGAAGTATCCAAAGCTTTAGCTTGGTTTCAGTGACCCCAAAGGCCATTAATTTAACCCTAACCTCCTTTAAACTTCTCTGCTCCACAGGGTGAAGAGGCTGGGAGTCCAGCCATCAATCTTTATGTGGGTTATTTGGTTGCTAATTAGGTTCTTAATCAATTGTTAAAGACCAAATGTGAGGAGGAGAACAGAGAGGGCCCTGGTTGTGGCCTTAACCTGCAGGAGACTGGAGGCAGTACCAAGTACCTTGATAGACACTTGGGGTCGCCATTTCCAACATACAAAGAGCAGAGACAAGGAAAGGCCCAAAAGTACCAGCTTCCAAGGCCTTTTAGCTACAGGATGCCCAAAGAAGTGGTAGTCACCCCTGTAGTAGGAGGTTTCTGGCCCAGACTTTCGGGCCTAACCTCAAAGTTTAGGTCCGCAGACCCGCAGACCCCCAGACCGGCAGTCCCACAGTCCCACAGTCCCACAGAGACACACAGACACTTTCAGTAGTTTTTGGCTGATCAGCCTCAGGCCCAGGCATATCACTTGCTAGCTCTCTACCCTTCATCTAACCCATGATTCTTCCTGTTCAGCCATGCGGCTCGGTACCTTTCTTTAGAGCAGCATGGTTGTCCTCTGCTTCTTCCGGGCCTCTCTCTGGAATTCTCTCTGTCATTCTGCTCTCAGACTTTTCCTAGTCTGGTAGCCCCGCCCATACTTCCTGCCTGCCTTTGGCCAATCAGTGCTTTTTATTAAACCAGTAGGTGGCACAATTATTTACCATGAAACAGCACAATTCCCTACACACCCCTATGACAAAATGAGATGGTCAATCTAATATGAGAAAGGATTTCTTTTGCTTCGTGGTTTTACAGGTTTGGGCCCATGGTCCATTGGCTTTGGTGTTTGGGAGCCTATAGCATAGCAGAGCATCATGACCAAAGGGCATACTGTGGAGCAAAGCTACTCACTCACCTGATGGCTTCAGGAAGCAGAGAAAGGAGGAAGGGCTAAGGTCCCAACATTTTCTTAAAGAGCACTCCTTTTTTCCATACATGTAGCTACCCCCCACTAGGGCCTATCTCCTAAATGTTCTACAACATGCAAATAGCACCTAACTACAGACAGTAACTTTAAAGTCCTCAAACCGTATGTTGGAAATGAGTTATAGAAGACATCGAGTACTGTCTTCACTATCCAGTGGGCTGCTAAGAGGCTGACCTGGGCTTGTGTGGGCACAGACATTCTGAGGGAGCCTGTCCTGCTATGACAGCACATTTCTCTTTACAGTCTCCCTACCACTGACTCAACAGAGTGATAGGCAGAAAGTCTATTGTAGCCAGTCACTGAATTCCTAGCTCCCTCTCCTGCCAGGCCTGAGAAGATGAGCTAGGTTATGGGGTACAAGAGCATCAAGAGACTTATAAAAGAGGTGAAGGTGAACAGGACATTGAGGCTGAGTCACGGTGATGGGGTATGAGAAGCAATGTACACACTGGTCCTATGGGGAGCCGAGGATGGAGACTCCCCTTAGCCGACAGAGAAGAAGAAACAGCTAGAAGCATAGAAGCAGGAAAGACAGGTCTTTGGAATGCCTCATATCTGATCACCTTTCTACCTCAGGGCTGTTAAAGGAATTCCCTTTCTCTCTGTGCTGCATGTTTCTTTTCCTGCACTGGGTTGGGGTGGCTCTATTGCTGCATTGGCTGATGGGAGATTCTCTCCTTTGCACCCATGCCAAAAATGTTGGCTTGTAAAGAGAAGGCATGACCAAGGTTGGAAGTGTACTTTTTTTTTCCCCAGGCAGCAAAAAAGAGTAGGCTTCATGCACTGGGTTATTACAACAAGCTGTTCTTTTCTTTTTTACCCTAGCAGCAAACCAGACATCATAAGGTCAAAACTGACACCATCATATTTTCAAACAAATTCTATGACTTAACCAAAGCCTCAAAAGCATAACAAATGTTAATTTAAAGTCTATTTATTTTCTTCAGTTACCATTTCTTCCAATGATTTTTATCAGTTTCCACGATGGCTATGAGGGGGACCAAAGACATTCCACTTGTCACCATTTCTTTCGGAACCATTTGCCACACGTGCATCCACTGTGGGATAGGAAAATGATTTCCCTGGAAGCCAGGAGTCACACAACTGCCCCATCCTTCTAGCGTCCCATGGGGTCAAAGAATCCCCATTGTAATTAAAGTCCTATTACTCGTTTCTGTTACCTCCTTAGCTATAAATGAGGGCCAGTGCAGCTGCCAGAGCCCAGAATGACACAGATACAATGTGATGTGTCAGACACTCGTGTTTCTCTTTTATGAGATCAGCTTTTATAACTTTGCAGTCAACCCACCAACAAACTATAAACTTGGCTTATTGGAAACAGGCATATCAATCACGAGGAATCAACTGTCGGCAACTCACCCCCTGGGCTCTCCTGGATATGAGTTTGTCCTTAGAAAGCCAAGTAGAAGAAGTCCAGCTCCACCTTGCCATGTGTAGGCACATGTTTGGGGCCACCTGACATATTGTTCCAAAAAAAAAATATCCTATCATGTTTTGCATAATATTTACGGGTTTGGTATCATGGCCTGGCTCTTTTCAAAACTTATTGCAGAGGAGTCCAGATTCTATGAACGCCCCCAAATATTACCCACAAAAATATTTTCTAATCCGTTTGTGGCCACAGAAATGTCTTTGTTTTTGTGATCCCAGAACGCATGGCAGAGCTTAGGGACCATATTCTACTTCAAAGGAATTGCTCAAAGCAGACACCCGCCTCTTAAATCTGAGTAGCAATTGGAGAGAATCACCAGTCTGCTTTCAGGCATATTCTGTTTTACCCTGTCTTCTTATCTCCTTTGCTACACACATCTTTTCCTCTAGCACAAGTAAACCTCCAAGACTGGGGGTGCCAAAACCTTGGGAGCCTCTTTAATGCAATAGCTGTGTTCCCCTTTGGGGGGTGTTTACTGGTCTATGCATGACTCTCTTACCTCAATATCTGGGCATTCAGGTAGGGATGAGAAGCAGTTCCATGCAGTTTCATGATGCAGGCACTGTTAAAAGTCATGTCTCCATAGCAACAACAGAGTTACCTCATACAACAGCATTCAGATGTTAGTGACCACAGAAGCATCTTCTTGTTGTTGTTGGGTGTTTTTGTTGTTGTTTTTAACGTGGAGCATCAGCTGTCTACAGAGGATTTGTTTGTTTTCGTGTTCTAAGCTTCTATTTAGAGCTCTTTGGGGAAGTGTCATATATTTGGAGAGCAACAGCAGATCCTCCCGTGCCTCCACGACACCGTACAGAATTCTTCCCCATGAAAAGAAGAGGGTTTCTTCTGGGGAGGTGATGTCATCACTCATGTCTGCTCTGCCCCTGCAGGTTGCCAAAGGGTTGTTTCGATGTTTTGAATTCAAAATTCCTATTTTCTGAGCCTCAGCGGGATCTGGCCCACTCAACACTTGGTCAAGGGCTGTTCATGGGAAATCCAGGTGCTTGAGTGGGAGTGGAACTGAGCATGACTACTGCTACAGGGTTTCCCGTCCCTGCCCAGCTTGCAATCACAGACTCAGAGCAGGAATCCTGTCAGCATGGCAGCATTCCCACTAGCCTGCTCTGTTAAGCATTGTCAGGGATGACACTGATTTTAGGCACCTCCCCCAAAGGTTCACTCTTTGCATTCTTAAACAAGAGAGGAAAGGCATCATTCCTCTGTATTAATGGCTTCCAATGCAGAAGGCAGAAAGGATTGTTCCCATTGTCACAAAATTGAGAGTTGGGTGCTAGTGGTGCCTTAGTGGTAGAGGTTCCTGATCCTGATCCAGATTTTACAGTGCCCTGGAGGCCCCTCTTTTTTACCCCACCACAACTATAAATGGTTCAGCTCAAATGTTTCCCAGTGCTGAGGATGACTGGGCATCTCCATTTCACAGAACGATGCAGGAATCCCAGCACAGTGTGAATCCTTAGCAGTTCCTCGCTCTGCTCCTATCAATGGGAGGCAAGCCCTGGCTTATTTATTAACTGTGTGAGGAAATGCCTGTGTATTCACCAGAGAGCTCCCAAGCAGAGAAGAGCTTTCTTGTGACCAGCAAGTTTGCAGCCTATGCTAATCCCTCCTGGAAAGCCTTCCATCCCTGAGTTATGATCTCGGTCGACATTGTCTCACATTGCCTCCCTGTTATTAAAATTCCTTTCTGCACAATTCATACAAGTATAAATCCTTTCTTTAAAGCCTAATAAGACTTCCAGAAAATTAGATTCTCTGTTTTAAAAGTTGTCTTTACAGCATTATAATTCTCCCTACACACCTCCTTGTCTGTCTCTCTTCTGCAGCCCGGGTCAGGTAAGGGCATGGAGATGTACACAGTGGCCTTTGGGAGTCTATCTCATGATCACATTTAGAACCCCTATCTTTACCCATTTGATATTTCTGTTTTATCATTAGTCTTCCAATCATATGATCAGAATTATTCCTTAAAATGTGATTTTTATGTGAACTAGATATGACCAATTTCTTTTGTTTGTTTTCCACTCCGGTGGAAATGAGAGACAGAGCATGAGGAAGGAGAAGTCCAGGACTCACTGGCATGGAAACCAGCAAGAGTTCATGCTAGACAAATTCCCCTCCAGTTCTCGTAGTTGGCGTCCTCACTTTTTTCCTAAGCATGTGTGGCTAAGTCATACCAAGGCAAACTCAGGTCAACATGACAAATATCTAGGTCCTTAGAGTGTCAAACCCACTTGCTCACATCCATGGGAAAAGATGATGTCAGGCTAAAATGAGAACCTTGCTTGGCCTTGACTAGGCTGGGCCAGGCCAAGCATTCAGTGGTTCAAGTTCCATGTTGTAAAGATATGGTTGTCTCAAAGATACCCAGGTTGGAAAGAATGGTTTCTAAGGTCCTATGGAGTTTCTGCACCAGCTCTTCATAGCTGTCACACCCAAGACAATACTTAGGATACCTAAGTAACATGGTGTCTTGGAAGCTGATATGGTTACACTAATAAGCTAAGCATCCGTTCATGGACAAGAGAAGGCGCAGAGAAACTGCAGTATCTGATAACCACTTAACAGTGGAAACTGAAGGAAAAAACATTCACAGAGCTGGATTTTGAATTGCAAAGAGCTAGTGCCCACATTACCTCTGGATATAGAAGGAATTGGGGGCAGGAAGGGAGGGAAGCCGACTCTGAGCATCTCCACACCCTCTAGGACCTCAGATTTCCTTGTTGAAAGTGAGGTGAAGACATGGAGGAGCAGGAAGAACATGAAGAATGACACGTGATTTCCAGTGTAGAGTCTACGTCCCACAGGGTCATCTTCCCTGGGTAAATCCCAGCACTGATTTGATTGATTCTCTATATTCTTCCATTCCGGATGAAGAGAATGTTTCTTGATGTAGCTGCTGCACCAGTCAAAGGCTTGGTTTCAGGCCCTCCCCTTCTCCCTCAGCCACTTTCTCCAGAAAGAACTGTCCGGACCACTTTTCTGTGAGGTTAGCCAAGAGTGGGGTGGGTCTTTGGCACCTCATGGGCTCTCTGCCCCTTTCCAGGCAGCATCCAATTTAAGGTCTTCACCACTCAAGCCCCCCATCCCTGCTTAACATGAACTGCAGTACCCTGCAGTATCCAGCTACTCCAAAGCCTGGGCTTGGAAAATAAAGCCCAATTGTAACAGAAGGAGAACCTTCCTGCATTTCCTTGAAGAGCCTGTCAGCAACTTAGCTGCACAAAGCCCTGGGGACACCGAGCTGGCCCTTCAGCTACAGAATACAGCACAGCCATACAGAGGATTTTCTGAGTTGTTCTGACCCGGGCTCTGGGATTTGACTTCCCTGAGATCACATAGCACGAGAAGGTAGGGAATTCTCCTTAGGGAGCAGGGAGTGCATTACTTAGGATCAAGATTCAAGTGTGTTCTTTTTGGATTAGACAATGTTTCCCTTTCTATTTTCCTTTACATAACCTTATCACTTAGTTGCCTTTACTTCTGTTGCCTCTGCCTTCCCTGGCCCCCAAACCTGCTCTGTTTGCAGAACAAACTCTTCTCACTGGATGGCTCAATGCCTCATGAGTCTAGCCCCTCTTTTCCATTTTAGCCACACCCAGTAGGTCTTATTAAGGTGCTGTATCCTCTTATGTGCTGTAAAAATCCTACTCCGTCTAGACTGTCACATTTTTGTAAAGACCTACCTTATAAACTGAGAGGACAGAGAGAGTAGGGTACTGTTCAAGAATATCCTCAAGAGAGACAAATCTGACAGGATGTATATAGGTAGACAAAGGTAGATTTATTAAGAGAATTAGTTCATACAATCACAAAAGTTGAGAAGTCCAATAATATGCCACCAATAACTTAGAAAATTCCAGAAATCAGTAGCCTGCCTCAGTCGAAGCTGAGAAGCCAATGGTGCAACTTTCGACCCAAGACCATGTCCTGAAGGCCTGGTGGGCAGCTGAAGTAAGCCCTAGAGCCTGAGGCCCAGACAGTCTAGAGCTCAGATGTCCAAGGGTTGGAAAGGAAGAAAGAGAGCATGTCCCAACTCCAGGAGAGAGGGGGAATTAATTCTCTCCTGGCCTGCAGCTGTGAGGGAATGCCCACTCACAATCATGAGAGCAAACTTCCTTAGTTCACTGGTTCAAATAATGGTCTCTTCTAAAGTTACCTTTCCCAAAATACTTGGAAATAATGCTCTACTTGTACTGGGTTCTCTTAATTCAGCCAAATTGACATCCACCATTCACCACCCCCAAGTTCACATGCCCAAGATCCCTCTCCAGGACTGCCAATACTGGCTCCTTCTCACTTTTACCTTCCTGGTCTAGTTGACCTCCCCAAGACCAGAGTCTGACCTGCAGCAAGCAGATATGTACCTCATCTTCTTTGAGAAGAGGGAGATACCCCCTCACATGTATTATTTCTTCCTTCCTGACCTATTCCTGGGTCATTACTTGAGTCAGCATCTCCAGGCTGATGTGCTTCTTGAGCACCAGGTGAGCAAAGGCTCTCAAGGGGGTTATCTCCCAACACCTCTCTAGATACATGTCAAGAAACTCTCTTCTGAAGTTGAAAAGCAAGCCCATAGCCTTCAACACTGGGATTCTCTTCTTTATGAACCAAGAAATCTTAAAGAAGGCAGAGGTAGAAGGGGAAGCCAGCCACGAAGGGGCAAGCACCAAGATAGAGGGAATGGAAGGCGGTAACAATCCGTTGACATTCAAAATTAGCTATGTGGATTAAACCAGATCAATCAAAATGCTGTGTATTTGGGGACCAGCCCTGGACCTTGTTGCTTGCTCCTCCATCCTCCGGGCCCCCAGATCTTTCCTGAATTACTAGGTTGACCACTGGAGGCTATAGTTCTCCAAATGCACAGGGCAGCAGTGTTCTAGCTGATCCTATCCTAGAGATACTGCCAAGAGAGACTTTGGAGCAGAGAAGGAAGTTCCTTTCCCCACTAGAATCCCTAAAGAAGCCAAGATTCCTCCCTGGCTCTGGGACTATGGAATTCCAGCTTTGATGAGGGACTGTGCCCTATGATAGAGGCATGCCACCTCTTTTTATGCCTCCAGCCAAAGAGTTCCTAGCATTTTCCAGCTGCTATTAATTTCTGTTACCACACTGACCACAAAGTTGGCTCCTCAGCTCATCTAGGCCCTCAAGCTGTTCGTCAAATTAAATTCACACCACTTAAAATACCCAGAGACCAATACCCTCTCTTGTTGATCTACCATATATAATATATACATTTACATGTCGGTATTCCTTAATGTTGGCACCCAACCCAAGTGTTTCATAACAGAACCTACTGAGAGCTCCAGTGTTTATGACCTGACTACCAGGAGAGGATGGAGAGATGGACAGACATCAGAAAAGAGGCTTTTTGTGCTCCCTTCCCCAAAACTGGTACAGCCGGCCCAGTCCAGTCATTTTTTTTTAAGATTTTTTGTGGCGGGATTAAGGTGTCAGCCGATAAGGTCAGAAGATGCTTATCCAGGAGCTCGGGACCCTGGAGGGGGTGTGGCCAACCTGAAGAGGGTGTGGCCAACCCCATTGATAAGTGGCTGCTGGGACACGAGGAGGCTCTCTTCCTGGTTCCTGGCTGCTGGCTGTTGGAGAGACAGAATCAGAATCCATTGTCCTTCCATCGCACGTCCATCGCTCGTCCATCGCTTGGATACGCCAGTCCTTGTTCAGGTACCACTATAAGCTGTTACTAATATCATGAGTGTTGATTTATATTCTAATAAATATTTATGTTAAACTGGTGTCTTGTAAGTAAAACTCTGGCTACAATTTTTGTTGTTTGTTTGCTTGTTAGTTTTTATGACAAGGCTTCATGTAAGCCCACTCAGCCTTCAACTTACTATGTAGTACAGGGTGGCCTTAATTCATAGCCCTCTTGCATTTCACTGGCCTCCTTTCTTTTTCTGTTTTTGGCACCCTGCTTACCTGAATAGGTAAAGGATGGCTCTGGAGTGGACCTGACAAAATCATACTTCAACATCAAATGCACATAACAGGATAATTTCTGTAGGAATCTTTAGTCCAGAGGGAAACATCCTGTGTGAGCTGCTGCCTTAGAAAGTTTAATACTTGGTTTCTTTGTTCTTCCTGATGGCACCACCAGACTTGTGAGTGGGACATTCACATTGTTTGAGATTTGACCCTGATTCTGCCCTACAATGTCCTGATTTTTACATTCTGTCATAATTTGTGTCCTTCCAAAATTATTTAATCTTCAGTATGACAGAGGTGGAGTCTTTCTAGGTGATGAGCCTATGTGAGTTCCACCACCATGTGTATCATCAGCATCCTCATAAAGGATCTTGAGGAAGCCTTTTGCCCTCCATATCAGGATAAAGCCACAAGGTACCATTTTAGAAGCAAAGAATAGCTGTTACCACACCCAAAGTCTGCTAGTGTCTGTTGGACTCCTCACACTCCAAACCTTTGAGAAATACATTTCTTTTGTTTGGAATTGCCCAGCCTAAGAGATGTGCTATGACATCAAGAACAGATTTTACAGTCACATTCAATTCACAAAGGAGTAAGAGTCATTTTAAGCCTCTGTACATAAGAGCTATGTTGCTCAAATCTTCTGCAATGATAATCTCCATTCAGAATAAAATGACTGTTGGCTTGGTGTAAAGGTAGATGCAGTACTTCAGAGATGATGAAGCAAGGTTTCGAGTTCAAGACCAGCCCTTACTACACAGTGAGCTTCAATCCATTCAGGGCTGCATACCCAGGCCCTACCTCAATTAAAATAAATAATAAAAAAACAAACATTTGAGAGGTTCACCATGATGTTTGGCTCCCAGGGGTTGGGGTGTGAGAAATGTGATGATAAATATGAAGATAAAAATCTAATTTCTATTCCTTCCAACATTATATTCTTAATTATTTTAATTCACATGTATCTTCTATTTTATCTTACTTTATCTTATTTAGTGTTGTGAAGGCATAGATATACCATTACAAAACTTTATCTCAGAGAAAGACCATTTGATACCTGAGGGTAGGGCCCAGGTCTAAGAAGAAACTAGGAAAAAAAATCTCAGGAATGTATCTAACAGCCAATAGATCCAAAACTTGGTTTTGCACTGAAGTTTAACCAATATTTTCCAAGAATTACTGTGCCCCATACCCCTCTACCCAATCCTGAAATGCCAAGATGTGTAACATCCCACTTACGTATTTTTTTTCTTTAAAAACCTTCACACCCTTGAGTTTGGGGCTGATTCCTCTGTTTCATCAGAACATAGGATTTCAGCTTGGGTTTGAACCTGTCCAAATTCAAAGCTTTCCAAAAGAATAAACTGACCCCCATGTGTTTGCATCAGAACCCAGCTCCCTGGTGGTCTTTGGGGGTCTCAAAGCATGGGTTCAACAGTATGAATGTGAAAGTCAGAGAACAATTTGTAACTGCTACTTCTCTCCCTCTACCATGTGCATTTTGGGGACTGAGCATAGGTCACCAGGCTTGGCTGCAAGTATCACTACGTCATTTCACTGCCCTCCACCCTTCATTCTTAATCCAAACTTTTATTTATTTTTGAAGATGTGTTTTATTTTCAATTGTCTGTATGTCCATATGTGGGTATGTGGATGTGAGCTCAGGGCCCCATGAAAGCCTCAAAGCATCAAATTTCTCTGGAGCTGGAGTTATAGGCAGTGAAGAACTGCCTATCATAGTGCTGGGAACAGATCTCAGAGGCTCTGCGAGAGCAGTACATGCTCTTAATCTCACAGCCATCTCTTCACCACCACCAAATACATTTTTTTTTTTTTTTTACATTTTCAAATGCTGACATAGTTTGAAATGGCTGACTCTCTGTGTAAATGTTAATAATTATTCTCCAGACACAGGCTTTAGAGAAGAAGAATTGTGAGATCCCCAGACTCCTCTTCTACAATGTGTCACCATCTCTGGTTCCATTTTTGACAAAGAATTGTTCAACTCAGGGAGTCAGGATTTTGAAAATGCCCAAGGGCAGCCCATGACTTCTTTGTTGGTTTCACATGTGAGATCAGACACACACCACAAGATGCCATACTAGAGTTTATTCAGGGGAGTTGCCGAGTGGGTTCGAGGGAAAGAAACAGAAAAGAGACCATCTTTCACATGGTGGTTCCTTTTAAGAAAGCAGGTGGGCATAGATTTACATAGCCATGCCTAGGGGCATGTCCTCTGTACTTGTGTTCTGCCAAAGCCATGTTGGGTTTATCATGTGGCTGCTACATGCTGGGAATCCTAACACAAAGGAAACTCTATTACCAGACACTCTGGTAGTTAAACTAAAGCCACCATTCCTCAGGAACTTGTGAAACCACTTTCCTTCTAAGAAAGGAGCCATTTTCCCTTATCACTTGTCAGAAGTGACAATTGCTGACTGGGTGGTGCCTATTAGCATAATAAAATTCATGTTGGCCCCCAGGCTCCCCAGTGTCACAAGTGCCTACCCCCACCCACCCTAAGCTTCTCCAGCCCATGGTCTTCCCTTCCCAGCTTCTCAGTCTCAATATAACTCTGCCCTTGGCTTTCTTTTTTATGCACTCCCTTCTTCCCCTGCTCTTTTGTCCCTTCTCTCTTGGTCTCCTTCTGTGACAGAACTTTCCTTGTCTTCCTCTCTCTCTCTCTTTCTCTCTCTCTCTCTCCCTCTCTCTCTCTCTCTCCCTCTCTCCTCTCTCTCTCTCTCTCTCTCTCTCTCTCTCTCTCTCTCTCTCTCTCTCTCTCTCTCTCTCTCTCTCCCTCCCCCCCCCAACCCTCGCTCTCATGACCAAGTGCAGTCTACTGGCCATGTTCAGTCTACTGCTTTCTTTACCCGCTCTGGACTCTTCCAGATGCCTTGGCTATTCTCCCGCATTGTATCGACAAGAAAAACCTTCCCCTCAGTCATACCTTCGAGCAGTCACATCGTTAGTTTATACATCTGGTAGCTTTACCTTCAGTTTATCCATCTGGCGCTGAAACACTCAGTTTATGTATTTTTGATGCCTTCAATTTTTATCGGAGAATGAAGCAATAGGCAATGAATCAGGAAGAAAATTAAAAAAGGTTGGTGCCAAGATCAAAAGACTGGGGTTTGCTAGGAGGAAGGTCCCCTTTCTAATGCCAGTCCTAAAACAGCTTTGCCTCTGCTCACCTCCTCTATCTCCGAATTCTGTGAGTTTTCAAACAGGAATTTTCTGTGTTCATGTTCCAATGCCACATTAGAATTCTTAAATCATAATTGCCTGAAAGAGTCTTCAACACTCTTTTCTGACAAAAGAATGCAACTTCTAACCTGAACCCAAGTGCTCCTCAGCGTCCCTTTCCAGCCACACCCCTAGAGTTCCTGTGGGAGCTTCCTCCCTTTCCCATCCTAGAGTTCAGGTGGGAGCAATCATAGCCTCTGACATGAAGCCAGCCCTTCTTGGACCCTTTCAAATGACTGGATTTTAACATTTTAACATCCTGTGAAGATTTTTTGCCTTTAAAATAACTTTTTCTAGTTAGGTACATATATGTGAACACAGAAGGTTCAGGCAGATGTGTGGGTTTTGTTAGAAATATGACAAAATACCATACCTTTTGATTATCCCAAACTTGCCATGTCCAAACTGAGCTGCTTCTCACTCCAGTACCCCCCATATTCCTAGCTTTTCTCATCTCAGTGAAAACCATTGGCTACTATCCAAGTCAGAAACCTGGGGCTTGTCCATGATTCTTAAAAAAAAAAAAAAAAAAAAGAGTAAGTTTGATCTTTCCTTCCTTCTCCTTCACAAAACCGTCGGATCACCAACTCTTAGACATGCTATATCCACAAAGTATCTTGAATTCATCGATTTCTCTCCATTTCCGGTCACTCTCTGATCCAGGTCATAAGTGTTACTCACCTAGACTATCTCAAAAACCTGTTTACTGTACTCACTTTATTCTCAGCTGTAGCTTATCCGTGTTCCAGAAGTCAGCGTCATAACTATTTCAGATGAAATTATATCGCTTACTCGCTTCCATCTCCAACTATGTCCAGGCTTCATTCAGTTTAACCGATGTTCTTTCATTGCTATGCTTCAAATATGATGTTCCTTATACATTCCATTTGGCTTCCTGGAACAGAGCCTTTGCACATACTATACTCTCCTCCCAAATACCTTTAACGTCCATTTGTCTTCTAAAATAGAATTTTATATGGGTAACTTTAATTATTCCCCAAGTTATTCAGGCCTTTCTGGTAAATACTCTCAGCATCACCACATAGCATTATCTATGGAGGCACTATGAAGTGGTCAATGGAAGGAATTCTGTTTTTTGTTCGCCATTGTGCTACTGTTAAGTAAGCTCTCCATAACTTAGTGAATGAATGACCCAGTCACACAGCACAGTATGATGTTCTTGCTAGCCTATGTCTGAGTCTACTACCATGGAATCAGTCACTATGGGTATTTCATATGTCTCCAAAAAGCCAAGTAGCAATGCGCCCATGCCTTTCTATCACATATCACCTCTGCCAGCTCCCAAACTTCACATTGTCCTAGTCATCCTCAAGATATACATGTAATTAAAAAAAACAAACAAAAACCCTCCATTCTTAAGCTGTGGATTTTTTTTTCAACAAGTCTTGAGTTCCCTAGGTTAATCCTTGATATTCTGCAAGAATCACTATCCCAGACCTTTGGGCTCTTTCCATTCTTGATTATATACAGAAAAAAAATCTCCTTCTAGTTCTATGGATGTGAATCTTGATGCTTCCCAGCTGTTCAGCATTCCCAACCCAAGCAGTGCATGCCACCTCCTGTGGAGTTTAGACATAAGACAAGCAGTCTTTCAATATCATCTACCAGCTAGCTATTCAGCAGAAGTGTCCTGAGTCCAAGAAGACTGACTCAGCATGTAAATTACTCCTATTGTTCTGTGTGTATACTATATACAGCTTCATATAGCAGGTAGCCAAGATGTGAACTGATCATAAAATAAATATAAAGACAAATACTCATTGTGTTGAAGCTGGTTTCACAGGCCAATACCACGATCCCTTTTACTAGAGAATTATCTTTATTTGAATGGGAAAAAACCAAACATTTATAAAGCTCTTTAAGTTTTCTCTTCTCAGTTCAGATCAGAGAAGACAAAACGATCCAAAGACACCCTTCATGAAATATGATAAAGTTCTTGTCCTTAGGAGAAAGACAAAGTAAGGAAATGAGAAAGTGAAAAGTCTGAAATGAGTCAAGGTCTGGTAAGATTCCTGGGACTGGTGTTGTCAAAGCCCTTCTTTATGAACAGTGAGGCCAGCTTTTGCTTCTGAAGGTGTTTGCTCTATATACTACACACCCATATCTAGTAGCCCCAGATTTTTAAAGTATTTTATGTTGCTACAACAAACTATGTGAAGCCAGATAATTTAAAAAGCACAGAGATATATTTGGACCTATTCTGAAGGCTGGGAAGTTCAAGAGCATGGCACTGGCATCTATCTATGCCTGGAGAGGGCTTTCTTTTGCATCATGACATCTCAGGGGGCATCCCATAGCAAGACAGAGCAAGCATGTCTGCTTGGATCTTTTCTTTTACTTATGAATCCACAAATGCTGACCTGAAGGCCCTATTCTCACCAACAATACATCTATCTACCTCCAAAGAGTATTCTTTAAATATATTATCAACAGGACTTTGGGGATCCAAGTTTTCAATATAGAAATTGAACAGCTTCTCTGTCCATCACTGTTTTTTAATAAATGGAACTGGTCCAGTTTTGTTGATTTTGTTGTTGCTTCTGTCTTAGTTGATTTAATTCACAGCATGGACAGAGTTGTATGGGGTATAAATGGTGCCACAGTAACATGCAGTAAAAGCCGAAGAAGAAGAGGCTTTAACAATGCAAGCTCCAGTCTGTCTCTTTTTTTGGAAATCTTAAGAAATATCAGGAAGTTCTCCCTCAAGAACATTGATGCAAAATATTCAATAAAATACTAACAAACTGAATTCAAAAACATATCAAAAAAATTTATCCACCATGATCTAGTAGGCTTCATCCCAGAGTTACAGGGATGGTTCAGCATATGAAAAACCATCAATGTCATCCATCAGGGATGGTTCAGCATATGAAAAACTGTCAATGTCATCCATCATATAAACAACTTGAATGAAAAGAAACCACATGATCACCTCATTAGATGCAAAAAAAAAAAAAAAAACCCTTTAACAAAATCCAGCACTCTTTAGTTATAAAAGTTATAGAGAGATCAGGGATACAGGGAAAATACCTAAACATAATAAAGGCAATATGCAGCAAGTCGTGCTAATATCAAACTAAATGGAGAGAAATTCAAAGCAATCCCACTAAAATCAGGAACAAGACAAGGCTTTCCACTCTTCCCATATCTATCCAAAATATTTCTTGAAGTTTTAGCTAGATCAGTGGACAACAAAAGGAAATCAAGGGGATACAAATCGAGAAGGAAGAAAGTCAAACTATCACTATTTGCAGATGATATGATAGTATATATAAGTGAGCCCAAAATTCTACCAGGGAACTCCTACGGCTGTTAAGCACCTTTAGCAATGTAGCAGGATACAAGAATAACTCAAAAATATCAATAGCCCTCCTATACACAAATGGTAAAAGGGCTGAAAAAGACATCAGGGAAATGTCATCCTTTGCAATAGCTGCAAATAACATCAAATATCTTTGGGTAACTCTAACCAAAGAAGTGAAAGACCTGTATGACAAGAACTTTAAGTGACTGAAGGAAGAAATCAAAGAACATATCAGAAAATGGAAAGATCTCCCATGCTCCTGGATACACAGGATCAACATAGTGAAAATGGCAATCTTTACAAAAGCAATCTACAGATTCGATTCAATCCCCATAAAAATCCCAACACAACTCTTCACAGACCTCAAAAGAACAATATTCAACTTCATATAGAATAACAAAATCCCCAGGATTGTCAAAATAATCCTGTTCAATAACAGAACTTTGGTAGGCATTACCATCCCTGACTTAAAGCTATACTATAGACCTAAAGTAATAAAACCAGCTTTGTACTGGCATAGAAACAGACTTGTGGATCAATGGAATCGAACTGAAGACCCTGACATTAATTCACACACCGACGAACACCTGATTTTTGACAAAGAGGCCAAAAACATACAATGGAAAAAAAAAGATAGTATCTTCAACAAATGGTGCTGGCATAAGTGGATGTCATCATGTAGAAGAATGCAAATTGAACCATATCTATCACCCTGCATAAAACTCAAGTCCAGGTGGAGCAAAGTCTTCAACATAAACTAAGCTAGACTGAACCTGATAGAAAACAAAGTTTGAAATAGCATTGAATGCATTGTCACAGGTGACCACTTCCTAAATATAACACCAATAGCACAGACACTAAGAACAACAATTAATAAATGGGACCTCCTGAGACTGAGAAGCTTCTGTAAGGCAAAAGACACAGTCAATAAGACAAAACAACAGCCTACAGAATGAGAAAAGATCTTCACTAACCCTACATTGAGCAGAGGACTGATCTCTAAAATATATAGAAAACTCAAGAAACTAGAGGTAAAAAAAAAAAAAAAAAAAATCAAAGAACCCAACTGGAAAATGGGGAAAATAGCTAAATAATGATTCTAAACAGAAGAACTCCAAATGGCTGAAAAAAAAACTTAAAGAACTGCTCAACATCCTTAGCTTTCAAAGAAATGCAAATCAAAACAACTTTGAGATACCATCTTACACCTGTCAGAATGGCTAAGATCAAAAACACAGATGACAGCCTATGCTGGAGAGGATGTGGAGCAAGGGGAACACTCCTCCATTGCTGATGGGAATGTAAACTTGTACAGTCATTTTGGAAATCTGTATGGCAGTTCCTCAGAAAACTGCAAATTAATCTACCCAATGATTCAGAAATACCACTATTGGGCATATACCAAAGGACATTAACTCAGCTATGTTCATAGCAGCATTATTCATAACTGCCAGAACATGGAAACAACCTAGATGCCTCTCAACTGAAGAATGGATTAAAAACTTGTGATACATTTACACAATGAAGTACTACTGAGCAGAAAAAGAAAAGAAAAAAAAAAATGACATCCTGAAATCTGTAGGTAAATAGATGGATTTGGAGAGTATCATCCCAAGTGAGGTAACTCAGACCCAGAAAGATAGACATGGTATGTACTCATGTATAAGTGGATTTCAGGCATAGGGTAAAGGATAACCAGGCTACAAAATACACACACACACACACACACACACACACACACACACACACACACACACACACACACATACACCCCAACAGCTATGTAACAAGAAATTAAGAGAGGCATACGTAGATCCCCTGAGAAAAGGAAATAGAAATCTCATGAATAAATTACAGTCATATACATGGGGGGTGGGATCAAGGGGAGGTGAGAAGAGATCATGAGAGAATGGGATGGTGGTGAGGGGGAACAGAGAGGTTCAGAAAAGCAGAGGATATCCTGATGGAGGGAGCCGTTGTGGGATTACAGAGAAACATGGTGCTAAAAAACACCACAAGATGAGCCCAGCTAGGACTCTAGACAATAGTGGAGAGGGTGCCTAAATTGACCTTTCCCTTTTATCATATGAATGACCACCCTAATAGTCATTATAGAACCTTCATCCAGCAGCTGATAAAGGCAGATGAAGAGATCCATATCTAAACACAGGGTTGAGCTACTGGTTCAGTTGGAGAGAGGGAATAGAGATTGCATGAGTGAAGGGATAGGGATCATGATGAGGAGACCCTCAGAGTAGGCAGTCCCTTGCTGTTGCAAGCTTTCAGACTCTGAAATGACAACTGACAAATGTTGCACGAATAAAGGAAACTCAGGGACAGATCTCTGGGAAAGTCGGAGATATTAGAGAGAGTAAACACTAAAGTTAGATCTTACCCAGCTGACTTCCAGCTTCCTCAGCCTGGCTTCTCCTGACTTCTTCTGACATTCTGTCTTTCTACACCTGCCTTAAATACTCTCTTTGCTCAGTTAAGGCGTGGCACCACCACTGCCTGCTTGGGAGCCTGGAACTCCTTCTGTAAACTAAGATGACCTGAACTCAGTTTGGATTAAGAGCATAGGTCACCACTCCCTCCCGGGATACTCCTTGTGCTGGGATTAAAGGTGTGAATCACCACTCTCTGATCCTCCTAGACTGACTGTGGTTAGATCCCTCTGATATTTCTGAAACTTTTGAATCTTTTATTATATCCCCACAGACAAACCTTCATAGAAAGGATCTGGACCCTCTGAATGTGGATAAGTTGGAAGGTATGGGCAGTTTGTGGAGCCTCTTGCACTCAGACAAGAGTCTATCTCTGGTGCATGAACTGGCTCCTCAGAGCCCATGCCTTGGGGGGGAATGCCTTTATATTTGGGGAGGGACTCAGTCTTACTTTAACTGGATATGCCAGACGGAATTGACTTGCTCCTTCTAGGGAGAGAAGAGGGGGAGAGTCTGAGGGAAGATTGGGAGAAGAGGTAGGTGTGGTAGGGGGGAGCAGTGGTAGGTCTTAAAAAATAATTGTTTAATAAAAGAAGAAAAAAAGAAAGAAGTCTGAAGCTGTCAAGATAGTCAAGTACAATGCGAGTGCGTGTGTGCGTGTGTGTGTGTGTGTGTGTGTGTGTGTGTGTGTGCGTGCGTGCATGTGTGTGTGTGTGTGTGTGTGTGTGTGTGTTGGGGGTGTTCTACATAGCTACAGATATAACCAGATTAACAGAAGTCTGAAAGTTTCATACACAAAATATTCTAATCATACTTAAAATCAACAAATTTAGTCAATGGCTTTTTTCAAGGAAAAGAAAAAACACAGGATTAAAAGTTATTGTGCAAAGTTGGGTACCTAACCTTAAGAGTCTAGCTTTCCCTCTCTCAGCTAAAGAATCCTAGCAAACGGATTCACCAGCCAGTGGTCTCCATGTTTGGTAAATCAGCATTGCTTACCCAGTCAGATTCTATTAATTTTGATGTAAAACAGGCTCCAAAGTTTAGAAGTGCAAAATAAATATCTACTAAAGGAGAAATCTTTGCTTTACCCAATTATAGCAGATACCTCTCTGGAAACCATGACTGTCAAAAGGGATCTAGCCATGCCATCCATACCCACGTGATGAGATTACAGATGAGCAGCTCTAACCATATGTCACTCATCTTCCTGAGCCTCAAGTTCTTTTCTATAATATGATTAAGTCATAGGACACATGACTCAGTCCAGAATGTTCTTGTAGAGGACTCAGGTTTGGATCTCAGCACCCACATGTTGGCTTACAACTATCTGTAACTCCAGTTCCAAAAGATGAGACAGACTCTTCTGGACTCTTTGGCACTTCATATACGCGGTATGTACATGCAGACAGTCATCTGGGTAAAATAAAAATAAATCTTTAAAAATATGATAAAAAAAATAATTGTTGACTACATATGTGCAAGGTTCTGGTTGGAGAAATGTGTGGTGTCCCTTGTACTGTTTAGCTCTTGGATTCCAAGTGATAGCTCCACTACCTGTATTTCATTGATGACTTCTAAAATTCCTCCTCAGACAAATAAATCATTTTAGAACCAGCTAATCAAGTTTCATATTCATCTAGATTGTTATTTTTCTGAAAAGTTATGAGTTTGCTTCCCAAAGGCATTTATTTAGAGGCATTTCAAGATAAAGATATATAATCACCGAGTGCATTCAGGAAATGAGGTCGTTCATCTGGATGTTGAAGGTCTGATTACAGTGCTGGTATTTAGCCTTTTTATTTTCAAAAATAACTGATCTATTTTCATGACATTTTCCATATATAGCATAATTAAGAATTCCCTTTCAAGTCCATCATAGAAGTTGGCCTGCTAAGAAAATCATTAAGATATAAGCATTAAGATATAAACAGTCATAATCTCTGTTCTAAATTTGCCAGTTCTTATTGCTTGCTCTGCTTTTCCCAAGCTCTGAAGCCTGATTCATCTGGATAGCCCACACAGTCTCAGCTCTAGATGTACTTTTAAGCTTTGTTCTGTAGACCCAGGACTGTGTCCCACAGAGGAACTCTAAGTGACCTGTTGTCCATGCCCCGCCCTCAAGTCCTAACAGGACTGTGTCACACAAAGTGACCTGTTGTCCATGCTCCCTCCCCCCTCAAGTCCTAAGCACAGGTGTTGTGCTTTGGAAGTTTGTATCTGTTCCAAAACTCATGTTGGCATTTAATATCCAGAGAGATAATATTAAGAGGTGAGACCTAGGGTGGGTGGTAGTGGTGCATACTTTTAATCCAAGGACTCAGAAGACAGAGGCAAGTGGATCTTTATGAGTTCGAGGCTAGTCTGGGATATATAGAGAACTCCAGGCTAACCCAAATTGTACAGTACAACCCTATCTCAAAAAAAAAAAAAAAATGTTGAAAAAGTGGTAGGAGCCTTTAGGAAGTGATAAAGGAAGATCTTTAATACATAGGATTAACAACTTTGTGTCTGGCTAGAGGCAAACCCCTTGCCCTTTGGGAGAACAGAACAGCTCGGCTCTCATCAGACACTGAACTTGCCGCTGTTCCGATAACCCTGAGCAACTGTTTATATTTTTAAGCTGGATATATCCAGTATTGTCTAGCATCCTTAATAGACTGAAACAACAGAAATTTTTACTAGTCTCCCCTAGAATCAGGAAAGGTTTTCACATTCAGGTCAACTGAAGCTGACTTGGGTCTCTAATTGGAACTTGGTCATGGGTGGACGATTTTGTTTCCCTGGAATTTCCAACAGATATGAAATGGGGAACAAGCAGTCAAGTCTGAATTTAGTGGAAAAGGCCCCAGGGATGCAGTTGACTTTCCTCAAGATTTTGATTTTGAAACACCTGCACTTTGGAACAATTAGAAGTCCTGTTCTCCCACATCCAAAAGTCTGAGGAAGTCTGAAACTGCGTAAGGGGTGATCAAGGTTGTGAAAAATTTATTCTTAGGAAAGTCATGGTAAAATAAAACTTCCAGTCTCTGCTAACTATGGTTCCTTGAAAACACTTGAATGGTATCGGGCCATCTGGTTTTTCTGCATAGTGCAGAGACTGTGACCGTATTTGAAAGACACCAGGGCAGCTGAGTGAAGAATGAAAAACCTGGCCAGCCAGCCCAGTTTTATATTCATGCGATACAAAATAATGCTTCGTGCACACAGGTATAGCCTTGCTTTGGGAATTGTGAGCATTGACTCGCTGCCACTTACAAGCTGTGAAATTTGGAAATGTCAATCACCCATCTTTCTGGCTTCAGTTTCCACATCTATAAAACAAGTGGTGGGAAGGTTGAAATTCTTTCAGCTGCAGCAAACCACAGATACATTTATTTTGTTGTCAAGGAGACAGCCTGAAGCTCTATTACCATTACTGACTTCCCCCAAAGGACTGGACCTGAGGTCAAGTTCCCCTGTTCCAGCTCAGGTGAAAGAAGCTGTGTGGGAAATGGGATGCAGCACTAGGCTCTGACATTTTCCCACAAGCTGTGCTTTGGGCTAAAGGAATGAGCTTTTCTGAAAAGAAAAACAATGTCCACAAACTGCAAAGATGAAGGAATTCCATAATCCATACACAAAACAAACAATCCCGGGCTCATTGACTAATGTAGTAGGAGGTTTCTGGCCCAGACTTTCAGGTCTAGCCTCAAGGTTTAGGCCCACAGACCCACAGACCCGCACAGACACACAGATGCTTTCAATAGTTTTTAGGCTGATTGGCCTAAAGCCCAGGCATATAACTTGCTAACTCTGTACCCTTAATCTAACCCATGACTCATCCTGTTCAGCCATGGGGCTCGGTACCTTCTCTCACAACAGCATAGTTGTCCTCTGCTTCCTCTGGCTTCTCTCTGGAGTTCTGCTCTGTGCTTCCTGTTCTCAGAGTTTTCTTAGTCTGGTAGCCCCGCCCAAACTTCCTGCCTGCCTTTGGCCAATCAGCGCTTTTTATTAAACCAGTGGGTGGGATAATTATTTACAATGAAACAACACAATCTCCCACAGACTAAGCTTATGAAAAATAGTTATTTCAAATCAGTTTTTTCTTTCGAGACAGGGTTTCTCTGTATAGCCCCAGCTGCCCTAGAATGAACTCTTTAGACCTGGTTGGCCTCAAACTCAGAGATATGCCTACCTTTGCCACCTTAGTGCTGAGATTAAAGGTGTGCCTCACCACTGAGTGGTTTCAAATCAGTATTTTAAAAAACAAAAGTATATGAACATTTTCCCAAAGAAAATTCAGATATGCAGTTTTAAGAGAATTAATTTCTCAAATTGTAATTTGGATACGTGTTCTTTCTAAGCATGTACTCATTTCTATAATTCATATCTCCTAACTCTTCCCTCTCAACTTCTTTCTGCCTTAAGAAAAACAAACAAAAGTTGAGTCCTACTGAGGTGCCCATTTCCAACAGGAAACCCCCTCAAACATCGCATACAGGGTTAGTTCCAGACATGACTCTTAAGTCCACCAGCAAAGATATAGGAGAAGTGGTATTAGAAAATATTGATGATGAAAATTTTAAAATTCTGTGTGGGTAACACATTCAGTAGCTGCTATTTAAGCCTTACCCTACAATCTAGATTCAAAAGTTGTTTTGGGTGCACCTGGTTTGGGGTCAGGAGTCAGAGTTGCTTCTATGCTCAGGGTCGTGCTCTTCCCCTTGGGGAAGGGGGCCAAGATTGCATGGAAGCAATGATGCCATCTCTAAGAACAAGTTGAAGCAAGAAAGTTTTATTTTATTATGAGGGTAAAAACCTTAAATACTTTTTCCCAGACCCTCCCCCCAGCCAGGGGAAAGGGCTTTGATTTGTGGGTATCTACAGCTACTGGTCAGCTGTGATCTCTTACTGGTCTAAGAACATTGTGGGCTTCACCCTCTTCAAGGCACCAGACTCAGAGTCCAGCCTGGCTTATGCAGAAGTGCTCAGGAGAACATGTTTTCAGGCACTAGTTATCACCATTTTGCACTGGCTGAGGCAGGCTGATCTCTAGGTCCCTTTTAAGCCCATACATTTTACAAGAAGACAACTATTTCTTACATCTGAATAGTATTCCACTGTGTGCAGGTACCTCAACTTTACTATCAGCTCATCAGCTCAATGGCATTTGGGTTATTTCTATTTCCTGGCTATTGGGTGTAAAGCAGCAGTGAGCAGAAATGCAACTGAGCATGTATCACACATAGCAAGGAGTGTTTTAAGTTCTGTTTTCTAACCAGAATTGTCTGATATGAGTGATTGATCTTAAGATGCTCTCCCATTTGATTATGTGGTGAACCATCTCTGTGGTTTGTTAAACTTTCAAATGAAAAACGACATATACTTACATGAGTACATTATGAGAAAATAGCCTCCAAATATTATATTTGCAAAAGTGTGTTGAAATGAGTATTTCTCCTCTCCCACTCATTTCTAGGATACATCTGGGTAAACAAGAAGCTTGAGGGGTAGACATGAATAATAATCATCCAACTAGTCTTATAAACCTTTCCAGCATGCTCCTTCAAAACTGACAAAAACCCTTTATGACAGGGAAACTAATTATCTCCAAATGTCAACCACCTTCCAGTACATACATCATCCTCGAAACTACAGCAGCATCTTTTGGTTACAGATCACTGTTATTTTTGGCAACCACTCAAACATGGCCCAATGAACAAAGAGGTACTTATATCCAAGCCTCTTTCCATCCCTATCTATTTACTTATATGAACAAGCTGTCTCAAATCTTACAAAAGTGAAGCAGAATGGAAGGGTGCCAGATCCTGCTTTGTTATCCCAACAAGTAACACTCATCATGTATGATCAACATAATAATACAGTTATAGAACATGAGCGCATCAAATAGTCTATCCCCATTAGCAGTTCACTTCAGTAGATTTAGGCTGCTTTGACTAATATGTACTGGTAAAAATCAACCAAAACAATGATTTAAAGTTTTAGAAAATGTCTTTTAGCATCCGAAAACTTGTAAAGCAAATTTCAAATGACATATTTTGCTGCAGAGATATATGAAACAATGATCAATAAAAGACTTTGGAGCCAAAGGATCATTTTAGACTTAAGATTATATAAATCAAAATGAATTGGATTAGAAACCCAAACTCAAGCAGAAAATGGGGTTGAGAAGATGACTCAGTAGGTAAAGGCACTGGTTGCTCATTGGGAAGACCCAGGTTCAACCCCTGGCACCCAAATGATAGAGCATAACCATAGCTCTAGTTACAGAGTGTTCTACAACCTCCCTGGCCTCATGGGCACCACCACACAAGGGTGCATGGACTTACATAGAAGAAAAACACTCATGTACATTAAAATAAAAATAAATAAATGTTTTTAGTAAAAGAAGAATTGAATATTGTCAAATAGCCTCCAACCTTATTTATGCATTTTGTTAAAAATTTCTATAAGCCAGTAGGAAATCATCTTGATTAGGTTAACTTGATGTGGAAACACCCATCTTGTCTGTGGGCAGCATTATTTCTGAACTGTGTCAAATGGGAGAAAATTAGGCAGCCTTGCCTTGATGACTCTGTCTCCCGAGTGTGGATGTCATGTCACCAGCTAATCCAAGCTCCTTCATGCTTTGAGTTTTTTTCATAATGGCTTGTACTATTGGGGTATTATTTTATCACAACAGAAAAGAAATCAAGACAAAAACTCCATTTACATACCTTTGACCATCACCTAATTAGAGACTTGGGCAAATCTTAGAAGCCAGCTCTTCTTAGAAGAGTGATGTTAGACTGCTTAGAAATGTGGTCTTATTAGAGAGAGCACTTTCTTTAAACTCAAAATTTGAGATAGGAAAAACATTGCTTCTGAGGCAGCCTACAGCAGGTTCTGTAAGTGTGCCTGCTTGTCTTGTTTTGAACATTCTCTGCCGATGGTGAGGTTCCTTTTTGTCCTGAAAGATTCAACTGGAGCATGTCTTGGCCTTGGAGATCAAGCCAGCCTCTGGTAACCTGCTCTAGATACTATTCTTCAGAGAATCCCTCAGAATTTTCATTAGGTGACTAGCAACTGAGTGTTCACCATTAAGACTCTACTTCTCTTCTTTAGCATGAAACTGGCAGGACAGAAGCCAACATTATAAGCTGAATTCTGCATCTTATGCATGTGACAACACCCCGAGTGTCCTGCACGCTTGGAAAACACTTATGAAACAAATACAATTTCATTCATTTCCATCTCAATTTTTAAAATTGAGATGGAAACCTCTCCCTTTTAGGCCAGAATTACAAGTCTCCTCCTCCATAAAGCCTGTCCTACACTAATCTAATATTTAAGCAGCATGTTAAACTTAAGACATGATACTGCCTGGTTGAACCATAAGAAACAGTTGTATTCTTACAAGCCAGGGTGGCTGAATATTTGCAATGTCATGTGACTAAATCTCATAGTTTATATATTCATCTCTCTGGATGATACAAGAATTCCTTGAAAATAAACAAAATGGCTGTTCATCTTCAGTATTTGAAACATCCAGCACAGGGCTGGTACACAGCAGATGCCTAATAACTGCTGGTTATAGGAATGCCTGATTGCCTGACTCATGGCTCCTTGGGCTCATGTTGCTGTCCAAAGGGACTTTTTTTATCCATGCGACTCTTCCAAATCTTGGCCCCTCCCTGATGACAAAATGCCTTTATGGGCTAGAATCTTTTCTTCAGGCTTCCAGTTGGATACCTTCATTCCAACTGAGGGAATTTATCCCCAGCTTCAGAAACCACCAGCCAAGGAAAGCTGAGGTTATTGCTTGCTGAGAAAAATAATATCAGAATAGATGAGGTCAGCCTAATGGCTCTGTTACACTTGCCAGTGGGACTGTGAAATTCAACGAAACACCCGCTCCTTCCTGTACCCACCCAGACAGCCAGACTCTCAGTGTTCATTGCTCCTCCCTGCCAGCTGGTCAAACACAAGTATGGATGACCACTTGCATGTGAACAAAACACACACACATACACACACATACACGCACACACATACATACACACACACACACACACACACACACACACACACACACACACACACACACACACACACACAGGTTTACACTGCTTAATTGCTCTTACTCATGTATCTGTAAAGATAGTTGAGGTCTAAATACTTGTTTCTGGCACCAACTTGCCATGAACGTCTCCAAATCCCAGAAGAGATGACCAGCAACCCCAAACTAGCTCTAGTGTATGAGTTCTTTAGCCACTAGAAACTAGCCCTGTGCACCAAAGCTTTCTCTCAAGTACTTTGACTGTTTCCCACTCACTACCTTAAGTTTCAAAACCTTGAGAACCTCTTCTAGTCAACACCAAGTTTAGGAACATTCATTCTTGAAGTCAGGTCATAAAACTTGTAGACAAATAATAAGTCTCCAGAAACAGGGAATGATAATTTCAATCTTCGTCATCTTTGTAAACTGAGAAGCTATAGAGTTCATAAAATCCCAACCAATAATAGAGGGAAGGTGAGTCTTGAAAACCCAGATCAAGCCCACATTTTTCAGCTGAGGAAAACAAAGCCAGACAGTGAAATGTCACCAGAAGTCATGTTGTTTGAATTTATCTCCTTTGCAGCTTTGTTCAGATGTCACATTTGAGGGCCACCCTGCAGTCTTTCCAGAACTTTTTCCAATAGTCCTGTGCATGTCCGCTCATAGTGCCATCATAAAGTGTCACAGACTGGGTGGCTTACACATTTCTCCCACACTTCTGGGAGAGGATCTGCTTATTGCTCCAGATGGTCATACTCACCATAGGCTCACCTGATGGAATCTTCTCACCACAGTCATCTATCTGATGGAAAGAATAAGCAAATTACCAGGCGGCTTCTTGGGTGAGGGCACTAATTAATTGCTCCATGATGGGTTCTGCTTCGTGGTCTAAAGTTTCCCAAAGGTGCTAACTTATTGGAGGTTAAGATCTTAATTATGAATTTTTGGAGAACAAAAACATCCAAGTCATAACTTTCTGTCTACCTTGATGACATAGTGAATATTTTGGCCTTTCCCAAAAAGAACCCAATCATGTTTATCTTTATAAAAGTAAAAAAAAAATTTACTTTAAAAATTCAATATCTTAATGAATCTTTGATAATTCCCATTACATATATGTATGTATGTATATGTGTATATAAGATGGAATGCTACTGAACTCTAAAGAAAAGTTCTGTTAAAAATTTGCAGGAAAATGGATGAACTTATGATGTATAATGTTAAAAAGGTTACACAATCTCAGAAAAAACAAATGTTCTTTCATATGCAGAATCTTTCACATATGTACACATATGTAAGCAAATGTACATGTGGGAACAGTTTGACATGAAGAAAAGAGACCAAAAAGGTTAAATATAAGGGGAGAAGAGAGGACTGGATATAAGTAATGGACACAGCTATGGAAGATGGTATAAAGATGATAGTTTTCTAGCTCTAATTCTGTCATAAATTTTGTTGATATTATTGTTCCAGTGGCTGGTAAGCACATAACATATATTTAAGATTGAAAGTGTAAAATTTAATTAATATGAAGCTCCTCAGCCTTCATTTCAAATGCCAATTCTAACAATACGCACACTCAGTAAGTTACATGGACTCTGGTTAACTTTGATGTGATGTTTGTCTATTTGCAAGTTTTTAAACTGAAGGTTTTTTTTAAAAAAGTAAAATTTCATATATGTATATGGTGAATTTTGATAATATTTACCATCCACTCTTTCCCTACCTTCTCTAGGATCACTTTCCATCCCTTCTTCTAACTTCATTTCCTTTTTAAAAGTAATTTAATATATTTTATTTTTCTATATATTTAATTATTTTTATAGAACATGTGTGTATATAGATATATAGAGAGAGCATACACGCAAATGCAGGTATCCACAGAGGATGGAAGAGGGTGTTAGGTCCCTTGGAACTGGAGTTTCAGGCATTTTTGAGTCACCTGATGTGGGTGCCAAAGACTGAATTCTTGTCTTCTGGAGGAGTAAGAAATACTCTAAAGCACTGATCCATCTCTCCAGGGCCCTCTCCCTCTCTTTTTAATAACCCACCACAATTGAATTCACTTTGTGCTGGCCATATACACACAGGGTTGAGGCCATTCCCTGGAGCATGGTTCATCTACCAAGAACCACACACTTAAAGAAAATTTACTAACCCTCTCCCAGAAGCCATCAACTATCAATAGCTCCTCCATTAGCCCAGTTCAACTCCATGCTTGAATGTTGATTGGCTTAATCTCACTCAGGCATTTACAAAGGCAACCTCAACTGTATGAGTGCCGCACTCCTGACCTGCCTGAAATACACTGATTTGTCCTGGTCCTCTCCAATCTCTGGACATTATAGTCTTTCTGTCCCATCTTCCATAATATTCTCTGAGCCTTGCAAGGGAAGAATGTGACATGGATGTCCCATTTGTGGCTGAGCATTCTACGGGCATTTATTCTCTGCAGTTTTACCAGTTGTGAGTTTCTGTGTTAACTGCTGACCACTGCAAAAAAGGAGAAGAAGAAGAAGAAGAAGAAGAAGAAGAAGAAGAAGAAGAAGAAGAAGAAGAAGAAGAAGAAGAAAAAGAAGAAGAGGAAGAAGAAGAAGAAGAAGAAGAAGAAGAAGAAGAGGTGGAGGAGGAGGAGGAGGAGGAAGAAGATTGATAAATGGAGTCTGGGGTCAGCACTAATTTATAGGTATGCAAATACAAATTTAGAGGCAGTTTGATACTGTGTCCATTTAGCAACATAATAATAGTAGATTTACCCCTGGGGCTTATGAGCTCCCCAGGGGTAAATATGTGTGTGTGTGAAGCTTATGAAATTGTAGGTTTTCATGTGGCTTTCTCAAACATCTTAAGTGTCAGTTGCTTTTAAGAAACCACTTCATGTTCCCTGGAATTTCCCTGGAAATGCTGAATAACATCTTGGAAAAACCTTTGTACTCTGTGGTTTAACATATTTACCACGCAGATTACTAGTGCTTATCCACAATGGGTAATTCCAAAGACCCAGAGGGAAATTGGTCATAGAGAGGTAAAATAGACGTAGCCCAATCACAGCATTTAAAAAAAATAATACAAATTGTAAGTACATATTAAAACCTACTATTTCATAAGTGTCCTAAATATATATATGTATGTATGTATATATATATATATATATATATATATATATATATATATATATATATGAAACTAAGCAAGTAAGTATATATACATCCACTTAAGCTCCTGGATGTGAATGTTTATATAATATATATAACTATGTATTAGACATACATAGTTGCCCATCAGAACCTGATGGTGAGACCCTTTTGTGTAAACACAACTTCTGTCATGAGACTGCTAAGACATGCTTGGATGGCTCAGTCTCATCCTATAAGCCCCTTATTTAACAATTAGTCTTTTGCAGTTTCCATGTGCAAAGAACAGCTGGGAAATTTTGCTTTAATTACATACTGAGTTAGGAATGGCTCATCATTCTAGAGGTGATGGGTAGAACAGAAGAATATAAGGAGAAAAAAGCTTATGCTCTTTGGAATCTCCCTGGAAATGCTCAATTATCTGTGGTTGTAGCATATTTTCCACTCAGACTACCAGTGCTTATCCATAATGGGTAATTTCAGAGACCCAGTGGGAAATTGGTCATAGAGAGGTAAAATAGAAATATCCCAATTGTAAGTACATTTCTGTATTGGAAGTGTTTCTTAGCAGCCTCAAGCCATCCAGGCCTTGAGTTGGCTCTGTCTGATCATTCTGCCTCAGCCTGCTCAGAGCCATGTATATTTGTTTAACTCACCATTTCAAATCTATGAAAGTAGAATTGGGTTCATTTTCCCTCATTTTTCTTCCATTTCTTATTCCGATTTCATCTTTTCTTATATCTTAATCAAGTTTTAATGATTCTCATCTTATCTGACTGCTGAATGGCAACCCTTGACAAATCTATGAATGCTCAAGATGAAGGGTTTCTCACGAATATGAGATGTGAGATTCTGCTTTTCTCCCCTCTTTATGTTCCTGTGTCCATCCACACCCTTTACTCTTCTTTTATACAAGTCCCATATCAGAAGTAATTAGGAATCAAACTTGAGATTAGAGAGTTTCTTTTTCTTGATGCATTTTTGGCACTTCTGTCAAAAATTAGGTAACTGAAACTGTGTGTGTTTATCCAGGTCTACTAGTCTACAGCATTGCTCTATGTATCCATATGTACTGGTGCTGTGATGGTGTTATTACTACAGTTCTGTGGTATAATGTGAGATCCAGTATTATACTTCTAGCTTTGCCCTTTCTGACTGGAATTGTGGTCTATTTTCATTTCTGTTGCTATGATAAATACCCTGATAAGAAAAAGCATAGGGGACAAAAGGTTTATTTGCCTAACAACTCTAGGTTACAGTCTATGTTAGCACAGTAGTCAAGAAAGCTCAGAACATCCATAGCCAAGGGCTGAAGTGGATGCGTATATACTCACATGCTTACTCTCTTATTTGCTCTTCAGTTTCTTGACTCTCATATGATTCTGGACCCCCTCCCTGGAGAAAAGTGTCATGTACAATGAGCTGAGTCACCCACCCCACATCTATTAGGTTAACTGGGACAATTATCCTCCACATATGCTTACAGGCCAACTAACATAGACAATCCCTCACTGAGGCTTTCTTCCTGGGTGACTCTAGATTGTGACAAGTTGACGATTAAAACTAACTGATGTCGAGAACTCTGTGACTTCTTCAGGGGATTAAACATGATAATAGCATGGACAAGTGATATGGGAATGCCTTTCTGTATGCTGTGAATAGCAATCTTTAAATAAAGGAGCTGTTTTGGCCCATGACAGGCACAATAAAAAAAGTAGGAAGAGGAATCAGAATAGGTAGGAGGAGCAGGGCAGAGTCAGAGACAGGGAGCCAGAAGTCCAAAGGAGCACCATGTAAGGAACACAGGTGAGCCATGAGTCACATGGCAGACAGATTAATGAAAATGAGTTGAGTTAAGATGAAAAAACTAGCTAGCAAGCTGCCTAAACCATAGGCCAAACAGTATGAAGCTAATATAAGTGTCTGAGTCATATCTGGGGGCCTGAACAGCGGCAGGCGGCTAAGAAGTCTGGGGCTGCAGGGTCTGTGAGTCTGGGCCTCTGGCCACCCGGGACCAAGAAAACACATTGTAACAGACAAGTTTCCCTAGTGGCAAGGCCATGGAGAATTTAACCCACTTTTAGCAAGGCCAATTGATAGTGAGATGCATAATTCTGGGCATGAACCCAGGAGCATATGTGCTACCTGTTCTTCTTGCTTTCCTTATACAAATAATATTGCTGGCTGCCTCAAGTTTCACTTTATAAAGAGTTACAGATGAAGTGACTATTGCATTAGAAAAACTTCCCCTGATGACTCTCCTCTGGATGAGCGAGAGAGGATGTTATTAAAAGAAAATAGACCTAATTTAGCTCCTATATCCTTGATTTTTCAAGCAAGTCTGACAATGAATCCAGGATGTTGCCTTTCCAAAGCATCTTTTTAGTAGTCTGAAAGAGTTAGTGATAATACACATTTGTATAACTGTTCGGGAGAGAATGATTTTTAACTATAAGAGTTTAGGAGGAATTCAAACAAATTCAAGAGTTAATGGGAACAATCTAGGAATAGGGAATGAAGCAGAGATAAAGGAATCCATAATGCCCTTTTGTTTTTTAATAGTTGCACCCATTTTGTAGGAAGTTAAGAGAAAAGGAACATGAGAACAAGAAATAAGTCATGTCAACTATTAAGAGTAAGCTTTTAAGTTACATTGCTTACAGGATGAAAACTGTATAATAAAAACTAGACACACAAAGTTAAATAGTAGCAATAAAGATGAGTGCAACTGAAGGCTTGCAAGTTTAAGCTTGAAGACAAACTGAGAACTTTGTAGCTCATTGAGGAAATGGGCTGTTAAAAATATGCACCTCTTTCTAGAAAGAAAGTTCCTTATTGGTATATAGAAAGATTACTGGGCTTCATATATTTATGTTGTGTCCTGTCACTTTTCTGAACATGCTTATCACATCTAAGAGTTTTCTAGTAAGGTCCTTAGGGTCTTTTAAGTTTGGGATCTTATCATCTGTTACGGATAATTCAATTTTGTCCTTTCTCTTTGTATGGATTGTATTTCTTTCTCTAGCTTTATTCCTCTAGTGAAGATTTTGAGCATTATATTGAATAAGAGAGAAGAGATACCCTTGTCCCATTCCTTCTTCTAGAGAAAATGCTTTTTATTTTTGCTTATATGGTCCAGTGTTGCCTATAGGTTTGACGTGCACTCTATTGCATTGAGTATTTGTTCTCTCTATTATGAATGTCTTCAGGGATTTGATTATGAAGGGGTGCTAAACTTTATTCAAGGCCTTTTCTACATCTATTGAGATGATTCTGTGGTTTACCCCCCCTTGATTATTTATATGTTATATTATATTGACTAGTTTGTGTATATTGAAACATCTTTGAATCAGATCATGCTGTGTGACTTTTGTAATGAGCTGTTGAATTTAGTTTGCAATTATTTTACTAAGATTTTTTTTTTTATCTAAGTGAGGAAGCTTGGTCTATAGTTTGTATTTATTTTTCTGTATATAGATTACCTGGTTTTGATGGCAAGGTGATACTAGATTCATAAAATGAATGTGGTAATATTCTTTCCCTTTGTTACAGAACTGACAGAGAAGCATTGGTGCATTCTATTCTTTGAAAGTAAAAGCCTGGTAGAATTTACTGGTAAGTCT
The DNA here is from genome assembly GCA_033318265.1 of Phyllotis vaccarum. Taxonomy (NCBI): domain Eukaryota; kingdom Metazoa; phylum Chordata; class Mammalia; order Rodentia; family Cricetidae; genus Phyllotis; species Phyllotis vaccarum. Next base: position 99,449,846 of record JARWLC010000012.1, on the reverse strand, counting down.
GCCCCATCTTGATCTTGTCATTGTTGGGTACACATTTATAGTTCTTCAGTCTCATTTGTATAAGTTGCTTATATAATCTTGACTTAAGGAATTAACATATTTCTTCTAGACTCTATGGTTTTGAAGTACAAATTTTTAAAATACCACACTCATAAATCTTCTGGATTGCATTGATATCAGTGCAATGTGAATCTCATATTTTCCCTTTCCTATGGTTAGTTTGGCTAAGGAGTTGTCTTACTTGCATATGTTTTTTTTCAAAGAACCAACTCTATCACATTGGTTCTTCACATTCTTTTGCTCTACATTAGTTTCTGCCTTGGATTTTATTATTCCCTTCCTGCTTTTGGTTGTCTTGCTCTGCTTTCCCAGAACTTTGAGATACATTATTATTTATTTGTAATTTCTATAGTTCTTGTACTATAAACACTCATGCCTATAACCTTTTTAGAAGCATCTGTACTGTATTGTAAAGATTTTGGTAAATTATGCTTTTATTTCCATCTGACTCTAAGAATTTTTATATCCCGCTGACCTGTTTTAATTAACCCCATTCCTTCTAGAGTTTATTGTTCAATCTTCATGTATTTAGGTAGTTTCTATAGCTGCTTTTGCTATTTATTTCTAATTTTATTCACTATGTTTTGATAAGAAACAAGTGATTATTTATATCCTTTGCATTTGCTGTTATGGTCTGAATGTAGTATATGTCAGAGAAAGTTCTATGGGATAATGCATTAACTATATATTCAGAAATTATTAGATAAAATATTCTACAGATACCTATTAATTCCCTATAGCCTATGGCATAGTACAATTTTTAGGTAATATGTCAGTTGCTTTTCTCTTGCTAGAATAAAACCTTATGACCAAGAAAGCTTATAGAATAAAAGGTGAATTTGGGCATAGGGTTCCAGAGGAATAAGAGTCCACAACTGAGGAGTTAAGTCCTGACAGCAGGAGCAGAAAGCTAAGGTCTCTCTCACTCTTTAAGGATATATCAAATTCCTGATGTACTTCCTCCAACAAGACTTTGTCCCCTAACTCTACCCAAACAGCACCATCAACTAGGGCCAAGCATTCAAATGCCCAAGACTATAGGGAAACATTTCATTCAAACCAATAGATTTACTTGTTAATTTTTCGTCTAGATAACAAACTCATTAATGTGCATCATTGACGTCTCCCATTAACATTGCATCAAGATCTATTCTTTTGCATCTATTGTGTTTGTTTCATGAAACAGATGGCCTCCATGTGTGTGTGTGTGTGTATGGAGAGAGAGGAGAGGGTTCTCTGGTTCTGGGTGTCCTGGAACTCAATCTGTAGACCAGGCTGGCCTTGAACTCACAAATATCCACATGTCTCTGCCTCCTTAGTGCTGAAATTTTTAAACTTTAATGTTTTCTCGATATTCTTTCCCATGTGTCAATATGTACTTATCTTCTTCATCTTTTCTGGCTACTTATCTCTGCAGACTGATCTGTCATATATCAAAGAGCCAGGCCAGCTTGGTGGTGTCCATTTGTTTAGTATGTAAACGTCCCTCCCCTTTCTCCCAGTTTCTATGTCTTTGCCAGTGAGTTGTGTTTATTGGAGAAAACAGTTGAATGCAGAATTTTAATCTAGTCAAAAATTCTGTGTCTTTTATTTGATAGACCATTTACATTGCTGGGCTCATTCCTGTTGCTGTGATATTCTCCTGATAAGCCACATTATTTGTTCTTTTCTTCCTGCTCACATTAGGGGCCTGCTGGTTTATTGAGTTGGTGAAGATTAAGCTCTTCCTAGTTTTCCTTTGCTCATCTACTCCTCTCAAGACATTTACTCTTCATTGTATTCTTGCGAATATCTTTATTTTTTTTTCTCAGTGTTTAGGTGTTGTAGAACATTAAGACGTGTTACTTCATTTATCACATGTATTTATATCACATGTATTTAACTCTGTGAAGCTGTGCTACTCTGCCTGTCTACAACACCTGATGGTCTTTAATAAAAGAACTGAACAGCCAATAACAATGACTTCTTTGTTTTGTACTTTTATATGTTGGCTATAATATATCACAGAGAAATATTCTCTAGCTGTATTTTGGGGGGTATCAGTATTGTCTGTGCTTATATATCCATTTCATTTACAACATTTGAGGGATTTCTAGCTATAATTTCATCAAATAGATTTTCAGCTTTTTCTTTGGCCCATTAGGTTCAGTCTCTCAACAAGATCTCAAAATTCTTGGAAAGTCTAGGTGGTCCTTCTTTATTGATATCTGGATATAGTGTTTCCTCACAATGCCCTGCATCCCTAATTTTCTTTATTTACCTGTTTGCTCTAGTTTACTGGTGATGTTTTTGTTATGGCTTTTATTTAATTAATTAAGCTTTTCTTTTCTGAAATTTTTATTGTTCCCAGATTTCTATTCTCTTGCTGGATCCATGCTGTTAACATTTTTATACGTGTTGATGGTCTCTGAGTCCTGATTGGGTTGTCTTACTTTACTCATACATATCCCTTGGAAGTCACTGATAATTTTTAATTAGGCTTTTTGAAATTTATACTTAACACAAAAAATTCTGAATACAAAGAGTATGAAAACATTGTTGCCAGTTTGAATCCTTTGTTGTATTTGTTTTTAAATACAATTTACCTTTAAAAAAAATTGTCTGTGGGCAGTGGTGGTACATACCTTTAATGCCAGCATTTGAGGGACTCTGTGAATTCAAGACCAGCCTGGTTTACAGTGTAAATTCGAGAACAGACAGGACTATGCAGTTAAACCCTGTCTTGAAAACAAAGTATTGTTCAGGCAATAATATTATTGAGGTACCCAACCATACTTGGTACATGTCATCCCTACATTTAAGGCACAAGAAACATCTCAGAAAAGAGGCATATGTGTGGAAAGATTGTAAGAGCCAGAGAACCAGGACTTAATTCAACATTTTTTTACATGTAAATATTTGAATTCCTCATCAATCATTTTTCTCAGTTTATATCTTTGGATTTGTTAATTGGGAAGTTGTCACCATATTGCCTCTCCTTTTCTTATGTTTCTGGGTTGTAATCTGTGGATATATTGGGATGGATAGCTCTTTCAATTTTATGTAGAGTCTGATTAGTGAGAAGCTTTCACTGAGAATTCAATACCACTTGGGGGAGAGGAAATAAGCCACTACCAGAACAGCCATGATCTCAAACCAGACTAGCTAGAAAAATGCACTTTGAATGTACTAATGTCAACCACTATGTCACTAGTTACCATTGGGTAAAAAATGAAAAATAAAAATAAAGAAAAACCCAAAAAACAGAATGATGTATAAAGTTTAAAAATGCTGAAGATATACATAGATATTGGGTTACTCAAGCTAAAGCAGATCAGGAAGAGGCTCTGTCAGTAAAGTGCCTGGCATGCAAGTATGAAGACTTGAGTTTGGATCGCAGCACTCACATGAAGGAAAAAAGTAAGATGTGATAATGCACATCTGTAACTCTAGCACAGAGCAGAGGACAGGCGGGTTCCTAGAGTTTGCTAGCCAAGCAGTTCCAGCAAATTGGTTAGTGTCAGGTTCAGTGACAGACTCAAAATATAAGGCAGAAAAGGATTAAGTAAGACGCCTGATGTTAACCTGTGACCTCTACATGCATGTGCACACATGTGGACATGCACACACATATGCATACATAATAGAAAGAGAAAGGATTAACTGAAATAAAGGAAAAGTGAAATGTGTGCAGGGGGATCCAGTTTAAATGAAAAGAGAAAATTAGAAGACAAAAAAAAATGTTAGGAGAGAATAGAATAAAAGAAAAAAAACCTGTCTATACAGTAAAGAAAAAAGTGAAAACAAAATTATATAACCACGAAGAGAAGAATAAAACCTGACTGGCTGCTTTTGAAATTTAATTAAAATGATAATAAAGCTAATGTGTCATAGTTGTGTTAACTATCAGTGTGACAGAATGTAATGACCTTCAGCTGTGCCTTTGAGCTTGCCCATGGAGGGTTATCTTGGTTGATTATGGTGGGAAGATCCATCTATGGTAGACAGTACCATTCCCCGACTATGAAGAAAGGGATCTGAATGGCAGTGAATATTCATTGCTTTGTCTCCTGATTGATTGCACTGTGCCCAATGCCTTGCCTACCCTGACAGGATGGACTGTGTCCTTTACCTGTGATCTAGAACAAACCTTCTGTCAGGTAAGTTGACTTCCCATGGTATTTTAAGACAGAGACAAAAGAAAAACTAAGATATAGATATATCCGACCTGTGTCTTTCTGAGTCTCTATTATTGGAAAGTTTGACCAGTTGTGATTGAAGACTCTTATGTAATCCTGTGCAAACTGGTGCTGAGGATGGAGTCATTGTGTCAGCTTCTCTCCAGTGCTGCAATGACTTTGGGGGATTCCATGCTGTGCATCTGAACCCATTCTTTGTGGGCCATGCAGGTTCTCTTTTACTCAACAGAGTCTCCATCTGTTCACGTGGGAGTAGCTAATCTCTAATGGAGGAGAAGAGGTGACTGGGACACAGACATCTCAATACATCCTAATCTCTCCCTAGTCAGTGCCCTGCAGCAGGAGGGGGCTGGAGGTGGAATCCAACAGAAACCAAGCCTCGAGTTTTCCATCCTACAAGATGAAAACCTCATAGCAAAGATGAAGCTGCAGGTGTGGAAGGTCAGCTGACATCTGACTCTTGGCTCTCCGTCTCCATTTATTTTACTTGTTGCCTTCAGAAAACCACTCAATAGAGAAGAGACTATGAAGCTTGAGACACACACTGACCACCTTGTGGGCGATTACTCCCCAAGTCTGTACCACTTTTCATCAAAGAGGTAGAGTCATGGACCATATCTATTTCATGCAGCCTCTCACAAATGAACATTTTTTTCCCAGAATCATTTGTTGTAAAGATCAACATTTTGTTGCAGAATGACTCTGTCCCTTTGAAGTGTATGTATGGATCTGGGTTTAGAACTCTCAAACCTATCCTATTAAACTAAATTTCCTTCCATCTGAGAAAGAGAGCAACTTAACTGAGAAAATGTCTCTGGATGATTGGCCTATAGGTAAATAAGAAGGTTGTCTCCTTGAATAATGATTGATATAGGAGGACCCCACTCATTGTAGGTAAAGCCACCCTTGGGAAGGTGGTCCAGGGGTATAAAAGAAAGCTGGATGAGCAAGGCATGGTGAGCAGACCAATCAACAGTATATCTCCATGGTCTCTGCCTCAGTTCGCACTTCCTGCCTTAATCTCCTGTCCTGACTTCCCTTGGTGATGAGGTGTAACCTAAGAATTGTAAACTGCCATAAACCCTTTCCTACACAAGTTGCTTTAGTAGAAATCCTGAGACATTGAAGTTATCTTTAATACGTTAACTGACACAGATAGCTAAAGAATAAACAACCCTCATCCTCAACCGCTATGCTGAAGGTCCAGAGGAAGTCTTTATGGAGCAGGGTCAACTGATGGAGAAGATGTGGAGAAACTGGAAGTCTCATTACTAATAAGAAGTAATAGGCACTCTGACAGTTTGATAAGTTCTGATGAATTGAAACAAACACCTCTATGATTTAGTAACTCCATTCTTGGGTGTTTTTCATAGGAAGTGATTTCTCCTCACAAGACTATTTCTGGAAATGTTTTTATTTGTCACATAGTAGTGAGGGCATCCTACTGGCATCTAGGGGGAAGAAGCCAGTGATGCCACTAAACATCCCCAATGCACAGGAGACCTCTTCACTGCGCCAAAGAATTACTCAACCAAAGTGCTAAGGCTGAAAGCCATTCTCCAAAGAAACGAAAGCCTACATCACATAAAATCTGTGCAATAATGTTTAGAGCAGCTATAGGGTTGTCAAAAGCTGCAGTTATCCCTAATTGCTTTCAATGTGTGAATGGAAAAAAAAGTGATACATCCATACCATGCATTTGAGTATTACTCAGAAATAAGGAACACACACTAATATACTCAACAACTCAAAATGAATCTCAATTATAGCGAATGAAAGAAGCCTGTCTCATAAGATTACATACTGTGTCCTTCCCTCCATGCCCATGACATTCTAAATGCTTTTAATAGCCTCTGGTAGAGCATTCCACCATGACATCATTCAATACAGAGCTTAGTGCAAGGATCTGCCCCTACTTATGGTAATAGGGGTGGGTGCACTTGAGAGATGGTGTTATTTTTATTTCCTGCTCTATATTTTTCACACTTCTTTATACACTGGGCAGCTATTTCTGTGACATTGTCAAATGTTCTCATGCCTGTGGCTCCAGAGAGCAGATGAAAGTGTCATATCCTCATGCTCTGGGCATAAGAACCAGTCCTACCTTGGTGGCAATGGGGGCCTGTTCCACATACTCCTAGCAGCAGTGAGCAAAGCATCATCAGGGTACTTGGCATCAGAGGTTGAAGGCTTCACATCACCTCTCTCTGCTACCTAGAAAGCTCTGCTCATAGGCAAAGAATGTGGCAGGCTTCTCTTAGAGGAAGTCCACCTCCCCAACCTTCATGCAGATCATTCAATAGAGGGCCTAGAATTTGCTGAGTGTGTCTAAGAAAAACAGTTACGTTTTCCTGGAAGGCATTAGACTTCTCTCATTTGAAACGTAATCATCTGATAATCTCAAGGGAATTTAATGATGTGTTATGAGACGAGCCACATTCTCCAGGGCACACATAGTAAGAAGCCTTTCCTAGCCTCTGTGGAAGATTTGACTTAGGAGATAGCTGATAGTCCTCTCAAAACATCATAGAGAGATGCACTGGATTCAAAGTAGGCTTAGACAGTGAGGTGAAAGGTAGCAATCCGATACTGCAATCATAGGCTTCAGTGAATACTAACTGTGGTCTCTCAATAAATATTGCCATGAGTTAAAAAAAATTAAAAGCTTGGTTTTAATCCTCAAAAGATTAAAGCAAAAGAAACAAAGCCACAAGAAACCCTCATTGCGTCTTGTGAGTGATCAAAGGAGGTAAAGGCCCACTTTCTCTTCTCCTTTATTTAGACACATGAGATGGGCTGATGGGACACACGATCACGGTATTCTTCAGAGATCTGGTGATTTGGGATAAGCCTGTCCGATGTTCCTAGATCCAGAAGGCACCCTCCAGCCTGAGACCAAAAGCTGCCAAGTGCTTTACATTTCTGCCAGTGGTGAGGCAACGCAACCATGTTCCTCCTTGGTTGTGGAGGAACACATACATACAAAAGGGAACAAACAAGGTTTGGCCTAAGTGGTATAGCTGTATGAGATGTAATGTAGCTCTGGAGACGAGAGAGCCGGCATCGTCTTCTACACAGGAGGAACCAAAAGAAGAACATCCCAGTTTTTCCAACAAGATTAGAATAAGAAGAATCTTTGAAATGGACAGGTGATGGCATTGTTAGAATTAGATGGAAAAGAAGGCTGTGCCTGAGGGGATCTGGAGATTCTTCTTCCAGCTTAGGAAATGAGATTTGATTAGAGAGACTGTGAAGGACAGTAACACCCTACAAAATTAAGACCTTTCTCTAGAACCTAGGAAATGAGATTTGCTTAGAGAGACTGTTGTAGGTGGAGTTTTACTTACAAGGCACCAGTCCAAGATTAAGATTTATTAGAATATAAATCAACACTCACGATATAGGTAACAGCTTATAGTGGCACCTGAACAGGGACTGGAGTATTCAAGCGATGGACGAGCGATGGATGGACAATGGATTCCAAACCAGTCTCTCCAACAGCCAGGAACCAGGAAGAGGCCTCCCCGTGTCCGGTGTCCCAGCAGTCCCTTATCAATGGGCTTGGCCACACCCCCTCCAGGTTGGCCACACCCCCTCCAGGAGCTCAGGACCCTGGATAAGTGTCTTTGGACCTTATCAGCTGACATCTGAATCCCACCACAGACTGTGAAGGACAGTAACAGCCTACAAAATTAAGACCTTTCTCTAGAACCTGGGGCAGTGTTTTCCCAGCTCTGGGTCTGAGAGGACTCTGTGAAAGAAGGATAGTTCAACATGTAAATGTCTCGACTGTCAGGATGACTATGTGGGATCTGGGCAGGCAGAGCCCTGAGGGTTAATTCATGTGCATCTCTATGGCCATGATATAGTTACAACTGTCTGTATGCTATAAGCTGAGCAATATATGGGACCTTGACTATTTCTGTCTCAGCTAGGGAGTTAGCAATTGGAAGCAAATATCTGAGTTGGGTGCGGGATTGCCTGAGATAAGACAGTTCCTATCCATTGCCTCAGAAACCACAGAAGAAGCAAACAACTCCACTGTTTTTAACCAAGCGCTTCACCAAGCCACAGAGAACATTGTTCTTTAGTTGGAAATGATGTATATTTTCATCTGTATGCATGAAACACCATATACATGGTGTATTTGGCTGCTAAACTGATAGCAAAATTAGGGATGATCTTCACAGCCGCCAGAGAAATGAGTCAACAAAGGGAATTTGAAGAAAAGGGTTGAGCTGAAAACCTAAAGCAGAAACTTGATCAATGGTTGAATAAACGAGCTGTCAATCATTTCTGCTCAGCAAACCAGCTCTCAGCAAGTTGGCTTTCAATAAATTAGGTCACAGGAAACAAGAACCTAAAGGGTGGGCCTAAATGAAACTCCTGGTTTCAAAAGAGGTGATGTAAGGAGGGATGACCTTAGAAAGATGTCGCTGTCATAGAGGCCAGTCCGGGCTGCCATGTTAGGATGGTGGATAAAGAGAGGAGCCATGAGGAAAGGCATAGAGAGCGTTCACTTCTGGCTGGTGTGCAGGCTACAGCCAAACAAAATCTGTGCCGAAATGAAGCAGGCAGAGACAGCAGCAATGGAAAAAGAACCTGGAACAGCAGACCACTGAGAGACAGAGAGAAAGAGAAAGGCTCTCCCTGAAGCTCAGCCAGAGGGTGGCCCAGCAGAGTGTAGACATGGCAGGCCAGGTAGATGATAGGTGAAGGCCAGGTCTCAGCTAGACAAAGGACCAGGAGAAAGTGTCTGCTTTGTACCTTCTGACCCAACTCAGGCACCTGGACCAAACCAGACCTGCTATGGGTGGAAGCCTTTGACTGCCATTTTACAGGTTTTGTCAAGGATAAAAGTACTTTCTAAGCTGTGGCAAGCAGCCATTGGTGAATATTACTTAATAATAATAATAATAATAATAATAATAATAATAATAACTGGTTCTGTTTCCTTATCTATGTGCTCATACTTTCCTCTTGAGAACTTGGTTGAGACCACAACTAAACTTGTTTTAAAGGCCAAAGTTCTTCTGCACATTGATAGAGAGATCTGTCCCATCTGGACATCTTTCCCACCCATAGTCCCACAGCTGCTTATAAAATAATTATTCAAAGGTTTATATTATTTACAATTTGTTTTGGCCTATGGCTCAGACTTATTACCAACACTCTTACAACTTAAGTCAACCCATTTTCATTAATCTATGTATTGCCATGTGGCTCAATGGCTTTACATGTGTTCCATTACATCTTGCTTCCTGGGCAGCAGCTTGCAGAGTCTCTGACTCTGCCCTTCTTCTCCTTTATCTCTGCTTGGATTTGTTGCCTGCCTCTAAGCTGCCTTGCCAAAGGCCAAAACAGTATCCTTATTAACCATATTTATTATATTTATATCATTGTTATATGTATTAAGCATATTCACATCATACAGAAAGATATCCCACATCAGGGATCCTTAGAGAAACATGGGAATTTCCAGCTCTTGAGTCTGAGAGAAGTGGACCCAGCATAATATCTGAATTTGAGGAAAACCAAGTGCTTAATAAAAGTTTGAAAAATTGTTACAAACAACTTGAAATCTAGAAAGAAGCCAGAATTATTTTTCTCTTTCTTTACATTGATTGATTGATGGATTGATTGATTGATTGATTGATTGATTGATTGATTGTGGGGGGCACATACCACGGCCTGAAGTCAAATAACAACTTTCAGGATTCAAGTCTACTCTGCCATGTGAGTCATAAAGATTGGACTCCGGTCTTCAGATTTGGAGGCAGGAACTGTTACCTCCTGAGCCATCTTGCCAGCCCAAACCAACATTCTTAAAGAAAATTCCAGAAAGCAGAAGCTTTATTTCTCCACTTTTAGGAAGAATTTTTAATTATATTTTTTTTGAGATTATAATGTCATTGTATTTTCCCCCTCCCTGTCCTCTCATGTACTGAATGCTACTCTCTTTCAAATTTATGCCTGCGTGTGTGCATGCGTGCGTGCGTGCGTGCGTGCGTGCGTGCGTGTGTGTGTGTGTGTGTGTGTGTGTGTGTGTGTGCGCGCGTGTGTGTGTGTGTGCACGTGTGCGCATGTGCGTGCGCACACGCTCATGCATGTGCATGCGTGTGTCTCTAAATATATAAATACAACATGCTCAGTCCAGGCTCAAAAATAGTGAATGTTATGAGCACTATTACTTACTGTGTGTCAGTCTTCTAATTAGAATATCCCACTAATTCTTCAGTTAGCTTTTAGCATCTTTCAGGTGCTGTTTTATAGATAAAGAAAATGAGTGCCAAAGAGATTTCCCAATTTGCTATTGTTTGAAAGCCATTAGACCCCGGCGCCTGCATTCCTCAACATGTCCAGGAAAAAAATATGTTGTGACTTTGAATGTTGCCAAAGTCAGTGAGCTCTGTCTTCATTTAAGGGTAGGGAGTACAGTCTGGCTGATTTAGGACAGTGTTGAGAGATATGTCAGCTCATGGACAGTTGATAGTTCTTTGTGGTTTTGCCATCGTGCAGATAATTCCTTTCTGAGGAGGAGTGAGAGAAGGGTGATGGGATGGAAACATACTCACATGGGAACAGAAGAGGGTGGGTTTGATATCATGTGGCCAGTTGGCCACTTCATCTAGAATTACAGTGGCTTAATGTTTATTAACTGAAACTAATAAAAAAAAAATCTTTAAATCTTGCATGGGTGAACTGAATGAGCCTGAACAATATTTTCAACTTTTCTGTGGGCAAATAAAGCCATCAAAGTGGGGCCATTTATCAAAGCATGGAGTACAACATTTTTTCTTCTGAAAATAAAAGCAGTCTCGCTTATAGATCCTCAGCTCAAGTTTGGCCCTAGGTAGGATGATATAGGGAAAGAAGGCAAGAGCACAGGATGAGACCATTCTCAGATACTTCCAGCTTCATCTTCTGGTCTGTAAAATAACCAGCTCAATTATCTCTAAAGACTTTTTAGTGGCAATATTGTATGTTTCTAACAAGTCTATTGCAAAAAAATATGTAAGTCAAAGGGCAAAACAAAGAGCAGAAAGTTACAGAGGAAGCTAACAAGTAAATCTCCCTAGGGTACAGCCTCTGGCTCCACTATGTATTAGTTGATGTAAAAGCCAAAATAGGAATCTATTATCTTCATTTTGAATGGTGAATGGTCCCCCGTGAATGGACAGCATTAACGGTTAGAAGATGCTGGTGAGAGCTTATCTCTCTAGGATGTGTTCCCTTCTAGTGTTAAAACAAAACAAAACCTTAGGTAAACAGTGGGTGGACACTTTAGTAAGAGAATGGGTATAATAGCGAAATATGTGTTAGAAAACAAATCCACTTCTGTATATGTGAAGCCTACCAAGCACAGTGTTCAGGGATCTCCATTGCCTCTCGTGGATGCTTCCTCAACAGGTCAGCACCACATCAGTGGGCCTCAGGATGCTGCCCACCCTCAGCCTTAACTGTCATTTCCACAACCTCTCATTCATTAAAATTGTTCAGCCTGATCCAGCTCTCCCCTGTATGCCGAGGTTCACAAGGCATTGCTGAACAAGCCCCTTTCTTTTTCTCACACTTCAGTTGCACGGTGGGGACTAGAGCTCGGGGTGGGGGTGGGAGGGACTCCCAGGACTGAATGTTCCAGATCTGCCATTTCTCTGCAGCCTGGCCCTTCCCTGCTGTTATCTTTGGCTCGGTTGCTATGGGCAGGAATATGTTTGGTCCTGGCTTAATAACTGCTTGGCTGCCAGAGGCACTCATTTCTCATTGTATTGGTGGGGGATTAGTGGGGATGTTTGGGGGATGTTTCCTGTATTAAGCAGCAGGGGAGAGCTTACTGGACCTGGGCCCTCTTTTGACATAGCATCACACTGTTCCCACTTTCACCCTTGGAATGTGCTGAGGCCAGTTCTTTGCATCTAGGGCAGCTACTCCTCCCTGACACTTTGCAGATCTGCACTCTTTTCCAGGTGCCTTTGTATAAACATTTCTTGGAGATACTGCAAGGAGACCCAGGCAGTTATCTTGGACTATAGCTTTAAAAAAAATTTAAAAATAAATAAAACACTGTTGAACAGTGCTTTGAAGAGCTGGGGTGATGGCTGGGTGGGTAAAAGGACTTCCTGTGCAAACCCGATAATTTAAGTTTGATTCCCAGATTCCAAAGCAGAAGGAGAAAACCAACTGCTAAAAGTTAGCCCCGGACCTATACACATAAACTGTGACATGCATGCTGTTGTGTATTGCACACTCACTCGCAACAGTGGTACCTTTTCCCCAAAGAATAAGAAAATGACAGCATTGTATGATCAACCTTCTCAACCTTTGCCTTATCGCTCTATTTCATATTTTGAATTCTTTGACAATCAACTGTCTTCTTTGGAACCACCACTCACCTCATTCACCATGAACTTAAACTTCATGACCCATGTTACCTTAGAGTCCTGGGATACAATTATAACTCTTCTTGAAACTATAAACTAACAGGTTACAGATTTTCAGTGCCCTTGCATCTGTCTAGGGCAATTATCAAAGGATTGAGAAAAACTATCCAGAAAAGTTAGCATATGAGGACAAATGTATAGAAAGTTTGGCTTCTTGGTTGGTCTGAGATAAAAATAAAAGCTGGGGCTGGCTGCAAATTGTTACTAAGAGTGTGGTGGCCTTGCAGGGGGAGACACAGCCTCTCCCAAGCAGAGACACAGCAATAAATGTCTCTGCTTTGGATCTTGAGATCACTGCTTAAAAGCTCTGGGGACTTAAGCAAGTCACTTTTACCTCTCTCTCCCATAATTTTCTCATCTGTGATCTGGAGATGATTCTGACTCATGGCATTGTTGGAACCATGCATAAGAAAGTCTTGCAAGTGGCGATACTAAGCTGTGGCTGTCTGTGAAGACAATATAATCTGTTCAAGTGGATATAGACATATACCATGGCAGAAGCGTAAGAAAAATATTAACTCACATCAAAGTATTGCAAGAACCATTTTCTCTTGCCAGTGGGAATTCAGCCTTCTGTTAAATATGGCTGGAATCCCCTTTCTATGTAGGAAGACTCTCACACTAGGGAGCACAGCCCATCTCCCACCTGTCCATGTGATCCTCGCCCAGGGTGGATAGCTGAGGTGTGGTGCTCCCACCTCACACATTTAAAGAGGAGAAACTGCACATGGACAGATGGAGATGCACGATACAGGATGGCAGAAGATCCAAAACATCTGGTTTCTAGGCATAGTCATAGTAGCAGATCCAGCAATGTGACCCACTGTTCACTCTGGCTGATGCATCTCTGTGAGCAGCAGGTAGTGGTGATATTGTTGGTCTCTGGACAATTTGGGGTGTCATTTCTGACTATCTTACCTCTTCCCCTGGCTTTGTAGACAACTCAGAGATTCTGGAGAAACCCAGTATCCTTCCTTACAGAACCTAATTATGGAAAACTTCAAACATACAGAACATTAAAGGGAGTAGAATACTGAAGCCCTGGGTACCCATCATCACCCAGGTCAACAGTTTCAACACGTGACCTCTAATCTCACCTGTTTTCCATCCTTCCTCTCACATCTCATTTTGGCTTCATTTGTTCAGGGTGAAATATTTTTAAGTTAGTCCAAGATACATTATTTTACTTTTAATCTCAGTATCCATTTCTAAATAGGACTGACTTTTCTTTTTAAACATAACCAACATCCCTTTTTCTATCCAAGAGAAATGACAGTAATGTCAACATAACCAAGAAATTTTCTCCCTCCTCAATTTGCTCCTTTATCATGCTAGGCTTTCTCATCAAAGCTTCTCTGGGTTTGACTTGAGACAAAAGTCAGTATCACAGGGCCTTGAAGTAGGAAGGTGCCAATAATACAAAAAGATCCCCCTCTATAAAGTGCTAAGAAAAATGATTTCCACTCTTCTTTCTTTGCCTCACCTTGGGGAGAATCATATGAATATAAAAGGGGATGAAGAGCTGCATGGGAGTCTGTATTCCACCAAATTCTAGCTTCTGTGGGCTTTGTCCATTGTCAAGTTCCCAGGCCCAGCAGATACATTTCTTTCTCGAGGAGCATGTAGAAGTAACACTGAGCAAATATGTCTGCTCACTAATTAGATGTACTTCCTAAATCCAGATTTCTTTCACTAGACACATCCTAATGTGCTCTTGGAGCAACACTGAAGGAAGCCTGTTATGATCACTTGTATGCACTCTCTCAAACTTATTAGCAGTAAGCTCAAGTGTTGAGCTTTTAAGCTGTTAGATTTTAGTATTGGTCTCCATTGTTCTAAATTCACTGAAGAGGGAGGAGAGGGGACTGTTATTTATAAGCTGCCAACTCTAACACTATTTAAATTAATTCATTAGTCATGAGCGTAAGCCAGAGATACCATTATAGATCGATGACACAAAGAATGCAGAAATGTTCTTACTCCCTAGGAGCCTTGATGACAGGATTACAGTCATTGTAAATCCTGGGGATACAGAGTCCTTGCTCAGAAAGAGCTAGGAAAAGAAGGCAATGCATAGGCCAACAGAATGGCTGAGGATGTAGATCAGAGAGAAGATGCTTACCTGGTGTGCACAAGGCTGAAGACATGGATCAGAGATGGGATGTTTACCTGGTGTGCACAAGGCTGAAGATATGGATCAGAGATGGGATGTCTATCTGGTGTGCACAAGGCGGAGGATGTAGATCAGAGAGAAGATGCTTACCTTACCTGGCAGGCATAAAGCCCTGAGTTCTGTCCCCAGGACTTCAACATCAACCAATCAATAAACAAACAAATATGAAGAGAAAGTGCAAGGAACAGGAGACTTGGTGAGTGTCAGAACTGAGGAGTTGACAGAGGAGAAACCCAGGATCCAGGGCTGAAGACACCACTTGGGTTCCACTTCAAAAGCCAGGAGGTAACATTAAAGTTTATAATCAATGTTGGATTTTAAAAAATTAAACAGAAATAAGGAGAGTATATGCTTAGGGATAAGACAAGGATCTGTGTAAACACCATGGAACCCACTCAGCAGCCCAGGGGAACACGGGAAAAACTGGTGGTTCAATTATTCTTTTGTTCCAAAAGAGAAGTAATCATATAACAGTAATACTTAAGTAAAATAAAAAAATAAATGCAAACAAAGATGGGAAGGGGGAAAATTTAAGAAGAATAAGATTAGCATGTTGAATGAGAACATGCAGGTGTACAGATGCTTATTAACGTATAACTGAAAAGGGAGGGATGATGGATCCACTCAGCCTCCCAGCAGTTCTTACTTTTGGCAGGTATCTTTTCAAATCATCATTTCTCCCAAAAGGAAGTTAACCAGGACCTACAGAACACAATCCCTTTCTCAGTATCTCTTCCTTTTTATGTTCCTATATGATGTGTTTGTGTGTAGTATACATTGGTGTGTGTATGCTCCTGTGAACATGGGAGTGCAGAAATCTCTTCAAGATCCTTATTGCATATTTAAAAGAAGGGAACTCTGCAATTTGAAAGAAAGTGGGTGATTCTTGAGAAGCTATATGAGCTAGGCACAGAAAAATACTGCACCACTCTACTAGTAGGTAGGGACTCATGTAACCAAAGTCAAAGAGATGGAGGACAGCTATGATTATGTGTGGCTGGGGGCAAACAAATGGAAAGGTGTTGTTCAGGGACATAGAGGTTCAGTGATGCAGAAATGAGGTTCTGAATAGTTGGCACACAGTATGATGACAACAGTAAACACCGCTTGGCAAACTTGAAATTTGCTATAGATAAGTACCTCTGAAAAGTTCTCACAAGAGGGGGTGGGGAATGAAGGGATGATAACTAGCTTGATTTTTGTGTTCATTTCTCAGTGTTTATATACTTCGAAGCATCAAGCTGTGTACCTCAGCAAGCCTTGTGTATCAGTTATCACAAAAGTGCTGGGGGAAATTCAATATTTAAGCCAGAAGAGACTTGGCTCTAGGTATGTTATAGGTCTGTTAAGGAATTTATCAGTGAAATGCTCTCAGACAAATCCTGTTTCCAGGACTAATCTCACTCAGAACCCCAAAAGCAGGTCAGTGAGATGACTCATCTGATAAATGCACTTGCTACCATGGCTGACCACCTTTGTTCTACCCTCAGGAGCCCCAAGGTAGAAGGGGACACACACACACACACACACACACACACACACACACACACACACACAAATAATGTAATTTTAAAATGTTTTAGGTAGTCAAATTATAAAATATGAGCACCCTTTTCTCGTTTTCTTATTAAAATATTTTTTTAATTCTCCACTTGAGAAGCAAATTGGGAAGAATTATGTGTTGAAACATGAAAAAGAAAAAAGAAAAAAAAACAAAACTTCCATTGTAAACTTACAAGGATGGGACAGAGGGCTCTGCATGGTAAATGGAATACCCAAACCCTTATTCAGATACACAAGGATAAAAATAAGCCAAAATGTCCTTTGGTCTCTGATATTGAACAGTAAAAAACCAGCATACACTGGTGTTAGAAGATACACAGAGGGCATGGCACACAGAGGACCTGGTTTACACTGCTGTGTGGTGGATTGGTGAACTTGGGTGTCTATGTGGAGGGATTGGTGTCATTCAGAACAGGAACTCCAGAGAGGATGGGCTGGAGATATTCACCACCTTTGGGTAGTGACTGAAGTAGAATCACAGATTTCATTATGGAAGATTGAGACTACAATCCATGAAGTGTCCAGACTTTTAGCTGCTGTTTTGAGTTTGCCTCAAAACCTTCCAAACTGCCTTGTTCTGGCATGAAGATGGCTTCAGCAGTATGAAAATATGTGCCATCGGACGTTACACTAGCCTACCCTGTTTCCCTACAGGTAGAGAAGAACAGTGTTTCTATTCTTTCCAACTTTTGCAAATCTCTAAACTCAGCATCCTCCATCATAAGATCTTATCTTTGTAATTATATTTCCCAGTATTTCCCCAAACCACTCCATGCTCTAATCAATAGTAGGACTCATCACAGTCACTGGAAAGCCAGAAGCCCTTCACTTGCCTTATGAGGCTGTTCCTTCTGGATTATCCTGTCTCCCCTAAGCCTCTGTTCAGATTCCACTTTTGTAAAGAACCTCTGTAAGAATTCAACTTTTTCCACTATTTGTCAAGGTCGTAATGTGCAAAATTCTGCAGTAGGCATTGCAGAGAACATCATTTGAATAGGACTTGGTTTCCACACTCAGACATCAGACTCCAGCAATCTGTGTACCTCATTAACTCCA
This sequence comes from Phyllotis vaccarum, assembly GCA_033318265.1. Lineage (NCBI taxonomy): Eukaryota > Metazoa > Chordata > Mammalia > Rodentia > Cricetidae > Phyllotis > Phyllotis vaccarum. Next base: position 99,432,375 of record JARWLC010000012.1, on the reverse strand, counting down.
TTATGAAAGAATCTGTATTCTCAAATATTGGCCCACCCATTTCTTTATAATTTTAAAAATGCTGATTCCAGACTACACACACAATCCACCACAGGAGTCTCTAGTATGGTGTTTCAAAATAAGGGTTTCTAAACAACTCTCCCAGTGCCCCTCACACCATGAGTTAAGTTTGTTTTCTCTTTTAATAAATGGTTAAAATAAAGTGGAGACATTTACATGACTGTGCTTTGAAAAGCCATGTTATTATTTCACCAAAATGCATTGTTCACCTCCAAATAGCCTGTGTCTTTTGTACTTGACCTTAAGCTCACTTCTCCCAACCCTGGGGGAGTCACATAAGGCTTAGGGTTCATGCTGACCATGGGATGGAGAAGCAGATGCAAGCTTCAGGTATTACTCATATCTTCACTGTAACCTCCACCCGGAATGTGAAAGCCTGGTGTTACTCCAGTGCCTTACATCACCACCAATTTTGATTAGGGGCCATAGAAAACAGGAAGCATCTGGCGGTCAAGACCACAGTTGGCCTTGGGTGATGGTAGAGTGAACCGGCTTTGTCCAGTTTATTCTGTTCTCCTTTCCCTACACCTCTTTGTCATTTTGAAGGTCTTCTTGAGTCAAGACATTTTCCCTGGTCTAAGGAAAAATCCAGTGAATATTGACAGCCTATTAGTCTACCTTTTCTGATTTTATTTAGAAATAGGTTAGAGGAGTCTATGTTTAACCCAAAGAATGAAAATTGTGGACAACAATGGTGGGCAAATAAGGGATATTTTTAGCTAAAGTTTTACTTGTAGAATTTTCTGGAGCCCCACCAACGAATATACACAGGTGGATTCCGGCTACTAAAAATTTTCTTAAAATAAACCCTGGTGGTTAGAAGCATTTGTTATGGGCGCATAACCTGACACAGCCTATGTGCCAGTGGTTCTCAACCTTCCAAGTTCTGTGACCCTTTAATACAGCTGCTCATGTTATGGTTACGGCGACCCCCAACCATAACATTATTTCATTGATACTTCATAACTATAATTTTGCTACTGTTATGAATCATAATTATAAATATTTGATGTGCAGGATATATAATATAAGACCCCCAAGGGGTTGCCATCCACAGGTTGAGAACCACTGCGTGGGCACATACATATATGAGTATATAAACTAGGAAATCATTAGAGAGACAAATTGAAGGGATTTATTAAAATTCAGACAAGAGGCAGACCATAGTTTAGTTATCCTGAGCACATCACAAGCTGTGGGCTAATCCCGGCTTGGGAAACTTTCTGTGCTGGCCTGGATCCAAAGTGACAGAGCACTTCAGTTAATCCTTCAGGACTCGGAACAAGTCCAGAATCCTCTCTGGTATGGGCCAAAAGCCTGTTTTTAGGCACATCTGGCCTCCACCCATATCCTGATTGGACACAGTAAGAAAAGGCCACGCACAAAAGATGGTTTAGTACAATGAGAGAATTCTGAGCTGATGGCCCAGGAAAGCTGGTAACAAGACCTACTACAGCTACTAACTTGGGATACCATGGGCAGGAAACTGACCCAGTCAGAAGTATGGGTTCCTTAAGATTATTTGCTTCAGGTTCAAGATCCATTCCTGTTCTGAGAATTGTTATCATGAAGGTATATGTATCCTTATGGGATAAGACAGTCATTACTAAACATTTTCTGCTTTGCTGTTCAAAGAGTCATCCCTAGAACCAATAGGATTGTGGTACAGAGGCCCAGGCTCTATATACCAAGTCATAATCTGGCTTCTTAACAAGATGTCCGAGAGGTCACATTACATGCTAAATTTTGAGATGGAGAAGACCTCATGGTACCTCACAATCTTCACTGACTCCCTTTGACCCCAGAACAAGACTAAACTTCTTAACAGAATTTAAGGTGCACTGTCATATGGTCTGGTCTGTGTCTCCTTCCCCAGCTTCATTGATTAGGGTTGTCACTCCAATCTTTTGAATGCAATCATGAAGACTTTGTGCTGAATTGAACAGGTCACGTGACCATCAGACATGAAATTCCCTTAACTTAGAATATTCTCCATAGAGTTGCCCCACTTTATTGAGTCTTCTGTTATTCCTTAAACAAATATTTTGGGCTCATTGTCTATTCCAGGTGCTTTTCTAAGGATGATCCTCAGGGAACTTATCTTCTAACCACCCAGTATCTATTTCACCAAGGATACTTTCTCTGAGTCCAGATCTGATGTCTTTATCGTCCCCTTGACTGGGTTGAGCAATGTATACAGGAAAGAGCACATCTAGATATGTGTGTAAGGATGTTTCTACAGATTAGGTCATGTGGGTCATGACCTGATTCATAATTTAATCTACTGATGAACTCAAAATTTGAGCAGACTATTAAGTGATAGAATTGTGGAAAGGAACATGGTCGGAAGAAATGGGTCACTGGAAGGCATGCCAGTTACATCCTGCCCTGGTCCCTTCCTAGAACTCTTGTTTCTGTTTCCTGAATGCTGTGCTAGGAACAACTTTACCACACTTTCCTCATGATGCTCCATCTCCCCCACAGGCCCCAAAGTGACAGAGATACCAACAGCGACTGGAAACGTAAGACAATTTGTCCTTGAAATTGGCCTCATGGCTGTTTGTCACAGTGACAAACCAAAGATGGTTGAATTCCAGTGTTCCTTATCCTGCACACATCTTTTTGCAACATCCTGTATTTTGCTGTTGTGAATAGCCTGTTTTCTCTTCCTGTTGCACTGAAACCCACAAGGGCAGACAGGGGACATAGCTGAGATAGAAAGAATTAAGGAAGTCCCAATGGGACTCTGCTGGCTCTCATTACAGACACGAGCAAAGACAACAACTTTTATCACTGACCTTTATTTCTTTGATCTAAATTTCCAAAGAGATTATCTGTGCCCACAGTGTGCACCCTTTGGAGAAAAGAACTCTAAATTGGCATGTGCTGTAGAATTCTTGTCTGCCTGGAGCTGACTGGGATCCAGTCTTCACTCTCCCTCTCAGGGAGAGAGAAGCACAGACTGGGGTACAGGTGGGATTGCAGCAGGAGTCTGGAGATATGGTCCTTGAGGGAGGCACTGTAGCTTGCTTCCTGGATACTGGGATGGACGTGGGCTGTTGGTCACAAGGTAGGCCCCACAGAAAGGCAGAAAGCTGGGGTTAGAGTCAATAGGCTAAAGGGGAAGTTCTAAGATTTATAAAATCAGACTTACAGTCTTTGAGCACAAAAGTTTATATTAAATTTATTAATGGCCAGTCAACAAAAGTACTGCTTTTCTCTCTTTGCTACAGTACAAGGAATAATATAAATATTAAGAAATTTGGACTTGAATTAGAGTTCACAGGTGCTGGTTTTAAAGTTCCTTGGCTTCTTTGCTTAGGATCAAAGGATGACACCAAATAACAGGGCTGGTGTTTCTCTTTTTTCTAATTCCCTCCTACCCTCATCTCCCATCTCCTCTTTCTCCACCGTCTGTAAGGCAGGAAGATGGATGGTGCTGATCCCAGGTTGACCAGGGATTAGAGTGAGGCTTTCGACTGTTCCATTGACCTCTCCAACATCACAGGAATACTCCTGACTTCCCGCCTGGTGTGGTTTCCATTAGATACTCATGCCATGGCATGAAAACCACAGTGAGGTCAAGCAGATGGCTCTATAACCCGGAACTCTGAGCAAAATTAGTTACGACTGCAGCTGACAAACACAGCCTGATTCAGCCCAGGAGCAAGGGAAGCAAAAGGTCACATCAAGTCAGAACAGAGGCTTCCCATCTACTCTGTTCAAGAGACCTTGGAGCAAGCCTCTTCTTCAGTAATTTCTCTTATGTAAACGAACTGAGAAAGCAAGACCCAAGTCTCTGCAGAATTGTGCTGTTTTGCTTTGTTTGTATTGGTCTGAGACGGCAAGAGAGTCAGAAACAGTTTTAAGAGATGCTATCCATGTCACCAGCTAGAACCCAAGATTCTGCTGTCCCAAAGCCCTCATATACATCCACATAAAAGTTTATGCGCACATGCATGGCATTCCTATACACAGTGGTACACAAACTCACTTACCTACTCTCATTCATATATGAACTTGCATTCACAGAAAATCCTCACGAATTGTGATACATCCTACAAACACATATTCTCATTTGAACATGAAAATTCACATGCACACATTCATTCAGCCACACACTGTCCCATGTACACACATGCCTTCACACACGCACTGATACATGCATTCACACAAACCTGAACTCTTCTAAGCACACACACACATATACACACATACTCACTAGCTGATAATATGATTCTAGCTGAGTATCTTTGACTCTAAATACAATCCTGGTGTGTTCTGCACAAAAGACACTATGGCATGAGAATTCAAACTGGATCAAATCCACTGATTATTTAGATATTTCCAAATATCTGCATGTTTTGCTTTGTGGCCATCTGAATATTTGGCAGAGACAGGCTATTCTCTCTGGGGACGCGTGAATCAGCTATTCCTAGTCATGCCTTCCTCCAAGGCAGAACAGTGGGGAAAGTAAGGTCGATGAACTTGGTTTCCATTGCAAAAGGTGAAGTTAAAATGCTAGCTCGGGGAAGCTGGGAGCTAGAGGGATTCCACATGAAACAACTCTCAGCCCCAGCCTCAAAAGCAAACACTTTTCCAAGTGGAAAAGAAACTGACAACCTTGCCTGATGCCTTCCCACTTTCTCTGCCCCCCTTTTTTTCCTACAACTTTCAACAAAGGTCCGGATGGGTTCCACATTAGCTAACCTTTCCTGCATGCTCATTCCATATCACCTCCAACTTCCTTAAGGGAGCTCTATTCTCTACAGAATCCAGGGGGCCGTGACAATCCATGGCTTTCTGTCTGTGGGAACAAAGTTCCATTCTGTAAGATGTGACAAAGGCACTACTCTCTTGGCTTGTATACAAAGCCAATGTTTACTCTTATCTTCTTGTATTTATGCAGTGTTGCTCTTCAGTTGTCTCCATTTCCTTTTGGCCTCCATCTTCCTTCTTTACCTCGCAAGCACAAAGAGGATGGAGACAATCTCTGGTCAACAGTGAGTATAAGGTTCCCAGAAATGAAGCCATCTGGCAATGCTTTCAGTGAGGATATTTATTAATGGTCGAAATTCTAAATAAAGCATTGTCACATTGAACTCTTAGTGTCCATAAGAGTATAAAGGTGACACCATTCACTGTACAAAATGCACTTTTTGTTGCTTTTATGCATTTTGTCTTTGTAGTGTTTAAATGTGAATAGCAAAAGTTCATAAAAGAGCTAGCCCTCTTCCAGGAGAAGTTTGCCTTGAGGTCATTTATATTGAATTTAGCACTAAATGGCCTCCTTGGCTGACTGGAGAAAAAGCCAAAGTCCTGGTCATTTCAAAGGCTTTATTTTTATAAGCAGGTGCTAAGGACTAGAAGCAGATAAAAGGTCACCTGACACAGGTTGGCAAGAGGTGTATCCCCCACGTGGGAAGTATATGGGAGGAGGCAACTGCCAAAGCATGGACAATTGGATGCACAGTACTACTTAGGAAACTGTTAATAAATTAGTTAATTAACTCCTATCTACCCAATGGCATTCAGATGTATCTCTTATACATTTGCATATTCTTCTTCTGCACATGGTTGCCATATCTTCCCAGGAGTAAATTCCATAAAGACGGTCCCTTGCCTCTACCTGATGTCTCTATGGTGCTCTCTTTGGAAACATGTAACAGAAATCCTCATAGAAAAGACTTTTCTTTTGTGAATTAACCTCGCCAATGCCACTCCACGGAACACAGCTCTCTAGGCCCAGTCACTGTGACATATGCCCAGGGGCATACCAATACAGCTTTCTAATGCAGATGGCTCTATAATGGCTTCTTGGCATTCCTCCGGTAGTTCTTGGTCTATTTCTACACATCTGACAGTCTAGTTTATGAGTATCTTCAGACAGAACCCTTCTCTTCACCTCTCAGCTGAAGTTCAGTGCCCTGAGAGCATCGGTACACACAGATTGTAGTGAATATTTCATAAGAGCAGTGGGGTCAGAAAGTTTTACAGCACGAAATCAAATGAATGACATTTATTACAACACCCCAGGATTCCTCTGGAATAGATTGCATTTCCTGAGAGATGAAGAGGGAAAGGTTGTCATAAGCTTTTCTGCTTGCACAACACAGATAATATAAGGTAGTGGTCAAAAGCTTAGGATCTAGGCCTAAGCTATCTGAATTTGTACCCTGGCTCTATCCCAATTAGGATTACACTTTTACAGAAACAACAGCATCCCAGTGTGCCTCAATTCCCTTATCTGAAAAATGGGACAATAAACACTGAGGAAAAATAGGTGAGGTCCTATAAACAAAGCACTTAGAGCACTGCTTGACATGAACTACATTTTTAGAAATACTAGCAAGCGTTCTTTGCCGAATGAAGGAAGTGACATCGTCTACCATGGCGGGGAAACAAGAGAGGTCTAAAGGTGAGCTTACCAATTAAACCTTCTGGAATTCATCCCTCCTTGCCATCCCCTAACATATCTCCTTATCCCCAACTTTGCTCTCCTCAGTACAGGTTCCAAAGTTCCCAGGATCTTTCTGAACTACAGCTCTGACTGTGCTGCTGGTCACTCAGGCTTCTGCCACCCACTCACTACAAGATACATTCTCAGCTCCTTGCATGACCCAGTGCCCCTCACCTACTTTGGTCCCATCCTGACTCCAGTTTTAGTCTCTTCTCCTTTCTGTTTCCTCCTCCAGGTCCCATAGACACTGGCTTTTCCACCCTCCATGTGGTGTAGTGTAGTGTCGCATACTTGCATTGTTCCTATACTGTCTGGAATGGCTCCTTCTCCACCTACTCAGAATTCATCCTGCTAGGCTCTGAATTGTGGTCCCCCAAATTCATAGGCTGGGACCAACCCCAGTAGCCAGAGTATAGCTGAAGTTAAAAATAAACGTTTTAAACCAGGCAGTGCTGGCGTACACCTTTAATTCCAACACTTGGGAGGCAGAGGCAGATGGATGTCCATGAGTCCAAGGCCAGCCTAGTCTACAAAGTGAGTTCTGGGACAATCAGGGCTACATAGAGGGACCCTGTCTTGAAAAACATAAATAATAACAATATAACATATTAATAATAATAATAATGAATATTTTAGAGTGGTCAAGTTAAATGAAGTCAGTTGGGTTCTAATCCAATTTGACTGTAAGCAGAAACTTCAGACAAACAAGCAGTATAGAAGGCAAACCTGCCTAGGGAAAAGCAAGGCCATGTGAGAACTCAGAAAGAAGGCAACATTCTGGAAGCAAGACATAAACATCACGAGAAACAGAACCTGCCAACTTCCAGGCTCCAGAAGTCAAGAGACTGTAAATACTGTTGTTCAGGCCCCTTCATGCTCTGGTATGCCCAGCAGACTAACCTGGATGGCCATAGTACCACCCCAGGTTGGTCTTTTACCTTAACAACATAATCTATGAATCTGGCAGTGCCCCTCAGGTGGGGTTTAGAGAGTATCCTTATTCTTTACCCTGAATCATGCAGCTCCTGCATAATGTGCTCAGAAGGCAAGAGCTTCTCGGTATTTTCTATAAAAGGAGCTACTAGAGACAAGTGGACAAATATGTATGGTGGCGTCACAGATGCATTCTTCTCCAAAGCTGTATCTCATTTAGAAGATGTGTAAGCATTGCTGGGATATAGCTCAGAGGTAAAGCATTTTTGACTAGTTTATACAAAACCCTTGGTTCTATCTCCAGCACTGGAAACTAAACAAAAGGATATCTAAATGTTGTCTCTAGTATAGGTATTTGTACAGCTCAGCTAGGAGATGATCCTGGCAGTCAGGAGCCCAGGCATATTGAACGCTGCAGCTCGAATGGAAAGTATTCAGGCACTAGGGAGCCAATGAATACTGTTACAGCTCGATGGAAAGTATTCAGGAGTCGGAATCCAATGAACACCACAGGCCACAGTAAGCCTGGATAGCAGTTTACAGTTCTGCTTCAGGGAAAGGCTCTGCTCAGGCAGAGGAGGGCCTCCCCAGTAAAGCTGTTCCAGTCCTGCTTGGGTTTCCCAGAGGGTAACCGCTCGCTCTGCTGGGGAAAAGCTTCATTGACCGAAGTTCGCTCCTTCAGCTGTTCTCCATGCAGGCTCTATTCCTGCTTCAGCGAAAGATCTTCACCCACACCTCGTTCAAGAGATTTACTGGGAGGGTAGGGACCAGGAAAGTGGCTGCCTCAGCCTGGGGTGGGAGAAGACAGCAGGGGAAGGGCTGCAGGGGCAGGGCTTATATAGGGCTTCTGGGGGTGGAGCTTTCCAGGGAGGAGACTTCCAGGGTAGGGATTGGTCAGATTTTTTTTTTTTTACCTTTTTACCCTGATTTGGTTTTGGTTTCAGGACCAAAATGTTTCTTTCACTAGCTTTCAAAAAGCTCTTTTGGCCTTTTGGACTTTAATTTTAGGACTGGGCATATTTCTTTCACTGGCTCTGATTCTAGGGCCAAAGTGTGCTTCTTTGGGGCTGGTTTCAGAATTAGGGCACACTTTTTTTTGGTTCTGAGTTAAAGGATAAAGTATTTCTTTTACTGGTTCAAGTCTTAAATCCAGGGTGGGTTTTCTTTTATTAACTCTGGTTTCAGAGCCAGGGTGGATTTCTTTGGCTGGATACCTTTTTCCTACATCTAGTCTATACAGTATTTTACTATTTCTTTAAGTGTTAAATGACTAGATGGAATTATTTTCACTTTTCTAACCTAGGTATGGAGCAAAACTGGCTTTCTGAAAACATGTGCAACACTATTGTGGCTTCTGTGGGTCTCTCTTTGGGAATATGCTTTGGAGTGTGAAAGGTCATGATCATGCAGTCCTGGGAGGCAGGAAGTGCAGAGGAAATGATGTTCCTGGATTTTTTTTTTTAAATGGAGAACAGAGAGTTGAGGCAACATGAGGACACATGGACTGAGAGAGTGATGCCACATGGTGATAAGTGACCAGTCAGGAGTCCTCTGTGGTCAGCTGACACTGGGCTTGGGGACAACTGTCAAAAAATGTACTGCTCTTTCCAAAAGAAAAGGGGAAGGGGTCATGGTACCCACTGACTTGAGGTATGGACCAGTGAGATGGTTATTCTTAGTTGTCAATTACATCTGGAATGAACTATAACTCAAGTGGCTAGGTCCACCCATGAGGGAGTTTTCTTGATTAAATTATTCGAAGTACAAAGATCTACCATAAACCCAGACCTTTTGAGATCTGAACCATACCTTCTGGTAGCAGCCTATGTATATACAAGACACAGAAGGAGGAAGTGTTTGCTCTTTGCCTGCTTCCCCCTGTACTCACTTGTAAGTTCATTTCTCCACTGGCATTAGAGCCTGCTTCTTCAGGATTCCAGCATACTCTGAAAACTAACTGAGATATCTAGCCTCATAGGATGAACAGCTACTGAATTCTTGGACTTCCTATTGGAAGATAGCCATTGTTGGACCAGGTGGACCACAACCTATAGGCAACTCTAATAAACCATATCTATATATGTATGTGTGTGTGCACATGTCCCACACATACACATGCATCCTATCAGTTCTGTTCCTGACTGATATAACCAGCAATCTGTGGGAAAAGCTGGTGGCATTGCTAATCCTTGAAGTGTGTAAAATGTTACTCATAGAATTATTATGGAGGAACTAAAAGTACATGATAAAAAGTTTAGCACATAATAAATATTAAGAGAAAATAATTATAGTCATCACTGTCCCATAAATATTTAGAATTACCCTCACAAATATTCAGAAAAGAATTTCCCTATTGAAAACAAATGCTTTCTTATAAAATATTCATTATTCTTATTGAACACGAACCAGAAAATAATAAATGCACTCCTTAGTAACATGCAAGGCTAACAATGCCCACCTTCAGCCGAAATAAACTGGAAACATTTATTACTAGAATTCTGCCTTAGCCTATGAAGCCACACCTGGCCAATGGCAATTGGCCTGGCCCTGCCGGAGTTCTGACATCAAGCTCCATTTAAGAAGGATTCCCACCCTGGACCCTCTCTCTTTTGTTCTGTAAGGCCCCCTCCCCAAGAAGTAGAGTTAACAGCAGCGCGTTGCAAGTAAACCTCCCTAAGACATATTAACAAGACAGTAAAGATTAACTCCGTAAGATGCTTGAGATAAAGACAAGGGAATGTAGTCAGGTAACTTTCACAATATATGTCAACAGGGCAGAGGGGGGGAAGGGAGGAGAAGCAGTTACTTAGCTATGGGATCAGGCCCAGCCTGATCAGGGAAAGAATTCCAAAAAGAAGATAAAGAACAAAAGAAACAGCAGGCCTGGGGGCGGGTGATAACCAGGTTGTTTGGTCAGGCCGGATGGCAACCTGGGGGCCCTCACCCCTCACCCCTCAACGGGCGGTTTCATTCAAACCAGCCAATGGAAACTTTGTAACTTCGCCTTTGCCTCTGTACGCATGATTTTGCTTCCCTAACCCTATAAAAAGGCCCTAAACAGAGGGCTGGGCGCGCCAACCATCCCAAATGGCTTGGTAGCCCGCAGGTCCTGCGTTATTCAATAAACCTCGTGCTGTTTGCAGCTGATCTGTGGCTCGGTCCTCCTTGGGTCATGGGGTCTCCTTCCGAGGAAAGGTCCGTTTCGGGGGTCCTTAACCCCCGGGGGTCTTTCATTTGGGGGCTCGTCCGGGATTTGAGACCCCCACTCAGGGACCACCGACTCACTGTCAGGAGGTAAGCTGGCCAGCGTTTTGTTCGTTGTCTATGGCTGTGTCTGAACTTGTCTATGGCTGTGTCTGAACTTGTCTGTGGCTGTGTCTGAATGAACTTGTCTGTGGCGGTGTTGTCTGAACTTGTTTTCTGTGAATCTGCGCACGCGTTTGGTTCGATCGGGTCCATTTGTATTTGGCGGGGGCCAGAAAGAGCTGACGAGCTCAGAACTTCTCCCTCGCAGCCCTAGAAGACGTTCTAGAGGCATTTGTAGTCCCGCCGGGCGGGACATTTGGGTCCTTCGGGACATTTGGGTCCCCGGTGTAGCGGGGCGTCTGGAGCTCGCTTTTGGGGTGGCAGCCCTTTGGAGCTCAGCCCGTATCAGAGGGATACGTGGTTTTGGTAGGAGAGGGGGGGAATCCGGACCCCCCTAAGTCTCCGTTTGAGGTTTTGCTTTCGGTTTTAGGCTGAAGCCGCGCAGCGCCTTTGTTCTGTGTTTGAGTGTTCTGTGTTTGAGTGTATCTTTGTCTGTTCTACTAACCTTACTCAGTCTTAAAATCATAGGACAGATGATAACCACCCCGCCCCCGAGTGTTGCAGCTCCCCCCTCCCTCCTCTCCTCCGCTGCCCCCGCGGCGGGGCTCGCGCGCGCATGGGAGGTCGGGTCGCATGGCTCGGGCGGGAAGAGGTTTGGCCGGCCCGCCCCTCCTGCGGGTGACCACGCTCGCAGGTGCCGGGCACACGGGTCAGCCTAGCCGGCGCAGACCCGTCCACCTGCGCGCGTCTCCGGCCGCAGAGGTTGCGCGCTTTTGGGCGCGCGTAGGCGGAGCAAGAGATAGGGTCTGGCCAGCCACGGGCTGCCGCAAGCACACTTCTGCCATGGCGGCGCCGCGACCGGCTCCGGGACGGCTGGGAAGGCCGGGTTAGAGAGGATGGCGCGGGCGGGGGCGGGGCGGTGTGCCGCGGTTACGCTGCTCCTCCGAGGGCAGAGCCGAGAGCGCGGAGTCGGGCGGTAGTGTCAGCTGCAGAAGATTCAGCCCCCTCCACCAGACCCGCGCATCTCCGGCCACGGGGCGCGCGCACGCGGGCGGGACCGGGAATGGGGCCGATGGGCACTTCCGCCGTGACCAGCTCCCTCCCCCTGGGCCCCTAGCCTGGGTCGGAGCAGCCTGAACCTGGTAGATGCTTCCTGGGCTCCTGGGGTACCTGGTAGAGCAGCTTGACTTTGAGATAGAGCTATGGAACCGGGTTCCGTTTCTGGCAGCCTGGGTGAGATGCCCGGGAGAGTCCTCACCGACGGTGTGGGGCCAGAGATAGAGCTTAGACCTTTTGCCTTTTGTAAAGCCCTGTCATTTATTCTCTTGTATACAGTGCCCAGGCCAAGCTCATGGAAAAAAGTTCCATCAAGCCTGGCCAGGGCTGTTGGCAGCATTGTTCCCACTTCAACCCCCTCCCCTGTCCTGTCAAAAGAAAAAGGCACAGCACAGCTGTCTGATAGAAGCAGCTACTGCTTAGATACAGCACTCAGTTCCTAGCCACAGAGATTTTGATGTCTAAAGTCACAGACCTGGCTAATAACTTCTTTCATTGTTAAGAAGGGTGAATGGCCGACTTTTAGTATAAGATGGCCCCACACCATCTGAGCAGTCAAAGCCATTTTCCGCAGACGCCCAGACATTGGGTCTGTGAGAACCTACAGCCATTCCTACTTCCCCCACTGATGAGCTCTCCCCCCGCCCGTTACAGGCACCCCCTGGCGCCACTGAGAGTGAGGCCCGGGGCATTGCCAGCACTCCTGTTAAACTATGTTCTCTTATCAGCCTACTTGGGAGAATCTCTTTACCCCTGAGGAAAAAGATCGGATCTTATTAGCAGCTTGGAAACTGGCCCCCAGCTCGGACGCCACCCCGATGCAGTTGCCTAACCTAGACGTCCCCATTGGGAAGGTAGGAGACACCTATTAACTCTGTCGCCAGGCTCTGATGCACCAATTAATCTGGCCAAGGTAAGAAAAAGAGATGTAAAAGTCTGATAGATTCCCCCTCTGAGTTTTTAGTGAGGCTAGTAAAGGTCTATCAGAGAGGTACACTGTTTGCTCTAGAATCGGAAGAATAGGGGGGCGTTAAGAAAGTCCTTTATAGAACAGTCAGCAATAGGTATTCAAAGAAAGTTTCAGAAAATGGGTGGCTTACAAGATATGGCCTTGAGACTTAGTTAGAGAGGCTAGAAAGTGTTTTGAGAGAGAGAGAGGAGAGCAGCAAAAGCGAGATGTGTATAGAGAGAGAGAGAGAGAAAAGAAAAACCAATAGATGAACGAGGGAATGGGGAAGAATCTTGGCTGCCTTGGTTGGCAGGCAGGAGAGACAGTAGAGCTTGGGCCCGCACCAGAAGCTCAGAAGAATACCGAGCTAGTGGGGACTGCCCCAAGAAAAAGAAGCCTGCGGCTAATACAGCCAGCCTTCTGAATCCCCTCCTGAACCTTTAATGTGGAGGGGACCCCAAGTGACTTTGAAACGGACACGGGAATAGTTAGGTTCCCTCTCCAACAAGAAACCATTAGTCCAGGATGTCAGCAGTGCAGACATAGGGCGTGGACGACTAAAAGAACAATGGACTTTAGAGAAAAAAAAATGCAGCACTCTTTCCTAGTGACTCCAGAGTGCCCAGAGAGACTTGCTTACCAAACTGGGGGCAAAGATCACCTTTAACCCCCAGGGGCCCAAGGTAAAATTCACTAACCCTCTAGTCAGCAAGCCTGCTGTAACCAATTCAGGCCTTCCTGGAGGGGAGGCATGAGTAGAAACGGCTAGACCAGGGCTGGCGATCCAGCGGCCCCCTGTGATGAAACCTTCAGCCACACCCCTGCGAGTCAGATTTGAGCAAAGATGCCAAGAAAGGGATCAAATCCCACACTCAGAGGCTGCTGGAGCAGAAAATCCTGAAACCATGTCAGTCAGAATAGAACATTCCATTGCTGCCCATTAAGAAGCCTGAGACCTGAGAGAAGTCAACAGCCGGGTGGTATAGACATTTACACTGTCTTAGATTAAAAGGATGCCTTCTTCTGTCTGCGTCTCCATGAGTCCAGCCAGCCCCTGTTTGCCTCTGAGTGGACAGACCCAAAGAACAGATTCTCAGGACAGCGCACCTGGACTAGACTGCCTCAGGGCTTCAAGAACTCTCCTACCATCTTCGATGAGGCCCTGCATCAAGGTAACTAACTCCGTTGCAGTACTCATTGCTTGCAGCCTCCACCGTGGAACAGTGCTGAGAAGGGACTGAGAAACTGCTTGTTGAACTGGCCAAACTGGGACATCAGGCCTCTGCTAAGAAGGCCCAGATATGCCGACCTGAGGTGACATTCCTGACCCTTCAAGACGGTAAGAGATGGCTAACAGAGTCCAAAAAGAGAACTGTCACTCGGATGCCTCCCCCTGAGAGCCAAAAGAGCCGGAGAGAGTTCCTGGGAACTGCTAGATTCTGTAGGCTCTGGATTCCGGGTTTCGCAGCCTTGGCGGTCCCTCTATGCCCCGCCTATAGATGGGGGAAAGAACAGCAAGAGACTTTTGACCAGATCAAGAGGACCTTGCTCTCGGCCTCAGCTCCAGTCCTTCCTGATGGTGTTTCACTCCTGGTAAAAGACGCTTGGTAAACCTTGCAAATTTTTCCTTGGTTTAGACTTTTGGTGAAAGATAGAGTCCGCGGCCCAGATAAGTTAGGGAAGTAGCCAAGAAGTTAGGGGACTAGCCAAGATGTTAGAGATTGATTAAAACCTTTATTATACCCCAAAGTTCAGGACAGGTAGAAACCTTAAGCAAATTAACCCTGGAGACTGGCCACAGAGTTTGGGTGATGCTCCTGCCCTATACCCTTTTCTGAGCTCAATACTCCTTCTGCTAATACTTTTTAGATCTGAGAACCATCTCTGGTATAACCCCCTTGTCTGCTAGGTTGCAGGCCCTGGCTAATGTATAACATTCTTTATAAAAGCAGCTCTCAGACCTTTACCAGCCCCAGAGAGATGGGACCCCACATCGCTACCAAGTGGGAGACCTCGTCTACGTCCAGTGACACCAGCATCGGACTTTTGAACCTCGCTAGAAGGGACCCTACCAAGTCCTTCTGACCTCATGGCGTTGCTGCTTAGATCCTGTTGACTGATGGACTGTACAAAGAACTGGTAATCCCCTCAAGCTCCGTGTGCAGCGACAGTCCCCTAGAGAAGAGCCTTCACCAATCCATTGAGCAGACATGGCAGGTGATATCTGAGACTGAGGACACTTTTCCCACCATCTCCAGTGGACCTGGTGGCCTAGCCTGTATCTGGACCTGTGCCTGCTGAGGGCAAGATTAGAACCTTGGGACATACCCACCATTGACCCTGCCCATCTGCCCCCGTGTGCCCACCAGGGGATCCGAGAGCAGAAGCCCTCACAAGCGTAGTAAGGGCTTCCCATAGAGTTAATTTGCTGTCAAAAAAGTAGACACTAGATAAAGAGTCATCTCTAAGATTAGAGATATTCAGAAAAGAAAATGGGGGAATGTAAGGCCCCCTCCCCAAGAAGTAGAGTTAACAGCAGCGCGTTGCAAGTAAACCTCCCTAAGACATATTAACAAGACAGTAAAGATTAACTCCGTAAGATGCTTGAGATAAAGACAAGGGAATGTAGTCAGGTAACTTTCACAATATATGTCAACAGGGCAGAGGGGGGGAAGGGAGGAGAAGCAGTTACTTAGCTATGGGATCAGGCCCAGCCTGATCAGGGAAAGAATTCCAAAAAGAAGATAAAGAACAAAAGAAACAGCAGGCCTGGGGGCGGGTGATAACCAGGTTGTTTGGTCAGGCCGGATGGCAACCTGGGGGCCCTCACCCCTCACCCCTCAACGGGCGGTTTCATTCAAACCAGCCAATGGAAACTTTGTAACTTCGCCTTTGCCTCTGTACGCATGATTTTGCTTCCCTAACCCTATAAAAAGGCCCTAAACAGAGGGCTGGGCGCGCCAACCATCCCAAATGGCTTGGTAGCCCGCAGGTCCTGCGTTATTCAATAAACCTCGTGCTGTTTGCAGCTGATCTGTGGCTCGGTCCTCCTTGGGTCATGGGGTCTCCTTCCGAGGAAAGGTCCGTTTCGGGGGTCCTTAACCCCCGGGGGTCTTTCAGTTCTTCCTTTCCACACCCTGCATGCCTCCTCCCTCTCCCATTTCTCTTCTTCTCTTCCTCTACCCCCCTCCTCTGTCTCTTCATAATAATAAAGTCTTCCATGTAGGACCAGTCTAAGTGTCTCCTGCCTCTACTACCTTCCACCTTGTGCACATGGGGCATGAGGTCTCTTCATCCATCGCCATCCACCAGCCACTCCCAGTAAACACTGTTGTGTTCTGATCACAAGACCCCTGAAGAGGCCATCAGGGACATGAACTCTCCAAAATGTACTTCATTGAAAAGCACAAGCCATGGCAAGCAACTTGTCAAAGCAACCGAGACAGGAGGAGGTACCTGCCTCTCTGCAAGGTCAGTTTTTAAAGGCAAAACTACACAGTTACACATCAATTCGGGGTCTCAGTATGGATACAGTTCTGATTAGCTCGTTTTTTAGGGACTTTCTAGAATCTCTCTGTTATCTTAGCTGGCTCTTTGTCAAACCCTTTTTTTAATAGACTATCTCTTGTGCTGGGATATTCTGTGGTTACTCAGTTGCTATCAGATGACCTTGGCTATCTCCTATGTTAGGACATTCTGACTTTGTACTTTCAAGTCCCTGGAACCTATGTCAACAAAACTCAGCCTGTTTTAAGCTGGGATTAGAGATTTGTTCAAAATGGAGGCACTTCTCTGGTTCTTCCAACGCAATATCATATCACAGCAACACTCCCAACTGTGAAATGGTTTGAAATTTTTATTTCTAGTTTTGTAGGTGAGGAAATAATCCATGTAGAAGCCTGTATTTTATTATAAACATCTCTTACTAAACCACAACAGCACTGTGAGGTTGGTCTTCCATCTAAGAATGCTTAGAGCCTTCCACAGAATCACCAACATGGTCAACCATAGTCTTTCAACAAGGCTCCGTCATAGCAAACAGAGCCAGGACCCAAGCCAAAAAGTATCTGACCCTGTGGCTTTTGTTCCATCCTATCTCAGGAGAGAATCTCAGATGGCTTACTCTCCCCCTCGATACATGTCCCACTCAGGAGACAGGTCAATAGAGTTTAAGTGAGGGGGTTTAGGATCAGTTGCAGCTCCCACACCTCCTAAGAGCGCAACCTAGGACAAGATAATCCCACTCACCTCAGCTTCTTTGTGGGAAATAGGTTTTCTGTTGTTGTTTTTGTTTGTTTGTTTTAAATGGGATTAGCCCGTATCCTTAACCTGTAATAAGAATTTAAAGGAAAAAATCCTTACCACTGTGGTCTACTTACACCCAGAACCATTTATTCAGCATCAAATTTCACATGGACCAATGATGGCAGTAAAATCCTGGCCTCCCCTGACTGCCACCCCAAGCTGTGTCAGAATTCATTTGCAATGGCTTAACTAACACCTTATTCTAATTGCCTTCCAAGGAGATACCTCCCAGGTTAAGAGTTGCCTGGGGTCCTACTCAAAGTCCAGGGCCAGATATTGTTATAAAAGCCAGCTGGTCGATTACACAATTATTTTTAAAATCCTGCTCACTCTCCTTGCCCACAGCAATGTTGAAGTTGGAAGTGTCAGTGAGAGAAAAGAAAATTTTAACACGAAGGTGTGAACCCCAGGGTTACATTTCCTGTTTGTCTCTAAATTTGCAAGCTGGCCTTTCAGAACTAGAGAAATGTCCTTCCCCCTTCCGCTGCCCCTTCCGCCTACCCCCCCACCCCGGCTCCCCTGACACTGCTCTGCCACCCACTCCCCCTGGTTCCACCACTGACATGTTCTTTCTGGGTATGGTTTCTGTTTGTTTCTCCAGGTGCCATCCAGAGAATCCAGGCACATGTGTGACCTGTTGAAACAGCAAACAACAGAAAAGATGATGGGTCCGGGGAACAAAGTGGTGCATTTGAATCTGAAGACATATGGAGTTCATCCCAGAAGACACAAAACCTCTCACCAGAGGAGAGTCAAGAATCCTAGCACAATTAACAGCATTTCCTGGGAAAGCTGCCTACACAGAGATAATATTCCTGTACTATGGAGGTATTTCAAAGAAGAATGTTAAAATAACAGTGAATTATGCTTACAGCTTAAGCAATCTCCTTTCCCAGCTGTAACTTCACATTTTCTAGGAATCTCACAAGAAAGTTCTATAAAAAGTCTTGTCTTAATCTCCCTGTGCAACTCTTGCTATCCAAGGTTTTTTTATTCTATTGGACTGAGATCTTATGGCAGACACGACCCTACAATCTCATTCATCAAAAAAGGTAAGACAAAGAAATTCTCTAGCAACCCTGTGAGACATAACTTGAGAGCCACAATAATCAATAACGGTATAGCTATTGTTGCTAAGAACTTAAATGGGGATCTTCTTTGGGAAGCCCACACCTACCCTTGGCTGTATCCTTTTCTAGACCGTGTTATTTTTTTTTTCTCCATTAACTTCATATGACTCCATTACAATCTCTTCCTAAGAAACTTTAACTCTGCTTCACATCCTAGCTCATCCTAAATTTCTCTTCTGTGGCCAAGTTATTAATACCCTCTTCAGGTTAAAGCAATGACTCACAGCTAAGAGGGTGTGCTCCTCTGTTGAAGACCTGAGTTAGGTTTCCAGAACCCACACAGAGTGGCTCACATCTGCCTGTAACTCCAACTCCAGGGTGTTCCAACACTTTTGGCCTCCAAAGGCACCTGCTGAAGATGCTCAAGAGCATGCATACACACACACACACACACACACACACACACACACACACACACACACATTCATGCACGTGTGCACATGCCCACACAATTAAAATATAATAAAATCTTGAAAAAAAGAAGAAACTTCCCTTTACTTGAGTGGGGCTTTCTGAAGAGAACAAACCCCCCTCCATCCTCCATTCCCCCACCCCCCCTTGCCTCTAGTACAGACAGTAGTAGTATGAGTTAGGGCTTCAGCCCATGCCTCACTGCCCATGATACTCTCAGAGCATTAAATTATAATTAAAATATGTTTGTTGAGTTGTGTTGTCTTTGGCCTCTGTGAGCATCTGCATGCACATATATTGACACACACAAATAAAAATAAACCCTTAATTATTTTTGAAGTTTTCATCATCAATATGAGAATTAATTTTTATGGACAATTACTCCCCCCTCGTGCTTATGAGGCTTCTATAACATTAAAGTTCCATGGAGAAAGAAGCCTACAAGCCCAGCCTTGCATGCGTGAGCCACTCATCCATTTAAACAAACTAAGTTTATCATCTCAGAGAAACCATCCCTTCCCAGCCTGAGGAGAAGACACTGGAAGTTGAAAGCATAGTGTAAGCATTATCTTCTACAAAAGCACCTTTTCTCAAACTGTGCTTGGCACATAATTTGCATGTTCCATTTTCAAATAACCTTGGGAAGCCAGATCCAATATGATCTATTGTTATTTAAAATATTGATCTCCAAGATGGTGCTGCTGGAGGGTGGTGGGACCCTTGAAAAAAGAATGAGTGGGACTCATTCAGTAGTTCTCCTGAGAGAGGTATAAATGGAGCAAGCCTGAGTCCACCCACCCTTTATTTGTCTTTATTCCAAACAGGAGAAGTGGTTATTTGCTCCTGCCCTTGTGGATGTGACATATTTGAGAACTGGTTCTATGTAAGCAACGTCACTTAACCTTCAAAACCATGAACTAAGCAAATGAAATGTTGCCTGTGTAAATTAGCTGCCTCTGGTGTTTTGTAATCCAAAGTAATCCAAAACTGAATAGAATAGGAACACGAGGTAAACCAAATTAAAATCTTTATTTGACTTCTGTTCTCAGATTCTGATGTCTAGTGTGAATCTTGCAATCAGAAAATGCAGTTTCTAACCTTACTTGATAAATGAATCTTTCTATATAAAAAATGACTTCCAAAAGTAGTGTTCATGATACACCTTTTGGAGAACACTATGCTGGAACCCCTGATTCTAGAATTCACTTTCCTGCATGCTTTATGCAACAATAAGGAGAGAACCCTCAAAGTGATTCCAGACGATCCCAGCCCTTGGCAATCCCACTACATTGAAAAATTTTCCTTAGGATGAAAATATTAGTTCATAAATAATATTCATTATGTTTCCTACAGATATTTTTTCTTGTGGTCACAAAATATAACTTCCTACCCAGATTTCATGTTTGGACATGATGCAGAAGCAGGATTTGGTCTTTGAGGTTCTGTCCTGGTGCTGGTTGGCATGTGGATTTACATCTTAATGGGACTATGGAGAAACACTTCATTCTTCTCTAAGGGAAGCAAAGGGGTGTGAGACATGAATCTAGCCCCTGGAAAGGCCATTTTTCTCAGAGAAAGATGTACATCAATACCTCAGATCTCCCCCACTATTCCCAAGAAGAGATCTGGGCTCCCTTCTAGGGGGCCAAGCCCCTGCTGATTCAGCACTCCTATACCACTCCCAGAAAACAGCCCAAGACATCTTCCAGACAGTGGGTCAGCATCTTCTGTGGCAGACAGCACATGAGGCTTAGTCAGCCTGCATCCCAAGTCTGTCTTTGCAGAGACAACAGCAGAAGGAGGGAGGCACACTTCTAGCAGGAAACTGTGGCTATCCCCCAGCTGGCTGCCTCAGTACTTCCATCCTCAAGACAGCCTCGCCGATTTCAAAAATGTCAACTCTAGTCCCAAAGATTCACATGGACTGACTCCTGGTTTCTATCATGGTCTTGGGGATGTGGATCTGGAAACCACAGTCTTGTTTAAAATAGCACCTTTTACAAAGATCAAGAAGAGAGCCATGTTAATATCCTTCGAGTCTGATAGCTGAAAGAGGTCTGAACTGGAGCACAGATGGCCACCTGGAGGTGGTGATCCACAGGTAAGATCGGTCCACCCCACAGGGGCTAGGGCAGCTGCACAAACACCCCAGCCTATCCCCAGAGCTCAGAGAGCCTGGAAAAAGGAAATGAATGAAGTCATGCTGGCAAAGTTTGTGTCACTCTTCAGTAATTAGGACCCTTGCCCAGCCACCTCCCAGGCCCAGCCTAGCACACCCACAGGTGTGTTGTCCTTCCCCAGCTGGCATAACAAGGGCATGCCAGGTCTGAGGCCGAAACAGCCCATAGCCATCCAAGACTAATATCGTCAGGCTATGGAAGCCAAGCCAGAACGAAGAGGGAAGGGTCTTCTCAGCAAAGTGAAAATAAATTTCAAAATGACATTGTGTGTGCTGTTGCCTTGGTGAGGAAAGATCTCAGAGGAAAGAAAATAGAAATGCTGTCAGGGCTCTTCAGTGAGTTTGTTTCTGTAGAACCAGGTGGTCCGTGTGTGTTGTGTGTGTGTGTGTGTGTGTGTGTGTGTGTGTGTGTGTGTGTGTGTGTGTGTGAAGACAACTTTTAGTTTCATCCTTCAGGTGCTCTGTACTATGCTTTTTGAGACAGGCTCTCTTACTTGCCTGGGCTCACCAATTCAGCTAGTCTGCCTTTCGGATAATGGAGCACCAAGGATCCAACTATCTCTGTCATGAGATTACAGCACATGCTACCATGCTCAGACATTTTACATGGATTCTGGGGACCAAACTCAGGTCCTCTGCTTACATAGCAAGCAATTTACTAGCTGAGCTAACTCAGTCTCCAACTCATCACAGCTCATTCTGTTGTAATGCTAGCCATTGGAGGAGGACAGGCAATATTTGCTCTACAGGAGGCCTGAGGTGGACGTATGTGGTAAGGGAAGATGGGAGCAGATGTCGGAGGGTCAGGCTTGCTTCCCTCTGTCCATTTTCTCTTTTATCGCCCATCTGGATGACTCCACCAGTCAGAAATCAAAAATCTCATGCTAGGGTTGGAAAGTGCTAACAGCAGGCTAACCAGAACCCAAGCATGTGTTCTTGCACATGCACATTATGTCAAACTTCCCCATTCAGATATTTCTGGATGGTTTAATGACTTCCTGCTAATCACTCATGTGCGTGGTGCATGGAATATTTTTGGTGACTTTCTTTGGCAATGAACAGTTGTCGAAGGACAAAACTAATTTCAACATCTTATTTGACTTTGTTTTCAAATCTAGAATTGGGCAATAGTTTATTCCATAAAATAGTGTTCTGTTAAGCCAAGCACAAAAGGCTGGGCTTTTAGGCAGAAGATGGCTGAAGAACTCAGAAGCTAAAAACAAGCAAACTTGACTACCAGGAAGGTAGACCAACAAAAAGAGAACTAATTTGTTAACATCAGGTTGTTATCTTTGAAAGACAGGACCAAGAGGAAACTTCATATGAGCTCCATTAAGACCAGCCTGTTTGAGAAATGTGGCTGTCCTCTAATCGCCTTAAAAGTCAAATCAGAAGTTAGTTCCAGGTATTTACATGGAAACTTATCGTGAGTGACTCCATTTTGACTTTGAGAATGATCTGCTGGGATCCAGGGCAGGAACCAATTCCAAAACAACAGCCTCCTGGAATTTGATTTCAGCACTATATTTGTGCTTGCTTTTCAGTTTTATGCCTTTGGGGATCCATGGTAGGATGCTGCAAGTTTTTCGGCAGTACAAACATACATACAAGCTACTTGCATTCAAGGAATATCCTGTGTGTATTTAAGAGATACACACACATATATATGACAACTTTCTGTCCTCTTGTATCACAGATCTGCTTTATGTTCTCTACTGCTGACAGGTCCCAAGAACTAAGGTGGAGACCCCAGAGATGGCTCACATACTGTTCTTACAGAGGACCCAAGTTTGGTCCTGAGCACCATTCCCAGCTGCTTCACAATCAACTGTAATTCCAGCTTCAGGGTATCTGATGCCCTCTACTGGCCTCTGTGGGTATGTGCACTCACATGCACATACTCACATACAAACACACAGAGATTAAAAAAAAATTAGAAAAATTAAATCTTTATTTAAAAGTTACTGTTCACTGTCCTAATAGTCCTATACAATAACCTTTTATTTCCTTCCCAGAACCTCTCTCTGTTCTCTCTTTTTAAACTTCTTTCCTCTATCTTGTCCTTTCAATTGCTTACCATTTCTTCAATGCTGTTTTATTTAAATGCAAATATTGTTACATTGTCACTATTGATAGCTTTAGCTTTACTGTACTTTGATTGCTCAGTTTCTGAGAAAGCGGAAAGCTACTGTGATTGGCTATCAATAGTGATAAGGTAACATCCTTGGCCTCAGGGAAATGCAAACTGAAATTATTTTGAGATTTTATCTTCCCATAGTCAGAAAGGCTCAAAGAAACAATAACAAACACTGAAGGGAATATGAGGAAAACAGAACACAGAACCCTCATTTGCTGTTGGTGGAATTGCACATTGGTCCAGCCACTCTGGATATCAGTGTGGAAACTTCTCAAAGAGCTAAAAGTAAATCTTCCCTGCAATTCAGCTATACTACTCTGGCAAACACACAAAGGACTTGACATTCCACTCCACAGATAATGGCTCAGCCACATACATTGCTGCTCTATTCACAATAGCTAGAAAATGGAAACAAGCTAAATATCCTTCAGTGAACAGTGGAAAATAAAAATGTGGTCCATCCACACTATGGAATTTTAATCAGCTTTAAAGAAAAACCAAATTTGGTGGTCAATGGATGGAACTAGAAAATATTATGCTGAGTGAAGTTACCTCAGACCCCAAAAGACAGATGTTGGGTGTTCTCCCTTGGTTGAGCTCTGAGTCCTCAGATATGAGAGTAGAAACTGGAGTAACTGATAAGTATTGAATCCCCTGTTATCGGATTTCTGCTGCTGCTGATGTAATAAGTCAATCAAGCCAAATTAATAAATTTAGATTTAATAAATAGAACAAAGCAACTCCTGAATGACCCTTGGGAGGCAGGAGAGGAATCACATGGTATATGCATGGTGGTGAGCAGCCCGGGGAAGGGGCTGGTGCTGACTCTGGCCAGCTTTCCAAAGGGCAGGGTCTGGAATGGGAGGGGTGAGACCAGAGGGTGAATGGGGCCCCTGACTAGAGATCCCCAAAGGTAATCACGGAAGCCAGGACAGTAAAAAGGAAGCACGGTGAGGAATAAAGAAGGCACTGGAGAGACAGGGACAACAGGATATAATTCTATCAAGGGGGAAATGCGAAAATAGTGGAGAGACTTTAAAATAGTGTGGAGAGGGACAAGAGAAGGTAGAGAGGCAAGAAACACTACAGACATTTGGAAAAGCTATGGAGAAACGTGTTTATTTAAAAATGCATTATAACAAATACGTATACACACACACACGTATTTTTAAATGAAGTCATGCTACTCAGAGTGATAATACTTCCCAGAAGAATTATAGCCTAGTGCCAGGCATGGGAAACCCCCATGTGAGTTGTTGGGCAGGGAATATCAAGAGGTCTTGGTTGCTCATCTGCTACCTGAAGGTAAGACCCCATTGCTGAAGATGCACAGACTTTGGATGTAGGAGGTAGAGAAATCAAGCTGGAATCGAGGTGGAAGATGCCTGCCCAAAACCTAGATTTCGTAGTGTATGAAGGAACCATGCAAACTGCCTAGGAAGAAAAGAAATCAATAGCCTTATCCAGCTGTAAAATTTATAAACCACAACAGCCAGCACATCAGGATATCCCCAAGAGTGTAATAGTGCCACTTATATCTTAGAGAAAACTAATAGCCATTTAATTGAACTTAAAGCCATGGTGATACAGCTTTTTGTTTTGTTTTCTCCAGACAGGGTTTTCTATGTAACAGTCTTGGTTGTCCTAGAACTTGCTTTGTAGAGCAGATTGGCCTCAAACTCACAGAGATTCTCCTGCCTCTACCTCCCATGTGCTGGGACTAATGGCATGCACCACCACTATCTGGCATTTAGGTCTTGAACTCACAGAGATTCATGTGAATCTCCATATCCTGGATGATGGGATTAAAGATATGGGTCACCACTCCCTGACCTTCATAGCTTGGCTGTAGGTGATTGTATTCTCTGATATTCCAGACTATTAAATATGCAACACATAAAGCCCTCTCAGTGGGAGGGAATTAATGCTGATACTGTAAACCTAGACAATACCTGTGACTGGTGAGGTTAAAGACCCCAGAAGAGAACTTACACTGTCACTTTTCCCTAAACAAGTGTAATTTCTAACTCCATTCTAAATACCCATCCTTATGTCCACAATAAGTACAGCCCTCACCCTCATCAAAGAAGTATCTCTTGTAGCAGACTAAAGCCATTACAAAAATTTACAACTTGTCAAAATTCAAAGAGCAACTGACCACAACTACATCATAACCCCTACCTCTAAGACTCAGGGAACATTGCAGAGATGGGATTCTGTCTATTTAGTGTTACCCATGCATATCCCAGATGGTCATCATTAATTGCATATACATATGAGCAATACTTAATGGAGTCATCGGGTTACATCTATACATACACATATGTGTTTTTGTAACAACAATAAAGAAGAGATTGTGAATTTGAGAGGGAATCTGGACACAGGAAGAGTTGCAGGGAAAGAAGGAGAGACAGAATCATGTAAATATGGTATTGATATAAGAAATTTTCAAAAATACTCTTAAAAAAATAAAACTAGAGTATGCTAGCAAAAAGACCAGCAGTCTTCAATTTTTTACAGCCAGGAACTTACCTTGGCAACTTTGCTGAGGCACCCACAGGAGCCACAAGGGAAATGAGACACACAGGACTGAAATCCCACTTACAAAGACCTTCATTACATTGCCTGGCAGGTCAGACTATGCAGCCTTCTCTTATTGTGAACTGTTAGTGTAGCACGCACTTGGAACTTAATACATGCTCACATGAGAAGTTCTCAGAGCCTAAGTTTCCAGGCTCAGAATATAAAAAGGTTTGGTTTGGGGCTAAAGATGCAGCTCAGTTGGTAGAGTGTTATTTAACTAATGTCCATGAAGCCTTGGGTTGGATCCCCATCACTTTAATACCTAGCTATAGTGGCAAATTCTTGTAATGTCAGGCTCCTACACCAGAGGTGAGGACAGGAGAACAGAAGTTCAGGTCATTCTCAACTATATAAGACAACACACCTTTAAACAGTAACAGCTATGGAAATTGCTCAATCTGATATCAGGTCAGGGCTCCCCCAGCCTTTCCCGTTATCCCAGTACTCAAAGTGCATTCATTCTGCATTGCTTCAGAACACTGTCTATAAATTGCACCAGGTATCACTGGTTCCCACCCTTGTGTCTCACATGCCTTTGACTCCTGGACATTTCTGTACCCACCCACACTGACTCTGCCTCCTTCAAAGGACTCTCCATGATAATTCATGTGACTCATGATCCACCTGTCTTCTAATGACCATCCCATATGCTGTCCTCTCTTTAAGGAATCCTCTTCACTCTCTGTTTAGAATCCAATGGCTTTCCAAGAATGTCCAGGAAAAAAAAGTGTAGGTAGACATGGATGGGGCATCACATCAGCAGACATCCCTCCACACCTGTGTCCACTGTGAAGCTGCCCTTGACCTACAAAAAGCTTTTTCTTGTGCTGGCCTCATAAAATGTCCTTAACTCCCTCTGCCTTTTGGCTCATCCCTGGAATAACCTGAGGGACCTTTGTGGGTCAATTGTGTCAAAGAAAAGATAGTTAGGGAAGGCAGAAAAAGATACTCAGAGCTGAGAAAACAGGAGAAACTGAATCTTGTCAGTACAGATAAGCCATAGAAATGCAAAGTAGCATAGCCTAGGGGGTAGCTAAGAATAGCAACTAGGACAGAGTGGGGAGAGAGCAGTAGGGGTCAGGGAAGAAAACCCAGAGATAGCCCTTGAACTGCCTCCAAATAGGTGTCTATTTCAGGAACAGGAAGCCTTAGAAAGCACCTGTTTTCAAAGAAAATCAGGGGCCGGTGGCAGGAGAGAAGAGATATTTAGAGTCCTTTGTTACTGGTCATCCTGCAAAAGTAAAAGCAGAGAAAAGAGACCTATGTGAGGCACAGCAGTTTATCACCTGCAGCTTCTCTAGGGCCTTTGTCTCCAGGAATTTAAAGCCCAAATAAAGACCCAAGTGGGAAAACCCCAAAATCTCTACCCAATGTAGCCAAGTACTTTATTCACAGTGTTTAAAGTCCTTGCTGGGTTCTGGAAAGAATTTAATTAAGCAGTTCTCAACCTCTGGGTCTTGACCCCTTTGGGGGTTGCATGACCCTTTCACGGGGGTCACCTAAGACCATCCAAAAACCAGATATTTACATTATGATTCACAGCAGTCACAAAATTACAGTTATGAGGTATCAACAAAATAATTTTATGGTTGGGGTCACTACAACATGAGGAACTGTACTGAAGTGTCATTTAGTAAAACTAGCAGCATTAGGAAGGTTGAGAGCCACTGGTTTAATTCCATAAGAAATGAGTGTAATCTGTTAGAGGCACAGAGTCCCAAAGCAGCCTGAGAAAGCTGAGACAGGCTGCCATTTAGTATAGGTCGAAGCTGGTTGCTCTGTGTAAGGATTCCTGACACATAGCAGCCACAGGGTAAACCCAACATGGCGCCAGCAGTACACATTGTATACAGAAGGCACGTCCCTGGGCATGGCTACAGAAATCTGTGCCCACGCAATCTTTTAAAAGGAGACACCACGTAAAGTCTGTCTCTTTTTCTCTTCTGCTTCTCTCCCTTGTGCTCACCCAGCAACTCTCCTGAATAAACTCTGGTGTGGCACTAGTGGTATGTGTCTGATCTCACACATGAAACCAACATTTTGGTACCGTAACTCGAATAGGCTCTCTCCTGGACTTAGGTGCACCTAGGCCAGGGGAACCTGATCTGGGGCCACTATCAGGCTACCTTCCATCTGCCCCACCACAGCTTGTTTGAACACCACCAGCCAGTTTTCCCCTTTCCAGATGGTATAAATGTGAACTATTGTCTCTGGAAAGGACCATTGATTGTCCGGCTTTCCAGTTGAACTCTAGTCTTGCAGAGGACCACCCCTAGCCATGATCAATCTTCACTTGATCACGGCTGTCCCTTCTCACCTGACACTCATTTCTGGCCTTCCCTGCTAGTGAAGCCCAGCTTGGATCCTTGGATGCTACTCCTGGTCACTGTCCCCAGGGTTTTGCCCTAATGCCTAACCTAGGTGCTGACCAGTTCCTATTGGTAGCTAGCATTAGACACCCACCCTAGGTGCTGATGAATGTCTGTGGTGGCTAGTGTTGGGTTTTACACCTGATCCTGAGAACTAAAGAGTTTTTAGGGGTGGCAAGCATAGGTTCAGGCTTTGCTCTGACACCTATCCTAGGTGCTGATGAGTGTCTTAGTGATAGCTAGCGTGGTTTTTACGCCCACCCTCATGGCAGCTAGGGTTGGTTGTTTCAGGCTTGTCCTAACACCTACCCTAAGAGCTGATATGTTACTCAGCGATAGCTAGTGTTGACTCCCGGGACCACTCATTGGCTGGGTGACGACTCATATTTAGCAGTGGAATCCCTCTTCTCTGGGCCTCAATAATGGAGAATAAGCGAGCAAAAAATGTCTCTCCATCCTCACCTCTAGGTTGTATTCTTGAGACTCTCAAGCCGCTTAGTTTTTTGCCTTACCTAGACACCACCAAGCTTATCTGTTATTGCACAAAGAAATGGCCTAAGTACCCCTTAGATAATCACTCAAAATAGCCACCCAACTTCTCGCTGGACCCCAATATTTTACGGGAGCTAACTTTTGCAAGCATATGTGCAGATATAAAGAGTTTTCCTATCTGTTTCCATATCTCAACTCTACACTTTCTCTTCTGGCTTTCTGTTCTAGCCCCTTTCTAGCTACACAACCAGATCCTCCTCTGGAACCCCACATTTCAACTCTCAATGCCACCTTTAGTTCTTCCACCGTCTTCCTTTCCAGGAACTCTAAACCCGGTACCTACATTTACCCCACCAGTCACTTGCTCTTGCTCTCCTAAGGATCCTGATCCAGTTCTCCCTCTGAAGGAAGTGGCTGGTGTAGATGGGATAGTGAAAGTTTATACCCTGTTTTCCTCTGTTAGAACTTTCTCAGGTGGAAAAGAAAAAAATGGGCAAAGGCAAGTTTGGGAACAGGCCAGAACTCATGCAGATGAGGTTCATCAGATAAATGTAGCACACCCCCCTGGGAACTGAGGCTGTCTCAGATGTAGACCCCCATTAGAATTACAATACACTAAGGTGGATCTTAGTCAGAGACAATTTTGTGACCTGCTTACTGGCAAGTCTGCAGAGAGCTGCTCTGAAGCCTGTCAATTTTGAAAAAAATGCAAAAGATAGTACAGGATAAATAAGAGAGTCTGTCCCAGTTTTTGGAACACCTCACAAATGCACTCTCACAGTATACTAACTTAGATCGTGAGAGTGCTGAAGGAAAGTAACTTCTCATAACCCATTTTTTACCCAGAGCTATCCTGACATCAATGCTAAACTTAATCTTTTGAGAGGGGACCACTGACTCCACAGGCACAAGTCTTAGTACTAGCTTTTAAGGTGCATCACAGGAGAGATGAGAAAACATACCAGGAAAGATACCTCCTGATGGCCAAAGCTTTCTGACCAGCTCCTTCACCTCCCCTGATGGCAAAGAGACCTAGATCTCCCAGTGAATGCTTTAAGTGTGGCCAGCTCGGTCTTGCTCTTGCCTGGCCTCGTGGTGGCTCTTCAGGTTTTGACCTGGGTGCCATCAAGGGAAATGTTGGTCTAAGTAACTGTTACCAAGACCCACGTGGCAGGGGACATTACACATGGACCACTGCCTGGCTGATTTCCTAGGCCTGGCCATAGGCAGTTGATGCTGTCAGGGCTGCCCTAACCCGACCGTTATGAAAAGGAAGCCTTGGGTAGTCATAATGGTATCAGGGTGGTCTATCTCCTTCCTCATAAACACTGGTGCCATGTACTCAGTCCTGCAGAGTTTTGGGGTTCCACCTCTCTCTCTAGCCCTTCCATTGTCAGAGTGGGAAGCAAATAATTCCAGCCTTATCAGACACTGCCACTTAATTGTATTTTCAGAGATATCCTTATCACCACTCATTTTTGGTCATGCCAACCTGCCCAATACCCCTAATGGGAAGAGATTTTTTAGCTAAAGTAGGAGCAGTCATTTCTTTTAGTTACCGCCTGAATCCAGACTTGCCAGCTGCTCCAGCTGCTCCCTTGCTTTCCTTGCTATCTGCTCAGCTTGTCAGTGCCAGACGCCCCATAACTTCTTCCAGCATCCCAGGTGGACCTCCAAGCAGGAATACCCAGAATCCTCTGTTGTTACACACATTTCCCCAAAATTCCCCCATCTCTGAGTTTTCTATTCCAGTCTGTTTCTCAGAGCCGAAGTCAAGATGGTTACCCAAACAAAAATTTCCAAGGTATTCTGTGGTCTTGCTCTTCCCTCCCCACAGACTAACCCTCCAACTGCCACTTCTGGAGAACAAAAAAACCCAAAAGCCATCTTACCATTGGAAAACAGTTGATCGCCACACCCTGAGGACTAGAGAAAAGGAACCAGGAGCCATTTTTAGAGCCAAGAACAGGTAAAACAGCCTGTTTCCCCCATCAACCAGGACCAAAGAAAAGGAGCCAGAAGCCATTTTAACCTCAGCAACAGGTAAACAAAAACACGAGACATTTTAACCTCTTCCCATTCCCAGACCTAGCAGAGATCCACAAACTTTATTGTGCATCTGGAGTCCCGTAGAAGGGAGAAACACAAAGCAGCTACCTTAGGGTTTAAAGTACAGACAAAGCCTAACTTAGGTTATACGTGTCCCAATTTCAAACCTTTCTCACCCTCTTTTTCCTTTACTCTTAATCTGACTCCGGACCCCGTAATAGCAAAGTGATCTGTCACTTCCTAAGGTTCTCTAACTAACTCAGTACTTGCCCTAGATCAATTCCTCACAGAGACATTCAGGGATTTGTTCTCTGGGGGATCCAAACCCCAGTCCAGACTAACCACTGTAACATAAAGTTCGCCTGGTGATTTCAGTGTTCTTCCAGAATTGAGGTCATATACTCTCACTCACGCCTTCGATTCTCTTTGTTTTTGTTTTTTCTTCAATATCAACCATTCAGCTTTAAAAAATTTAAATAATAGGAAACAAAAAGCATTATCCATATTAAAAAAAAACAATTAGATCTTTTGATAGAAAACGAAAAGCCTCTGCCTTTTGAAAGCTGGTGTTAAGAAAGTCAGAAGACAAGAGGCAAGGCACACACCTATAATTTATTAGATATCTATCTAACAAAGGACTCGGACTTATGATGTGGGAATGTCTTTCTGTATGCTGTGAATAAGGACTGTTTTGGCCCATGGCTGGCACCATAGAAGTAGGCAGGAAATTGGAGCAGAGGTAGGAGAAGGATGGACGACCCAGAAGAGATCGACCCAGCTGCCCAAGGAAGCAACATATAAGGAAGACAGGTGAGACACGGGCCACATGGCAGGACAGATTAATGGAAATATATTGAATTAAGATGAAAGAGCTAGAAATTTGCCCAAGCCATAGGCCGAACAGCATGAAATTAATATAAGCGTCTGTGTTATTTGGGGGTGGAGGGAAGCAGCCGTGGGTAGGTCTGGACTTAGGAGCTAGTCAGGCCAGAAACCTTATGTTACAGACTTAAAATACATAAAGAATACTTCATTCAATAATAAAGGGGAAAATAATTCAGTCTTAAGATGAAGAATGTGTTTGAAAAGAAACTATGATAAAAGTATATACAGAATAAATACACAAAATTTTACCTGACACCATTAGGCATCAGAGAAATACAAATTAGCACCTCTGTGAGGTAGAATCCACTCTTAGTAGACTGGCAAATCTGTGGAGTAACTGGTGTATCTACACAAAGAAGTTGTGGTATATCTGTACAAAGAAATGTCACTCAATGAACCGTTGGAACCTACAATTACATAGATAAATCAGAAACACTCCATGGCAAGCAAAAATAAGTTAGATACCAAACCTCACATTACGGGGGAGCCTACTTACATGAAACTGTAAAACAGCCCAAAGCTACCTACAGTTCAGTAAAGTTGTCAGAGGTTGGGTGGCCATGAGGAGAAAAGGGTAATCGACAAAAGAACACAAGGGAACTTTCTCAGGGAGAGATGAAAACGTTCTACAAAGTGACTATAATAGTGCTCACAGAGGCCTATCCTTCTGTCAAAACTCGTTGTACTTAGTACACATATGCGTATATATAAATATATACATACATAGGTACTAGAGGTTGAGCCCAAGGCCTCATATATGCTAGGTAGGTGCCTTCACACTGAGCTGTGCCTCAGCCTTCCGTTTGAGAACTTATTACTTTTCTGAGGCAAGGTCTCACTAACGGATCCATGCTAGCCTTGAACACTCTCTTGCAGTCCTGATGAGCAGCTGGGATTACAAGCCTGTGCCCGCAGCAGTGACTCCGTTGAAGTGTCCTCCACAGATTCACTGTTGTTTGCTTGAAAACATGTGAAGTTGTCTGAGGAGCACTGTCTTCCCTGCCTAGAGGACTATAATGCAAGTCTTACTACTGTCCAGTTTCTTACTGTCGAGGACCCGAAGGTAGGATATGGGAGCGGATGCAGATATCACCAGGACACGGCTTTAAGAAGTGACCAGGTGGGTCAGACAACTTATTGTTGCTGCTCCTTTTCAAAAAATTGGCTTTTTGTTGCTGCCTTCAATTGGGTTTGTTTGCAAAAATTAATGAATTTTCTTGTACTTACCTCAAGGAAAGAGATACTATAGTTAGTGAAGTTTGGACACTTGGGCTATATTCTGGTTCTGGAATCTTGCTCAAGAGTTAACTGTTTGAATTTCAGTTTTGTTTTGTTTTGTTATTTTTTAATGGTTTTTGTGTGATGGTATCCAAGTTCCTAATTGAAAACTTATGAAATTCTGTCATACAATCACTGCAAATAAGTTCTCTGAAAAAAATTCTGCTTCCACCTCTCTGCATCCTTTCTCTTAATACGACGAAATTCTAAACACCTCTGACATCTTCCTTCACCTGCCATGCAAACTTCCTTGACTTAGGCCTCATTTTCTCGGCTAAGTGAGAGGAAAAAAATCCAGCCACTTGCTAGAGGCCTAATAAACCACCCAAAACATAATAGCCTAATCATAGCAATACTGCTTTCCTTAGGAACCTGAATGGGGCAGAACTCGGCGGGCCAGTCATTTCTGCCCCGCTTCTACTAAAAATTTATAGGACTGAAGTACCTTGAAGACTGGAACCATCTCAAGCCCCCCCACCCCCACCCATCCCCTACTTGGGAGTGGACCAGAGGTCCCAACAGCCGAGTGCTCAAAGAGCAGACCCCTCAAGTATCCTTCTCCTTGTCCACTCATCTTCTATAAGGCCCTTCCTGGGTGGTTTTAGAGTTACTGAATTCCTTCTGCTTTCCTTGTGGCCCCAACATGCATGACCGTGAGTGAACGGGGACTCTCTGCACAAAAGTTGTGTTGTGCTTCCCACCCTAGTCTGAAAAGTCACACAATGCCAGGCCTATGCTTGTTAAAAGTAACACACAGGCAAGAAAAATGCAATGCTACTTTCTTGATAGAAAAAGTGTTAGGGTTTAAGGACACATTTTAAATCATGGCCAAGTAGCCTGGTAGGTACTTTAGAATGGTTTAAGAAGGGGGTTAGCTCTCACCTCATAGTACTGGGTTATCAAGATCACTATTGTTCTTTCTACAACTGTAAGTGCTGTAAATGCTGTGCCAGCATGCGGCAGACAGACCCCTAAATCACAATAGAACTTCTCAGTCACCTTCAGAAGCCAGCAGGAAGGAGCAGTCTGTGCTGATGTCGAGGTGGGACTGTCCAGGCTGCTGACTATGTTTCACTTTGTTTGAAGTTCAGGGAAAGAAATCTTTCATCTAAACCCCATCAACTAAAAGGATACTAATGAACAGACAAGCATTTTTGAGGGTAGCACCTCACACAGAGTGAGAAGCCTTCTCTCAATGATGACGAAAACTAAAGAAAGACAACAGCTGTCTGGGTAAACACAGCACACTGGTGGCCTGGATCCAGTGGTGGCTGCAGACTTGATACAATGTGCAGAATTGCAGATTTTTTGCTCAGCACTGATCAAACTTCTGCCTGAGTATCAGAGGGATGGAAGGCTTCTGGCCTCAGCATCTCATTTGCTGTTTTTAATATTA
This sequence comes from Phyllotis vaccarum, assembly GCA_033318265.1. Lineage (NCBI taxonomy): Eukaryota > Metazoa > Chordata > Mammalia > Rodentia > Cricetidae > Phyllotis > Phyllotis vaccarum. The sequence continues at coordinate 99,398,397 of JARWLC010000012.1, read as the reverse complement.
AACATTCATGTGACACTTGTATTCTTTGCCATAATGGATCCAACCTTAGTATATAGTGAACATGGTGTTACTAAAAGTTGTTTAGGTTAAAAAGTCAACTGAAAAAAAAAAAGGGCTATGTCCACCCTGGTTGTTTTCTAGCCCATGTTCAGCTCTTTCATGAACTTTGTAACCCCTGTTTAAGAAGAAAGGAAACATAAATTCTTTTTAAAAATTGAACATTAGACTTTGACAATGTCCTGTTTATATTTACCATTTTGCGTCAAGCATGTAAATTGCCAGTTTTTACCATTTTCTTTGTATTCACCAAGATAAAAATAAAATGGTACATTTAAGTTTGAGGTTATTAGAAGTAACCTCAGAGACCCAAAGGGTTCTTCCCATCAGGACTATGCAATGACAAATAATAAATTACTCTATGCTTCATATGTGGACACTTTCTGTTTCACTCTGTGTTCATGCTTTACAAATCATTGTTTAGGTTATGTCTACTTTTATGCATGTATGTATATATACAGAACAGCCTCTGACAAAACTTATCAGCACAGACTGATCCTTCCTGCTGGTTTCTGAGGGGTCCACTAAGAAGAATTTTCATATTATATATGTGGGAATGTCTTTCTGTATGCTGTGAATATCAATCTTTAAATAAAGGAGCTATTTTGGCCCATAACAGGCACCATAGAAAAAGTAGGAGGAGAAATCAGAGCATAGATAGGAGAAGCAGGGCAGAGTCAGACAGACAGAGCCCAAAACCCAAAGGAGCAACATCTAAGGAACACAGGTGAGCCATGGGCTACGTGGCAGACAGATTAATGAGAATGGGTTGAGTTAAGATGTAAGTGATGTGCTAACAATGTGCTAGCAATGTGCCTGAACCATAGGCCAAACAGCATGAACTTAATATAAGCATCTGAATCATTTCTGGGGGCCTGATTAGCGGTGGGCGACTAAGGGGTCTGACGGGACAGGTCTGTGGGTCTGGACCTCTGGCTGCCTGGGACCAGAAACCATATTACTATATATATATATATATATATATATATATATATATATATATATGTTAAATCCAAATATGTATAGACATGTATATATGCGGACACACATAGAGAATATGTTTGGGGGAGGGGTTTTGAGTCAGGGATTCATGTAGCCCAGCCTGACTTCGGACTTGAAGAAATAATGGTTCATACCATCAGAGGGCCATAACTAGGAGCAAAACCAGACATGACAAGATTTAAAGAAATTCTGCATAACAAGAGCTTTAAACCAACTATCCAAGTCTGCTTAATATGGAAAAACATTAATGAAGAAAAGAAAGGAAGCTATCAGACAGAGAGAGGCTGCAATGGAACCCCAAACATGAAAACATAATTGGATTTGAAGACATAGCAATAAAAAATAATTGCAATCAAATGGAAAAAGACTGACAAGGCAAAGTAATATCCGGTACCTGTGGAATAATACATCTCAAGATGACTTTGAAAAGGAGAATAGAGATGCTTGAAGAAGCAATAGCTACATTATTATTCAAATGTAATGGAATTGCTAAATCCAGATGTTTAAAAGATTCAGTAAGACCCAAATGGACAAATATAAAGCAACATATTCACATTGCTGAGAAGCAGAAACAAAAGTAAAAAATGTAAAAGTAGGTGGACACAGGCAAGCTGGAGAGATGGCTCAGTGGATAACTTGCTATGCTAGCATGGAGATCTGAGTTCGTATTCCCAACACCCATATGAAGGCCAGCATGATAGCATGTGCCAGTAATCCAAGTATGAGGAATCTCCAGGGTTCTGGGTAGTGTTAACTAAATCTGTGACTTCAAGGTTCAGTAAGAGACCTTGTCTCAATAAGTGAGGTGGAGGAGTAATGAGGAAGAACGACATCTGACATCAATGTCTGGCCTCCACATGCATGCACACACACACATACACACACATGCACGCACACACACACATACACACACATGCACACACACATGCACACACACATGCATATACATGCATACATGTAGGGGATTGTGTTGTTCCATTGTAAATAACTGTCCCACCCACTGGTTTAATAAAAAGCACTGATTGACCAAAGGCAGACAGGAAGTGTGGGCAGGGCTTCCAGACTAGGAGAACTCTGGGGACTGGAAGAACAGAGCAGAATGCCAGAGAAAAGCCAGAAGAAACAGAGGACAACTATGCTGCTCTAAGGAAAGGTACCAAGCTGCATGGCAGAACAGGATAAGAGTCATGAGTGAGATTAAGGGTAAAGAGTTAGCAAGTTATATGCCTGGGCCTTAGGCCGATCAGCCTAAAACTATTGTAAGCACCTGTGTGTCTCAGAGGGTCTGTGGGTCTGCAGGCCTAAACCTTGAGGCTAGGCCCAAAAGTCTGGGACAGAAACCTCCTACTACAAATGGCATCCAACGTGGTTCGAATATCCACTTAAAGCCTGCGAAAGATTAAAAAGTTTTAGCACAGAAATTCAGCCAAAGCAGCATCCAAATTGTGTATCTGAAGTGGGTCATTGTACAGAGAAAGCGTGGCATCTGGGCCACATTCAAAATGGTACCGGTGGACTGGTGGCAGGCAATGTAAGCTGCAACCAGGCCAGTTCCTTAAGTCTCACAGAAGACTCGGTAGCATGTGATTGATTTAAGGTTTCTGTTTACTTTGAACAAAATGGAAACAAAGATGGTTTCTTAGTAGCAGCATTTTCTTGGGTCTGTTCTGTTTGCTGGCGGCGAGCAGAGACGCGGTCCCTTTAAGAGAACTTACTGATTCAGCTTTCTCTGCAAAAAGTATGTGGCTCTTTATGAGAGTGTGAGTATTGTAAAAAGCTCTTCTGGTTGGAAGATGATTAAGGATTCACAATAAAACAGATTCAGATGGAAAAAAAATCTGTAAAAGGGTTACAATGTATGTAAAAGGTACATAGGCTTCAGAGAGAAAAGAAAGAGGATAAAGTCTTTAAAAAGAGAAATAGAGTAATAAAAATATAATAAGCCATGTAAAGATGGAAAATAGACACAAAATCTGGATTTTGGTTGTTATTCTGTTTTCTTTTAATTTTTCAACTGTTAATGAGCTAACTACAGAAAGACAATGGGTTACAAATACAAAGGCTACTAAGTTAAACAAGAATATATATTTTAAAGGTATTTTGATTTTGAAATTTGTGTCTAAGGATTTATTGCTTTAGAAGAGTTCTGCTTTTGTTTCCACAGAAGATGAGAACCTGTAGATTGCTTCCAGGCAAATATGGTTTCATCAGTCAAGACCCCCTGAATAAACCCCTGATTGGAAGAGATGGTTGTATCAGCTTCAGGGCTACAGACTATGATCCAGTCTCAAGAACCCGTGAGATTTTCAAGGCCCCATAATTAGCAGGAAGTAGTAATGAAAAACTATGCCCAAATTCCAAAAGTATTGTTTATAAATATTTGTTTTCATTATAAATGGTTAATGGTCATAGTTAATCTCTTTTTAACAAAAAGGGGGATATGGTATATGAATGATTTTTTAAAAATTAGATTATTGAATTTACTTAGATCAGAAAATCAGCTATTATTCCCAAAATTTTTTACATTGGTATGAATTTTGGTTTATTGATACAAATTTAAGGTCAATTCTCTTATGCTGTATGTATTTTTCTACTCTTGTTTAAGATAGGATGTTTATGTAACTGATTTAGAATTGTAATGTATAATTAAGAAATGCATGTTAGTTAGATTTTTAGGTATACAAAGATATATTTCAATTGGGTAGATAATCCTCAAATACTTCTAAGACCTACAGAATATGGCATTTAAAATTTTTTAAGAATTTAGAATTTTCTGGACAGTGAGACAGGTCTGCTCCTGACAGCACCAATTTACTTCAAGAGAAAAATGGGCATCGAAGAAACTCCATATGGAGTCTACTTTCTTTGTGGCTTTGGTTAGCCACTGAACATGAACTTGTTCTTATATTGACTGCTTGACAGTATGCTGTTAAAACTGGACATGCAGGTTTCATAGGAAGGTGACCTTTGAACTTTGGCAGAACAAGCCAAGATGGCCATTCAGGTTCCTGCTTTGCAGAGAAAACTGTCAGATATTCTTCAGGACTCGAGGAGAAATGACTGATGAATGGGCAGAGCAGATTTCCTGCTTCACCGAAATTAAAAGAGACTCTGGGCCTATATGCTAAAGATAGATGCCCCAACTTTATAAAGGAACTTTGGGTGACTGTCCAGGCAGACAGGTGTCATTTCTGTCATTTCTAGATTTTGGAAGTTGCTTGTACCTTCTGGTTTACTTGGGTAAATATATCCTTCTGTGGTCTTTGATGTAGTTGAAGATTAGATAGTTATAAGTACAGTTTTTCTTAGTCATTTGAAAGGTATATTGTATATGAAACTTTAGATTCATAAGGATAAGGTGGATGATAGAGTATTTTCTTTAATTTCACTAAATACAAATAGACTAGATATTGTAACTGTAATTATTGCTTGATAGCTGTTTTTTTTATATGTAATTTTGCTATGTTAAAATTGAAACCTTCCTTTTTGATTAGACAGAAAGAGGGAGGTGATGTAGGAATGTCTTTCTATATGCTGTGAATCTCAATCTCTAAATAAAGGAGCTGTTTTGGGCCATGACAGGCACCATAGAAGAAGTAGGAGGAGAAATCAGAGCATAGGTAGGAGAAGCAGGGTGGAGTCAGACAGACCAAGCCCAAAGCCCAAAGGAGCAACATGTAAGGAACACAGACGAGCCACGGGCCATGTGGCAAACAGATTAATGTGAATGGGTTGAGTTAACATGTAAGAGCTAGCTAGCAATGTGCCTGAGCCATACATAGGCCAAACAGCATGAAGTTAATATGTGAGTGTCTGAATCATTTCTGGGGGCCTGAGCAGTGGTGGGTGGCTAAGGGGTCTGGGGCTGTAGGTCTGTGGGTCCAGACCACTGGCCACCTGGGACCAAGAAACCTCATTACAACACATACATACACACATACATTTACACACATGCATATATATTCACACATACAGACACAAACACGCATACATTCACACACATGCATACATACACACACGCATACATACACACACACGCATATACACATATATATACACATACACATGCATACACACACACATGAAAACACACATGCACACACACATATACACACAAACACACATATACACACATGCACACATATACATACACACATGCACACGTATACATACACACACGCATACACACATGTACACACATATACACACATATACATACACACACGCACATGTTTACATACACACACATATATATACACACATACACACACAAACACACAAACATATACATACGCACACTCATATATACACACGTGCACATATATACATACACACAAGCATATACACATATATATACATACACACACATGTTTACATACACACATATACACACATACACACACAAACACACACACATGTACATACACACACACACTCATACATGCACACGCACACATACATACACACACACACATACACACATGCAGAATCCTCCAAAGAGTCCATCTGTAACATCTGAATCTCGCTGGGAGATCCATCTGTTACATCAGCATTGCAGAAAGGGCTTCACAGAGCTAAGACCTACAGATTGGAACGAAGACACAGGCAGGTCACTCTTGAACCAAGAATGCTGTTTATTAAAGCTCAGGTAAAGCCTTACATAGTGGGGGTTGCCTTTTGACCTAGAGTAAGTTCTGCAGCTCACAAGCAAGGCCTGACCTTAGTCAGCTTCTTTGTCCTCTGTAACTTCCTCATTCCTAAATCACAGCACCTGCTTGAGTGTAGTTCCTAATAGTGGAAATGGATCAATTGGTTCCTGTAAACACTGTAGGCCACTAAACAGTGCTAAGCCCTGGGGGTTGCAGGTTGACCTCTACACACACACACACACACACACACACACACACACACACACACACACACACACACACACATACACACATACATACACACATACACATACATACACATACATACATACACATACACACACATACACATACATACACACACATACATACATACACATACACACACATACACACATACATACACACACATACATACACACATACATACATACACATACACACACATACACACACACATACACACACATACATACATACACATACACACACATACACACATACATACACACACATACATACACACATACATACATACACATACACACACATACACACACATACACACACATACATATACATACATACACACATACATACATACATACACATACATACACACACACATACATACATACACATACATACACACACACATATACACACACAGAGAGACAGACACATAGACAAAGAGCCAGAGAAAGAGAAATCTTACCTAAAGAGTAAGAAACATAAGCAAAGTAGCAGACATTTGAGGAAAAAATATGAGCAAATCAAAGGAAAACTGAACAAATATTATAAAATGTTGAGAGCAACAACTATCATCATATAAGTGTATTCCCAGAAAAATTATCTTCCAAAAATGGAGAGAAATAGAGGATAAATTCAAGATAATACAATCTGTACACACAAAAGCTGAAGGAACCCACCAACTGCCTACCTGTGTTATTTAAGAAGATTCTTCACATTCTAAAAACAAATCGCCATGTTGGATCTTAATCAAAACTAAGAATAGTTTGCCTACAAGAAAGATGTGAGTATTTAAAAGAAGCTTAAGAAAAGAACATATATAAAAACTAGTGAAAAGCAACTAATACCTGCAATTAATTTAATTAAATAATACATTTTTTAAAAAGCTGCAACCAATACCAACGAAGAGTTCAGAACAAATAATGTTTTCCAGAATAAAGAAAGAAATTTTATGATGATAAGAAGTCAATTCGTATGAGACAAAATATTCTTAACTATAGCCACGCCTGCTGCTGTAACTGTACTTAATGTAACTATGGCCCAATAATGTGGAACTAATGACAAAATGCTGGAGAAATAAATTCAGTTTCAATCTCTCTCAGTAACTGATATACGAGTGATCAGAAAAGTATGTAACATTGTTACAAACCTATCAACCAACTATTATAGGATATTTTGTCCCATAAGAGCTGAATATAAATTCTTTTTAATATATACAATAGCATTCACCAAGATCATGAGTCGTACAAAGTGAATTTCTTTGATCACAAAATAATTAAATGGACATCGATAACAAAGATTCCTGAAAAATATCTAAAGTGATCCTAACACATGAGCCCAAACTCAATCCAAGAGAAATGAAAATACCATATTGAACTAACAAAAGTGAAAAATGCAACATGGCCAAGAGAATAGGCTGTGGCTTATGTAGCACATCATAACTTCAAATTCATGACTTCACATTCTGTTAGAAAATTCATAACTTTACATTGTGCTAGAAAAACATGCCTCAAATCAATGTTTCCCTTTGAGGAGCTGGGAAAAAATGACAAAGGCAATATGTAAAATATATTTGAGCAAGTCTGATGAAAGTTATCTTCGGGCCAGAGAGCTGGCTCTGTGGTAAGAGCATGCCTCGCTCTTAACAAGGACTCCAGTTCAGCTCCCAGCACTGTACCAGCCAGTCATAGCTGCCTGTAACTCCAGGTCCAGGGGCCCTGACACCCTCTTCTGACCTGTGTGGGCATCTATCCTCACATGCACAGACCAATACATAGATATACACGTACATAATTTTAAAATAATAATAATTTTTACTCATTTTGAACTGATAAATTGTTCTTTGTACTGTTTTTTTTTTTTTTTTCCCATACCCCCGGTTCTGTAATACATGCTGCTTTACATTCTGCCAACCTCTGCTCATATGTTATTTCACTTAATACCAACTCTACAGAGAAACTTTAGGGGGATTTTGACCGTGTAATTTATGACTACAAGAAGCTGCCTTCCAACATCCACCTCCTACAGAATTGTTGGGTTTGGTTTATTTTCTCTGCGATGTGTGAATATTTATCATACAAGAAAACGTCATGAAAAGGCTGCTTGGGCTGCATGAGATCAACTTGCCTTAATGAGTTATGAGATCAAGCAGAACACGGTTGGAAAATCTCAAACAAACACATCCAGACGTACGACAGGGATGGAACCTGGGGTCGTCTGCTACTCACCACAAAGCCCAAACCAGCCACCACATCATATCACCTCCAAGGAGGAGGGAGGGAACGAGAAAGAGAAGACAAGAGATTGCTGTCCCCTGCTGTGACCCCCTCCCTCCTAACACATGCTTCTCCTTGCTTCATGATCTCTTAGGTTCTCCTGTGATAAAGACATTCTTACCGAGAAATCCAGTGTTCTTTCCTTTCATTCTGTTTGGAACACTGTAGCTTGGTTTCCATAGAAGCCCCCTTTACAGAGCAGGCTGGGTGCTCATGCATACAACCATGCATCAGATTAATATAGAAATGACTTTTATACTGATGAGCTGATCAAAAGATGTCACAGTTGGCCCCCACCACTCAATAAAAGGTAGCTTGAAAGATGATTTAAAAACAAAAAAAAAGGTCTACTTTGAATTATGGGGTTGTAATTCCATCTTGAAGGCTATTTGTGGGTCACGCTTCACTTCCTGTGGTTTATGGCTCCAACCCAGGCCCTCAGTGGAATTATAATCCAAAAGTCACAGAGATGCTGTTTATCATCTGTTTATTTTACAACCAAGAATCAAGTATATTTTGATTTCATGCTCAAAAAGAAAACAAGAGAAGGAGGAGGAGATAGGATGGATACATTGTGTCCACCCAACTCTAAAAGCTGAATTCTGGACAACAGACCAGACATACTGTCTCCATGACAGCACACATCTGGACGCATATTCTACTTGCAATAAAATTGCAAAAGATTGTTTTGTATCTTTCTGAAGCTGGTGCCACTGCAGCGGACCTTGCATTGAGGGATGGAAGGAACACCATCTTTGCCTTCCTTCCATTTTTCTGGCCACTCTGTGCTGATAACAAGCTCTCTGGCAGGAGGTTCCCAGCAGCTGGCTCAGAGATCAGCCAAGGTCACTGCATGCTCAGGCAGGACACATGGTTTCATCCGCTGGTCCCTGCAGTGACTGGGCGGGACACTCCTTGATCTCTCCATGTTGTCACTAGGCTCCGCTGTACAGTTGGCACTATGCCTTTGCAAACATTCTAATTTGATGCATAATTAATATAACAACCGACTCGAGGCCTAGAGGCTTCTGGGACTAATTAGTGACCTGAATCTCCATGGTAGCCTGCGTTCCATTCTTATCAGTGATGAGAAGAGCTGCAGAGTCGTAGAAATAATCAGTCTCCCACTTATTACTATGACACAGCCAAGAAGCAGAGATCATCTTTCTATCCCATGTGCAAAAATTCCATCAGTGTGTAATCACTTCCCTCGGGGTCTGAACTTCCCCTGTATGGGTCTCATTGAATTAGTCCCTTATGAACTTTTACATTTCCATATGGGCCCAGGGAGATCTTATTGCAGGTGAAGAAATAAAGACAGCCAACAAGAGCTCACTGGGCACCCACAGAATAGACAACATTGTTCCAAGGGTTTAGAACAGATTTTAGGGAAAATAAAAGCATCAACTATCTTTTCAAATAACTTGCAATGTAATAATAAAATGCTCAGCACACATCATGGCCGGTGTGCTGCCTGCCACTACTGATGTGGCCTCTCCATGTCTCCACAGATACGAAACTTCTCATGACCCTGCCACCTAACAGAGGACTTGTCCAAAGTCCAAATGAGTTCACTCCAGGAACATATAACATGACATTTTAGTAGGGCTATCTCATTGTCTTCCTTTTGGCTTTCTATTGCTCTTAACATCTTTCAACAACCACCTAATTTCCAGGCCTCTTGCTCAAGCCCAATACAATCCAGATAAGGTTCAATGAGCTATGGATTATGGACCCAGCCCTACCCAGATAGTTCATTTAATTTAGATGCTGTCCTGTCTGTTGGTGTTTCCAATGTCAGGGCTGAATAATTCTCACAAAGAATGGCCCATAAGTTCCAAAATATTATTTATTTATTTGCAGAAAATCTTTCTCAGCCCCAGTCCAGATCAGCCAAAATAACACAACCTGGGGATTCTCTGAAGGAGTAGGGCATTGCCCACTCGTGAACAATCCTTTCATCAGGACCTGCCACTCCCTGTCACTGCTCCTACTTCCCCATGGCTGAGTGTCTAATTATCAGCTTTCCTGGAGACACCTTCATAGTTCTCAACTTTCATTTATTTGATAAACACACAGTACTTTCCATATACCATGTACTACGTTAAATAGTATATGTTCAGACAAACCACTGAAAATTGAATATCATATAAGCCAGAAGGCCAAAGAGCTGGGGATATAACTCAGTAGCAAAGTGTTTGCAAAGCTTTAGGGTTCAGTCCTCAGGAATGCAAAGAAAAAATAATATTCATTCTCTCTCCCTCCCTCCCTCCCTCCATCTCCTCGCCCCTTTGCATGCAGTGTGTATATGTGTGTGCACACCTGTACAGAACCATGTGAAAGCAGAAGGAGGAAGTTGATGTCTTGCTTTGTCATGATCAACTTTATTCCCTTAAGACAAGTTCTGTGACTGAATCTGGAGCTAGGCTGGCAGCCCCAGAAATCTTTTGTCTCTATTCCCATCCCTGTAACTCTCCAGTTACAGGAATACTGGCCTTTTACATGGGTGCTAGGGATTTAAACTCAGGTATTTATGCTTGCACAGCTTATACACTTACCTGTTAGAGGTTTCTCCATCCTGCCTAGCCCTGAGGTCTGGACCTGCAGTCTTGCAGCCACTTATACAATAATTAACTTGGAGGCTTAATATCATAGCAAATGCTGGGCCAGTAGTTTTGGCATATGACTGACTAGCTCTTGAGCTTAAATTATTCCCCAATTCTATTTATGTTTAGCCACTTGGCTTGGTACCTTTGCTTCAGTGCAGCATTCTCTTCTTCCTTCTTCTGCATCTGGCTGTTTCGTCTTTCACTTCCCAGAGTTCTCCTAGTCTGGTTGCCCTGCCTCTACATCCTGCCTCTACTGGCCTATCAGAGTATTATTAAACCAATACGTGTACAAGAGCATTATCTCACATTTCTCTCTCTCTCTCTCTCTTTTTTTTTAATAAACAAGAACCCCAAATCTAACATTCTTTATATGGCCTTGTTCCTGACCATTATCCATAACAACTTGTAACCAACACTCTAAACAAATACAAACAACTACAATCCATTTTGGGTGTAGTTCCATAGACTACTTTCTGCTAATCCGGGGTGCTGATAATCTTATTGGGACCAAATAAAATTTCAAGATTATGGTCATGTCTTGACTGGAGTCTGTGAGGCTGGATCATCTCAGCCTAAAGCCTTGAAGATGTTCTGGATGCAGAACTCAAAGGAAACTGGAACAGAGATGCTTTGAAATGTTAGATCATGTGGGCCATCTGTTCCCACTGGAGAGTTTTCAGGGGTCTTCCTCAATCAAACTTTATTTTCCTTACCCAAAATGAATCCATCATCTCTCATTTTCTTTGCTCGGTGTAGCATTATCTTTGTCCCTCTGCATCTGGCTGGCATTAGCTGCTCAGCTCCTCCTCTTCCCAGAATTCTCTGAGTCTGGTTGTCCGGCCTCTATTTCCTGCTACTGGCCAATCAGCATTTTGCTAAACCAATACAAGTGAAAAATCTTTACAGTTTACAAGAGCAATATCCCACACTCATCCACTGTCCTAGGTAGGCTTTCTATAGCTATAATAAAACACCACAGAGATAAAGGGGTTTGTCTCATCCAACAGATGTTAGACTATCATCCAGGGAAGGTAAAGCACAGGAAGGAACCTGGAAATAGGAACTAAAGCAGAGGTCATGGAGGAATGTTGCTTACTAGCTTGCTCCTCCTGACCTTTCAGCCTGTTTATCTATACAGTCCAGACCTATCCAGAGATGGCATGACTCACAGTAAGCTGGGACACCACTCCCCCTGCCCCCGCATCAATCATCAATCAAGAAAATGCCCCACAGGTCAGTCTGGTAGTCAACTTTTCTCAGTTGAGTTTCCTCTTTCCAAATGACTCTAGTTTGTGCCAAGCAGCAAAAGTTACCCTTTGTTAGCTTGACTGACACACAAACGCATCATAATTTAACTATTTCCTTTCTTATTTGTCCCCAAGATGGTGTGTTAATATTAATATCGTAATATGAAACATATTCTAAACTTTAAAAGTCCTCTAATACTTAAAAATTCAAACACTTTCAAAGGTCAGTCTTTTTACAAGCATCCAAAATCCTTCTAAACCTGCAAAGTTTCTCTAAGATATCTAAGTTCTCATAACTGTTGGTTTCTGTAAAAGTAAAAAAAAAAAAAAAAAAAAAAAAAAAAAAAAAAAAAAAAAATTCTTACTCCAAGACAGAGGAATAAAAGCACACCCACAATTAAATAAAAGTAAAGCCAAGCTTCATCATTATAAGAAGTTCAGTGCTTGACACCTGGGACCCTCGGGGCTCCAAAGAACCTGGGCGACAAGTACCACTTCTTGGGCTCTACCATCCACAACATCCACAGCTCGCTCATAGGCTCAGGCCAACTCTACTCCATGTCTGCAGTTTTCCTTGGCAGTTATCCCACAGCACTGACAACACCAAAATGCTGGGGGCCTCCTGCCTCTCCTGGGCTCTCATCAGGGACTCTAGCCCTGCCACATTGTGCCAAGCTTTAATTTCTGATCATGTCCTCTTTGGTCCTGGGATTTTTACCAAAACTGAAGCTGCACCTTCATCAATGATTTCGTACCGTGCCAAGACTCAGTTGCTTCCCATGACCCCTTTATGCTGGCACCATCTAGAAAACCCTTACATCTTACCAAGTTCAGATGTCAGCCTAAGACACAGCTTGGGTGGCCTCTGGGTCATAGCTTCTGGGTGCTGAAGCCGAGTAAGTTCTCCCAGATTTACAATCCTCAACAATGTTGGCTTTTTCTTAATCACCACTAAGTTCTCCACTCCATCTAACCAGTATCAATTGTCCCAGTAAAGCAGAGGTCTCCCTCAAGTAAGGCTGGTCCCTTATTAATCACAGCTTATTTTCCAGCCACAGATTCTTAATTCAAAATATCACATAAATCATCCTGCTGGAGCTTTTAACAAGCTCTGAAGCTTCACAAGTCAGGTCCCCAATGTCTTCACTGCTCCCAAATTTATCTTCTTAGTTCCCACAATATCTCTGAGCTCTCTAAGCTTGGAGCACTCAATGACTTTTCCAGACCTGTACTTCAATGCCACTCCAATCTTTCCAAAAGCACACAGTCAGGTCTGTTACAACAATACCCCAGGACCTGGTACCAATTTCTGTTCAAATTAGGCTTTCTATTGCTACGATAAAACACCACGACTAAAAGAAAATTGGAGGGAAAAGCTTTTATGCCATTCAAAAAAGTCAGGACAAGAACTGAAGTCAGGAACCTGAAAGCAGGAACTGAAGCCAAGGCCATGAGGAAATGCTGCGCATTGGCTTGCTCATCATGACTTGCTCAGCCTTGTTTTCTTATACAGCCCAGGACCACCTGCCCAGGATGGCACTACCTACAGTGAGCTTGACATCTTGGACCCTCTGGGCTCTCCCACATCAGTCATCAGTCAAGAAAGCACGCACAGGCCAATATGGTCAGAGCAATTTCTCACTTGAATTTCTCTCTTCCCAAGGATTCTAGTTTGTGTCACATGGACATAAAACTAGCCAATGTACCACCTCAACCATATTCTTAGAATTATTAAATACAACTTCAAACCTTAGCCTAGCTTCCTTTAAAAATGCTCAGGACATGCAAATTACCCTACAGTCAGTCAAAACCATCTAACACAAACCATACTTTGTAATAAACTACTGGAAAGATCACTCACATACAAAGATGGACACTTTGTAGACTTGATGGAATGTGAAACACAAAATGCAGTATCTGGAAAGGTCAGCAATACCACACACATACATACCTCATAATTCTATGACTGACTTGGATCTGCATGGCTAGGCTAGTTTCCACTGTTCAGCACTGCAATAGGGCATCACATTCTAAATTGCTATTCTGGGAAAAGGTCAAAATTCAAAACTGGATGTTTCATTGGCAAAGAATCTTCTGTACAAGTACAAGGGCCTGAGTTTGGATCTCCAGTTGCCATATAAAAGCGAAGTGTAGAGTGTGTGTGTGTGTGTGTGTGTAATGCAGTGCTAGGGGTGAAGCATAGAACCAAAAAGATCCAGAGCTTGCTGGCCAGTTGGTCTAGATGAAATGTCAAGCCAAGTGTCGGTAAGAGAGACATTATCTTGAAAATAAGGTGAAGAATGAGAGATAAAGACACTTGTCATTACCTCTTAATGTCACACAAATTTGTACATGTACAAGGCATACACTTTGACAAACATGAATATCTCTCTCTCTCTCTCTCTCTCTCTCTCTCTCTCTCTCTCACACACACACACACACACACACACACACACACACACACACACACACACACACACATTTTAAAAGCTAAAAATATGAAGTTTTTCTGGAGTGGATTTTGCTTTCCGACCATCATGAAGTTAAATAAATCTTAATTCATGCCATTGTAAACTAGGGACTTTCTGTCTTTAATTACACATCTTTGTTCTACTGTGTCACTCTATGAGGTATTGTTATTCTTAGCTTGTTTTACAGATGACGCAGGAGGTTAATTAAGTGGCCAGAATTCCATAACTGGTAAGTGATGGAGCATGATCTGAGCCCAAGGCACCATGACTCTCCCAGCTTTGCTCTTCCTTCATTGTGTGAACATGAACTTCTCCACACTGCATCCCTAAGCTGTATGGTGGGATCAGCTATTGCCATCTGTAAATTTTCTCAAAGATTGTGAGTCAAAACACAAGCCAGTGGGGCTGGAGAGATGGATGGGCAGTTACAGTATTTGCTCTGCATGTAGATAAACAGAGTTCTTATCCTATAACCCACATAACTTCCAGGTGTCATATCAGCCCACATATATAATTCCAGCATCAGAAAACAGAAGCAGATGATCCTTAGAGCAAGCTGGCCAGGGAGGGAAGTCCTATAGATAAGCTCAGGATTTGACTGAGAGACCTTGCCTCAAAGAGTAAGGTAGGAAAGCAATGAGGAAGATTTCCAACATCAGCCCCAGACCTACACATTCATACACACACACACACAAAATCACACATGTGTGTACACCCTCATATATGTTAGCACACACATGTGAACACATACACTCAATGCATACCACACATATACAAATTAACAGAAAAATGTGATTACATCCAGCTTCATAAAAATGCTATTTTGCTGCAAACATTCCAAATTTGTTATTATAGCAATATTCTATATTTTACATATTCTGGTACCTATAGGGACATTCCTATTTTAAGAGACAGAGGTTTAGTTTATTTTTTGCAATAGAAAAAAAATGTTTCTTCATTCAAATTTGACATGCTCATTTATCTGAACAAACATAATGATATGTTTAAAATATGTTAAGAAGTAGATTTGTATGTATATGTATGTATGTACATGCATATGTATGCATGGACAAGTACGCCTGGTTCATGTGTATGAATGTTAATTTGGAGGACACACTTTTGCTGTCATTTATCAGGCACCATTCACATTTTTTGAGACAAAAATTCCCTCACTAGTCTGGGACTAAAACTCATTAAATAGAATAGGCTGGATGGTCAGCAAGCTCCAAGGTTCTATCTCTTTCTGCCTTCCAAGAACAGGGATTACACATGCACTCCACCATGCCTGGCTCTTCAAAATAAACATTCCTTTTACTTTTTTGAGCTGATAATTGCACCATTTCCCTTTTCTTTCCTTCCTCAAAACCCTCCCATTGAACCCCCCTGTGCTTTCAAATTTATAGCCTCTTTTTTCACTAACTGTTGTTACATATATAATAAAAATATAATACATTTCTAAATACATAGCTACAACCTGCTCAGTAAATGTTGGTGTGTGTATATTTTCAGGCTGACCATTTAGTATCAGCTAACCAATTACTGTCCTTTCCCCTGGGTAAGACTTTCCTCCTGTTCTCAGCATTTTTTAGTTGCCTCTAGTTCTTTGTGTAGGGTTGAGGCCACTTGTCTCCCTCGGCCCCACCCCCCTGTATTAGTATGTCTATTGTGCGTGTCCTTGTTCAGCTATGATTAAGCAGTCATGTTGATGAGACTTTATGAGTGTAGCTTTTGACATTAGAAGAGACACAATTTCACAACAAACTAACTGGTCCTTGTGGGAGATTGTGTTGTTTCGTGGTAAATAATTGTCCCACCCACTGGTTTAATAAAAAGCGCTGATTGGCCAAAGGCAGGCAGGAAGTGTAGCGGGGCTACCAGACTAAGAAAACTCTTGAGAACAGGAAGCACAGGGCAGAATGCCAGAGAGAATGCCAGAGAGAAGCCAGTAGAAGCAGAGGACAACTATGCTGCTCTAAGGAAAGGTACCGAGCCTCATGGCTGAACAGGAAGAGTCATGGGTTAGATGAAGGGTAGAGAGCTAGCAAGTTATATGCCTGGGCCTTAGGCCGATCAGCCTGAAACTATTGAAAGCATCTGTGTGTCTCTGTGGGACTGTGGAACTGCGGGTCTGTGGGTCTAAACCTTGAGGTTAGGCCCAAAAGTCCAGGCCAGAAACCTCCTACAACAGGTCCTCTGGCTCTTACAATCTTCCCATGTCCTCTTCCACAAGGAATGTTGAGCCTTGGGTGTAGGAGATGTGTTGTACTGTAGATGTATCAGTTGAGACTGAGCCCCACAAATCTGCATTTTGATTGGCTGTGTTTTTCTGTTACCAGTGTATCTTCGTTGCAAAGGGAAATTTTCTTGGTGAGGAATGAAGACTACACTTGCCTGTGGGGATAAGGATAAACATCTCTAATGTAGTTATGGATTATGTTGATTTTAGTAAAATGGCAATTGTAGGTTCTTCTCCAAGATCCATGACTTCACTAGCCCTGGGTAGCTGAATATGTTTTCAGCACCAGGCATGATGTCAGTCAAATTAGTTAACTGTTGGTTAGTTACCAACATGCCAGACTCTATAAAACAGAGAGATTTTAGAATGAGATCTTCTGGTTAGAAATTGATAAAATACTAGACATTTGGAAATTTGCTAAAAGACTGAGTCCCAAGTATCTCTCTCTCTCTCAGACCCACACACACACACACACACACACACACACACACACACACACACACACACACGGTAAGAATTGTGTTAACTAGCTAGAATCTAGCTGTCATTTTATAACTAATACATATACCAAACTATCCCATATATCATGAATATATAAACCTTCACTTGTTGACTATTTCCCCAATAACACTGAAAGGCAGGGGCGAGATGATCTATTTTCCATGGAAGCAGAGTTTCTGACTGAAACACTCCATGCCCTTAAAACCTTTGTGGAGTATCTAAGGACAAAGCATGTTTTCCTCTATGATGGTCCTTCACATGTGTTGGGACAACAACCAACTCTTCTCTTACATCTCTTCTCCAGAAAAAATGAAGCAAGCTTCTATGATCACCACCTTTGAATGGTCTTTCACATCCTCCTACACAGCCCAACTTCCAGAGACGCCCAGAACTATATGGCATCTCAGGTTTGGGACTACTTTAGTGAGAAGCATCCCCTTCTTGATCTGGGTTCTCCAAGAGAGGAATCATAGCTGATTGCATCTTCCAAAGATGCATTAAACAAATATCATCCATCTGCCTTTTGAGATTCTCTCCATGCTCCTATTAAATAGTATTGTCCAATTCTCCCTCCCTTGAGACTAAGGTTTGTGCTTCTCTTGTAGTTGACAGAATATGAGGAGTGTGTTATGATTTTTCAAGGCTAAGCCCTAGAGGAGATGTGTTTGAGCAGAAGTGCTAAGCCATCATACAAAGGGTCTTTTCCTTGGGGCTACCATGAAAAAACACCATACTGAGAATCTCTGAGGTCATATGCAAAAATAAAGATGCACCTGACCAGTTCCACTCAATTCTGCTACTCATCTGTTCCAGTATGTCAACCACTTTCCAGTTAGACAAAAGATTTCAAGTTCAAGTTACCTAGCCAACCACTTTTCAAGCCCCAAATCACAGAAACCATGACAGATAATAAAGTGATTGGTGCTAGTTCAGTGATTGCTGTTTTTCATCACTAAAGATTGGCAGATTTGGTTAGGCATCAGTGAACAATGACTGTGGGTCTTAGCATTAATACTTAGTTTGAAGGGGACAAGGTCTGCTAGTTCTCTGGCAGAAAATTCTGGCACTGCTCATCTCTTTCTACTAGGAGAGGTAGCATCCATCTTATCCAGAGTCCTTGAGAGAAATTGGACTAGAGGTCAGAGAGAGACAGACCAAAGCAAAAAAACAAAAAAAACAAAAACAAAAAAAAAACCTGAAAGGTAATCCAATGTTTTAAACTTAAATCTTTCAATGTTATTCTGAATACTTTCCATAAAGCAGCATATTAGAAAGAGATTTGTATGGATTGAATTGTGTTCTCTCAGGATTCATGTTGAAGTCTTGACCAAGAATGAGACTCTATGGCTAATGATGAGACATTTAGGAGGTTATTTGGGTTCATGGGGTCATAAAGATGAACTAGCATCTAACAGCATTGCTGTCTTATAAAAACAGAAAAACTCTTTCCCCATCCTCTCCCTGTGTATCATGTTAAGACACACTGAAAACACCATGTTAAGACACAAGAGGAGAGCAGAGTCCTCACCAGAGACCAACCAGGCTGGTACCCTATAATAGGTGACCAGCCTCCAAAATGTACAAAATACATATATAAAGCTAATGTGTAGGTGGACATATATATATATATATATATATATACACACATGTATAATGATGTGCATCTTAACCTGAATGAATGTTAGGCATGACTATGTTAGAGTCCAAAAACTTCAAAGACAAAAGATTAAATTAGCATTTTTTCATGTGAACTTATTTATACATTTCCTACACATTCACAATACTGCTTTATGGAAATTGCTTTATCACATAACTAATCAAATTAGAAGTGGCTGTATAATTAAAATTAATTGTAAATATAATTGCAGAACTCAGACAAGTTTACCCAGCTAAAATCTAAAGATCTAAGCCTGTTTTATAACCTTCTCCAAGTTGGTATGGTAACATAGTCAGCCTGACTCCCACAGATGACCCCAATTTGAAGCGCTCAATATATTATATCACTGAAGATTATTAAAGGTGCAGTGAAGTGACATCGATACACTTTTTTCACAGGCTTGTAAATTGATACGACCTTTTGGGAAGGAGATTTTATTTCATTGCTCAGAGTACCACCAAGGTTTATGTCCTTCAGTCTATGCATAACAACTCAACATATTAACTCAACTATGCTATGATGCTACTTGCAAAAATATTCATTACATGGTAACATGTGCAATGGTAGGTAAAGAGTTAATGGGATATTTATTATTCACAAGTTAGTCTATAAGGCATCACTCTGTTGCTTATAAAAAAAAAAGACTGGAAGAACATATATATGTTTCTCCAAAGAGTCAAAGAATAATAGCTGTGGAGGGTTCTCTTATCCCTGGGTATCACGTTTCTACTTGACAAAGGAATGACCCAAAATCAATTTGGAAAATATGGTCACTGGAGAGGCATATGGTCATGAAGTCATGAAACCTGGAAGTTTCTAGCAATCACCCATTTGACCATTACACAGCACCAACTGTGACATAAACTTGCCTTCTGGTAACCCTCATCCACTCTTACCAGGTCTGGAAAGTAAGGCGATCAGAACAAAAACTCCCTAAACTATGTTACATGTGCAAAATATTATGATCTTAGTAGTTCTCAATAATAAAGTGCAGCCATCATGTCCCCTCTCCGTCATGCTTAATATCCCACATATATCAAATGATTTTGAAAATGTTTTCCATTTCAGCCCTTCAGGTGAAAGGTTTTCATTTGCTCTTCTTTGTCTGGAATACAGTTTTGTGGTTTAGCACTGGAAACACTGTCCAGTGCTTCTAACTACTTGAGTCTAAAATTGCCCCATAATTGAAGGCAAATGATTATTTTCTCTCTTTTCTTGGAGTTTTTCTGGATTTTGTTTTTCACTGTTGACTGATATTTTTCCTTGAGTTATAACAGGTGGAGGCCAAATGTACATATTGCCAAGTAAAATGTGGTCAGAACCAGCCAGGGTGGGAGGTGGGAAAAGCTTGATCTTTGGGATGACAACTATGTCATAGGATATTATCAGAATGATTCACATATATTTTGTATGGAAGCCGAGGAGAGAGGAGAGTGAGGCTGCTTGTCCAGCCCTTCGCTTCCTGGGGCCTGTGGGCTTAGTTCATGTTTGAAGTCTTGATGCTTTGGACCATGACTCAACATGGGTGTATACTTTCGGCCCTGGATCTCTTAGTTCTGGCCCTGCATCTATTACAGAGATATGTGTTAACAGATTTCTCATCATTCATTATAATGAGTTTAAATTGAAGTTAGCATAACAGTATGCATTTAAGGTAGAATATTGTATCAAATACAAGCCATGATTTCGTGATTGCTCGTATCCCCAAACCATAAAGTTATTTATTAGCTGAACTTAAAAAAAAATTCTTTGGTGAAGCTTTTCATCCATATCTTGTTAAAAGTTGAATTACACACATGTGTGGATTTGTCAAAATTTAGCACATATACAATTGACTGAAATTTCATTCTTACATTAAAAAAGACTCCAAGCAGTGATCTCTAGTTAATATGCATGCTGAATATTTCATATAGGATTATGCATACACTTTAAATTTATATTGAAATGTATCAAAATAAGAGGGGCTGTTCACAGGTAGAATACTGGATAAATATGTGATTCAATACTTACAGTATTCCGGTAAAATCTAAGTCATAGTTGCATGAGATGGTGTGTCTGACCTTGCTCACATAGGCTCCCAAGAGCTGATTTTTCATGGATCTTTCCTAAGTCATTTTGGAAGTTTGTAATTATTGATGGTGGGAACACACATACCAAAGAAATCAGTGAATAGCACAGAGCTTTGTATTTGTCCATGCTGCTAAACACAACTGGGTGTGTGGGCAATTCGCCATAAACTCCTTACAACTTCTTTGTATGTATGAATATTTTTATTAAAAAATTGACAAAAATATTATTCTGTTTTTCCTTTTTGCTGATAAAAAATAGATTTCCCTTTTTTAGATTTTGACTCCAACTGAGATTTAACATTCCTCCCATAGCATCAGCTGAAAGGAAATTGTGTGTTGCAATGTCATGTTTTCAAAGAACTGTTTGGAGAATCCTAAAGGCAAAGAGGCTAGAAGAATGGATGGTCCACTGGGGCAGAGATAGGCAGTGGGTGAGGCACTGCCATTCCTCCTCCAAGGGGAAACTGAGGCCCTGTCTGAGAAGTATCCTGCTGTATGTGGAAGATAAGAGGACTCCAAGGAGCATTGCCCAGCTCTGCAGGCTTGCATCAGAGTGACATGTAGATGGGTCCTTGATGTGTTGCTGGTTTTCTCCTGAAGACAATTTTGACTCGGCACTATCAAAGAGTAGGCATTGTTGACTTATACCTTCTGTAGCCTCCAGGTTCATAGGAGCCAGTCACATTAGAATAGGGGACTTAAAAGTCACACAATTGAGTAATAGGATTGGTTTCTCTCCTGAGGATATAGCTTATCTAGCCACAAGTTCTTGGACTTTTTAACAGTGACAGGTATGGGTTCCATCTCATGGAGAGCCACGTAAGCTTCAGCCAGATAAAGACTCAGTGCAGAGGGAAGAAAGTGGACACAGAATCTCAGGAACCAATGGCAGTTGATGACTGCTGGCAGAGGAAAACCCAGTTTTCTTCAATGATGTCCTTTATTTGGTAATCGTGGCCCTTGAAAACCCTCTATATTCTCTGGTCTACATTTATACTCTTCTCTAAAAGAAAAGTAGTAATGTTATTTTTTTTTTTGGAATTTTCATAGACATCTTCAACATATGCTAAAACCATATAGCATGCACTTTAAAATTATCATAATTATCACCATTGCTATTGTTGACATGTGTTATGCTAGTGTACTACAGTAGGGCACTGTGAAATTCCCACCTCTAACGTGCACCAGGATAAAAATTATTGATTGGCAAAAATAAAAATTAGATTTCACTTGGATTGCATGTTTGCTTCTTTCTCAATGTTTTCTATTTGTTTTGCATGATTCTTCTGGTTTCTATAATGGCCATATCTATTCCAGAGGCCACTGAAAGAGCTGAGCTAAAAGCACAAATGCCTTCCCTTCTGAGATGGTTTCCTGGGACTTGACATTCCAAGGTGAAGGAAGAACACAAGAATGAGAAATGATCCCTTAAACTGAGTGAGGGAAAGCTGAGTGCACTTCAACGGTTTCATCTTTCAACTAAGGGAAAGCCCAGAATTAGACAGGAAAGGGTGATTGTGAGCATGTATGTATGTTTAGAGGCATATATATTTTAAGACCTTTTTATGGAACACGAGTCAGAGAACCATGATTTCTAAGGGAAGATCTGTTGCCATGGAAATCAAATATGCAAGGTTACCAATTCTGCACTATCCAATAAGATATTACACCTCAGCGTTTACTCTGTTGTCATTTGTATCTTTTTCCAGTTAAAATGAAGACTGTGTAAATGGGAATGGAATGGGCAGATGGGCAAAGTGAGAGTAGTAGGCTATCCAGGGCTAAAGGTTTTGTTTCTCCCTTCCTAGCTTGAGTCAACCACCTTCTTGTCCCCACTGACCTTCCCTATGCCTCATCTTCTCATGGGGACAGCTGACATGTGGGTCAGGTCCTACCCTTGAAATGTCATTTAACCTTATTAAACTCCTTTAGTATAAAAGCTCTTTAATGGTCCTATATTCACGTACTATCACAAGGTAGAGCTCCAATACGGGAGTTTTCAGGAGAGACAATACATTGTACAACAATCAAACATTCAAATAGGAGCTAAGGGCCTCACAGATGCAAGTCTGGCTCATTGGTCAGCCCAGCAGGTCAGGAAACTAAGGAACTGCCTTTTCCTGCCTTTGAACTTTGGAGTGACAATGTCTTACTAGCTTTGTCAGATGGAGCAAGCGAGTTCCTGAGTGTTTCTTCTTATCTCTTTCCTGGTGGTAGGCTTGCTGTTCTTTCTCCATATTCTACCTTGGGAAGAAACTGAGAGGTTCTGCGACTTTGAATTTGTCTCCACAGTCATGCACCCCAATGTTAGGTGACCCATTTGCTAGGAGGGGAGCATATAGAGGCCACTTGCTATAGGACATCTGACCCCCTCTAAAACAGACCCCATCCTTTACTGTTAATTCTTCTAAAGTAGTACCTTACTCAAGTCAGTTTAGTAAATTCCCTTTCTGTGTGAGCCTATGGATATTGGGATGAAAATACCCCAGGGGAACTCACAGTCTGGTGGGAGAGACACAGAAACACTCAACAAAACAGAAAGAACACTGGAAGGGTCCAATGAGGTATGCTAGGGAAAGGTTAAGGTGAGATCAGTTCTTTCTGGTTAAAAGAATCATGGGATGCCCTATCATGATCTAACCCCTGGGTGGGATCCTGAATAGACAATAAAATCTTGAGAAAGAGTAGAGTGTGGAATGGAGGGGACAGAAAATGGTTCCACTGAGATGAAAAGCCTGAGCTGAGTCCTGGGAGCATAAGCTGTTTTATACTTTTCAGATGCACCTGCCTTCACTGGCCCTGGAAATTCTCAAGCTTTAAGCTATATCCTTTTGCCTGGTGAGTTATTAACACAGAGATGATTGGTCTCACACCACAGAGTCTGACTCAGGAAGTCAAGGTTAAGACTTAAGAATCTGTATTTCTTAAAAATCACAATTCTATAATAATTCTGTTTGTAATTCTAGAAACCATATGTGAAAACAAATGCACTGAAAACTGTAGATGAAACTCAAGTGATGGAGGCTGTAGTTATATGTTTAGAAATTTGAAGAGTAAGTTTTAAGGTGGAGGGACAGGAAGTGCAATGGTGACTGATATGTAGAAGAAGGTGTAGTCCGAATTTGTTTCCATTATGGAACTGAGAACTGCCCATTCCTGGGATCTTCCCCTTGGCCTAGGGAGGAATTTAAAGACAGAGGTGACCTTACAGAAGCACAATTAATTTTCCTTTGAGACAAGTTGGGCATAGAAAGTCACTGTAGTTTCCTCTCTAGAAACTGGGTCGAATTTGAGACTCTCCGGGGGCGGGGTAGGGGGAGTTCAAGAAGAAGACTGGAAGGAAGCTTAACTCTGGCCATTGAGGCAAACCTCTAGTGCTCGGGGAGCAAATGTATAGAAATTACCCACTGGTCCCTAGACACCCTGACTAGAACTCTGTGCAGGGGCTGACAGTAAAATCTGATGTGCAAAGAAAGTGCAACTAAGAACAGAATCAAGAAGGTAAGTTATACTGTTAAAGTGGACCGAGGAAGGCAGGGGTGAGGTATGGTTCAGAGCAGAGGCTTCTGGGAAGCCAGAAGAGACCTCAGAGATGAACATGGTTCTCAGAAAAAGGATGCAGAGTTGTTTGTTTGGTTGGCTGGTAACTTAAGACACTACAAATGGACCGTCTAGTGTTGTTAGCCATAATAAAGCTATAATAAAGCACCCGAGAAAGAAAAAAAAAAAAAGTCTATTTTACTGTCAGTTCTAGAAGCACAAGAGCTTAGCACCAACATCAGGTGATAGTCTTTATGCTTCATCATGGCATGGGGAGGGCATCACATGGGAGACATCCAGTGTCCACGCTTTCTTCCTCTTCTTGCAAAGCTACACATGCCATTGTGGAAGTCATATTCCCACAGCCGTATTTAACCCTAATTGTCTTCCAAAGGCTCCAAGTGCAAACGCCATTAACAGGTGAATTTGCAGATTAAGTTTCTAACACAGGGCTTTTGGGGAACATATCACACTGTAGTATCCATTTTCCTCCATGTTGAAGGAAGAGCAGTAATTCAAAGAGAAATGTGTCCATGGAGCTGGCAAGGTGGCCTAGAGCTCAGTGGCTTTGGAAGATGCCTAGGAGATGTTATTACAGCTATGAAAAAAAGACAAGAATACAGTGGAGGAGATGCTAGGCAAGAAGCCCAGCCATCACGGAAATGACACTTTACTTGGACCTGAATGACTAGGTAGACCAAGGAAGGCAGAGGCAGGTATTTGTGTGGTGATTCTACCAGGAGACATGAGTGGAAGAGAGTGTGAAAAGCATGAGATGAAGCAGGTAAGGCTTCCCAGGACCTTTGCTTAAAACCTTGTTAAAAATCCCTCTAGCTAGGCCTAGTGGCACAGGCGTGTAATCCTAGCTACTCAGGAAATTGAGACGAGAATATTACAAGTTCAAGGCCAACTTGGGTGACTTAGCAAGACCCTGTCCTCAAATAAAAAGCTGAATAAAAATAAGAGGAGAAGGTTCTGGGAATATATACATAGCTGAAGGATAGAGAATTTGAACAACATGCTTAAAGCCCTAGGTTTGTTAACTTCCTATTATAGCAAAAACATAAAAATAAAATGCTCATAGTATAGACTTGTCTGCTTTGTGGATTCACAATCTATGCAAACCCTTCAACCTTGTTGCCCACATCAGTGGCAACTTGATACTGAACAGAACCAAAGAGTTGAAGTCAGCAATTTACCTTCTCTGCCAAATGCTATGATTGGAATTCTATGGCATTCCTACATACCTGGAAAGAACTGAGGCTCGCCACGATTGAGTATAGACATCACACACACACACACACACACACACACACACACACACACACACACACACACACACACACACACACACGTTTCTGTGCCTGGGGCTCAGAAAGCAATTTTCAGGCAGAATTTCTAAAGCTGTTTTGAGCATTATGTAGCCCCTTGAGATGATGAATTCATTCCAAACACATAACAGAATTTCCTTAAAAAAAAAAAAATCTCAAAGCTGTGATATCTTTCTTGTCCCCTTCCAACATATCTGTCACTTCTGGGGTCTTCAGGGCACATAAAGGTGTGCAAGACCCGAGATTCTGCTCTCATTAAATCTACTGCAAAATTGATCCTGCTGGAGGGAAAATCTTGGCAGTCTCTCTATTGTATTATTAAAATATTTCCACACAACCTGGCTCACAACCTTTCTGGCAGCATAGGTTTAGCACAGCAGTAAAGTATTTGGGAGCCAAACAGACCAGAATTCAAGTCCTACCTCTTTCCCTTGCCATCTAATTGACCTTGACCTAATAGTTCAACCTCTTTGGGAGTCTTTTCTGTGGTGACAATGACTATATCTATGTAGCTATGGAGATTGCATGAGTTAACATATGAAACACTTTCACTGTCATCCCCACTGCTCAAATTGAGGTCCCTGCAAAACACAGCAAAAGGTCTGCAGACCTTAGGGAACTAGTTAGGCCCTTCCAGTTCAGCTTCTGAATGTGACACTATACCTTGCAAGCTATCAGCCATCTGTACTGCATAACTTTGTTGTCCATAAGTTTACTCCCATCTCCCCTGTAACCAACTACCTTCCAGGCATTGTCTTTCACACTAGTTTATAAGCCATTTGTGCAGCTGCAGACTACCCAAGGCCAGAAAATTGTGCTAGGCTAACTCTTTCTGAGTGGCAGATGGCTCCACCTTCACCTCAGCTTGGAGGTCCCTTCAGACTTTGTCACACTCCAGGAGTGTCAGAAATTAAGGTCAGCTCTTGGTGCTTCAGAAGCTATCTTTGCCTTTCATCCCACCTAGCAATTCCGCAAGGCTCCAATGGCTGTTTTAGGAAACCTCTGAGGACAGAGTTCTAGATTCCTATGGCTACATTAGAGGCCTGAGCAAATGTGCCAAGCTGGTTGGATGACTACAGCCCCGTTGGGGCTGGAAAGAAGCTGGGTTGTGCTTGCTGTACAAGTATTTCCATTCAGCATGAGTCTCTGGCTCAGAAGCTGGCAGCTATGGCCCCTGGAACAACCTGGCAAATGGAAAACTAAAGGGATTTTTCAGGTCCCATGCTTGTATCCATGCTTTAAATACCGCCTGCTTCCACATGCATGAAGGGGACTCCCAGTTGTCCCAGAACCTGACTTCAGAGCAGGATGGCAGCTGGCTGGAGCTGACCTATTGAGTCTCAGGAAAGAGGTACCTGGTGAGGGAAGGAGACTACACCCTAGAGAGAAGGAGGCCCAAGGCTATTTTCAAAGAAGCCAAATCCTAACTGCTGTATACATAATAGTGCCAGAAATCTGGGAAAAGAGAGCCTTGTTCTCAGGGATGGCTCATCAGTGACTTCATTGTACAAACATTATAGAGTATACCAGGTCTATATGGTAGAATCTGGTACATACCTGGGCTTTCTGGTATATTCCACGGTATAGTTAATCCATTATTGATTGAAATGTCATAATGCAACACATGACTCTTAGAAGTGAATCCATATCATTCATCGATCTTAACTGATACATTAATGAAAACAGTAAAACATTAAAGCTTCTTCTGAAGAAAATTTGAAAATCTTGTTATAACTGGCAGCTCAATCAAGAAAAGTTAGGACAAGATCACAGGTCAAATCCAAACTACTTAAAGTCTTCCAGGGTCATATACCATGAACTCTGTGGCTTTTGTAGGTTCTTTTCCCACATTACAGAAACTATTCACATTTCTACAGGGCAAGGAAACCTACAAGCTATTCCCTGTCCTTTGCACAACTATAAATTAGTCAGGTCAATAGAAAGCCCACCAAAGGAGCAAGCAGGCACTGAGTAAAGGAACACCCAGGCGTCACTTGTCCAGGGCCAACTTCTGAGTAATTTTTCTCCAGCCTGTTCCAACCTCTGGCTGGCTGCTTCAGGTCCTTCCTTGTCTCTTTGCCCAGCTGAGACAATTCAAGGGTCTCTTGAGCCTGTTTCTTTCGAGTAATTGGCCGCCCAAATCACAGGAATAGCAAACTTGGGAATTCTGCATGGCCACCTTTGCCTTCATCCCATAGGATGCAGGTATGGAAGCTTTGTGGGAATATTTTCAAATATAATAAAAACAGTCAGAGATATCAGAGGAATCTACCCACAGTCAGTCTAGGAGGATCAGACAGTGGTAACTCACACCTTTAATCCCAGCACAGTGAGTATCCCCGGAGTGGTGACCTACACCCTTAATTCAATCTGAGTTTGAGGTCATCTTAGTTTACAGAAGGAGTTCCAGGTGGCAGAAAGTGGTGGTGGTACGCCTTAACTGAGGGAAGAAGGTATTTAAAGCAGACATAGAAAGACAGAGCAGGCAGAAGAAGCCATGACTCTCTGTTAGTTGCAGCACTTGGGAAGCAGAGGCAAGAGAATCTCTGTGAGTTTGAAGCCCAAGCCAGCCTGATCTTCAAAGCAAGTTCCAGGACAGCGGGACTGTTACACAGAAAAGTGTCTCAAAAAAAATAAAAAAAATAATAAAAAAAATACTCAGATTGGATTAAGGGCATAGGTCATCACTCCTAAAATATTCCCTGTGCTGGGATTAAAGGTGTGAGTTACCACTGTCTGATCCGCCTAGACTGATGTGGGTAGACTCCTCCGACTGTTTTTATTATATTTGAAAATATCCCCCACAGAGCTTGGTGATGCTCTGTTGGCTTGTGAATCACAATGCTATCCTGACGTCCTCTTACACAGACTGTCTAGTCTGTGGACAAAGAGGGGAAACAGCTTGAACTGTAAAGCCAGAACTGGACAAAACTGGCCACTGGAAGCCATGGTGAAACCCACACCACAGAACACTTAGGATATGTGTTTTGTGCTAATTTATCCACTTTCATTTTTGAAAACTTGGTTTTAATATGGAAACAACAGCATTGACTGGAATTCTCATGAACTTGTGTGGCACTGTTCACTGTGCCTGTATTCTGAGACTCTGCTCCCAAATGACACACCGGCTCATACAGTGTGCACACAGATACAGTGTGTCTAGCTCCCATTTTTCTGAAGCTTATCTAGACAATAGTTGACCTTCTCTCCCATATGCCATACTTTTCAAAGTTTTCTTGTCAGACACCCTCAGTTCTTAAAGCTTCAGGTACTCCCCAGGACTCTTCATCCCATGTAGCTTTGGGGCTCTAGCACTTGTCATTTCCAGCCTGCATGATTCGGTCGCCTCCTCGGTGCTATTCCTGGCCACGCCCTCACCTCAATGGGTCGATTCTCTGCTTTACTCCAGAAAGCACCTTACACCATGTGTAAGTCAGATCATCTTCCCACAGTTAAAAGGCCCTCCACCACCTGCACTTTCTAGTTCCTATAATCTAACCTCTGTCTTTCTCTCTGCTCTCAGTTGCCTGGCGTTCCTTCTGGCTTAGGGCCTTTGCATGTGCTATTTCATGCCCAATTCCTCTTAAGATGTTCCTTTATCCTTTTGTCATTTCAACTGTGTCATCTGCCAGTTCCAAATCACCAGTTTTTCTATATTGGACAAAGTACAGATGCATTGTGGTACTCCTAACAGTGGGAGTGGGGGTGTCTATTACTTTTTTGCCTGCTCTTGGGACCCTTTTCCTCCTACTGAGTCACCTCATCCAGCCTTGATAGGAGGATTTGTGCCCGGTCTTATTGCATCTTGTTATGCCATGTTCAGGTGATACCTGGGAGTCGTGCTCTTTTTCTGAAGAGTAGTAGATCTGGAGGAGAGGGGAGATGGGGTGAGGAAAAGGATGGGGGGGGACCGTTGTCAGGATATATTGCATAAACGAATTTTTTTAAAGTGCAGAAGTAAACTTACTAAGTTTAGGATTTTTGAGTAAGATCTGAGGCATTGATTTTTTCTCTCCCATTAGTGATATATCCCAGAGCCTGGCACAGTGTTGTCACTGAAGACTTAGAGGATGAATCTCATCCCAGGAAAATTAGGGGCTAGAATTATTCTGAATGGAAGAGGCTAGAAGTATTCTACCGAGGTGAGGCAAGCTCCCCTCTAAGGTAGCAGAGTTGGGGGGCATGCAGAACCGCACAGTCCTGCAGGTGGGTCCCCTGTCTATGGGAGGATTCTCAGGAAAGTTGCATTTGCTTCTGCTTGGTCCACACTGGTTTAGGAGAACGTGATTTTGCACTCTTCCACAGAGAATCTTCAAGGTGGATTCAAGAATTTATCATTCTTGCGTTTTTCTGTCTGCTTGTAGCCTATAATTCCTCATTTATATAAAAAATGGGAGTTCTGGAATAGATCTCTGGTTTCCCTTCAGGGCCCATATTTGATCATTTTAAGTGAAAATGGATTCCACCTGGAATCAAGGCACATTAGGGTCAAGCCTTTAAAAAAAAAAAAAACTACTCAGGCTTAACTGGACCATCACCAGGAGGCTGCAGGATGGGGTGGGGATGGGGGTTCTTTCACAGTAGGCTGTCCAGGTAATGAGACTCTTGCTCACCTGCCTGATGGGTAAGAAACAGCAAGAGGATTATGAAGCCCATATCCTATCTCTCCAGGGCTTGGCCTGGAAGGTCCTGGTGTGTGTAGCTCTTTCTGGAATGTCTCCGCTATGATCAGTGATACATCTTAAACTAAGCAAAGAGAAATGTTCTCCACACGAGTTTTTAAAGTGCATGCTTGAGACGTGGGGTTGTTAAGTGCACTCACCTGGGGAGCCTGTTAAACGTGTCACCTCTGGCTCTTTTCCAGACCTCTGACTTGTGAATCTGGGCAGCACCTGACAATCCACATTGTCAAGCCCAGAATGATCCTGGTGCAGATTTGAGGCGGGAAGCTGCACATGCTCATGTGAAGGAGACTGCACT
Organism: Phyllotis vaccarum; assembly: GCA_033318265.1. Taxonomy (NCBI): domain Eukaryota; kingdom Metazoa; phylum Chordata; class Mammalia; order Rodentia; family Cricetidae; genus Phyllotis; species Phyllotis vaccarum. Next base: position 99,367,523 of record JARWLC010000012.1, on the reverse strand, counting down.
CCAAAAAGACAGGGTTTAGCCAGACGCCAGAGCCTTCTTGAACCTGTGAGAGACACTGGAGAATCTGGACAAGCTCTTCACCTGTCAGCCTCCAGCCTTGGAGATGAACAGTCCAGCCAGCCATTGGAAGGGCCTGGTAACAGCATGCCAAACAGCTGCGTACAACTCAGATGAGATGCACAGACCCAACTTCCAGGGAACCTTTGACTTTAGATCGTGAGCATATGAATGCATTGTCTGAGGCTGTCCATCTTCCAGAAAATTAAAGGTAAGCTTGACTGTCTCCTGCTCCCCTATTGGGTTGTGCAAAGAATTTAAGAGACAGCAAGTTTAATTCCACATAGACGTGTATATTCTGATCTGCTGAGAATTCCCTGTCATACCACTCCCGTGACCTAGAGGGGACAGCAGGAATCTCAAAGTTTATTTAAGTCACAAACCATCAAAGCCAAAACTTTGGAATGCCTTTCTCTATGATGTTGACCAATTTGACGCATTCATAGAGACTCTTCTAAATCACATGTTCCAGAAGCATCTCACTTGTTCTCACTTTCCACATGTCCACCAACCTCCTAAAAAAACTTACCCTAAAGAAAGATGATAGAGAAATGGAACAGAATAGAGAAATGGAACAGAATTCATACACATCCAAGAAAGTGATCTATCTACCTGCAGTCAAAACTCTCTTACCTTACTGAGACCCCATGCTCCAAGACTTACTCATCTGTGAAACCCATCTCTGGCAGATGAGGAGTGTCCACACAACATCTGGGTCAGAGATCCACTCAGGGCCTGTGAAGAAGAGACTCCAGGCTTAGGGATTCTGTCCTCATGTTATGCCCGCTCTGCGGTGCAGTTCTATGCCAGTGCAATAAACAGTGCAAGATGGGGATGAGAAAGGGAGAAAGGGAAAGAGTAGCGAGAGGAGAAGAAGGAAGCAGCTCATCCCTCTCATCATGGCCCTCTCCACACTTTGGAGAACTTTGGGAGACAGCCAGCAGCATATGCCTAGCATCTTTATTAACTCACAAAACAAAGTTCTTGGGCACTAGGCCCAGGCAGCTCTGCAGACTCAAAGCTGCGAGAGTCCAATAGAAGGGTAACACTGTTCATAAATCACACAGATGTCAACACTGTAACATAGGATGCACCTATCCAAGCTGGAAGGACAAGGTTGTGGGCATCTCACACTTCAGGGAGGGAGCAGGGAAGACATGCCACTGAGATGACTCATGGTCATTGAGAAAGAAACGGATTTTCTAGAGCCAATAGCAGGTTCTTGCCCCGGGAGAAACTGTTGAGAGCAATAAAGACAATGGCTCTGCTGTTCTCAAGAAGAGGTGAGTATATTTTCTTCACTCAGGCTGTAGAAACATTGTTGGAAAGGTGATCCTAGAACCCACCCACTGAGTCCCAGAAGCCCTTGTTGCACATATGTGAGCCAAAATAACTAGAATTGTAGAGTCAGAAGAAACCTAAATATGGGAACCCTAGAGCATAGTGCCCAAAGGAAGAAGCATGTGGGAGGACTTGGTTATACTAGACTAGAGAGGTAGATCCCAAAAATGTCACCAGCCCCAGTTAGTCCCACTGCTGTTAACATGCAGGGAATCTAGGCCAAGTTTGCTCAAGATAATGACTTTTCAATGTAAGTCCCAAATTGGAAGTTTTATGAGAAATTTAACAATTTTTAAGTGTTGGCAACTATCTCAGTATTATTTAAACACCATATAGAGCAGACAAAACCCTCCTAAGGGAGAGAAAGATCACGCCTATGAGCTTGCAGTTCCTGGCTTCTGATATCTCGGCTATGTCATAACCAATCACACCATAGTAAATAGTAGCTGAATGCTGCCCTCATTTGCGTGGACAGCAGATGACCATGTTTATAGGTGACTCTTCCAACCTCGCATAGCTCTACCACTGGGCAAGCCAAGATTCCAATACAGGTCAGTCTGATGTGGGATATTTTTAGACATCGGCTACAGAAACACATAACTGATGCCCTCAAACCTGTTTTTTGTAAGGGGTGACACAATGACAGTGACAGCCCGGTGTTTCAACTGCTTAGTGTTTGGGGGAAGAAGACCTGAAACAAGAGCCTTAAAAAACAGAAATTACCCTCTTTCCCAAGGACAATAGCAGGAGATTAATAGTAAGAATATTTTCCCATTCTGCACAGTGTAAAGAAAAATACCTCAGTGCTCAAAGGTGGTCCTTGGATCCATAGCTTGAGCAATGTCTAGAGGCACACTAGAAAGGCAGAGTCTTAGAGCTGGGAAAGTTGCTTACTGGGTAAGAGTTCAAGCATGGGGACCTGAGTTCAAGACCCAGTACCTACATAAAAAGCTAAGAATGCCCACAAATAACCTGCAATCCCAGACTGCTGGGGCAGAAGCAGGAAGATGATTAGGACTCGTCAGCCACCATTATAGTTGAAACTACAAGCTGCAGGTCCGGTGAGAGGTCGTGTCTCAAGCAAATAAGAGAGTTATAAAGAAAAACACCTGCATCTCCCTGTGGCCTTCATGAGTGGATAGGCACATATACGTACATACAACACATGGGCACATACTAATACATAATACATACTAACACACTAAAAATTAAAAAATAAACTAAAAACACATGAATGTGAGGAAGGACTTAGGAAAGAGGTGAATGATGAGTAAGAGGGAATTTAGAGAGAGTGGGGAGCCGCAGTTATCAGAATGCACTTTATACACGGAGGAGATTGTCAGAGAACGAATTCAATGAAAACATAAATAAATAAACAAATCAGTAGAGCCTTGGAGTTTCCCCATAGGCCTCTTAAATAGCCGGCCTTCAGGCTCATATGTCCATAGAGGTTCAAAAAACCCACCCATGCCTTTCTCTCACATGCTCTCAAGGTGCCATGGCCTTCTGGCCCCACTACCTTCCTCATCCCATAGCCAATCTCCTGGTAGATCCTCCGCCCTTTACTCTTTAATCCCTTACTGGGCATGGCATGCGGTTATCCAGGCCCTGTCAATCCAATTTACAAGGATGAACAGGACCCTTCCCTAAAAATTTCCTTTATGTTATACATTAGCCTGGGGCCTCCAGGTCTGTGGTACACCCTTGGAAGTGTGAGAAAAGTCAGACCAGCCACAGTCAGCTTCCCAGACACACTTATGATCTAGGAATAAAAGCGATGCTTGCATTTCCAAAGTGTATCCATCACACAGGCAGAAAATGGCGGGCGTGGGCTCATTGGTTCTACATCTTGTTTACCTACCAATAAGAGGACAGGACTCTCAGCAAGGAGGAAGCCCCAGAGCAGAAACCCTCAGCAAACATTTTGGCATCGACCTGAGCCAGGTGACTGTGGCTGGACTATCAGACAGGGCTTCTAGACTTCTCAATTGCTGCTCTTACACTCTGCGACTCTCCTGCTTGCTACTTTCCCGTCACTTCATGTTCGATCCCACCCTTCTCAGAATGTGTCTCCTTTGTTGCTTTGACTCTTTGACTCTTCTCCACTGCAGAAGCATAGGAAAGACAGCACTTCCACCATCCTACCCCAGAAACCCTTCCTGAGACTCTAGTTCATGGTGCATAAATCTTGCACAAAATGAGACAAGCACATCATTCCTCTGCCATCTCTGGCTACCAAGAGGAGAAACAACATTGCCCCGACAATAGATGCACATGATTGCTACCCAACATCCCTTCCCATCTATCTTACAATGAAGGGTAGGTAGCTCTGCCTGCCCTGAAGACAGCCTCATTCCTTAAGTACATAGGTCACCTCCAAGTCCCTCCCCCAGCCCTCACCTGCTTCTTGGAGACCATAATCAGTCAAGGAAAAATTAAGTCAAAGATCCCAGTGCCTTCTCCTCCCTGAAGGCCCTCATTGCACACACGTGCAGCCAGAAAGCCCATTCTGGCTCTAACCCATTACAGACCTTTCCATTCCAACGAACTGTGATGTTGCCATGGAAACAACCAGTGAGGTGTTTCACTGGCTCAGTCCCAGACTGAGGACCCACAGCCCACACTGCAAAGTATTCGCTGTTGGCATGCAGAGAGCCCCCTGACATCCCTCAACAACCGAGGACTACCTTCCTGCCTTATTGGGGGCTGTTAGAGACAAAGTGTATGTTTGTGTAGACATACATATGTGTGTGTTTGTGTGTGAGAGAGACAAGTCTGATTTTTTTTTCTCTTAGCCCAACCCCTCCTAGCACACAAAAGACACATTCTTGAAAAAGAAAAAAAAAATGTATTTTCCCCCTGCATTCCAGCTGCCTGAGCTAAGCGGAGGAATGAATGGTTTGGGGAAAATCTCACACAGGAATAAATTTACAAGGGACAGCTGAGTGGATAAATTTGGTCCCCTGAGAGTGGCATTACGAGGCCTTTGGCAGGAGGCTGGCCCCTTACGCAGAGCAGTCTGAAAAGGAAAGCCAAATAAGAGAGAGCTATTTAAAAAAAAAAGCACCCCAAAATACAAACTTTTGGGGTTCCTTGGAGTTCTCTCTGTCTGCTAGCATGTAAAGACAAGGGGAGGCCATTAAGAAAAACAAATAAATCCTTTCTAGATGGCTGCCCACACCCCACCCGGGTTTACCTAGGTGCCTTGGTTGCTAAGGTGAGTGCATTAATATCCCTCTGATTTTCTAATGTCACCTGGTGCCTACACACTCCAGAACAAAAGTGGTATTTGACCTAGTGAGGATTTAGCAAACAGCTAGTTCTGTCTTCATCAGTGTCTCTTTCAAATGAAGAGTAAAGTCAACAAGGCATACCCAGCAGCATGAAGCTGGGCACAGAGCCAGGCCTTGATGCCTGGAGTTGAGAATACACGGCAAAAAAAAAAAAAAAAAGAGGAGACAGCTCTCTCTGCCCAGGAAGCTGCTACCAGTGTTGGAGGATTCTGACTCAGGGCATGCGGTATCGGTTTCTTTTGGTTCCCATAGCTGTTTTCTGCAATAATTGAAAGTATGGTTAGAACAGAGTATGTTGGGGCCACCTCCCCCGCCCCACCCCCAGCCCTGCCCACCCAGTAATCAACTTTCATTTTTCCTGCCCCTCCACCATTTCCCTCACTCACCACAGAGTCTCCAGTCGCTAGAATTAGGAGAATCCCTTTGCTTATTTGGAGTTGTGAGACTCATCAACCCGTATCTTCTCAATTTCTCTGGAAACTAAATTCTAGTACTTCTGCAGCTGGTAAAGACTCTTTCGGTTCTCATGACAGCTTTTTCCCAGGCTCTTTAACCCCAGGAGAGTCTGAGACTTGAAGTCCAGCCAGACAGGCTCCTCTGGGAGAACTGAGCTGTCATTTGTGGGCCACCAAACATGTCTACATCTCAGGCTATGTGCTGTGCCGAGTTACTAGCCCTGACCCTTTGCCACCAATATTCATACTTCTGAAGTCATTGTCAACCACTGAGTACCAAGACTTTCCAAGTCCATCCTATGTGGAGACATAGAGAGACAAGTGAGGCGATCACTTCCTGCAGCCAAGGGGCTCAGGTTCTATCAACCAGATATAATTACTAGTTACCAAGTACTCACTCTATTCCAGTCTTTACTATTTCTACTAAGTAATTCCCTGTGCTGGATATTTATTTGCTTTTTATATGGTAGTAGTACATGGGAAAAACCAAATGATTTGTCCAAAGGAAAATATTGGATCTACTGATACCCAGCTATGCTCTGGGGGTATTGGCCTCTCAATTTCTTCATGTTAAAAACATAATATGTGCCCTTCAAATTGCTGTGAAAATTTAGTAAAATGGGATTGGCAAAGTTCTCAACTCAAAACCCAGCACAGCCTGCCAATCACGAGACTGTCATATTTGAAGGGGCAGAGGAGCCTCAATCTACAGCCCATCCTCTTCAGCAAAGCCACACCCTCCCACCCTGCTCAGAACAGAGTCTGAAAGAAGGCAAGTGACACTTGCTCAAGGCCATCACTCCAGGAACCACACAGCTCTAATCCTGACCCATTTTCTTTCAGCTGACAGGCCATTCCAGCTCTCTGTTCCTTTTCTCTCATGTACTTGGCACCTCGAAAAGCCAAAAAAAAGTTACATTGAATTTGGGGAGGGAGGGGGAGTGAATGAAATGCAAATCTGCCTGTTTAGAATTAACCTCCTTTGAGCATCAGCCCCTGGGATGCCACTTCCTTGGCCTCCAATTCTCCAGTAAAACAGACAGATGACAGTTTCACCAATGCTGGACGATAAACTATGAAAGAAAAAAAAAAAAACCTAGGAAGTATGTAATGCAAGATATTCATTGTTGTTGATATTATCTTTCTATGGATATAAGAAAAAGCTTCATGGTTACCAAACTGCAAAACAAGCTAACCTTCCATTTTATCAGACATTATCTACACCACTTCTGCCATTATGCAAAAAAGCTCAGAGTTTGGCCCACTTAAGCCTGGCAGGGTTTACAACCCCTGGCCAGAGTACAGAACCTGCAGGAGAGTGTGATCCGAACTACCTGCAATGCTATAGTTTTAGCATCACAGGCTAGGGTGCCTGTTAGATGGACTAGCTTTAGGCATCCTCCTTTCCTCCTGCAGACCACAGTCACGACAATCCTTTTGGAAAGGTATGAGCATGAGCCTTTAGGTGGGAGAGAAGGTGAGTGGGGACTGGAGCTGCTCTTGGCATCCTCTGGCTGTACCATGCCCCGCTTTCCTAAGCACTTGCTAGTGAGTAGACAGTAACTGCTTCGGCTACCCTAAGTTAAGTGCGTATTTGAGAGAATTAAGCAATAGTGCTAAGAGAACTCAGTGATATTTTCTATTGTGTGTGTTATTTCATTAGAAATATCATTGCTTCTTTCCATCCAGGAAATTTTGGCTTTCAGATGTACTCAAAATTGAAGCAAGAGATTAATCCGAGGAGAAAATGATGGCCTTTCCGAAGGGCGTGGGTAATGGCTCCAAGAATGAAGATGGCTAGAACTCCCACTTCCAATTAAGCCAAAGGAAAAGAATATCATTTGGAGGAGGCTATGATCCAACAGCATAGTAATCTCTGGCGTGTCTAGGGTCCACAACTGCGCAAGAAGGGACGAGGCATGTCACAAACACCCTACTGACAATTGTCTGAGGCAGGTTTCTTTCTTTCTTTTTCTTTATTTTTTCTTTCTTTCTTTTTCTTTCTTTCTTTTTTTTTTTTTTTTTTTTTTTGGTTTGGTTCCTTATACTTACAGAAGGGGAAACTGGTATTCAGAGAGACTCAGAGATTTGCCTAGTGTTGCACAGCTAGCAGCCTGCAAGATTAAGATGCCAGGCAGGTTGGAGTGGCTGGCTCCAGCCTACAGACAGAGCTGGCTCGAGCTACTCTAATGACGTCAGTCCATCGTGTCTGTCCTTGTTTTCAGGGTGTGGTCAGGAGTGTGCCTGCCCTCCCACACGCCTTCTCCCCTGATTTCCCCTTTCATTACACTTAAAAGTTAGCTGGACATTTTCACTCAGAGTAAAGACACACTTTCCAGTTCCTCTGTGGCTCTATGTAGCCAGATACTCATATATTGATTCATGGAATATGCATTGAAGCAAAGTATTAAATTTCTAGGAAACGTCCTCAAAGAGAAGAATTGCTTCTTTCTACCTTTCTTGCTTTTTCTAGTTGGTTAGAATGCGGATTTGATCACACACACACACACACACACACACACACACACACACACACAATGATTCACCATTGTGGAATTCTAAGGAAATACTTATGATGACCAAGGTGTTCTATAGGAATGTGCTCACTGATGAGTTGTGGTGCCATCATCGTGACCTTGGTCTTCTTCCCATGTCTACACAAGAGATAAATAAGCCTGTCTTTAAACACTGTTACTTGAAGGTTTCTGCCACTCCTCTGGGTAGAACCCTATCTACTGCACAAGGCTCTCCACACAATGCCCTCATCTCTCCTTCTTTCATCCATGCTCTTTCATGCATTTTCTACTTCTCCTCACACATTTTCACTGAGATGGACTCAGTTTGCATTCATTTACAGTTAATTGCGATGCCCAGACATCAGAGGATCATCCACAATTTCATAGAAGGCAAATGTGGGCTGAAGTTGGAACCAAGGTCCTGGAGTCAATGTTCTCCAACCTGACTTACAGAGAGGGAACAGCTCAACCCCAGTTCCCTCTGCCCTGTCCGCTTCCCTGTCCATCTATGAAGCAAGACACAAGCGTTGCCAACAATATCGCCTTTCCAAGAAAGTAAGTCCAAGTCGCCGTGGTCCCCTGAATCTTCTGCCGTCATTCTCATAAGGTCTGATTACGTGGCATGGCTCTCATGGTGCATCTGTCTCCAGTCCCACCCAACAGTACAAGATTCCAGGAAAGGCCAAGGCAGACTGCACCGGACTTTCCCCTCCCGTGTGTTATTGTTACTTATCTCTCAGGACAAGTTCAATTGAGCCTGGCTGCAACGAGAAGTGATTCTTACTCCTCCCCTGGAAACATTTCAATGAATTCCACAGTGGATGGAACCTAAGAGTCCCTTGACTATTATTGCATCCTAGAACTGGAGAAAGCAGAGGTCAGAGTGTCCAAAAAAGAAAAAATCTTAAAACTGAAGGAAGACAGCCAGCAAAAGCCAAGCAGATTGCCATTAAATGACAAAGACAACTGGAAACCACAACAACACATCTAGGCAGCTCTTTTGACATGTCCAGCACAGGCAGAGTCATGCACATTAGACTATTGCATTCCCCAACACCTGGGAGATAGTCTCAAAGACACAATTCTGCTCACTTCACAAGCTACTATAGTACTGAGTCAAGATTCAAGTTCAAGGTTATTTGTTGCTTAAACCTGGACTGTACTCATTCATAGCTCTGTGTTACCAATTCATTGCTTGCCAAGCAAAAGGATGTCAGGATTTCCTCTCTCATAACTAAGTCAATCTAGACACTTTGGAACCGCAGGCTTGTCATCAGTTTCATTCACATGGTGCTGTCCCAGGAGCTCCCTAAGGGTCCTGATGCTTGCAAAATGGGAATCTAATATTTGAATCCAGAAGGAAATGGGGCTTCACATTTATCCACATGCACCAATCTGAACAACCACCTTCCAGGTTCACAGTAAGGCTCAGAGCTCAGTCCCTTTCATTCAAGTATTTACTGAATCAAAATAAATGTATACCTAGTTTAGAGATGAAATATTAGGAAGGATTTCAAACTGGGCTTCATGGAGGACATGCATAATCCCAGCTAAACCAGAAGAGCTTGTTATTGAGAAGTTAAGACAGAATAATTACCCAGTCTGGGCTACACAGTAAAACTCTGTATCAGAAGGAGGAGGAGGAGGAGGAGAGGGAGAGAGAGGAGAGGGGAGGGGGATGGGAGGGGAGGGGAAGAGAATTTTAACAGGAGAAATGAATACGCAAATTATTTCACAAATAATTTTTGGTAAAAGATAAAACTGTGTTAGGTGACACAAAAGGAAGGGTCGAGGTGGGCATGTCCCGAGAGGAAATGAAATGAGAGAGCGTTCCAAGGTAGTAAGAAGTTTTGGAAATTCAAGGAACTGAAAGAAAACCAGAAAGCTAAAGACATGACTATGAATTGGATTGTTCAAGACCTACTAGATTGGAATCAATGCTAAGAATAACAATGCACCACTGAGAAGTTTGACACAATGGGATTTATACTGATAAGTAGGCATTTTCGATGCTAAAGGCAGATGCCATCCCAGTGCAGGCAGAGGCCTCAAGAAGGCTATCACAGTTGTCCCACTAAGAGATAGGACATTTGGACAAAAGAGGAGGCTGAGGGAAAAAAAGTCTATAGGATTCAGGTGGTGAGAAGAGATAAGAGCTTCAAGTGTGAGTGTAGAGCTCAAATGCTCTTTTGTTGAAACTTAAAAGTTTCATTTATCTAGACTCATCTGGGGACAAAAATTTGACCCCTGGCATGCCCTTTGCTCTGCCTCCTCATTAGCTGGAGATGTAAGCAAGCATCTACCACCACAGTGGTGTAGCATTGTGTTTCCATGCACTGGCAGCCAGGACACTGTGAGCTACATTAAACCCTGGCTCCCCAAGTTTGCTTCTTGTCAGGTATTTATTCACAACCAGAGCAGTAACTAATGCAAATTTCATGATCCAAGAATGAGCTCCCCCAGTAGCTCAGCTCAGCTGCCTCTGTGGGTTTCCCCATCATGATCTTGACCCCTTTGCTCATACAATCCCCTCCTCCCTCTCTTCAACTGGACAGGGAACTTGGCCCAGTGTTTAGCTGTGGATCTTTGCAGCTGCTTCCATCAGTTGCTGAATGAAGGTTTGTGCTTGTCTTTCTGGGTCTGGATTGCCTCACTAAGGATAATTTTTTCTATGCCCATCCATTTACCTGTAAAACTAACTGCATGGAACTAAACTAGGTCCTCTGAATGTGGATGATAGTTGTATGGCTTAGGAAGCTTGTGGGGCCTCTGGCAGTAGGACCAGGAATTTTCCTTAGTGCCTGAACTGGCTTTTAGAAGCTCATTTCTTATAGAGGGATACCTTGCTCACTTCTCATGGGAGACCTTATCCTCTTTGAGAGTGGATGGTAGGATGGAGTGGGGGGAAGCTGGGGGATGATTGGCAGGAGGGGAGAGAAGGGGGACTGTGGTTGGTATGTCAAAAAAAATTTTAAATAAGAACAACAAAGAGTTTGTGAAGTGGTACAAGGCAGAGATGCAGTCAACATAGTGGTGTATCCTGAGCAATCTGGAGCCAGTGGCAGGTACTACTCAGGTAGGTATGGAAAATGGATGCATACAAGTTGCAGAGATGTCTAACGTAGCTTGGCATTGATGGAGGATACACACTTTTAAATATGGAAGCTTGTTGCCTTATGGGTTCAATGTTGGACAGAAAATATGTCTAGCATCATAGGATTCAATGAATTTAAAGAGCTCTGGGCTGTGCTGAATGGCTAGAGACATCGCTTTATCAATTTCTACAGAGATAGGAGTCAGCTAGTGGATCCCCAGGAACTGCAGTGGGGGCAACAATGGAATGCAGATTGAGCCCCCAAACTGTGATTTCAATCACAAAGAAACACAGCGCTGATGGGAAGATCATCTTTGATGTCTCATCAACTTCTGTGTCAAACTGAGGGCTCTCACAGATAGATAGCCTTGGGATTCTAGTCAACAAGGATAGGATGTGTATGCTTCTGTTTTAAAACCAGATATGGGGATGGAGAGACAGCTCAGCAAGAAAACCATATATATATATACTGCTCTTGCAGAGGACCCAAGTCCCTAGCACCCATGTTGAGTGGCTTAACTACTGCCTCTGGCCTCCACTGTCACATGCACTCAGATGAACATAGCCTGACACAAATGTGTGTGCACACAGATAATTTAAAAATAACAAAAGTGAGTAAAACCAGGGAAAAAAAGAGTATTTCAAGTATTTTAATATGGCTACATTTAGCCAAAATGAGAATTACTGCTCAATGAACTTCACATTTCAGTATGTAAGACAAGCTCTAGATATATGGGATGACATTGGCTTACAGTTGCCAATGCTGAATGGCATGGATAAAAATTTGTTGAGAGAGTAGATCTTATGTCAAGACACCTTCAGTAAGTATGTTAACATAACTCTGGGCATGGTATCTATGATCCCAACACTTGGCAGGCAATGGCAGGAAGCCTGTGGTTCCAGGCCAACTTATTTAACTTCTTTTCATTTTAATGTTTTCTGGAGATTCTGGCCTTCCTGGAGATGAGCTAATGGGTGAGACCACTTCACTCTTGATTTCTGTCTATTTATTTATTTATTTATTTATTTATTTATGTATTTATTTATTTATTTATTCATTCATTCATTCATTCATTCATTTATTTTATTTATTTATTTATTTATTTATTTATTTATTTATTTAACTGCAGGCATTAAAGAATTAGATGTATTCTACTGTGGCTAGATAGATATATTTGTATTAAAAGGATGTCTTAGGGTTTCTATTACTGTGCTACAACATTATGACAAAAAATTACTTAGAGAAGAAAAGGTTTACTTCACTCACACTTCCAGGTCGCAGCTCATCACTAAGGGGAGTCAAGACAGGAACCTGGAGGCAGGAGCTGGTACAGAGGCCATGAAGAAGTGCTGATGACTGGCTTGCTTCCCATGGCTTGCTCAGCCTACTTTATTATAGCAGCCAGGATTACCTGCCCAGGAATAACACCACCCACAGTGAGCTGAGCCTTCTCACATCATTCATTAATCAAAAAAAAAAAAAATGTACTACAGGATTGCCCACTGGTCAGTCTGGTGAGAGTGTTTACTCAATTGAGGTTCCAGCTTCCCATATGACTCTAGCTTGTATAAACTTGACATAAAATTACTCAGAAAATAAAATTACTCAAGCTGTGCAATGTCCGTGGATAGAGTAACATAGGCCTGACTTCAGTAAAAGCCAGTTCGATGAATTAGTGAGAATGGGGCAGGGGGTGGGTAAGGCAAGTGTGGAATTACAAGAATTGAATATAGAGACAGTATTTCTCCCCCCTTCTTATTTTGTGCTTATCGCAGTATACATTTATTTCACAACCCACTCACCTTCACTTCTGTCTCAGTCCCATAGGAGGAAGTATCAGAAACTTGAAACTAAAATGTGTGGTTCCAATCCAGTCCCAAGACTAAGACAATGAGCAAATATGCCAAGGTAGTAGGGTGAAGCTGTTAGCAACTGGGTCAATAAAATAAATAAAAAATAAAATAAAATAAAACTCTCTGGTATTATTTTATTTTGGTTGTACGTAACCTTGGAGAATGATAATCTTCCAATAAGCGAGAAGTTGACTGCAGGATCATAAAAATAGATGCTTTGGTGCCAAGAGAGCTGGGCAAGCCAAGGGGAAGCAGAAGAGCCAACTTAGGAAGTGATGGGGTAAAAATAAAACAGTCAAGACAAGAGACTGATGAACAGGAGGGCCAGTGACATGTGACTCGGGGCAAGCTTGCTTTGGAGTCCAGAGCATGAGAAACCCACAGGAATGCTCGCGCTACATAGTCGCTGTGGCTTCAGAGCATGGGTTTTTAATTGTTGGAACCCAGCCTTGGTATTTTTTACATTCAATCTATGAAACATCATATTTTATCATAGCTTATTCTAGACTACAATGTTACTCTGAAATATATGTGCCCAGCCAACTTCAGACCTAATGAGGTGTGATAAAGTATCACTTGGGAATAGAGATGTGTGCTCTTCAGACCCAGAAGGCACACAGTGCCTCATTCTATTGCCCGTATCGTCTCCCACAGTAAGGGTGTTGGGTGGGCAATCCTCATCCAGCCATTGAGTCACTCAGCTTTACCTTGACCTAACAGAAAATGCTTCTGCTAAGCTTCCGGGCTGCAAATTCTCTTCTTATCTCTTTGATTTCATCCTTTACAGGAGCCCCAAACCACAACCACTCCCAGAAACAGTTCCCGACAGCACCATTTAAAGCTGCTCACTTATGACCAAGTGTGTCAGTGCCGAAGGACCACAAATGAGGGGAAGCACTCACGGCATTAGGTGCTGAACGTCTCCCAGCCAAACTCTGTCCTCATTCACTGACGTAATCACCAAAGATGGTTATGGGCTCTGACATGCTGCCTCCGACCCTGATCTAATGTAGGATAGAACATCAGACCAGACTGCTGGTCCATCTGGATCCGATCCGTGTATCAGTGTGCATTCATGTGGATCTTTGTGCAGCAAAAAAAAAAAAAAAAAAAAAGAATTATAGGTTTTATGACTAATTGTTCTTATCTCCTCACATCTGACCATTCTAGGTACATGTTGGCGCCTGATTAAGATACAAATAAAACAATTCCCTAGAGTGTCAGTCAACAAGAAACGTGATGTTTGGGGACTGATTCAGTTTGTTTGTGTCTTCATCTCAAGTGAAATGCTTCCGTTCCCACATGCCCCAAGCATGAGGCTCTCCAGCCCCCTGTGCAGCCTGCTGAGCTATTTTCATGGTTGCTAAGCAATGTCAATCGTGCTTCATGCCTGGTGAGCTCATGGTTGTGCTGTGGGTGATCTGGATTAGGTTTATAATAACCAGAACGAAGGGAGGAGGGTGAAAGGTGTGTGTTCAAATAGTACACATGAAAAGTGACAATGTGATGAAGGATGACGCTAGCAGGGGACCTGCAGCCATGAGAAGTAACAATCATGCCATTTTTAGCATCCCATCTATGCCAGGTAATAGGGCAGGCACTTTGGCATCTGTGTGTTGGTTTAACTAGGAATGACATACGCTAAGGAGAGGCAGCCACGTGACAGCAGATGCCTGTCATCTTGCTCACTGTTGAGTTCACCTCATACAGGGCCTAGTGCAAAGTAAGATCTAAGAAATGATACTGAAAGGCGTGAGTCACCATGTTTAAAAGCAGGAAAGAACCACATCTATCCGCAGTATATATACATGCTCTCATCTATACACAAGGCCCATTGGAGAAATTCTTAAAAACCTTCACCTATCCCTTATACATATCACTGTGTTTTAGAAGGATGGGTTCACCAGGCCACACAGAAGAGCTGATGGAAGAAGGTGGGATGGTCCCAACTCTCCTCTCCCCACTGCACAGGATACCAACCAAAAACGAGGTGAGAATCATGTCTGACTACAGAGGTTCACCAGAGCCATTTGCCAAACTTCTAAGACCTGAGCAGTGGTTTCAGCAGGATCCCAGGATTCTCCCTGCATATTTCCCCTCTAGTGTTTATCCCATAGGACTCTGAGAACACAGCAGCACTCCTCTACATAACACAATGTTCCTTCCTGTCTGTCTCCCAGCTACCAGCCCCTCCCACAGGCTCGCCGCACAGTCTTGGTCTCCAAATCCTTTCTTTGCCCACTGCTCCTACCAGCCCTTTGTATCTTCATCACACAACCAAAGAGACCCAAGTGCCAGCCTTTGACAAGAACCTAAGGAACAAGGAGCTGCCGTATGGAAATAGGGAATGAAAGGAGAGGGGTGGGAGAGGAGGGCAGACAAGGACCACAGAATCTAGAGCCAGGAATGACAGCACTCCCCTATAATCCCTGCCCTCAGGATGATGAGGCAGAAGAACTCCATGGTTGTGCTAGGATACAGAACGAGTTGCAGATTAGCCTGAGCTATCCACCATGGCCCTGTCTCAAGCAAATACACCTAGAAATCACGGAGGGAAATGCACCAGTCAACATGCTTATTCAAGGAACTTTCTGACCCAATGGCTCGCTAAAAAGCTATCTTAACCCAGCATAATCCAAGGAAACTGATCACTCATGAAGAGGAGACATACTGAGAAGCTGCCCTGATTGTCAACTGCCACAGAACAAGTGCCACTATACACTTCCTCCAAAAACAGCCGGCATAGACTTCTCTTCCCCAGACCTTGCCTCCTCTTTGTACTGCAGAAATACTAGGGGTAGTGGTCCTGGTCTCAATGAGTGTCTCCCATCACTATCTTAATTTTTATTTAAGTACAACACAAGATCTTTTAGCTTAGAGAGGTGGCTCTACCTTTATTTGCTGAGACAGTAATCATGACTTTCATAAAAACCACTCTAAGAAAGTTGAGTTATAAGACTGTTTTATAGACTGTGTACATACTATTTATATTCTTAATACGTCCGGAATATGCCTCCAGTTTTAGATACATGACTTGCTGACTCTCTCTCCTCTCTCCCTCTCCCTCCTCTCTCTCTCTCTCTCTCTCTCTCTCTCTCTCTCTCTCTCTCTCTCTCTCTCTCTCTCTAGGGCATGTGATGATATCCTTTGATGAACAAACATTTTGTTTCTTTTATTGTTTATTGCCCCATTGCAGTGCTGGGGTCTCTTACCAAGTGGATACATGCTAGGCAAGTGTTGGAGCTTTTATCTACAACCCCATCCCCACGGACACATGTCTTACATTCTGAATATATTCTCTTTATTTTTTCTTCTGGTGCCTGGGCTTTTGGTATCATACTCCCAAGTATCAATGCCAAGTGAAAAGTCTCAGAGATTTTTTACTCCTATATTTGTCTAAGATTTTATCATTTTAGCTGTTACATTTAAATCTTTGGTGCATTCCAAGATATTTTTTGGATGTAGTGTGAGGTAAGGACCTAGTTGCATTCTTTTTATATACATATCCAGTCTTCTCAGCCACACTTGTTGACATGACTGTCCTTTTCCCATGGAGTGGTCTTGGCACCCTTGCTTAAAATCATTGACCACGTCTAATAGTTTCTTTTGGGCACTCTCTTCTGTTTCCCTTATATGACCGTACCTATGCCAGTTTCACACTGTTTTCATTAATGTAATGTTGTAGTGAATTTTTAAACAAAGATGTGTGAGTCTTCCAACTCATTCCCTTTTGAAATTATTTGAACTATTCCAGAATCCTTAAAAATTCCATATGAATTTTAAGATGATTTTGTGGTGATATATTTTATATTTAATAAATTCAACCTGGAATATCAGAGGACAGAATCACCCACTGTCAAGCCATGAAGGTCAGCATGTGGTAACTCACACCTTTAATCTCAACTCTAGGATTATGATGCAGAGTTGAACCAAGAAGTGAAACAACTGGGCAAAGAAGATATTTAAGGCAGGCGTAGGAAGACACTGAGGTATTCTGTAGAAGTGCTCAGCAAGGCAGAGGATTCTTGAAGATCGCTTTTACCCTGAGAAGTTGGCTGGGAGAGAATTGACTGTGGTCTGGTTCCTCTCTCTGATATTCCAGGGTGGTTTTATTAAATAAAAATATATTGCCACATGGTCTCTCCAGTTTCCCCCAAATAATCATTGGCATTTTTATAGCAATTGTATTAGTTAAACAAATCATTTTGAGTAAATCCTGAAAACATTGCAAACTTTTCCCTGAAGCTATGTCTCCTGCTCATCTTCCTGTCGCTGTGAAAGAAAAAGGAAATGATTGGCTGGCTGGCTTATCATATCAGTTGTTATGGTCCATGGTTACTTGGCCCCACCACTATGGTTCTATGTCAACTCTGGGCATGCCAGCAAGAATGATGTGGCACGGCAAACTTCTCATCTTGTGGAAGTCAAGAAGAAGAGCGGGTGAAACAGAAAAGGGCTAGGGACAAGATATGGTTCCCAAAGTCGTGTTGCCAATGATCTACTCTCTTAAACTGGAACCCACTTCCTACATGTCTATCATTTCCCAATAATCCATCAAACTATGAGTCCATCATTAGGTTAATCCGCTGATGAAGTCAGCGCCTTTATGATCCAAACACTTCCAAAAGCCCACCAAGTAGCAACTAAGCCTCTAGTACATGATCGTTGAGGAAGATTGTAGATATAAGCTATAGTAGCACTCTATGAATAGCTTCTTTATTTAACTAAAGTACACACTTCTGATATGAAGAACTATGCCTCCCGTATTTTCTATCTCATTAAACCATTGGAAGGCACTAAGCCATAAACAAAAAGATGAATACTCATTTCTTTAACTATATATTTTAATGGGGGAAAATAAATACTCAATCACTATCTAAAACCCCCCTTCCCATCCATCACTGGAAGTGTCTAGTACATTACTTAAAACTGATAGAAAGCAGGAGAGGTCACTGATCCCACACATACTCTTTTTGGAGACCATTGTTTAAAGCTGACCATACCATGACTGCTGCTCATCAGAACAGTCAATACCTTTCCTTCCCTGATAATTCCAGCCAGTGTAATGATTCAGAGATATAAGCATAAGGTAGTTTTGGGGGTGGGTGAGGATAAATTGATAATACTTGGCATGTTTTCTGCTTCGGTTTGGTTTTGGTTTTTGGTTGGTTTTGTAGTTTTGCTTGTTTGGGAGGTTTTGTTTATTTGTTTTGTTTTGTGAAGCAGAATCTCACTATGTAATCCTGGATGGCCTGGAATTCACTATATAGACCAGGCTAGTCTAGAACTCACAGAGATCTGCTTGCCTCTACCTCCCCAGTACGGGAATTAAAGGCATGCACCACCATGCCCAGCTCATTACTTGACATGTTAAGAGAAAGATTATAAATGTTTATCTACCATTTTCTAAGAGCTTTCTCTATGCCAATGCCAAGCTGTACATTCATCCAAATGCTGGGAACTGGTCATGGCATTCCAAAAAGTAAATGAGCATCCTTTTCTGTTATCAAGTGGATAGAAGACTTTAGATAAGCAGCCCAGGTGGGGACCAGTGTCCTTCAAATTATGGTGAATAGCACTCTAAGTGCACACAATATGAGCACACTTCTATAGCAGAAGAATGCTATCAATTTACATTTGCTTTGGGTTTAGGATCTCCATAGTAATCATCTCTAAACCATAACAATGGAGTCCTTTTCATCAGAAGTCAGCAGAATTGAAATCACCCAGGCAGAGGACAACATGGGTATCTCAGTGAACTTACTCACCAGAAAAGCCTGTGATGGATACTGGAATCAGGACTAGAAACCTTTCTTTGCAGTGGCTCAGACCCTGAGCTAAGCCCTCCAGGAAGAGTGGAAATTGCTGGGAATAGAGTGCTAACAAGGTAATTATGACCCTATATACTCTGTGGTGATGGTGGGGTTGCCCACACAGGTTGTGTGGTGCCAGATGTTGCTGTTGCACTAAATGACATGTCAGAGTACCAGACGTTAGGATTGTGCTGAATCGCTGCCATAGCATCCAGCTACTAAAGTTAAACAGTGGTTTCCTTTGAAGTGAGTTGGCATTGCACAGACCAAACAATTGATTGGCTGAGTAGGTTTTTACTTCTCCACGAAGTTATGGTTCCTGTATGACCTAGATGTTGATACCCTATTAGGAAGAAGATGACCACTTTTTTTTTTTTTTTTTAATCATGTCTCCATTCCATGGGCCACCTGTTCATGTCTAGCTCCCCTGTTCCTAGCCTGCATTTCAGGACACAGTCTGCCAGGACTCTGTTGTGTATCCCTTCAGTCCTGAGAACATTGTGTGTTCCATTCATTTGGTCCAATCCCCATATAAATAATATGGCTTGGCTCATATCTTATCACAGACTATCCATGGCCAAGGTGAAGGGGCCAAATATGTGTAAGGAGCACCAGACTGGCTGGAGAATGAATTGTTTGTCATCCAGCTCCCCACCACAAACAACCTAAAAGTGGGCGTGCCAGTCACATGGATCTCTAGTGTCATTCTCAATAACTGGAACAAATATTTACATACTTTGGGTCTAATTTGAACTGCTCATTTGTCCCAGTGGCATGCGTCATAATCCTTCAGTGGCTTCTTCCTGCCAAGAGTATGAAGTGCAAACTCCTTACTTCAGCCATCAAGGACTGCCAATGCGTTCTCTGCTTGTCCTCACAAGCCCAGTTGGCCGTGTTCCTCACTATCCTTCAATGTGTCTCTGCATCTCTGCTTGTTGATCTCTCCCACTGAGTGAGCCCCTCACCCCAGCTGCATGCCTTACTGCCACCACATTCCTACTATTGTTGTGTTCTTGGCCAATTCTGTAGGGAATCTAAGAAGATTCTGGCCAACCATGCCAACCAACCCAAGTATGAGTGATCAATGCCATGTCCTGTGCTGTTTCTAAAATTCTTTTTTCTTAATGATAAGTGTAAATAGCATGGCCCAAATCCTTATGTACACATTTCAATCCTTGATATCTCTAAACATAATTTTATTTGGAAATGGATCAGTGAAGACTTAGTTAAGATGAGGTAACAGTAGAGTTGGGTGGGCCCCTAATTCAATGTAGCTGAATCCTTATAAATATAGACATGGATACAAAGGGGAGATAAAGGGAGTGAGGGGGAGAGGGAGGGATGGAAGGAGGGAGGGAGGGAGGGAGGGAGGGAGGGAGGGAGGGAGGGAGGAAGTCAGAGAGAGAACAGAGACAAAGAATATGCCAAGGTAAAACAAGATGAAATTAAGAAAAACTCAACAATCTCCAAGCTGCTGAAAAGGAAGCCCAGAACAGACTCTGCCACAGTCCTTAGAAAGAAGCACTTGACCTTGGCTTCTACCTCTAGAACCATGAAACAGCGACTTCTGTCCTTTAAAAGCCATCCAGATCCAGCATTTTGTAAGGGAAGCCTAGGATGCAGGCACTTGTACTTTATGAAACTTAGACTTAACAACCGTTATTATAGCTTGGATCATGTGTCCTCCAAGAGCTCACCAAATAAAGACCAATTCTGTGCTGGGGGCACGGTGGAACCTTTATGAGGACAAGGACAGTAGAAGGTCCTTAGGTCATTGGAGGGGACATTTCCTTAAAGAAGGCTGTGTGTCATTGTCCTCCTCTTGGTCTCCTGGCCGTAAGGTGAGTAGTTTGAAACATCACACCTGACCTCTTACGGTTTTTAATATTGCTTCCTTGCCTTGTATTTTCAACATCTTGACTATATAGTATGTCATGGAGCACTTCTGTGTTCATGCTCTTACATTAAATGACCATTTCTTCCTTCAGATTTGAGAAAAAGAGCCAGAAAGAAAGGCACAGGGAATCAGTTTGCTATATACACTACACACTTTTTCTGTCCCACGGATTCTTACATTTTGTCTCTTATTTGTATCCCAGAGTTCTGAGACATCGAGGCTATGGTCTTTCTTCTTGCCTACTAGTATTTGAATGTGGTATTTCCACAGCTTTATCCTTGACCTTGACGTGGTCAGTGTGTTAGTGAGACTTTCTACTGCCCCCACCCTTTACACATACACACTGAATTCATGGAGTTTTTCATTTCCAAAATTACCATCTGTTGCTGTTTTTATTTTAAAACATTTTCTGATATTTTATTCCATGTTGCTTATTTTTTACATATGCATTTTTCTCATACATTTTGTCATTTTTTTTCTATGTTGATAATTTTTCTCTCCAGGGCATGGATTGAATTCATTGTTTATAGTTTCGAGGTCACTGATCATTTTACTAATGCATTTCTAAAATATTCTTCAGGCCTTTGGCCATTTCAATATCTTTGGATTCAGTAGCTGAGGAGTTATTATCTTTTTTGTAACTTTTTATTTATCCTTTGCAGCTTTCACACCATTTATCTTGATCCCATTCATCTCCCCATCCCTTTACATCCACTCTCTGCCCTTGCAACCTGCCCCCTCCCCATTCCTGGATAAAATAAAGTAGAAATTAAGAGATAAGAAAAAATTCTCATCTGGGATGCTGTAGTGTGAGAGTGAGTCACACAGCATATTCTTTAGTCCATATATCTTTACTTGCAAATAAAGTGTTCATTGCAAAGAGTCGTTCTGGTTGAGGCCTCTGGTTTCTGCTATACTATAAAGGGCCCTCACTGGGACTTCTCTTGGATAACCTGTTGTTGCCCTGTATCATGCAGCTCCTGCAGTTTTGAGTCTTCAGAACCATCCCCTTCACATCCTCCAGCAGATCATAGACCCATGGTGGATGTCCATGGGCCTGTTGCAAGGTTCCTCAGCCTACCAGCTCTACCCCATCCTCACCACCAGGGTGAGCTCTTCAGCACTGCCCAGGCTAGTTCACCCTATGCAGCAAGGACCAAAGGCAGGGTTTGTTTTCCTGCTTTCATACCCTCAGGGCAGGCTCACCTATACCTATACCACCAGGGCCAGCTCTACTGTGTTGCACAGGCAAGGTGCAGAGGCTCCAGAGTGCTGCATCTGGTGAGGGGCAGGGCCAGCTCTCCTGTTCTCATGACCTCAGGGCCAGCTCTCCCACATCACAGGTGGTGGTGATGGGGGGCATCTCCCCCTTCCTGTCACCACCGTACAGAAGATAGGGGTGGGAACAGACCTCCCATGCTCACCCACACCCCAACAACAGGGTCAGCTTTATTATGCTTCCCAGGTGAGGTACAGGTCCCACTTTCCTGAGTACTGCAGTTGGGAAGTGGGAGGGTCAGCTCTCTTGCCTGCTGCAGGTGGCAAGGGGGAGGGGGGTGCATCTTTCCCTCAATTGCTTCAGCCAATGAGAGTCAAGGCCAGCTCTTCCACTCTCATGACCCAGGTGCCAGCTCTCCTGCCTGCTGCAGGTGGCAAGCAGCAAGGGGCAAATGGAGGGAGGTATCCTTCCCTCACCCTTGCCACCAAATGACAGATGAGTGGGGCGGGACCAGCTCTCCCAAACTTCTGTTCTTGGTGCTGGCTTACTTGCACCCCTATTAACAGGGTCAGCTCTAATGTGCTGCCCAGGCAAGGTGTGGAGCTCACTCTCCTAGGTGCTGCAGCTGGTGAGGGACTGGATCAGCTCCTCTGTCTGTCACAGGTGGCAAGGGGAGGGAGAGAGCATCTTTCTCTCACCCACACCACCACATGGAAGATTAAGGGGATGGGACCAGCTTTCTCACTCTCATGTCTTCAGAGCCCAGCTTCCCCCCCACCCCCGGCAGGATCAGTCCTATTGTGCTGCTCAAATGAGGTCCAGGACCCGCTCTCCTGAGTGCTGTGGCCAGTGAGGGTTAGGACCAGCTCTCCCTAGAGTTGCAGCCAGTAAGGAGTAGGAACAACTCTGTGTAGCCCTATCCTTTTAGCCTTCGGTGATAACAAGAGCCAAGGATATCAATACAGACCATGGCTATGCAGGGTCACAGATTCAGAAAAGGGTCTTACCAACAGCACAGGCTGGGATATCACCTTTGCCCCAGGTGGCAAGCAGGCTGCCCACCTCAGCCTGCTCCTCACTGCCTTCACCTCTTCAGATCCTCCTCTCTACACAGGACATGAACCATGCTAGCTCTCTTCTATACCCTGTCATATATTTGTTTGCCACAATAGTGGCCAAATGCCAGTGTTTTCTGGCCACCCAGGGCAGGCATCTGGGTCTCCTTCTCTAGCTCAGCTTAGTGGCGCTGGCAGGGTCGCATTTTGTCCTTACCACCTAGGGCAAGTAATAATCTTTTGTAGAAGTCATGTTATCTGGTTTTGCCATATTTCTTATTCTGTGGTATGCTTTCCATATCTATTGTTTTGGCTATCTTTTCTTATTTATTTTTGGATCTTCCTATTGACCCGACTCTTCATTTACTGGCTTCTTTCAAAAAGGCTTTCATGCAATGTATTGTGATCACGTTCATTCTCTCCTCCAATTCCTCCAAGATCGTACTCACTTCCGTACTGTCCAATTTCATGTTATTTCTTCTCAGAAGTAAATCCACAAAATCAGAAAGAGGAGGAGGAGGAAGGAGAATAGAGAAAGAGCAGCTTCCTCCAGAACTCTAACAAAACACACAGAAAGTGTAGGGTCTTGTGCTGGCCAACTGTGAGCCTCCTGCCATTTACACTGTGGCCACCCCACACAACTGCTTCTCAGGGCTCTTTCTCGCTCCAGAGATGTGGCAGATTAAATTCATGGCCTCTGACATATTATTGCTCAACATCCTTAGCTTCTCTGAAATTAAGTTTCAAGAAATAGGTTGTCACAAAAGATGATGGCCAGTCCTTTTCCTCTAAGCCATAGAGTGACAAAATTGGATTCCTGTCCACTACTGATCCTTCCACCAAACCAATCCTTATCTCACAAAAACCCACAACTGGTTTCCAGGGTTACTAGGGCTACAGGCATATCCTGCAGGTAAGATTCTCAGTGTCTTTCCCCTAGGACCATGCTGTGTGACATTTTGTTTGTGCTCTGACTAATAAAGCTTGCCTGGAGATCAGAGGGTGATGTTAGTCACTAGTTAATCATAGAGGCCAGGCAGTGGTGGCACACACCTTTAATCCCAGCACTTGAGAGGAGGCAGCAGGAAGATCAGGAGGTCAAGGCCACTCTGAGCTACTCAAGACTGAACCAGTCTAAAAGAAAAACAGAGCCGGTGGTGCTGGTGCTGGTGCTGGTGGTGGTGCTGGTGCTGGTGCTGGTGGTGGTGCTGGTGCTGGTGCTGGTGCTGGTGCTGGTGCTGGTGCTGGTGCTGGTGCATGCTTTTAATACACATCACTAGGGAGATGGAGACAAGAATACAAGGCGGGTGGAGACAGGATATTCCCCATTCCATCCGAGATTTCATAAAGGTAAGAAGTGACCATGGCTGCTCCTTTGGCCCTCTGATCTCCAGGCAACCTTTATTTGTCAGAACACAAACAAAATATCAAACAACAGGATCACCTGGCTGACCTTTGGGAGCAGTCTTCCACTCGCCCTCCTGTTTTAAGAAGCCATGGCCTCCATGAGTGGTTTCTCCTTGGTTTTCATGGATCCTTCTACTAATGTTCTGAGTGTTTAACACTCTTCTCCTCTTTCATCTTTGAACTCTATTTTTTCCTTATGATTCTTTTCCTTTACTGGGTCAACTGGTATTTCATTCTTGAATCAATTTTTATGATTCTCATACACACACACACACACACACACACACACACACACACACACACACACATATATATATATATATATACATATCCTAGAATACAGAAGCAGGTGGCTAGACAATTGAGCTGGATGGTTGGTGCCCATCTTCTCTCTAGTGGATCCTCTACGCTTTCCTATCAGTTTTTTACCCTGAACCAAGACCTTTGATACTTTCCTACTTCTCCATTCCCTAGGGACTTGAACAGTTTAGAAATCCAAGGACAGTTCTTACTGGAAGCTCCAAAGACCAGCATAACGCATAGATATGAGACTTTCTGCTCTTGGGAATGAGCCAGCATGAAGCCACTAAAACACTCCAGCTGTTTTCTTGGGTTCTTTCTATATCTAGAAACATCTGCCTCTGAAAATAAAAAGTATTGAGTTTCACAATCATCTGCTTTTCTCGACACTCTAAAAGATGAACAAACTCCAATGCCTGTACATGTGGCAGGGTCTTGCGTCCATCCCTCTGAGGAGGGTGGGAGAGAGCAGAGCCGGAAAGGAATAGTCAATCAACAATCTTGCATTTATACCAGTCTGAAGCTAAGAAAATATCTGAGGAGAGACACCCATTGTCATTGTTGTTCCCTTAAAGAGACCTTTCTGAGTAGCTTCAAATAAAGTTCACTAACCAGTACTCAGTAGGCCAAATGATGACAGTGAGGATGGCGTGGTGTCCTTTTTTCCTACAGGCTCACCCATCTAGCCAAAAATTATCAAAGCTCCTCAGGCCAACAGCCTCGCTACATTTCTAGTGTAAAGTGATGCAAAGTGCTGAGTACTTAGCTGGGTGATTCACCTTTTCTCTCCCTTCTGAAAGATTTAACCAAATAATTTGAGGTTTACACCATAGCCCAGTTGTTACACACCCAGACTCTGGAGCCATCAAGTCTGAGTTTGGACCCCGGTGGTTTTGACTAAGTTACCCACTTTTGTGTCCTTTCCATCTTGATATGCAGGTTAAATTTACGTGACCAAAATTTCTTTGTCATGTTCTTGTTAATGTATACTAATAGGATGTATAAAGCTAAGACAGCCACCTGTTGCCAATATAAAGATTAGATTTATTAATTGGTTTCTGAGTTGGAGGGAAGAAGACATAGAGGCTCAGTAGTGTCCCAGGCAATACAATGTGACTTTTCAGACACCAAAATCATAAAAATAGATTTCAGTTTTGACCCCCAAATGTAGCTCATGAGGAGAGATGTAGAGATTTTTTGCCACTGGGATATTTCTTTCCAGACAATCCCAGGTAGCATACTGCAGGGTGAGCAGTGGCAAGTATTCTTCCATTTGAATGATCTTCTTAAGCATGTTAAGAATGAGAGTCGCTAAGGGTATATGAGAAAATGCTTTGTAAGGTACAAGTTCAAGTAAGAGTAATGTTGGCCAACCTTGTAGGATAAATGACTTCTTAAGAATGTAATATAGCACGTTTTGTAGAAACAGTGCTGGCCAGTTATCTGTGACAGAGATAGGGATAGTTGTTCTGGGCATCTAGCTTCTGTCCAAAAACTAGAAAGCCCCAGAGCTCACAGCTTTCACTCTACCAGCAAGAAAAACCTGGAAAAATTACACAAAACCTCTTTTGAGAACACCAGGAAGCTAAGGCAACAAAGTGTACTGAATTACTAGGGTTCCTCCACAGTTGCTGCTGAAGCAGAAAAATGAGAGAGAGAGAGAGAGAGAGAGAGAGAGAGAGAGAGAGAGAGAGAGAGAGAGAGAGAGAAAGAGAGAGAGATATATCTAGTAAATTCTCCAATGCAAATCTGGGCTGCTGTAATAGAAATCTCATTCAATGCAATCCCCATGAAAATTCCAAAACAATTTTTTACTGATCTTGAAAGTATAATTTCCAACCTCATATAGACACACACACACACATACACACACACACACACAAGATAGCAAAAGTAATTCTAGATAACAAAAGAACTGCTGAAAATATCACCATTCTCAAACTCAAATTTTACTAAAGAGTGACAGTAATAGCATGTATTTAGCACAAAAACAGACACCTTGATTAATGGAACAGAATTAAAGACCCATACATAAGTCAACACACCTATAGACCTGATTGTTGATACATAACCCAGAAATACACACTAGAAAAAAAAAAAAACAGCATATTCAAGATGGTCAAACTGGATGTCAGCATACAGAATCCACATTTAATCACCCTGCATGAAACTAAACTCCAAAGGTTCAAAGACCTCAACATGAAACCAGATACATTGAACTTGATAGAAAAAAAAATGGGGGAATAGTCTTGAATGCAGTGACACAGGAAAAGACTTTCTGAACAGAACACAATTAGCACACTAAGACCAACAAAATGGGACCCCCTGAAAATGAAAAGCTTCTGAATAGTAAAGGACACCATCATTCTGACAAGGTGGTAGCCTAGAGAATGGGAAAAGATTTATCTTTCTTTTACTAGCTTTGTATCTAATGAAGGGCTAGTATCCAAAACATATAACAAACTCCAAAACCTAGATATCAAGAAAGTAAATAACCCAGTTAGAAAATGGGTTACAAATCTAAAGAGAATTTTCTATAAGGGAAATTCAAATGTCTGAGAAACATAAAGAAATACTCAATATTCTTAGACATCACAAAAAGAAATTTAAAAAATACTTTGAGATTTCATCTTATACCTGTCAGAATGATTAAGAGCAATGACACAAATGTCAGCTCATGCTGATGAGGATGTGGAACAAGGGGAGCACTCATTCATTGCTGGTTGGAGTGCAAACTTGTACAGCCACCACAGCAGTCAGTGTAATCGTTTCCCTAGAAGATAGGAATTGATCTACCTCAAGATCCAGCTATACCACTCCTGGGCATTTACCCAAAGGACCCTTCATCCCACCATAAGGACACTTGCTCAATCATAATAGCCATATTTGGGAACAATTTAGATGTCCCTCAGCAAGTGAATGAATAAATAAAATGTGGTACACTTACACAGTGAAATATTACTCAGACAGACAACTTTTAAAGGTAAGTAGATAGAACTAGGGAAAGAAAAAACCCTTGAGGGAGGTAACAGAGACCCAGAAAAGCAAACATTGTTTTATATTAGCTGTTAAGTCAATGATAAGCAAGCTATAATCCATAGAACCACAGAAGCTAGGCACAGAGTAAGGGACTTGGAGTGTGTGTGTGTGTGTGTGGGGGTGCAGATCTCCCTAACAAAGGGAACTAGAAAATATAGTTGTGGATGGACAGGGTGGAGGAGGAGCTGGAACGGGAGGATCACACAGGGGGGTGGAGGACACAGGAGTATTAAGGAGGATATGTGGGGGCAAACAGCTGAAATAAGGGTCATTTGAAGTAGTAGTGTGAAAAACTAAGATAGCAAAAGCATCCTAGAATATATACATTATGAAGTTGACATAAATGAAATCTCACATAAGTTGGAGACAGAGCCCCAACTAGATAGTTTTTGTACCAAATGCAGCTTCCAGCACCAGGAATAAGTTGCATCTAATTAAGATGTTGATCAAAGGGGCCCCATGAGAATCCCCAAACAACTCAGCCTATTGCCAAGGCTAAAGGTTGTTCTTAACAAACTAACAATAAGGTCCTATTGCTGAAGACAACACCTATTCATTGAACAACTCATTGAACGTGAAGAAATAGAGCTGGTGCCTACACGGAGCCTTCACACCTACATAATAATGTTTTTGGTATCAGAAGGTACTCTGCACACTACCAGAGGAGAAATATAAATACCAACACCTTCAAACACTACCAGCTAAAATAGTGTCCCTCCTGCAAGATCTGATGATGGGCAAGATACTGCTGGTGTAATGGTGGCATAAAGCTTATGGGAGCAACCAACCAATATCTGATTTGGCTAAGGCCTGCTCCATCCATACCCAACACTGTTTGGGTGACCAAGAACTGGAGGCTAGGGATCTAGGTTAAAACCAAAGACTACTGTTCTATTAAAGGAGCACAGCAATAAAGTGACTCTAAACGACATTCCGCTATACTAAAAGAGCTGTGCCTCGCTCAGCCATCATCGGAGAAATTTCCTCCTATAGCAGAGGGAACAAATCTAGAGAGCCACTGCCAGACAAATACACATAGAATGAAAGACCTTGGAATACTCAACCCTTAACAGGATGCCTTGATCAATCTCTCCCCTCAGGGCTCAGAGAACCCTGCAAAAGAGGAGGCAGGTATAACATAAGAGGCAGGAAAGATGGAAGTCACCAAGGAAACAAAGCTTTCCAATAAACACAACAGGAACAAAGCCACAGAAAGCTGAGGCAGCATTCACAGAGCCTGCACAGAACTGCACCAAGTGGGGTCCCAAAGCTGAAAGGAGAAATGAACCCCCCACACACACACCCCTGCATCTAAACCTGAAGCTCTCTCCAGCTGACAGCCACTTACAAATGAAAACTTAGTGTCATTCCAAGGGAGTCTCACCAGGGAAATAAACTACCTTAAGGGTAGGCTGTGTGCCCAGCAGTGTGGCCAACAGAAAACAAATTTAGTAGCGTCTTTGGAGATTCTTGTTTCATAAGGTCATGTCAGGGCGCGTTCTCTCTCTCTCTCTCCTCTCTCTCCTCTCTCTCCTCTCTCTCCTCTCTCTCCCTCTCTCTCTCTCTCCCTTCCCTCTCTCTCTCTCTCCTCTCTCTCTCTCTCTCCTCCTCTCTCTCCTCTCTCTCTCTCTCTCTCTCTCTCTCTCTCTCTCTCTCTCTCTCTCTCCCTCCCTCCCTCCCTCCCTCCCTCCCCCCCCCCCCCCCCCCCCCCGCATGTCCATTCTCACATATTGTAGCTCATGGGTTTTGTGTTTCTGTGGATTCCGGAGTGCACGAGTGAGCGGGTCTCTCTCCATGTCTGTGTCCTGTACCCCCTTCTTGGGCTTTTTTCCCCCTTTTGTTTGCTTTGTCCTATTGCAATGTGTTTGTTTTTGTTTTATCTTATTATATTTTATTTTAGCCTTCAGCAGCCTGTTTGTTTTCTAATAAGAGACAGAAAGGGGTGGATCTAGCTGAGAGGGGAAGTAGGGAGGAACTGGGAAGAGTAGAGAGAGGGGAAACCATAATCAGAATATACTATATGAAAAATATTCATTTTTAATGAAAGAAAAAATTTAAGAAATATAGAACTGAAACATTTGAAAAAGAATTCTTGAGAGTCCTCATCCCGGGAGATACCTACCACAAGAGCTTTGTCACAAGCCTTCTCCGGTGCTTACAAGGGAGAGGGGCCCAGCAAGAAACCTAGAAGAGCCTCTTTTGCAGGAGCCAGGCATTGGTACCACACTGACGGAGCAAAGAGGTCAGAAACCCTCCCCACTGACAAATGTTAGCAAAGAGAAGCTGCTGAGGGGGGAAGAGAAGTAAAAGGAAGGTAAGTGCGCCTCCCACCTCCCCACCCCATCTCCCCGCCCCCACCCCCGCAACTCCCTACCACGCCCCCACCCCGACTCCATCATGCACCTGCTGAGGGAAAGCTGAGAACAAATACCTAGGCCCTGGTGAGCTCTAAACTGCTCACAAGTAGAGGTCAGTTGTCACCAAGAGTGAGAAAGCGGAAGGAAACAAGGAAACGCAATATCCAAGATTCCCCCTCCAAGTCAGTCTGCAGGCACAGACGGATAGGGAGGAGCCTGAATCCAAATCTCAGGTGCACTCCTTTGCCAACCCAGCAGGGACCGAGAAGGCAGGCGAATCTGATAACATGGGATACAAGGCTGCAGATGGAAGGTAAGTGGAAGCAGAGATGTGCATGAAGTGCTGGAAGGTAGAATAGGATTACCCCTGGACTGCCGGAGGCCCCTCCCCATTTTTTTTTTTTTTAAATCAGATCAAAACAAAGCAAGGAAACAAGCAAAAACAGGAACAAAACAAAAACCTCTTTTCTTCTCCATCGTTCCTGCATCCCCAACACTCTTATTCATCCTGGGGACAGTGGAGTAGTGTGCTGCACTGTATACCCTTTTGTCCAGTCAGCTTTACTAGCAAATGTTCATTGCAACGGTCTGGTTCAAGGCCTCTGGTTTCTGCTATACACTCATCACTGGATCCTCACTGAAACTCCTCTTGCCTATCCAGCGGCACCCCCAAGTCATGGAGATCCCGCAGGTACCGTTCCACAGGACCAGTCTTCGCAAACTCTAAGTCCGAGACAGAGTAGATGGTAGAGTGGGCCAGCCCAAGGAATTCTACATCTTCATCTGCAGGCAACAGGAAGTGAACTGTCCCACAGTGGGTATAGCTTGAGCATATATGAGACCTCAAAAGCCACCAGAGCAGTCAACCTGCTCCAACAAGGCCACACCTCCTAATTGTGCGACTCCTATAGGGCCAAGCATTCAAACACAAGTCTATGGGGACCATTCCTTACTCAAACCGCCACAACACTGAAGGTAAATATAGCAACGATAAAATGCAAAACACAGTTTAGGCCTTTCTAAAAATTTTTTACTTTTTGATTCAATGGGCAGGACTCTGAATCCAGTGATCTGTTTAAAACTCAGTGGAACTTGTTTCTTTCCATTTGTGAGGGAGAGAGCGCTCAGCCTTCAAAGACTAGGCTCACAGACACTGAAAATAAACAGACGAAACAGCTTAGATCATCTTTTGATTCAATTGACTCTACCTTTCAGCATGAATGACCTGGCAGAAGTCAGGCCCACAATCTATTTACCTCAGTCTCTCCCATTCTTCAGATATAATATCCCTTACTTGATTAAAACAAACAAACAAACAAACAAAAAAAAACTGTAAAATGCACAAGCCAAAGAAAATAGTTTATTGCCACAAGAAAAAGAAGCCACTTGGGCTGGATCCACAGATTATTCAAATGTTAGGTGGTGGTTTTAATTTGAAAAAAAAAAATATGTTGTTGGCTCTCAGAAAAAGTGGATAATGTATATGAAAAGATAGAGAATGTTTGCAGAGATACTGAAAAGTGCCCATAGTCTGTTCAGAATGCTATGAACGAAAACCACGAAATCAGACATCACACATAGTGAAATAGCTAAGGGAGAGTGGTTGTGATGCCAAGTGAACACCAACAGAATGAGGATGAGAAAGTTTGAGGTATTGGTGTTAAAACAGAAGTTCCCAAGGCCTAGTATGTCAAGTAAGATGTATTTGAACAAAAATAAGTAAATAAAACAAAACTCCTGTGAGAATCAAGCTTCTCCCAGAGCAGAGGTATTCTGAGAATTACACCAACAATGTTCCCTGCTGGCATGCGCAGGAAAACAGAGGCCAGACATGGAAAGAGATAACTGGTTACAGCTCGATCAACTAGTCAGCCACAGGAAATTCTGAAATCTCCTGCATCGGTCCTTGCCAATCTCTCTGTTGGTTTGGTCCATTGAATCCCATAGAGATCCTCAGTCCAAATATCCCCCTCCCAAACACACACACACACACACACACACACACACACACACACACACACACAAACACACACACACACAAACACACACACACACAAACACACACACACACAAACACACACACACACACACACACACACACACACACCCTTTTATTTAGTCTCTAAGTAAGAACTTAACTGAAACTTAGGATATCAGCATCACCGTCACCATTGTCCTGGGTTCCAATTCTGAGCCACCATCCACTGATTCATGTCTGTACCATCATGTATTTCATTAAATTCTTATCTTCCCAGCCAAAGGCACCATATTTAGCCCTGAAAAGGAGCTTGTATGTGGCCATGTAAAACTCTGAAAGAGTATAGCCCACCAATGAGCCTGTTATTAGGGCCTACTAGGAAGGTAATAAAAAATAGTCTTCGGCCAGGTCCCCAAGAACCTTAACCAAGTCCCCCATACACTAAACCAAATGAAACTAAATAAAAAAACAAGAAAGGTCATTAATTTGTCCATTCTAATCTAAAACCTTTGTATTAGTTTTCTTATACTTAACTCTCCGCATTACCCAAAGTATTTATTTATATACACTTGAAATATTAACGGCCACACAAGCCTCTCCCTGGTCAGCCAGGATATAATCTAATTCCCCACAGGGGAAGCTTTGAAGAGGGAATTAAAACAACTGTCTGAAAGGATTCAGGAATCTGGCTACAACATTACCCTGCAAAGGAGGCAGGCGTGAGCAATGGAAAGGGGAAAGAAAGTCTCACTCTGTTGGAGAATCTTATTGATGAGAAAAACTGCACACCTATGAAATTACCTATTTCAAGAGAAACTTTTCCCAAGCCTGCTTCACTCTCAAGTCTCTGTACAGTTATAAGAAGCCAGCGGGAGTCTCTAACTTGTTCATACATGAACTCCAGGCCCTTTACTGCAGGGTGGGATTACAAAGAACTCACTCAGTGTTAGCCCCGTATAATAGCATCGAGTTGCCTCTAATCTCATTTCCAGAAGACTGATCTTGTCAGAGGTTATACAAGGTCTGGTCGTCACCACTTGATAGGTCATAAAATGCTTCCTTTGTCAGGTGAATACATGTCTTGGTACAGACCATCAAATCCCTGAAGTATTTGGTCATATTGGGGTTTAGAAGAATGGGGTATATGTAAATTTCTATTATAGAGGGCAGGAGTTTTCTAGTAATTATTTTATTCATTAAAATTAGCTTCAGTGCTTTTGGTTAAGGCAATTCAGGTTTGCCCATGCTGATTGACAGGGACAATAGTGGTACTGTATGTTCTAATACCCCGAGTTATCATTCCTCTTATAAAATGGTTCCACTGCTGCTGGATCTCTCTCTAGAGGCCTCTTAGAAGGTAAACATATTTTCCAGGAACCTTCTAACTACTGTTACAACACTGACCTTCCTGCTTTGGAAGCTTCTAGACAACCAGAGAACAGACTAGGATGACGGTGCAAACCCGCTGAGGACAATAACTGAATGAAATCACTTGTAAATATCTAAAAAGTCCATCAGGAAAAAAGAATGTCCCATCAGAACTACTGATCACGCCCTGGTATTTTGGACTTGATGGATCAAATATTCGCCATAACTACTCAAGGAATTTTAACATAGTCATTATACCAGTAGTTTTCAGTTTGAAGCGCTTTGTCTATTCATTAAACTGTCAATAATAGAAGACATAAAGAATCAGGAGAGACCACAGGTGGCTTCCCCAGCTTAACACTGAGTCTGCTTCCTTTCAAAGTCCAGTTACAGCAATCCTGTTCAGGTGTACGGTGCTCTCCTAACTCAGGATACCCTGATCAGGGGTATGCTGCTCTCCTAACTCAGGATACTCTTCTCAGGTATATGGTGCTCTCCTAACACAGGACAGCAGAGATGGTCAAATTGGGGTTTTTCTTAAGGGATTCATTTAAAGTATAAATCTCAGAAAGGCAAATGTAAAAGCCACACAGTCACAGGAAAAATGCTTCTTAACAGAGAGAATTCCAGTTTTCTTAAATAATCAAAAGATCCTTCTTTTAATAAAGTCAGCATGGTGGCACACAGATATATTCCTTCCATTCAGGAAACTGAAGCAGGAGGATTGTGAGTTCAGGCTAGCCTGGGATACAAAGCAAAACCATGTCTCAATAGCTAAGGGTAGAATGTTTATCTAGAGGGTGTAAATCCCTGCCACTGTGGGGGTGGGGGGGAAACAGGTCATCAATTTTCCAACAAAACCAAACTCTAAATGTATAGCTCTATTTTATAGCTTCCTTATCAAAAAACGTATCTTATACTCTTCATATAAGGAGTTGCTTCTGTTTTGAATTGTGACATATTAGTTAGCTATCTGAAATTCCTAAAATCTTAAATTCTAGTGATAATCTAGCAAAAAGCAAGTTTTACCTGTTTTATATCAGTATTTGGTGTATGTGCACCATTTCATAATTTTTAGGGGCCTGTTTTCTTTAATACAATTTTTTCCTGTCTTCTAATAGATCTTAAGTCACATAAATGCAAGATGACCCACTAGAAACGTATTATCAAATATTAAACTGTGAGAGCAGAATTGTGCTTTGTATTGAATGAATAGCAAAGATAAAAATAGCCACTACAAAGAGCCCAATCAGACATTTGTCTACTTGCAGAGAGTGACTCAGGTAAGAGTGAGCAGTTTTTTTCTTCATAGCTCACAGCACTTACGTTCTTCATTTCCATACTTGGACTTTGTGCTCAAGTATTCTACATCATATTGTTACTTATATATTTCCGTGGTGACATTCCATAAAGAAAAACACCATCTACCCTGGTTGCCATTATATCTGCAGCCTAGTAAGGCATGTTATACATGTTATACACAGCAGATAGTCAGATGTTTGCTCCACAAATTTACTGACCTCTTCCTCAACTAACCTTCACCCATTGCTCAGTGCCTTCCAGTTACTCGAGAACTGCTGATTCTCTGCTGACTCGGTGAAAGCAGTGAACCGGTTTTTCCTCTCAAAACAACTTCTAGTAACTTGCCCTAATCAATAGAGATAATCCAGAAGTTTTCCATGACTCAGAACCATATGAATCCTGTCTCCAGGCTGTACTAGTCCACACATAATTATTCAGCATGGTTAAGCAATAAAATGATAGGCAATTTTGTAAAGATGCACAACTTAATGCAACAGAACTCTAAGCCTCATATTATTAGAAGAGATTCTTGGAAGTATGGCAGGCTCATTTACAAAGCTCCACTGGACCACTGGTCCCCGAACCTGAAGGCTCAGATTCCCTTCTTAGAATCCACACCACGAGAAAGGAGAAGCCCTAGGAGTTGGGTTTTATTGACCTCTACACTCACATGGCCTTTGCAAAAGTGTCCTTGTCTCACTCACTATACTCATTCTTTTTTATTATTTAAAATATTTTTTACATACCTGTTACTGTTCCTCCTACCTCCCCTCTTCCTAGTCAGCCCCCAGCTTCCCCCACCCTACCCCCATCCATACCTTAGAGAGGGTAAGGACTTCCAGGGTGAGTCAACTCAATCTGGCATATCTAGTTGAGGTAGGACCAATCACCTCCCCCCTCCCCCGACCCCCTGCCCAGTATCAAGGTTTTTAGGGCAAAAAGCTTTCCTGGCAGATGGTTCCCTGTCCATTTGGATTGACAGGTCCCTTGTTCTTTATCAGAAAGCCTCCTGCTATTCAGGAATCCTGTAATGTTTAGAACCCTGGAGTCTGGTTAATGAATGAATGACCTTTGGGGCAGTTGAGGGCGCCATGAGGAAGAGGTGATACTGGGGTCCTATCATTTGAATGGTAGTTACAGTCACAGGATTGCAGTTTTTGGTTTTACAAGATGATCATGAAAAAGTGGTCCAGATTCAATGTTCGCTGACCTGCTCACACCTGACTAGGCACTTAACAATAATTTCTAGATGCAACTTGAGGGAAAAAATGCTCAATCACCAAACTCCATTAGGTAATCTCACACCCAGAGTCATTCAGAGGGACCTGCTTAAACTCAGTCGATCACAACACAAAAAGATATGAGAGAGGGACCTGTAGGGACCAGGGGATTTGACAAAAGTGAGTGAGAGATAAGAGAGATTGGAGGTTGGAGTAAGCAGACTGTTATATCCATTTACCAAGTTGTCAAAGTACAAATTGATTTCATAAAAAGAGAATTTTAAAAGTTTCTCAAACTCAGTTCAAAACATCAAATCGACAAAGCTACAGAATCCTAGAGAGAATTTACCCACAAAACCCAGTGACTTCAAGAAAACAGAGAACACGGTGCCTGGTTACCTGATGGTCTGGTATGAAGACAAGGCAGCTGGGGCTCTGCTTAGCATCTTGCCAACTATGCCAAAACGTAAAAGGGAAAATTCCAATTATGTCAAATAGAGTTTATATGAGCAAAGAACAAAACACAATCTGAGATTTAGACAGCTCCCAGACCTAGAGGCTGGCTCTGAAAACTCCAGCCAACAACATGATCTTGTTACTGAAACTCCCAGCCTTAAGGTCCAGATGGATTAAGAGAAAATGACATAATGTATATATGTATGTATATATATATATATATATATATATGGAAAAATGAATTTATTTACAGTTTTGGCAGAAACTAGAGAGGGAGAAATTCTCAGTGTGTCTCAGCCTTGCCCATAAAGTGTTACAACTTATAGAAAAGATGAAACAAATCGCAAGAAGTATACAGATCATTGCTGGGGACTCAATTACAGGCACTGGTGAGTGTCAATCTCCTGGCTTCATGGTTCTTAGTGCTGGCCATTTTTAGCCTCCTCATAGTATTTCATATGGAAATGATGATTCCTATCCTACCAAACATACACACAACCTATAACAACCTTTGTAGAAAACCACCGTTGGAGCATAGGAAGCACCTTCACTGAACACTGCTTAACTACCAAGCAATGGTTTAGTTACAGCTTAGATAATTAGTCTATCGATCAAAACCCAGTAATTGTGATTAAATTCTATGTTGGCCTGGGCTGTTCAGCCAAATCTATGGCCTTACACAAATTCTATTTAACATTTGAAGGACATCTAATTAACAACTGCCTAGACATGAAGCTCCGCTGGTAACTGAAAACTTTCCACATGACACATCCAAGTCTCTCTAAATGACAAAGACCAGCTAGAGGAAGATGCACATTACAACATCAGAAAGACCTAAGATGTTGGATACAGAAGTACAAGCAGATGACCTGTGAATACATGTGTCATCTTCCATACCCCATCAAGCCCATACTGAAGGAAATTTCTGCACTTCTGTAGCACAAGAACTTCTGCTCAAGACAATTCCACTAAATGTCTTTCACTCTGCAGAAACTCCTCACTGGAATAAATACAAACTTTTATGAAGAGAGTTTCTAAATTATGAAATTTTATCTTGAGATAATGGCTTATTTTCAAAATGGGGCTCTGGACCCCCCCACACACACACACAGTGTTCATACTCTCATGCTCTGCTCTTCTTAATCTCCATGCTTTCTAGAATGTCTGCTCCCCCCTATCTCCACCTTCATCCACTATCAGGAACGCCCTTCTTAAGACTAGTCAGGTCTTGCTTCTTCCTGAACTTCTCCTCATTTTTCTACTCCCCAGCAAAGATGTAGCCCTGATTTGCTATGCTCCTATGGTATGCGTGTGTAGTTCTGTGAGTATTTAACCCACCAGGAATACAGGTGCCCATCCCAACACGTCTCCCTACAAAACTGTAAGTTTCTGAAATCAGAAGCCATATTTGATTATCTGTGGAATGCTAGATGCTCATACCAGTACTAGACTAGGCTAGCAAACAAGAGCAGGTAATGATAAGTAAAGGCCTAAACCCCTTGAATACGGAGCAAGTTACTGGAGGGTCTTTTCTAAAGAGCAAGTGGTTTGGCATTGGTGACTATCTAGATTTAAGTTCCCCTCCACCTCTCCACCGAGGGTTCCTATAAGGAGGTAGAAAGTGTGTGTTCTATGGTGTCTGCTTTCTTGGCATGTAACCAGGGCAAAATCAAATGCTCTCAGCCTCAGCTTTCTCATCAGTATAGTATAGAGAACAATAACTCATACCTGTGGAGTTACTTAAGAAAATATCATTAGTAACACATGAAAGGTGCTGTATTAGGTGCCTGGCACAGGCTTCAGGACTGGTCAAAGTTATCATGACTATTTATAACGCCTATCAGGGAGCGGCTGGAAGCTTTGAAGCCATGGGATAACATTTTTGCACTTGACAAAGGTTGGTCTGGCAGCTGTGTGGAGGATGAATTGTGTGAAGGAGGAGTGAAGGAGATTATTTGTTACTCTAAGAGTAGATAGGAGATGAGAGAGCTCAGAGAAGCAGAAGCAGGTATCTGACAAGCAGAAAGCTGTTTCTGTGCATCCTTTGGCTTCCATCCCATGCTCTGTAAGCAGCCTCATGCAGCCTCTCCACGGCAATCCCCAGGAACCTGAACAAAGAGCCCTGCTCCAAGGACAGGTGCCAACACAATTAAGCATGTAACAATACATTACTACAGAAGAAAACCACTTCACCTCCCTCAGGGGACCTAGAAAGCCCTAGCATGTGTCCACAATGCCCCCAGAAACCTCTGCAACCCAAATGTCCAAATGAGACATTGAAATCAGAGGGAGACCCCATAAAATGAAAATGTGCTCAAAGACTCACACTCATGGTGCCAGACAGAGCCCGGGAAAGACGTGGAATATCTCCTGGACCCAAACACCCAGGCTTTCAGGTACAGGAAAGCATGCAAGAGTGAGAGGCAGAGGAGGAGAGGAGAGCTGTCCACCATAGGTCCTTCTCTCCATCCTGAGCTTATGTGCTCATTCTGGATTGGAAATATACGCACTGTTGGGCAAGGTAAACCAGAAATCAACAACATGCAAAGATATTGCCTTGCACAGATGCTTTCCCTTCAGATCTCATTCTCCTCCCCCTCCGTTTCTTTATTGGCAGTGGGGCTTGCCAAGGAGGGACAGGCTTTTCTTCCTATAAATAATAATACAAGTTCAGACTGTATGCAAGGTATGTGTCTCTATTTCTGACATTCTGAACACACCTGAAGTTGTTAACAGTCAAAGGAGAGATTTCCAGTAGCATGAAAAACATGCTTTGAGAAAAGCAGGAGGGCTTCTCTTCCTTCTGGAAGTAACAAAATGCTTTATTATTTATGTTTTCAATAAATGCCATGCTCTGCTTCAACCTCTGTATCCCCATCTTGGAAGGACATTAGCTTTCAAAGGCACACACCTTATAATAAGCTGTACAGGAAACTGACTTACATATGGGCATTTAGCCCAGGACCCTCATATGTTACTGCAGGAGGTTCAAGAGCATCCTCAAATTTTACAGATGAGTATCTTTCCAGGGAGAAAGTCCATAGACAGTTGCCAATTTCTCAACAAGCTCCAACACCAAAATGTTGAGAGTCACTGAGTTAACTAGTAACTAGATTTGTGACCTGTAATTTCATCTGAAGTTAGAATTGGTTTTAGTGTTTTATTCATACAGCAATCAATTCATTCTTAAACATCAGTGCCATACTTAAATGTATATGAAATATTTTATTTATATATATGAACATACACACACATATATACATATACGTACATATATACATACATGTATATATACATACATATACGTATATATGTGTGTGTGTATATATACATATATATCTCCAGACTCAAGAGGAAAGACCAGTTAAAATACCAAGAAAATTCTTTCCTGGTTCCTTTACTACAAAAGTTTTTATCTTTATATGGGACATAAATCTAAACTAGTCATGGATCTTTACTGACTTTTGGTCAACAGAACAAGAGATAGAATTAAATGCATTCTGTCCCATCATCCCTGATAACATGTATAATATTTAGTTTCTAGCCTGGCCCTTCTGGTCTAGCCCTGGGATTTGGACCCACTTGCAGACCCACTGCTGCTTAGCCCCAAATGATCACACAGAAGTGTTGCACAAATAAAGGAAACTCAGGGCCATATCTCTGAGAAAGTCTGAGATATTAGAGAGAGCAAAGACCACAGTCAGCTCTTACCCAGCTGTCTTCCAGCTTCCTCAGCCTGGCTTCTTCTGACCTTCTGTCTTTCTACACTTACCTTAAATACTCTCTTCGTTCAGTTAAGGCATGGCCCCACCACTGTCTGCCTGGAAGCCTGGAACTCCTTCTGTAAACTAAGATGACCTCGAACTCAGTTTGGATTAAGGGCATAGGTCACCACTCCCAGGATACTCCCTGTGCTGGGATTAAAGGTGTGAATTACCACTCTCTGATCCTCCTAGACTGACTGTGGGTAGATCCCTCTGATATCTCCAAAACTTTTGAATCTTTTATTATATCCCCACACAGAAGCTTACATTAATTACTTGCTACTTGGTCTATGGCTCAGGGATATTGCTAGCTAACTCTTAAACTAACACGATTAGCAAGTAAGTGGCTTAGTACCTTTTCTCAGAGCAGCATCCTGGCATCCTTTCCTCTGCATCTGCTGCCTCTGTTCTGTTCTTCTTTTTACCAGAGATTTCTTAGTCTGGTAGCTCTGCCCACACTTCCTGTATACCTTCTTGCCAATCAGCATTTCATTATAAGGGACAAATATTTACAATGTATCAGAACATAATCCCACAAAAAAACATGCCAGGATGATGCATCACAATATCACTCATTATTGAGGAAAAATAGATGTAGAAGCCTTCATATTCACTGCGTGATTTCTTCATAAAAACATCTTGACCACCATGACATTCTTTATACTCATACATGCATATTTTAAACATTAGTGGGAACATCCACTGCCTATATACATTTAGCTTCATTCCAAATATTTTTGCCTGTGGTTTCAATTACTACTAAATTGTCAGTAACATAGTACTTCTAACAAATTCTTCCAGGCGCTGTCTCACACATCTGTGATAAATGAAGTCACTCAGACATGTCATGGTATTACACACCAGATTATCACTCCCACAGCAGAGCTGATACCTTTTCCTGATGGGATGAGGTTCCATGACAGCAAAGATTGTCTTCCTCTCCCAAGAGTTACCAGCACCCACCACAAACCTAGTTCCTGTTAGGATCTGTGCATGAATGCATGGATGAATGAATGAATAAACTAACCAATGTGTAAGCAATGATAATTTGTGCTAATGATACGATGCTTAGCATATATTAAGTATTTCATTGGTTTGAAATAATGTGTATGATACATAATTACATAAAAATCTGTATACATAAATATGCACAGAAAAACCTGAAGTAAAATTTTCACTATTAACTTTTGACAATGGCATTCCTAGGACTAAAAGGATTATGAATGATTTTTCATTACTTCTGAACTGAATATGCAATATTATAGAAAACATATCTTGAAAAATCAATGTGGTCAGTGGTGTATGTTATAGATGGCATTTCCTGAGAATTTGTTGAAAATAGCTTTGGTGTATATAACTTTTATTATGTTGAAGTATGCCCCTTTATTTCTTGTTTATTTGGGGATTTTTATTGTAAAGTGATATTGTCAGATTCCTTTTATACATCTATTGGGAAGAGATGGCCATATTATTTCTTTTATTTGTTGATATAATCCATTATATTTACTACTTTACATATTGAACACAACTGGTATGGTAAGAAATCTTTTTGATGTTTAATTAACTTCACCAGAATTTTTTTGACCATTTTTGTGTAGGGGTATTATGTTGTTTCATGGAAAATAACTGTCCCACCCACTGATTTAATAAAAAGCGCTGATTGGCCAAAGGCAGGCAGGAAGTGTAGGCGGGGCTACCAGACTAAGAAAATCTCTGAGAGCAGAGCACCAGAGAGAATTCCAGAGAGAGG
Organism: Phyllotis vaccarum; assembly: GCA_033318265.1. NCBI lineage: Eukaryota > Metazoa > Chordata > Mammalia > Rodentia > Cricetidae > Phyllotis > Phyllotis vaccarum. Next base: position 99,325,988 of record JARWLC010000012.1, on the reverse strand, counting down.
CCGGGAAGAAGCAGAGGAGAACTATGCTACCCTAAGAAAAGGTACCGAGCCACATGGCTGAACAAGATGAGTCATGGGTTAGATGAAAGGTAGAGAGCTAGTAAGTGATATGCCTGGGCCTGAGGCTAATCAGCCAAAATCTAATGAAAGCCTCTGTAGGACTGTGGGACTGCGGGACTGCGAGTCTGCGGGTCTGCGGACCTAAACTTTGAGGTTAGGCCCGAAAGTCTGGGCCAGAAACCTCATACTACATTTTTGCATCCATGTTCATCAGGAAAATTGGCCATGATCATCAGTGGTATAGAATAGAGAATCCAGAATTAAATACAGACAGCCATGGGCTCCTAATCTTTTACAAAGATGCTAAAATCATATCCTTTAGGACATTCAGAATTTTCAAGAGATGATTCTAGGAAAACTAGATAACCACATTCATATAAAAAATTGTAACTATAGACCTATGTGTCACCCTGCCCCAAATCAATTCAGAATGAATGTAAGATATTATTATCAGACCTGAAAATGAAATTATAGGAAACACACACACACACGCATATATATATATATATATATATATATATATATACACACACATATATATACACACACACACACACACACACACACACACACACACACACACACACACACACACACCTAGGCAAGGATATTTTTTAAGGATTCCAGTAGTTCAAGAAATAACACTAAGAACTGAAAAATAGGGTTGCATGAAATCAAAATGCCTCAGCACAACAAAGAAAATAATAAATTCCTTTTCAGATAGAATGAAGAGACAGCCTACAACATGGAAGAAAACCATTGCTAGTTACTTATCAAATAGAAGGTTCATATCTAGACTATATAAAGAACACTCTTATCTTATGAATGGGCAGTGTGCCCCCTAGAAGCCAATGGTTGCCATATACAAAGTCCACTGTAAGGTGTGGGACAGTTCCACTAGAGTTGCTGCTAAGGGCATAGGTTATTTTCATTGCTTATTTCCCACCAGAACTTATTGGTAAGATCCTGTTGTCGAAGTCACAGCACACGTTAGTCACAGGACATAGAGAAATCAAGTTATTACTGACCAGATAGTTTTCTCTCTCGTGTCCAGCTTTCATAGTACTGGAAGGTACTGTGGGAGCTACTGGGAGAGAGAAGTCATCAACACTCTTTCCTACCTGTTAATCTTGTAAGCTACAATAATAACGGCTGTGGCCAGACATGCTCATGGGTGCAATAGCTGTACAGATATTACAGAGCAACCAACCACTTTCTGGTTTGTTTTAAGTCCTACTTAACAGGAGGAAGCATACAACTAATAGTGAAAATCTACACCTATGGGTGCGAGCCTCATATACCCCAGAGTGAACCTCTATTACTATTTTTTCATATATAGGAATATGAAAGTTATATATATAATTAAACTACCCTCTAAATTCACATCTCTTCACTCACAGATTAGTGAACCTCTTAGACATCAGAAAAGTTCCCTTTCACAGTGGACAAGAATCAATGCAGAAACTCATTGCTGGTCAATGTGCAGGAAAGAAAAGGTGTCTGTGGAGTGATCAGTCATAATGGGACATCTGTATTATAAGCCATTCCCTCCCCTCAAGGATCTGGAACCATCTTGGAAGAATAAGTGGAAAGTTGCAAGAGTTAGAGGTCATGGTGGGCTTGGTAAAAGTGTCATCTGGTAATGCCATAACTGCTGCACTCATGAACTTAGAGCAACTGTGGTTATCTGTACAAGTCCTGTACCTTATCAAGCCAGCCAAAATTTCAGCATGTAGTTGAGGAGGGCATATTAACAGTTGACAGCTACTGGAGGAGGGAGAGATGGTGTGGCCCCTGGTAAGTCAACTGCTCCAGCAGATAGACCAACACCAACATGAGCATATAGGCAGTAAAAACTAAACTCAGCAGATTGTGAGAGATAGAAATAGATGATAGATAGATAGATAGATAGATAGATAGATAGATAGATAGATAGACAGACAGACAGGCAGGCAGGCAGGCAGGCAGACACACAATAGATAAGACAGGCAGATAGATTAGAGAGATTATTAATTTGGGAGTTGGGCAGTTGAATCAGGAAGAGCTAGGGAGAAATGTGAGAGTAAATATGATCAAAATACATCATCTACTTGTATGCAATTCTCAAAGAACTCATTAAAATATTACATTTCAAAAACAAAGACTTTAGTTAAGAACTCCAAAATATAAATATCAAAAATCCAACAAATAACCCAATAAGTAAGTAATGAAATAAACAGTTCCAAAAAGATGAAGTCCAGATGGCCAGTAAACATGAAAAAATGTTCAATATCTCAAGTGATCAGGGACACACAAATTAAAATTATATTGAGATTTAATCTCACCCTCGTCAGAATGGTGCTCATTAAGAAAAACAATAACAAACATTGTCGAGGATGGACTGGGGTGGGGGGCAGTACAGCAGTGTATGTGCAGCATACCACAGTGCACAAGGGAACAAGAGCTTTGGAAAGGGAAGATGTCATAAACAAATACATCAAGATTCCAGGGAAACTGGTCCTGGAATACGCCCTGGGAAGGAAGTCTTAGGTGAGCAGCGACAAAGTCAGAGCAATTTCAATGGAATGTACTTGGAAGCCAGGAAGCAGTGGTTCTGTGCAGGACAGTGCAGAACAGACTGTGAGTGGGTTTTTACTCAATTTTAAGCTAAATAAAGAAAGAGATTTGTGTGTATCCGAGTCTAAAGGAGGACAGAGTAAATGTGGGGAATCTTGATTTAAAATGAGAGGGGTAGGGGCTGAAGATAAGTGAGAAAAGTATTTTATATTGAAAAGGTCCAAGATACCCAAAAGCAAAGTGGGCAAGAATATAAGGGCACAGCAATGGAATTGCTACACTGAAGGAGGGATCCTCACCAGTGTGTCACCACGTGGTGATCAGTGTTGAAGATACAACTAGATATGTTGTGGTCATCAGTACTTCTGAAAGTATGTTGAACAGAAAGATCTGGAAGGGCAGGGTGTTTATACCAAGGACTCTGCACAAGTTCATGGAAACAAGAGAGACAAGACAGAGTATCCAGCACCGCATATGAGGGATCTCGTGTGTGCCAAAGCATGCTGGAGTTTTCCTTAAGTACAGAAGAAGGTTGGTCTGGTGGTAACCTGGTGCAAAAGGAAGGCATAAATTCTGATAAAGAAATAACTGGTTAATTAGTCCATTTTTGTTGCTAACAGCATGAAAAACAGGTAACTATACAAATAAAATACACTTAGCTTCATTTTAGAGGGTGAATATTCAATATTTGACAGTTTTATAATGACACTTAGGGTGGTCATTCATTTGATTGTAGGGGAAGTTCTGTTTAGGCACCCTCTCTACTATTGCTTAGAGTTTTAGTCAGGGAAATCTTGTGGGTTCTTGTAAGTTTCTCTCGCACTAGGCTTCTTTCTAACCCCACAGTGGCTCCCTCTATCAAGATATCAATTTCTTTTTTTCTCTATCTCTGTTGTTTCTCTCACTCAACCATCTCCTTCTCTCATAATTTGTTCCCACCTCCCCTTGCTGGCTCCCCATTATGATCCCAATTTACTCTAGAGATCTTCTCTATTTCCCCTTCACAGGGGGATGCCTGGATGTCTCTCTTAAGTTCCGTCTGTTGCCTTAGCAGTTCAGGGGTCAATTCAATGTTCTTAGCACCCTTGTTGAGAATCAGTTAACCATACACATGCAGGTTTTCACTGCATAAATCCTTGCCTATTTGACTAACTTTATTCCTAAATATTTTATACTTTGTAATTAACTGTAAATAAATGTTTCCCATAGTTCTCTTTTTAAGTTGTTCATTTCTAGAATCTGTTGATTTGTATCCTGCAAGTTTGTTGAATTCAGTGATCAACAAATTCAGTGTGTGGAGGTGGTTTTCAGCATGTAAGATACTATTTCCTGCAAATAGAGATAATGATACTTCTTCCTTCCTAAGGGGTCATGCTTTATTTCTTTGCCTTGCCTTATCTCTTAAATATGTTATGTTGAATAGAAGTAGCAAAATTAGACACATACATCATTTCTGGTCTTAGAAGGAAATCTTACACAATTCGGTATGAAGTGTATCAGTTGTGAGTATTCCCAATATGGGATTTTCCTCATAGGAAGGATTTTATCTTCTATTCCTACTGTTATAACCATGTTTTTTTTTAATCTTTTTGATGTGTTCCTGGACTTGGTTTGCAAATGTTTTATTGAGAAATTTTGCATAAATGTTCATATAAGAGATTGGTCTGTGATTCTCTTTCTTTGTTGGATATTTGCATGGTTTAGATATCCAAGTAACTGTGGGGGCATCTACAGAATTGGACATTGTTTCCTTTTGTTTCTATTTTGTGAAATAATTTGAATATTGGAGTTAACGCTTCTTTGAAAGTCTGATAGAATTCTATGATAAAACCATCTTGCCCTGGACTTTTTTTTTTTTTTTTTTTTTTTTTTTTTTTTTTTTTTTTTTTTTACCTTGGAGACTTTTACTGAGGGCTTTTATTATCTTAACTAGGGGCTATAAGTCTGTTTAAATTGTTTATCTGATCTTGATTTAACTTTACTAGGTGGTGTAAGTTGAGAAAATTATCCATTTTATTTAAATTTTCCAGTTTGGCGAATACAGGTTTTTAAGGTATGTCCTTATGATTCTCTGCATTTCCTCAGTGTCTGCTGCTGTGCTTCCTTCCTCTCTGACTTGGTTAATCTGGATCTTCTCTCTCCATCCTATTGTTAGTCTTGCTAAGGCTTCGTCATTTTATTTTCTCAAAGAACCAACTCTTGTTTCATTGATTCATTATATTGTTTTATTGATTTTATCCATGAGTTGATTATCTCTTGCTATCTATTCCTTTTTGGTATCATTTATTATTTTTATCCTGGAGTGCTCAGGTATATGCTGTTAAGTTGCTAAAATAAGATCTCTCCATTTTATTTTTTTTTTTATGGAGGCATTTCGTGCTATGAACTTGCCTCTCAGAATTGCCTTCAGTGTGTCCCATATGGTATGTTGTGTTTTCATTTTCATTCAGTTTTGAAAAGTTTTTAATTCCTTTCCTAATGTCTGTATTGTCCCACCTTTCAGTTGAGAGCTGTTCAGTGTCCATGAATTTGCAAGCTCTCTCTTGTTTCTGATGTTATTGACACCCTGCTTTAATCCATGACGATCAGACTGTGACAGTCAGATAGGACGTAGGGCATTATTTACATTTTCTTGTGTCTGTTGACACTTGCTTTGTATTTGAGTATGGGTTAAAACTTTTTTATGTGTGTATATTTGTATATATTCATTTTTTTCTGTGTATATTTGTACACATTCACTTACATGTTTTGAACAATTTCTCCTGATCAATTTGTCTAACTTCAATAATAGGAAATAAAAACAGTTAAGGATGGGGATAACAATCACTAACTCCCTTTCTCCTTTTCTGTTTTCAACTCTACTGGAAAGAGAAGCTGAAAACACCAACTTTATTGTGGATTATTGCAAAACACAGCCTATATATACAGCAAGTATAGCTTCCTAACACCAAACTCTGACAGTCAACACACTAACCACCCAGCCATGTCAACGTTAGACAAGGTACACAGTACAGGCAGAGACAGAAGCTACCTCTAGCGTTATGCTGCAGACAGCCTGTGGATGCATCAGATTGAGGAAAGGAGCCTGGGACTTGCTACACTTGCCATGCTTCTGATCCATAGTCTACTGATCATTCAAATACACGTTGCGCTAGAAATTCAAGAATGAAGTTCATGGGATTAGATAATCTGATCAAGGAGGAGACCTCCCAAGCTGATGGACAGAGGTCCCCATCAAAGAAAGCCAGGAGGTGGCAGCCCAACCTCCGAAGAAGAGAGGAGGAAGCAGAAAGAAAAATCACAGCCTGGCACATACCACCATGCTTTAGATTCCATTGCTGTCCCTAGTAACCGTTTCTGACAACAAAATGTGTGTGGAGTGAACACTGGTATTAAATGGCTGCTCTTGTCATGTTATAAAACTACGCTTCTCCTGAGTAAGGTACAGAGCTGAAAGTCGACCATAGATGGTACTTGATAATGGCTCAGAAGCAAGATTATCAGGGTTTGTTTCCCTACCCCCTGTTCTATGTCCTTGTACCAATTACCTAACCTCTGGATGCCTTGGTTTTTCTCAACTGTAATTAAATGAATAAATGAATAATAATAATATATTTTTGTGGGATTATTTCGGAGCTTAAACATGTAAACTACTTAGAATATGGGTGCCCTATAATTATTACCTAATTCTTAATTATCTCCAATTTTCTTTGTCTACCTTTTAAATTTTGCCTACACTAAAGAAAAGATACAGACTTTTGAAATGGGCTTATTTTAAAAAACAGACTCTCTTAAGCTTATATTTCTCAGTTTACAAACCTAACCTCTTCTGCTTTGGGGAGATTAGGGGTGAAACTCCCACAGATAAGGAAAACTTCCCAAGAGTACTGTGGCAATCCAACAGTGTAAGGAGAGCTATGATTTCAGCATCTGCGCAGGTGCAGAGCTCACTCCAATTGCTATTCCCTCTCCTTCTTGAACACCTGCCTTAGTATCAACCTCTCTGGGTTGTATCCTGTTCTGCGCCATATGTCTGAGGAAGATGGAGCAGAGTTGGCAAGACTGTGAAGCCAAGGGCTTTTCCCCCACCCATGGGTCCTTTTATCTCAAAATGTACTAGGATAATACAGGTGGGTGTGATAGGCTTTGTGTTCTAAGGCATTCCACTGGAGTATTGGCAGAAACTGTCACCTATAGCTTAAGAGGGGACAAAAGGCAAGAGGTGAAACCTACATAGAGAGTCTTGGAGTCAAGTTACAGGTGAGAGGCAAATAAAAACAAGTAACACTGGGTTTGGTTTATAAACCAGAAAAGCATAAAGAAGAATCTCAGAATACAGGGACTTATAGTGGTTAGCATCCCATTTCAAGAGAGGCCCCAGCTGGGAAGCCAGACAACTGGATCTTCCTTAAGACGGTAGCGGAGTTCAAAGCAAGGACTCTACTTCACAGTTTCGAGGTAGGTTAAGACAGAACTCTGGGCACGAAACCAATTCTAAGAGGCTGCAAGGACCATACATGCAACATATATGAAACAAGGCCATATTACCCTTGAGGAAAGAAGGTAGCTTTCTCTGAGGACACTTGAGATGAATAGTAATAATTATAATTTGTTGAATTATCTATTAAATGTTGACTCTGTCAGCTAGCCTGATATGCAAGTTTATCTCATTAAATCCTTACAGTAACTTATGCAAACTGGGTTGTAAACACAACACAAGGGACTTGGCTTATCTTAGTCCCAGCACTGTGTCCAGAACAGGTCCTTAAACAATAATCGGTGCACCATTATCTCTGTTTTCAGATGAGAACACTAAGAGTAACTTAAGAAGCTTGCTCATGAAGGAGTACACTCTTCCTCGGTAAATTTAACCAGACCAATGACTCTTTGCAATAAACACTTATAAGTAAAGATACATGAGCAAATTTACATTGTGACTCACTGTGTTGCACTACAGCTTCCATGACAAGATTCTCACACACACACACACACACATTTTTTTCTTTTCTTTTTTCTCTTAAATTTTATTGGAGGGTGGTACAAGGTCAGAGGTAGATACGCAGAAACAGGAAATGAATGGGATCAAGATGCATGATGTGAAAGTCACAAAGATCAAAAAAGAAAGTTAGAAAAAAAAAAAAAACAACAACATGGTGGCCCAGAAAGAAGAGACTTAAAAGCAACCATAAGGTTACTTTGAATGCTGAAGCTGCCTCATATCAAATTTCACTTTATACTTCCTTGGTCTTAATACTAAGAATAATTACTGCCAGGGGTACTCTTAGAGGGCCATATTCTTTTCTTCCCAGAAACCCAAAACATCTCACACACAGTCTATTATATCCCTTAATCCTGTTCTGTAGATGACTTTGTTCAGTGAGGTAGATAGCTATGTTATATTAGGGTGGTGACCCTTAATTTTAATGAGGTACACTCCCTTCTAGAATCAGGTGAAAGTTATAGATCAGCTCCATGTCAAAACTTCCAATCCACCGTCATATGCTCAAATACAGAGAAGTCTACCCAAACTGATTCTAGAATCTTCTAACACAGCCATTAACAGGGGTCTCTGGCTCTAGATTAAAGCCTGAGTCATTTCTACACACAACACTGAAATAATAATTCAACAAACATTCAATAAACAACTGGAAATACCTATGCAAAAAAGGCAAGTTTAGTTCTTATCCTTACTGTATATATTATGCAAATTAACTCTAAATGAATTATAGGCTGAAAACTACTATTTATAGTAAAAGTTACTGAATAAAAATCTTTGTAACTGTGGATTAGGCAGATTTGTAGGGCAAAAGGCATGGCCCTACAGTAAGAGAAAAGGAGCATATGGGCTCCATCAAAAATGGACTCTTTGGATGACACTGTTGAGGAAATGAACAGATAAGCCCCACACTTAAAGAACGCATTTACAAAACATCCATCTTTGTCCTCTCAGTTGTCTCATAAGTCCTGTCCAATGATGCCATTTTATTTCATTGTTAACAGATTCATCATAAACTGAAAGGTGTAGCTAGGTCTCATGTAGCTGGTTCTGTATCCAAGACTGAGAAGAGAGCACAGTAGGCAGGCAGCTAAGAGGTGTTAATGTGGGAGACTATGCTGTTACATTGTAAATAACTGTCCCACCCACTGGTGTAATAAAAAGCACTGATTGGCCAAAGGCAGGCAGGAAGTGTGGGCGGGGCTACCAGACTAAGAAAACTCTGAGAACAGGAAGCACAGAGCAGAAGGCCAGAGAGAAGCCGGAAGAAGCAGAGGACAACCATGCTGCTGTGAGAAAAGGTACAGAGCCGCATGGCTGGACAGGATGAGTTGTGGGTTAGATGAAGGGTAGAGAGCTAGCAAGTTATATGCCTGGGCCTTAGGCCGATCAGCCTAAAACTATTGAAAGTGTCTGTATGTTTGTCTCTGTGGGTCTGTGGGTCTGTGGGCATAAACCTTGAGGTAGGCCCGAAAGTCCGGGCCAGAAACCTCTTACAACAGTTATATCTATAGTAAGGTAGTTTGTTCCTGCCCACAGTGGTGAATTCGGGGCAGAAGAGTCTTTTTCCTGGAGCTCTATGCCCAGGAAGAGCAGGAAGCCAGAGGGGGGTTGTGTTCTGTCTAATCCGCAATGTCGGACTATAGAGAAAAATGCTGAGAGATCATTAAGGGTAAAGCTATCTGTAAAGCTCATGAACATGATGGTTGTGAGCTGGCACTTTACAGAAAGCAATTTAAAGAATCTGGAAGAAGGAAAAAAGAAAGGCCTTGAGTCCAGGATGTAGGAGCAGAGTTTCATGCTGCCTACATGATTAGAAAGGCGCCACACCCAGCTGCTGCAGGGAGTCTGACTTGAAAAGCAGGAGCTCACCCTGGTCTGCTCCAGGTCAAGGTAAGACTGAAGAGAGCCAGAGTCCTCAGAGCTGGATGACAGTGCAGGCATGCCCAGAAACACAGAGTGCCTGTGGGGAGGCAACATTCCTCTATTTCCAGGAACGAACATCTCTCCCACTGCTTCAGTTAGAGGCATTGGTAAATGATTACCAATGATGTTCATTTATGGAGCCAGATGCAGCTGAGAGGCTTCCTCAGCACAATATTCAGAGCCATTACCAAGTGGTCAGCGTTGGCATTAGGGACATACCCTATATGGCACAGCAGATGTAAGCCCTGCTGATGAATCCCACATACTTGTCTCTGCTTGACAGTCTTTTAAATCTAGTTTCACCCAGAGGCAGAAGGAGGGGTTAAAGGAGGAATCTGCTGGGATTCTGCCACAATGCTGCCAACATGAGATGGCAGCTGAACTGGAGTAGGCATGGAGAAACAGGGACCAATATCAGGAATTCACAAAGAAAATAGGTTTAATAATTTGGTATGATCACGACATCATCTGCCTATGCTACTTCCACACCTGGCAAACCATTTTCAGGGTTGGCTTTGGTGTACAAGGCTCAATTCATACTAGAGCATCTTCTTCAGGTTTTTCATAGTTTAGCCTATTTTGACCAACAAAGCAGAAGAGAGAAGGCCACTACACAATCAAGTTGTTCTTCTTGTGAAAATCAGGGGATGAGATGAGTGTTTCTAAAGCTGTTGTTAGAGGCTTCCTTCCCCACTAACAAAGCAACAGAGGAGAGATGTTTTTGCCTCATGCTCTCTTGACATGCCTGCCACTGTCCCAGTATCGCCATGGTGACACTGTGTATGTTTGTATGGCTGGAAGGATCCTGGGACAGAAAGCAGAGCCAGGGTGGACCAGAGCAGGGAATCTAGCAGGAATTCCTCTGTTCCTCTGCAGGCAATCAGTTAACAGAGTGCTAATGTGCCCTTCTGAAGTTAGTCATCAGCCCTGTTATTTCCAACCTCTCTAAGAGAAAAAAAAAAATCATAAACCACAACAGCTACTTTTGGGAATGTTCATGAAAATCTATTCTCTTTGGGCAAAGTTACAAGGGCTATGGATTTCTTTCTGAGAATTCCTTACCTTAAAGACCAGCACAGGAAGCCAATAGGTGTGTCACTGGGTAGATGTAGCAGGGACATCAGGATGTGCTGTGAGGTCTTACCTACCGATTCCCCATCTGACACTGCTCACCTGTGCTTCATAGGCTTGGAAGAAAATCTCAAAATATTTGAAAAGGGTCACCTTTCTACATGAGAACTACAGCTCAGGATGTCTCTTGCTGCTAAAAGAGAGCCAGAGGGATTCTTGGGAATTCCTCAAAAAAAGTCAGCTAGCCTTTTAATCATCTCTTTATCTTCTTAATCACATCCTAATGTCTCCCTAAATTCAGGGAGCCACAAGTGAACAGCTTCAAGAATTCCAGCCAGCACGCAGCCTAACAGGAAGCTAATGTGCATATAGACAAAACTTACTTTCGGCAAATTGTGTAGCCATATGTGCATTTAATCAATGTCTGGCACATAGTATGTGCCCCAAAATATTTATTAACAAATGAATAAAAGTTTCATAGATGGGTGGGGCAGTGCCAAGAACATATGGAAAGTGACTCCCACTTACAAGTTTGGTAAGCTTATTTTCATGAGCGAGAAACTGTTGAATTGGATGGAGTCATTAAGCTGACTCTATTTTGAATACCGCAGCCCTTACTCCACAGCACCACCCACTATAAATTCCTTCTCGTAGTAACTTCAGGAGCATGGAGCTCAGATGTAGTTGGTGGTGTATTAATAAATCTCAGTTGGCCGGTAGAGCATGTCTTTCTCACTCTAAGGGCCTGCGATTATTGGCAGATGGTAAAGTGGGGTGAAGGGAAGGCAGACATGAAACAGGCTGAGGAATAATTTAAGGCCTGTGTGAAGATGTGATTCTACTCTCAGTGTCTGGGTGGTAGAGGCAGAAGATCATGAATTCAAGGCCAGCCTGAGCTACATAACAAGAATTTATCTCAAAAATAATAAGCTAATATATAATCAATTTAAACATCATGAGTAATCTTCTCTATGCAATAAAAGTAGTGCACTGGGTAGAAAACACTGCTCCAAAATTTTAGATGCCCCGAAATGCACAGAACAGGGATGTGTATGAGCTTTCACCCTGTACCATTTCCTAAATTTATATGCTGCCTTGCCGATATAAATCCTATATTGATCCCCAAACTGAAGTCACCAAGTGGTCATTTTTCATCTAGAGCAGCAATCCTCAACCAGGGCAGTTTTGTGCCCCCAGGGGATTTTTTATTATCCTGAAGAAGGGAGGGTACTACTAGTATGTTGGTGACTACTGGTATGAAGCTGCTTCACATGTTATCGTGAACAGAAACATCCCACCAAGGTAGAATCCTCCAGCACCAAAGACTTGAGAAACCACAGATGAAGACACATGCAGGTCATGAGGCTTGGGAGCTGGAGAAGGTTTGTCAGCACGAGCAGCAATTTCACTAGGACACAAAGAAAAGCAGAGTAAACATAAATCAGGAGTCAGGCATGGAAGTACATGTGTGTAGACGTCGCAAAACTGAAACAGGATGATTGGGACTTTGATACTACTCTGGGCTACACAGCCTGTTTCAGGCCAGTCTTGGCTCAGTAGAAAAACACTGCCTCAAAAATAAATAAGTAAATAAACATAAAAAGGTCCTTAAGCAGAAGAAACCTCTGAGACCAATAGTTAAAGAAGGCATTTTAAGGACCCTCAAGTAGACATTCTGTGGACCAAATTCATTTGTCAACTCCTGAGTTAAACGCCTTGCTTGATGCATAGTAGCCTGAGCATGTACGGTTGATAGTTCATGTGTCTGAGCCTAAGAGGGTAAAGTAAGGAATATGCTTGTAGATGACCATTGGTACTTACTGCCAAAGCTGTTCATGCCAGTCTTAACGCCACCAAAATTATAGAACTGGGTGCGTAAACTTGTGAAATATTATTTTTAAAAGGAAGTTGCTATTTTTATTCAATTTATCATATTATGATGCAACTTCCTGAAGACTGTTGAAAATCAATAGCCTCCATGTTGCATAAAGGCACACATGAAAACAGCAAAGTAATTCAGCAAAGTGAATTCTTTTTTCTCAAAAAGAGTGTACCAGAACCTAAATCTATCTAATGAATACATATGCCAAAAATTGTGACTTTCTTTTATCTCTGAAGTAGGTAGTGACTGTCTCATCCCATTGGTAGAAGCCAGACTTTGAAAAATCTGCCATGATTATCTAATAAGCTCAAAGGGAAAGAACCCTTGCTGGACTAGCTACCTTTGATAGAGGAAAAATAACATTTCTCACAAAGATGATTCTTGAAAATAAAATGCCATTAAGTCAGATAGAGACAGAACAGCTCTTAATATTTGGGGTAGAACAAAGTTTTTAAATTCAAGAGCATTTATGCATTTACAATGCTTCATGGATGTCATCAAGTCCTCAAACCACTTTTTAAAGAACTATAACTGGAAATCATAAATGTTCCTTTATTGGGGTGGTTTATGCAGAAAAAAGATGACTCCAAACCCCAATCAACCCTCATGCCAAGGAAAGGTCTTGGCTCCATTCCAAAACAATGAATTAAAATACATTCAAAATGTATTTTCCATGTTTTGAGTTAAAGTAAAATATGTATCACATGTATATTTACATTTTTATGATTCCTTGTACTATCCAACTTTTTGGTTAGCCTTATCAGGTATGACAGCCTCTACCATGTCTAAGTATGACTGCCACAATGAGCATGCAGAAGACATGAAAATAAGCATAAAAAACAAAAGGTGAGCTGGGGTCGAACTATGAAAAGTGTTTGAACCCATGATATATTTAAGATGGAGTAAGTAATAGAAGCCATTAGAACTTTTTAAACAAGGGAGTAATTTGACCATGTAATGTACTTGGCAACATAGTAGCCCTGCTCCACAGCAAAGCACGGATTGTAGGAAACCAACCCTGCAGGTCCAGCTAGGGATGTCTTGCCACAAGCCAAGTTCCTGTGATTACTGAATAAAAGAATATTCTTAGGGATACAAGGGTAGGAATGGGTCCAAGACATAGTTATGAACAAGTATCCGCATATCTCAGTTACTGATCAGCATATAAAGGAAAGACTGGCCACAGACCACATGTTCTGGGCTGTGAGATGACTTATTTGTGGTGATAGCTCTGAAGTGGAAGACAAAACAGAGGGCTAGGATAGGAAGATGGCGAGGCAAATGTGAATATGTTTAGCCTTGTTATCCTGTGAGACATATGTCCTAAGGAATAGGATTGAATTCATAAATGCAGTGCTAAAAGAAAGCCTTATGAAAAGAGCTGTGAGTGGCCATTCTGCAGGAAAAATAAATAAATTCATAAAAGCAAATCAAAGTGTCTTGGTAGAAGTACACAAGGAAAAGTTGGTCTAAGAGAATATATTTAAAATGAATCAATTAAAGAACATCTCAACAGAAAAAAATGTACAATACAAAATAACAAAACAAAAAATTCTTAGGAGAAAAATAAATAATGAAAAAGTTCTTACTATCTTTACTAGTCAAGAAACTGCAATTGACTTTCTATAATGAGATCACTTTTATGCCACAGGATAGGCAAAACATTAATGTTTTATAACACAAGTCAAATAAGAACTTGAAAGGGTTATGTTAATGGTGACTCTGAACACTGGAATAATTGATTTGGAAAGTATTTTAGCATTATCTTGCAATGGATATCCAATAACTACTATTCTAGGTGTACAGTCTAAGAAACTAATATGTGTGCCATAAGATACATTCAGAAGTAATTTTAATAACATTGTTATCCAAATAAAAAATAAGCAGAGAGGGGCTGGAGAGGTGGCTCAGGAGTCCAGAGCCTAAGTGTTGATTCCCAGCACCTCCTTGATGGCTCAAAGATGTCTTTAACTCCTGGTCCAGGAGGTATCAAGTGCCCTCTTCTGACTCCATAATAACTGCATGCACATGTCACACAGACACATATGCAGGCACTTGTAAACATAAAATTTAAAAATAAAACTTAAATTAAAATCATAAAGAAATGGAGGCACAATGGAGCTAAAGGACACCATAGTAAAATGGAACTAACAAACGTCTACAGGACACTCTACTTTAGCACTAGAAAATGCTAATTTTCAACAGTAACTTTGTCCCAAAATATATCACATACTAGGACCCAAAGCAAATCTTAACAAATATTAAGAAATTAAATTATACCCTATATTCTACCACAAAGGAATAATACTAGCTATCACCAACAAGAATATGGCATAAAGTACACCAACTCATGAATATTAAACAAGCCATTGAACAATGAGCGGGCCATTAAAAATAGCAAAAAGTAAACCCAAAATTCCCAGAATGTAATGAAAATATGGAATACAAACATCTTCTATATACAGTGAATACCAGAGACGAAAGCTTATGGCACTATACACTCATATAAAAACATCAAAGATAACTCAAATAACTTAATAATACACCTTATTGGGAAAATAAGAACAAATCAAACCCAGAAGCAGTAGGTGAGGAGAAATAATTAAAACTGGAGCAGAAACTAAAGAAGTAGAAACAGCAACCAAAAAATACAAAGGAATCAATGGAATCATGATCTGGTTCTTAGAAGAGGCAAACAAAATTAGCAACTTTCATCCGAGTTAAAACAAAGGAAGAAAATACCTAAATTAATACAACTAGATTTGAAAATGAGACATTACTACAGATACTAGTAAGGTTCAGAAAGCCATGATGACATTTCTCAGCCTACATTGCACTAAATTGGAAAACCATGAAAGAAATGAATTAACTTCTAGATTCACAAGACCTACCAAAATTAAACTACAATGAAATAATTAAGTATATCTATATAATCAGCAACAAGATTGAAGCAATTTTTTTTTTTAAAAAATCTGTTAACTGAAATTATTAAATAAATAAATACAGACCCTGATGACTTCACTGTAGAACATTCAAAGAACTATCCCCTATACTATTCACATCAAAAGGAAAGGTCAATAAAATTCTGGATAGTGATTGTCTCTGGTGGAAGATGGAAGCCAGAGGGGAAGACAGGGGCACTCTTACAATACACATATTGCAAAGAAGATACTTGTTCTTTGGTTCAGTCGGCGCAAATTATAGTATCACATATTATCAGCTACATTGGTGTATTAATCAGGGTTTTTTATAACAGAACTAATAAAATATATGGGGTTTATTACATTGGCTTACAGACAGTGGTCCAGCTAGTCCAACAACAGCATAGAAAGTATAAGAATCCAGACATTGTTCAGTCCACAGGTCCGGATGCCTCAGTTGGTTTCCAGTATACATCAGAGTCCTCGATAAGTAAGCCCTATGACCCAGGAGCAACTTGTACCAGCAAGAGCAAGGTGACACAGAGCAGTGCTTTCTTCCTCCATGTCCATCATCGAGGCTGCCACGAGAAGGTGTGGCCTGCATTTAAGGTGGAGAGCCCTACCTCAAAAAATCCAGATTTATAGTGGCTCTTCCCCCTCAAATGAGCCAATCAAGAAAAATCCCTCAGATGTGACCAGATTTTTGGCCACTTGTAATTATAGATATAGTCAAGTTGATAACCATGTGTAGCCATCACATAAGTTTTTTTAAACCACATTACAATTAACAAAAACATGTAAAATGCCCTTAGACATATATATGTGTGTGTGTGTGTTTATGTGTAATATATCATATAATCTATATTATAAATCAGAGTTCTGGATTCTAGATTGATAAAATAGTTTTTATAAAATGTTTTAGGTCTTGAATTTGCTTTACTACAGGTTCAAATCCGTATCTCAGCTATAGGACACAGAAGACCAAAGAGTGTGCTTTTTGGGAATGATAAAATTACCTGTGGTTTCATCTTACTCTCTTCCCATCTCTTTCTATCTCATTCAATTGTTAATTTTCATTGCTTTGCACTATGTACATCTGTGAGCCATCTCGTACGTTCTTTGTGGAATAAGGTGGGGCAAAAATAACCAAAATCAAAATACTATATGCCATGAGAGCAGAAAATATTAAATTTCATATTTTCCCATTCATGCCTCCTTTTCTTTGGCTGGAACTATGCTGGAAAGCCTTTGAAGACTTCCTGCCAGCCAGAAGGTGGAGGTGGCCAGACAAGGCCATTGGAGCCTCTCAGAACCAGTTCTGATAGGCAGTACTGGTAGCCATAGAGGTCTGAATTCTAAGCCTGGTCTTGAGAAAAATCAAGTTGTCAGAGGCCTTGCACTATGAGCTTTTCCAAGTCCCTGAACTAATGCCTTAAATCATCCCTCAGCCCTCCAGACTTTGGGGACAATGGGCCTCCTTTGGTTTATACCCTCACATATTACCCACCATTCCCCATGAAGTAAACGTTCTTCCTGAATGGGCAGAGATGCTAATTCCACAGAAAGAAGGACCATTTGATTAAAACACCATTCTCATAAAGATACAACCCTGTTTCTATCATGATTGATCTTGCTTACATTTTGCCCAACATTGTGGGGGGGTGCACAAGAAAGATTTCTCCATTCCAGAAATAATCAGGACAATTGGTTTCTGGCTCTCTGTTAAGGAGATAAAATTAAATAAATCACAACTCTGGGCCCTGATCCAGCTGTGCAGGCTCCCCAGCCAGGGGACTACAGAACATAAACTAGGCATTAGAGACTCATTATGGAGAAAGAATATACTTTTAAGCTCAATGGGAGGAGGTAATTGAAGCAGCCATTGGCCCTTTCCCACCACCCATGTTCTCTCTGGGTCACTAGATAGCAATGACCTTAACCATTCTTAACCATCTTCTTAACCATTGCATCCCATGAGAGATTTCTACCACCAGACTGTCTACAAAATAGTCTTAGATGATGAGAAAAAAGAGAAGGGGGAAAGAAAAGGGAAAGGAGAGGAGAAACAGGAAGAGTTAAAGAGGAAGAAACCCACTTCCTCATACAATGGCCATAGCTGTGGCACGATACAGCCTGTTCTTTAGCAGCTGTGCTTAATGCTGAGTACCCAAATTGTACTGTGGGATCACAGACACACCCCCACCTATCCACCCTCTCTCTGGCCCAGGAATTTCCATAATGAAGGAAAGGGGAAGCAGACTTACTCAGCTCTCCATACAGTCATTTTGTTAACCACTATCTTTTCCCATTGTCTTAATTACTTTTCTGTTGATGTGATAAAACACTGTGACCGAGGCAAATTATAAAAGGAAGTGCTTATTTGGGCTTACAATTTCAGAGGGTTAGAGTCCATGATGGCAGAGTGAAGGGACAATCTAGAGCTCACATCTTGATGCACAAGCATGAGGAAGGGAGGGGGAGGGAGGAAGGGAGGGAGGCAGGGACACAGGGAGGCAGGGAGGGAGGGAGGCAGGGAGGGAGGCAGGGAGGGGGAGGGAGGGAGGGAGGGAGGCAGGGACACAGGGAGGCAGGGAGGGAGGGAGGGAGGGAGGCAGGGAGGGAGGCAGGGACACAGGGAGGCAGGGAGGGAGGGAGGCAGGGAGGGAGGGAGGGAGGGAGAGAGGGAGAGAGGGAGGGGGGCAGGGAGGGAGGCAGGGAGGGAGGGAGGGAGGGAGGCAGGGACACAGGGAGGGAGGCAGGGACACAGGGAGGCAGGGAGGGAGGGAGGCAGGGAGGGAGGGAGGCAGGGAGGCAGGGAGGGAGGGAGGGAGAGAGGGAGAGAGGGAGGGGGCCAGGGAGGGAGGCAGGGAGGGAGGGAGGGAGGCAGGGAGGGAGGCAGGGACACAGGGAGGCAGGGAGGGAGGGAGGCAGGGAGGGAGGCAGGGAGGGAGGGAGGCAGGGAGGCAGGGAGGGAGGCAGAGAGGCAGGGAGGGAGGCAGGGAGGCAGGGAGGGAGGCAGAGAGGCAGGGAGGGAGGTAGGGAGGGAGGCAGGGAATGACAGGAGTCATTTGAAACCTCCAAGCCCACCCTCAGGGACACATCTTCAACATGGCCATGCCCCCAGCCCTTCACAAACAATTCCATCCATCAAGTATCAAGTGTTCAAACATGTAATCCCATAGGAGCCATTCTGATTCAAACCACCACACCCATGCTCTCTCAAGCAATGTTTTTATTGTTTGGGGTTTATAAAAACCTATGCTCAAAGGCACCTGCAGCTTCATCTGTGGAAAAAAATAAGTTCATGAGTAAAAGAACATCTTTGGGAAGGATTTCAGTCATCTGTATGCAGAGAAAGCCATTTAGCCAATGTGTGTAAAACTTCACCCATTTCTGAGCACTGACCAAGGCATTGTAATTGAGAGACACCAGAGTCACACCTGATGCTGCAGGGAAAAATCTAGGTTGAGAAGAATTCGGTCACCAAACGCAGTGTGTCCTCAGGACCAGATCCCAAATTTGCCTATTTAAAAGCCACTGGAGGAATTTCTTAGGTCATGACATGTCAGTCAGATGGACTAGAAATATTAGCCCCCTATAACATCCCTTCAAAGTCAGCTCCTGATGTACTGGGAGAAAGGAAGCCAAAGAAATGGCCATAAGACTATTTCCTGCTTGAGAACATCTCAGAGGTAGTCAAGGCTCTCTAGTAAATACAGGGTAGCACATAGCCCCACCCTGGATGGAGAGAAACAAATGTTCACATGGGGTCCCTGAGCTCTGTCCCTGCCTACATCTAAGACTTTCCTCCTCCTTGACTTTTACTGATATACAACAATTGTAATTTCTAGCATCTAGGAAAATCTTTATTGAAAACGCAATTCCCCTCTGTTGGCTCTGACCCAGATTCTCCCTCTCTGCCTGGGGCCTTCTCCGAGGCAGTCTGCCGGGCTCTTTCATTTGGCTGGTCCCCCAAGTCGCCCCAGACACATCACACAGAGGGGTTTCCATGCCTTACTAGTCCTACCGGCACGTACAGTCAGACCCTTGCTCTCCAAGTTGTTTTAATAAAGTTGAGAAACGATATGTATAGGTAAGCAATTTTTAACCATCAATAGCCCTGTAAGGAGCCCTGCTGAACTATTCTGGGACATCTCACTGATGTCTGGTCTAAGCTTTAAACTGCATTTGCTGAACGTGAGCTTTTCCCTAGGAGGGCGTCACCAAAGTCTATTTCATGGAACACTAGCTTGACAACGTGTTCCTAAAACATACGAGTCCGTGATTTGAATGTACATATTCTCTTGAGTTTCTTCTCATGATTGTCCATATCTAACCCCTCAAAAACCTGTTTTTTTTCTATTGGATTTCACCTTTTTCTATCAGCATCTAGAAGCATAAAGGCTTTGGAGAAAACATTTTGGATGCGCTTGTTCTAAACTTATTTTTGGAAAAAAAAATGCCGAAGAATTGGAAAATTCAGCTGAGTGTGGTGGTGTAAGCTGTTAATCCTAGCACTTAGCAGATTAGTGAGCTTGAGGCCAGCCTGGTTAATACAGTGAACTGTAAGCCAGCAAGGCAAAAAGAAAAATTTAAATCTGTTTCTTTAAAAAAAAATAATTGCAATAAATAAATGCCAAGTTTAATACATTTTTGTGAGCTTTAAAAGCTCAGTTCACTCTTTTAAGCACATATAGGCATTGTATCACATTGCTAGAGCACTACTTAGCAAGCAAGCACTCTTTGTGCAAACTGTGTCCCACACTTTCTTATTCTCCATGATGATGGATGCTCATATAACTGAATTTGGAGGAGGGGGTTCACAAAAGAAATCTGATGTGTGATGTTGCAAACATGTGAAGGGCAAAAAACTAACTCAGAATCAAAGATGGTGAATCTGAGCACTTTATGGCATCACTCACGCCTGCTTCACTGCACAACCTCACTGCAGCCTTGGTTCTGAAAACCCAAATACTTAGCATCAGGTGAACTTCCATCCTTTACAGCAAGTGGTACCTGAAATGCCTTGCCCAAACTCAAGAGTTCTGAGTATTATGAATTACGGTGTTTTTTTTTTTTTTTTCTATACATATCAAGTTTTCTTCTCTTACAAAAATAATGCTTGAGAAAAAAGTGTGTGAAGTTGGGGAGACTTAATATTTCTCTTCTGTCAACCCTCAGAATATAAAGTATCAATTTAATATATCCTAATTATACTGTTAGACTGTTTGACTTTTAAAATCCATGTGGGTTGTTGACTTGAGCTGTATTTAAAAGAAAAAGTTGTTACATGGATTTTGGCTTAGGATTCTGACAAAATTTCCAATAATTGATGAAATGACTCAGAATGTACTTTGTTGTTTTATACTATGTATTTATGAGAAGCTGCTGTCTCGGTGATGACTATTATAAAATCAAAATAACTATGAACTCTGAAAAATGTTGACAGAGCTTGGCATTTTCCAGTGGCAAATATTTAGCCAAGACTTGAATGCTCATTTAAAACGAAAGGTTTACATTTATTTCATTAGTGTGCAAATTTG
The DNA here is from genome assembly GCA_033318265.1 of Phyllotis vaccarum. Lineage (NCBI taxonomy): Eukaryota > Metazoa > Chordata > Mammalia > Rodentia > Cricetidae > Phyllotis > Phyllotis vaccarum. The sequence continues at coordinate 99,305,033 of JARWLC010000012.1, read as the reverse complement.
ATTCTGCCTTCAATAAATAGTAAAAAATGTATTGAAAAGCAAATAGTTGCTTAAAATAAATTTATTTGTGATCTATTACTAGTAAATGCTTAACTTGCATACTTCTTTTATATACCTATGTACCGGGGGGGGGGGGGGAGTGTCACACAAAAAAGTCACAGGTGAAAAAGTGTCACGCATAGAAGTTTGAAAATACCTGTTATCCCACCTCGACTATCCATCAGCCTGGCCCCAGAAGATTTACCTGAGTTCTTCCCTGAACTACGGTTTCAAGACAGACAGGATTTCTTACTCTGTACTTGGTACCACTTTTTCCCCCCTCCAAATATTTGACTTTTCCCATTCCATCCTATGAGCCATACTGAGATCCTTCTAGACAATATATGGCTAAAACAAACAAAAAAATATCAAATACTAATGGGGAAGAGAAATAGAATCATTAATGCTTTAGTAGTGGACATGTGAAATGTAAGCCACTTGAGGAAATGATTTGGCAGTTTTATATAAAACTAAATATTTGACTGCCGCACAACCTAGCGATTGCACTCTTGGGCAAAATTCCACATAAAGGAAATCTTCAGTTCACATTCAAAATATGTACTCAAATGTGCATAACAGCTTTATTTGTAATATCCCATGATATTTTCTGAATTTTTATGCCCTGTAAATATTCATATTTTGAAATCCTAATCTCCATGGTGATAGTGTTAGGAAGTAGGGTCGTTAGGATGTGATTAGATCATAAGGGCATAACCTTCATAAACAGAATCTGCGTCATTATGAAAAAAGCCCAAGGGAGGTCCTCCATGCTTCCTATCATATGAAGACACAGCAAGAAAATGGCCATGCATGAACCAGAAAGCCAGCCCTCACCAGACACCAAAATTGCCAATGCCTAGAGGATTTCTCAGCTTCTGGAACTGTGAAATATATCTCTGTTGTTTCTAAGCCATCTGGTTAGCAATACTTAGTTATACCAAACCCAAAGGAATAGATCCTATCACTGAGAACAACTGACATGCCCTAAATCAGTGAAAAGTAATAAACTATTTATGTATACAAGTTGGACAGGTAACAAGAGAACTGTAGTGAGGATAAAGTCAATCAAAAAATATCACGTATCTGATTCCATAACACTCTTGAAATGATGAAATCACAGAAATGAAGACAAGGTTAGTAATTACTGAGGCTTGGGGTAAGACTGAGAGGAAGCAGGTGTAGTTAATTTAAAGGAGAAGCAGAGAATCTCACGGTGATGGGGGAGTTCAAATGTTGACTATAACGGTGGATGCTGCTTACTGTACATATGATAAAATCATGTAGAAGTGCACACAACAAATGAATACAGACAGAAAGGGAAATCCAAAAAATACCAATAGCTTTTGTCAATGCCAATGTCTTTCTTGAAAAAACTGGACAAAGAATACATAAAATAATATGGCCACATTAGACAGGTTATTGTAAAAATTTCAGTGTGGTCAATGAACTCTGATGCTTTCAAAAAAGACAAAATGATATTTCACAAGATACTACTGATAGTCTGCTTTTCTCTGTTGGAAAGAAGGCAAGAAATAATATTAATTTTAATGAAAAGGTGAAAATTAGATGGGAAAATATTTTCCAACAAGAGTTTCTAGATAGTGGAGTTCCATGTGAGCTCTGATTGGTACTCAGCTAAGTCCTTACAAAGACACTAAAGAGTTCTAAAATGCTCTCTCCACTGGTTTTTTATTTCCTATGATCTTCCATCAAAATTCTTACTACATTTGCTTCCTAGGACTCTAGTTCTACCACTTCAGTGTGAGCAAGAGCAGGGCCTGGGCTCCTTTTCTATACACTGTGATTTGAAATGTGTTCCAGATGTGACCTGAGCCATAGCAGGGCCCCTTTATTCTTCTGCCTCTCCTACCATTATTTTATGAATGATCAGTGCCCTCAGCGTCATTATTTGATGCATTTTGTCTAGTTGTTTAGTTGTGTTGATGTGAGACTGAATCAGATCCCTTTTGCTAAGTTTGGGGAGAAGAGAGAAAACTTTAATAGGTACCTTTTATGTCTCAATTTTCAAAGAACTTCCAGTTTATGTCTGGGACTGCAGTACATCATAGAGTCCTGATGGTTTGTTTTTTTCCTTGAGGGTAATTATAAAAATTATGTATGTGTGTGTGTGTGTGTGTGTGTGTGTGTGTGTGTGTGTGTGTGTAGTATATCACTGAGGTGACTTACACTTTGAGGTTTCCTTTCTTCACATTAGGGAAGCTAATGGAAGATAACCAGAATTGGCATTGATTGTTCCAAGGATTAGAAATAGAACCACCCAGAATAACCATTAGAAGTAAGAGTTACTGTAGGGTGATGCTTTTAGGTTCCTTAGAGTAGGAAAGAGCCTGGTGTTCTTCTGTCCACTCATATGGTATTATTCCTTAAGGACCAATCCAGAGAGCCTCTACCAACGTAGAAATATCGTAGAAATATCCATATCCTGGCAAGAGATTCAACTACCAAGCTTTTCTTAAACCAATAACTTCAGCTAACATGCAACTTAAAGAGGGAATTAGTAGATGACCAAGAGTTACTCATGGAACCACATGTGCCCCCATTGATGGTCTGTAGGCTAAGAAACCTAAAATCAGGGAACATCTAAACTGAGGGTTTGGCTCAGTTTGTATAGAGCTTTTGCTTGTTTTGGGTTTTGTTTTTGCATGGACCCTAGATTCAAATCTTCTGAGCTAGAAAAAAAAATTAATGAATTTCTGTGTTCAACTATTTAGTGTTTTATGAGATCAAGACCTAAGAGAGAATCCAGAGTGTGGATTGGAGTGTTTTTCTAGAGTGAAAGTTTGAGGGATCCCAGCTTAAGAAATCTGAAAAAGAAATGCACGTGCATGAAAGTGATACTGATACCAGGACAGCTAGCTCAGAGAAAGAGGTACACAGTCAGATTTCCATCACCGTGACAATGTACATCACAGTCAAATTATAGGAAAGAAGGATTCAATCTTCCTCACAGTTGGGGGTTTTCATCCAAGGGTGATTTGGCTTCTTTCTCACTTTGAGGCTATGTCAAGAAGTACATGGTAGATGAGGTCTGTTCACATCCCAATGGCTGGGGAAGAGAGAGAGGAAAGAGCTGGTCTGTTTGAAGGGTAAGCCCCTGTGACCTAATTTCTTCTCACTAGACCCCACCTCAAAAGACTCTACCATTTGCCAGTAGTATCATAGGCTGAGGAACAAACCAACATGTGGGTATGAGGAGAACATTCCAGACACAAAGTAGATCACACATATTCTTTGGAAAGGTCTAATATCTGAAGTTTCTGTCTTACGGTAGCCAAATAGAAAACCAAACCAAAGGATAAATTCAGCCTTTGTCCATATTGTGGGGACTTTTCCTTGACAGTGTACCCTAAACCTGGCCACAGAGAACCCTACAAGTAGCAAAGCCCACTGCCTCATTATGGAAAGACGGATGTTTCTCTGTGTTGTTCTCTGGGATTCAGTAGAGAACCGTTATCAACAGCTTAGTTTCTGAAAGGTCTGTGAGACCATATGTCCTTGGTCTTAGCCTTCTGCTATACCATCTCCTGAGGCTGTGCCAGTGTTAGATGCTAGACAGACAGTAGCAGGTTTATAGGCTATTGGGGATAGACTAGGTTAGGACTGGAATTAGGGTTAGGTTAAAATGATTGATTGACTGATTGATTGATTGATTGATTGATTGATTGTACATCCTGGTTGCAATTTCCCCTCCCTCCTCTCCTTCTAGTCCCTCCCCCAAACACCCTCCTCTTTTCCTGCCACCCAATCCACTCCTCCTCCATTTCTGTTCAGGAAAGGTCAGATCTCCCAGGAGTATCAAAAAAACATGACATATCAAGTCACAATGAGACTAAAGCCTCACACTGGGGATATACACACATATGTATAAATAAAAAATTAAAACTAAAAAAATTCCCCAAGTTAGAAATGTCAAATGTTGACGAGCATATGGCACAATCAGAAGTGTTTACATTTTTTATCAATGGGAGTGGAAAGTTGTTAGGAACATAAGTGAAACCATTTTGTGTGGCTTGGAATAATGTAAGGTTTGCAAGATAGGAGCCAGCCACCAGGCAGGTCTGATTTTTGCCAAGCCTAAGGCAAGCTTTAATATGCTAATAAACAAACCCAGGGTGGCATTGCTGGGTCAGTGAACCAACCCTAAGCTGTGAACTCTAATCATTTAGCCCACAACTAATGTCCATTGGAGTAATTCAGAAACTAGAATTTCAGAGATGGTCCTTAGTGTTGTACTGCCATGTTCCCAAGACATCTGTGCTTAAAACCTATTGGTACAAGGACTTCAAGACTGGCCATTGTGTGGCTCTGCCTTCAGCAGTCCTTGAAAAATGCCTGATGCCATCCATCGCTGAGTTTACCCATACCTCTTATCAGCACTAGCAACTGGCCCATGCTCTCAAGGACCTTCTGAGACCTCCAATAGTGGCATCCTCCAGGCATGCCATTGTTGAAGGACATCATAGTGAATACGGATCAAGCCTGGAGAAGATTTCTCAGAGAAACCCTGCAGCAGTCTGTAGTGGATTTATGATGTTACATTGTAAATAATTGTCCCGCCTATGAGTTTAATAAAAAGCGCTGATTGGTCAAAGGCAGACATGAAGTGTGGGCAGGGCTACCAGACTAAGAAAACTCTGGGAACAGGAAGAACAGAGCAGAATGCCAGAGAGAAGCCAGAAAAACAGAGGGCAACTATGCTGCTCTGAGAAAAGGTACCGAGCCACATGGCTGAACAGGGTAAGAGTCATGGGTTAGATTAAGGGTAAAGAGTTAGCAAGTTATATGGCTTGGCCGTAGGCTGATCAGCCTAAAATTAATGTAAGCATCTGTGTGTCTCTGTGGGACTGTGGGACTGTGGGTCTGCGAGATCCAACCTTGAGGCTAGGCTCAAAAGTCCAGGCCAGAAACCTCATACTACAGCAGTCTCTGCCTGGTCAATCACTGCTGCTTGGCGGGATGTCTGTTGACATATTACCATAACCTTCATAATAACATGGTATTATAAGGAACATTTTTGTGAATAAACTATGCATATTCAAAAAGAAAAAAAAAGCAGTTTAGCTTCTCTTAAATGCTCGACCATTGATATCTGCCAGCAATAAAGTGTTCATAAGTTTGGATATTTCAGAGAGATATTGTAAATCCAAATGGCTCAATTGCTTTGTAGGTTATAGGATACTGTTGCTGTAGGGCCCTGTCCCCCTGAGTTAATGCAGGACCTTAACTGCTAATGACATATGTTAATTGTGTTAAGAAGTTGGAAACATGGTCTAATTGTTAAAATGGGACAATGGGAGATCATTAAGCCTAGGCAGAGTCTTCATAGTGGAGATGCCATATTAGCTTCTAGGTGTTTTATAATGAGAGGGGGGGGGCAGGAGTGAGGGACAGAAAAGCAAAGGGACCAATTGTTACCAAGATAGATATGTACTTCATAGTCTATTGGGTCTTCCTGGGACTTTGCCATCAAAAATGTCATCAACAGATGCAAACCCTCTCGGTCCAAAACTTTGATCTAAGTAAACTTTTCTTTGTAAGATTAGCTTGCTCCGGGCAGTGCATTATAGCAATGTAACAGTGAACTAATATGAGGGCGTCTTGAAGTAAAAGGGTAGCCTTTACTAGCAGCTAGACTAACTTTATTGGATATTTTTCCCAAAATAGCCCATAGATTCTGATAAGATAAAGATTCTACGTTCTATTCATAGCAACAGTCTCAGTTCTTTGGGGTTTTTTCCCCCCATGTCTGGCATTTTAGAGGCACTGAGGAATGTTAGCTGGTGAGAAAACCTCAGAGAAGCTTTTGTTCCCTCTAACAAATCTCCACTGTGATCAAAACAGGGACAGAATATGAAACCCAGCCTTAGCATTGTGGTTCTAGTCCATCTACCCCTCCTGCTGGGCTTTAGGAAACAGAACTGAAGGGAGATGACCCTTAGCACCATTTAGGAACCCTTCCCAGCACATCGCTGTGTGTCTCTGCCAAACCCTAAAGCCTCACGCCTCCTCTTAGCTCAGTAACATCTGTGTGTTCCTCAAGTCCATTCCCAGATTTGATAAATATAGACTGCTGAGCAGAGCGAGACAGCTCTAGGAAACGAGAGTGGGGATAATGGGTCCCCATGCCCTAGAAATCTGGCACCGCTGGACTGAGCTAAATTAGGTGCAAAGGAGCCATCTGGTCAATTTAATTTTAATCCCATCAAGTTTTTGAAAAACATTTGCCAGTGGATCAGGAGTGAAGGGAAAATTTAAAAATAGTATAATTAGATGTGATGCCAACAAGTCATGTCACCAGCCACCCAAAAGCAAGCAAAGAAAACAAAGTGGAAATTGCAAACATGATTAAATGAATACACCAAGATAAATAATAACAAACCCAAGCAGGCTTTGGCCTCAGCCCTTACATCTTTCTCAGCAGTTCCTTGCCCTCCATGTGCAGGGCTGCTTGGCAGGCTGGGGCTGACTGGCTAGGTTCAGCAGTGCCCAGGAATGTGTAAGGGAAGAACAGCCAGACACTGCTGCCCAGGCAAGCTGTCTCCAAGAGGCTGGATATGGTAGGACTAATTAGGGCAAGTACCTTGAACACACCAGGTAACCTGACCTCCGAGAGGCAGATGTGCACCACTGCTCACTAGGAAAAGAAAAGCAGCCTACAGATATATTTCTAGGTTGGAGCTTGTCTGCATGAATCAGTCCATACCTAGGAACTGCTATTCAGAAAGCACCTTACCCACTTAACTCTCTGGTTCTTTGTAGATACCAGATTCCCTAATTTAGTGGGGATTTACAAGAAATCTTAAAATTCCAGTGCTAGAATATTTCATTCCAAGTCATTCCCAGAGGCCCCAGATCAGACCTCCAAATATAACAGCTTAAAAGAGGGACTGTCTCGATTTGGCTTTGTTAAAAACTCCATCCAGAAGCACATTTAAGACCAAAACTACCAGTACACCAGGAAGTTAGCACCTTCTCTCTGATGTGACCTGTTCTGTATTTTGCCAGATGTGTGCATGTCCCTATGTGAAGAACTGTGTCCACATGGCAGCAGTGCTTGATGTCACAAAGTGTGCCCAGCTCACAGCCTACAGGCCTTGGTCTGTGCCTCAGTCTACCACTTTCTGACTACAATCATGGCACATGACAGAGAGTCTACAACACACAACTTTCTCAGGGGTAAAAGAGGTTCTAATGTCCTGTCCTCATAAATTTGACACCTGAATGTTAATACAAGGCCCTTGAAAGCTTACTGGAAATATTCTGAGATGGACACGTGGCAACGAGTATACCCAGACTTGGAATTATGCAAAAGGTTTGTTTTCCAAAATTCTCCATGAGTTCCTCAGTTCTCTGAGCCCCTGCTGCTTCTCTTGTTAAATGGCAGCATGAAAGCAGTTTACCGGAGAGCCTTTCCAATACTGACAGATATTGCACACAAGGAAACTAATCATGGGAAGGCTGACATAGGACTTAAGAAGACTGACCAAGACTGACCATGGCACAGATCTCCATGTTCTAAAGAGAGCCCGGCACGCCTCAACCCACAGGCCAGATCCAGTCTGCTTCTGTGAATAAAGTGTTATTAACAACACAGCTGTGCTCATCCATCGCTGTGGCCTACAGCTACACTCGTGGCAACTGAGCAGTTTTGAACAAAGCCAAATGGAGACAAAGCCTGGCTTATTTACTGTCTTGTTTTTATGAAAAGCTTGCCATCCGTTAATCTAGACTGTCCCCAGAGGATTTTAACAACAACAACAAACAAAAGAAAAATCAAAGAGGACTTTAATAAAATTATTTTTTTAATAAAGCTTTAAAAACTAATTAATAATCTGGTAAATGTTTATGCCTTTACATTGTGATAAACCACTTGAATTCTCTACCACAAGACAATATTATAAAAACGATAAATTTTACAATCTGGGAAATGCCATGAATTTCTTCAAATCTTTTTGTTTGATTTTATTTTGGTTTGGTTTGTTTCTTTTTCTTCTCAAGAAAAACCTTGTTCAACATTCATGGCTTTTTATTCATTTATTTTTTATTTTATATGGATATTTTGCCTACATGTATGCCACATGCATGCTTGGCGCCCACAAAAGCCCAGAAGAAGACATTAGGTGCTCTGGAACTGGAGTTATGGACAGAGGTGAGCCACCATGTGGGTGCTGGGACTTGAACCTGGGTCCTCATCAAGAGCGATCAGGGTTCCTAACTACCGAGCCATTGCTCCAGCTCCCTTTATATTGTTTTTATCATCCTGAAATCATTTTTGGCCACATGTTAGGTTTATGAAAGAAATACAAACTTTTGAAGGGACTGAATCCTTACCACTCAGTACAAACCAACCATGTTCTCTGAGAGAGGCGCCTCAGCCCTTTCTGCCTTGTACCACTCCTTTCATGGGGTGCACAAAACTCCCCTTTCCCCACAGCCGCTCTGTCTTCCCCAAACCCAGAAAAATCCATGACCCATAGCTGGACCGAAAGAAGAGACTGAATTCATAAAATGTCTGAAGCTCTAATATTTGCAAAGTGCAAAACTACTCTTGAGAAGTACATCTTCACGACCCTGTGGAGGAAGATGAATCCCTGAGAAAAGCTGGACCATTTCCTTCCTATTAAGCACTATAACTCTGGCCACACAGAATGTGAACCCAGAAAACCACCAGAAGGGAGAAGAAATGAGGAAGCCAGAAGCAAAAGTGCCACCATGCAGGTTAGACTCTGGGGGCCAGCATGAAATTATTTACTCTATGAATATGGGGGACATTTACACATGAACACACGTGTGTGCCTTTGCTCCTACAGGAACCTTTTATTTATAGTTATCTGTTATCACACACCCAGCCATCCAATTTTTTTAATCTCTTGAAGTTATAAAGAATTGAGTTCAACTAATCAGTCTTCCCTCGCTTCTTCTGTCATACATACAATTATAATCAATGGGAGTATCAGCCACTTGTTGGCTTGTAAAATTGACCATTCATCTGCTTAGTTAGTGATTTCTGTGGACTAAGTTACATGTCTAGCATGTTTCATGGTAGAAGAAGGTTTCCAGTAACAAGAGAAGGCAAACTCCCAGGGCATAAACATATTCATGCTTCATTTCATGTTACATTTGCTAATGTTGAGTTACCAAAGCAAATTTCCCAGTGTTTGTTACTATAACAAATAGCTAAGATAATCAACTTTAAAAACATAAAGGGTTGTTTTGGTTTATAGTTCTGAGGTTGCTGTCCATGATCTGTTGACTCTTGTTCTTTAGACATGTATGTGGTAGCACATAATGGCAGAAGCCCATGGCAATGAAAAAGCCACTTATCTCATTGCCAGGGAACAAATGGAAAGCAGAGGAACATGAGTCTTTGGGGGACATTCCAGATCCAAGCTGTAGCATCTGGCCAAACCCTGACTGAAGGAGTGAAAAAGGTAATGCAGCAGAATGTACTATCATCAGGATGTGCATCTAGACACAGGAAAACTCTCAGCTTTCACAGGGATCCATACCACCTAAGTTCCCAGAGGATGAACTCAGGACTGGAGGATCTGCAGTTTGCTGAGCTGGGAGGCCTTTAGGTAAAGTCACTGAGGGGAGTCAGAACACGGAGCACCAGGGCTCACACAGTAGATGCAAACAACTTAATCCCTCCTAAGCCTATTTTCTCAACTGCAAATGGTGGCGGCAGTCTATGTTGACCATGGTACTTGCTTCAGCGTCTGGAAGATGTGGCTTTCTCTTGAAGAAATCTAGGTCTCTATGAGCAAACCAGTAGCCATGGCTGTGGAAGAGTGCAAGAGCACTGCAGCTCTCCTGAGCACTAAAATCTAGGTTGTGGCAGACAACAACACAGTACTTCTCACATCTAAAGCCGCTTGCCACATGACACCATTTGGCTGCAAGAGTCCCAGGGCCAGTTCATGCTATCATACCCAACTCTGTCCACTGTAGTCTTACACTGACCAGCTGAGAAGCCCAAGAGTTTGGCAAAAAGAGAATCTTGACGTTATCTGGATGCCATTAATGGATGTGAGCATCATTAATCCTCTTGGGAGCTAATCACAGGCCAGAGAGCAAACGGAGAGCCAGAGCCTATATCTACTGCATAAGCATGGGGGCCAGGGGGATGGGGGGGCATGTATGTACCCACGAATACACACATACATATGCCTTTGTTCCTATGACCACAGGAAGCCATTCCTTCCATCCATAGCTATCTATTACAGAACATCCAAGCATCCCTTGGGGGTGGAAATAGACAAAGGTGAAGGTGCTAGAAAATGGGAAGTCACTGAGCACCAGCATTTGACAAGGCAGAGTTCAGGACTTGTCATCTGGGTGCAGGCCTGTGGCTCCCAAGCAGTCTTCTGGGTCCTGTAGCTGCCAGTGTTTAGAATCCCAGTACGACTCCACAGCCAGAGTATAATGTGCTTCCTGGCAGGAATCGCCCTCATAATGAGAGTGCTTTGGGGACATTAGGAGAATATGTTTATGTAAAGTTCTGAGTGGTTCTTGGATGCAATACTAGGGCCTTAAAATGGCATGCTCATAATGGTGACTACATGCTTACTGCATCTATAACCAAGATCCATGGGCTGGAGACAGTGGATTCCCAGTAAGCCTACCAGAGGTGCTCTTTGAATGCTTTCAGAAGTACCAGATGGCTGAGAATATTAGGTACCAGAAGTCCAAATAATTAAAATGAGGGTTTGGGTTTCCTAACTTTAGCATTCAAAACTTGATGCCCAAGTAACCCCTGAGTTGCACAGAAATCAAGATGGTTTGAGTGGCTGGTCACCAAAGCAGATACCCACCCGAGGGTAAATTCAGTCCTAGGTATGTACTGAGATGCAACAAACATCTGGCAACCAACAAGGAAGGGCATCTACTGCTCTTTCTAAACTGGCCCTTACCCTCTATGTTAATAGTCATGACTCTTCAGAGAAAGGAAATCATAAACCAAAAAAATGAAGGTGGGGGAAAGAGAGCAAAGAGGAGAGAAGAGGAGCCGAACGTTTGTTGACTAATTTTGAGGATTGTTGCGATTGTAGAAACTGAGACTTCTGGAAACTAGAGGAGAGTTACTATTGTAACCTTGTGTCAGAGGCTATTCTGAGACAAAATTTGCTCACCCTTGGGAAACATCAGTCTGTTTCCTCCTCAGGCTTTCATCTGTTCAGTTGAGGACCCACCACATATGGAGAGTGATCTGACATACTGCTGTGGAATAATCCTTCCGTACGCTGTGAAGACGCGATGCTGTGATTGGTTTAATGAAGAAGCTTTCGTTTGGCCAATAGCTGAACAGGATAAAGTGAGGCACGAAAGCTGAATTGAGAGTGATGGGAAGGAGAAGGGTGCTGGAAAGAAGTCGACAGCCAGAGAAGGAGTCAGACACACAGAATGAGATAGAGGTAAAACCCACGAGCCTTGGGACAGCATATAGATTAATGGAAATGAGTCAAGGCTTAAGAGGTAGTTAGTAGCAAGCCTTAGCTATTGGCTGAATATTTATAAGTAATATTAATACTCCAAGTCAGTTATTTGCCAGTTATTCAGGAGCAGGTGGCCAGGACAAGGAAACTTCCACCTACACCATACTTATTATCCAGATTTAAGTTAGCATTTGATTTAAGTGTTGAGCTCATCTGAAAAACATCTCTGTGACAATACTTGACATTTGTATCTAGCTAACTGTCTGAGAACTTGTTTAGCCAACTGATCCATATAGTTAACAACTTCACCCACTCAGATGCTAAGCAAGCCAAGATCTATACTCCCAATTGACAGCTGGCAGCAACTTAGATGTTGGTGGAACATCATGGGAAGAATGTCCCCCAAGAACTGAAGGGAATTCTGACACTTGCATGCATACTACTGGTTCCAGCTTAGACCTGGGAAGTTCGGATTGGACTTTCGATAAGCCAGGAGAAGATTGGGGTAGTGACCAATATCCTGTCCAAAGTCATTCTCAGTGTGTTGTGGTATCTTTGAAGTCACAACACTGGAATGGGTGCACAGCCACCTCCTCCCTAAACTAAGGGAAGAATTGGAAGACAACACCCGGGTTTCTCAGAAGGTGTTGGGAATTCTAGAGTGATTGGTCTCTGGATTTAGCAGTGACAACTGACAGAGTTTAGAATGGAACTTGACTTTCTTCCTTTTCGAAAGGACAAGGACAAACTAGGATGTACAAACATAGCCTATAGCTGCAATTACATGACAAATATAGTACCCATGGTTGTGCATATTTTTAAACACTGCAGCTGTAATATTCTACAAGTCATAGAATCTCAGCACTGGAAGGAACCTAAGGTTTATGCGGTCATTGCCTCCAGCTGCAACATTTATTAATCAATTGCAATAACCCAGTGGCAACATCATTGCTCAATAGGCTCTGATTTTCCCGTTGTGTATTAAGCAGAATATGTATTAAAGGAATGTGACATCTTCCAAGAAACTCTAATTGCTTCTGCTTATCAAAGTATTTACTCTCTTTCCACCTTCTCTAAGGTCCACATTGCTAACCCAGAAAAGTGGGCTTGGAGGAGAAGGGCGGGTCAAGGAAGATGAGTCGTCAAGAGTAACAAAGCTGGAGCTTGAAGACAAAGGCATGAAGAACCAGAGATAAAATAGAATGTGGTGAGGTAAGATACAGCAATCACGGACAAAGTCTGAGCTGGAATGGGCCATTCGGGGGAGCAAAGACTAGCTGCTGGTGACAGTGGAATCACCACATTCACCGAAAGATAGGGAGGCTGCTGGGTCAGCACCCATCAGATGGCTGACTCTGTTCTCCTCCCTCTGTCCTGAACAGAGTACCCCGATCCTTAGCCCTTGCTGTGGTCTAACCTGTAACATCACTGAAACAAAGAAAATCGGGTGAAATTTTATCAGTTGATAATTTTCTATATTCTTCTAGTAGGGATCTCTGGCCACATCACAGGAGGCATAACAGCTCCCCATGTTGTCTCCTATTCTTAGAACATGCACTCCAATAAATAAAAACATACCCACACATGTCTTCCCAAAGCATATTCTGACATCTGCTTTATCAGCAAACAAGCCATGGAAATTCTCCAAGCCCTCTAAAGAAGACAAACATCTTTTCCCCAGAAGACATGAAACACACATGCACATGCATACAATCCTAAACGCAGCAAAGTTGAACAGCTGATCAACCTAAGTGGAGGCATATGTCAGAGTTAATCCTGACAGCCCATGAGGCCAAAGCTATGGCCTCTGATGGTGGCGACCAAGTCACATATTGAATGTACAGTATGTCAAAAGGAAAAGTTGTTTCCAAGAACAGTGATGGATCTAGCTCAAATAAGTGCTTGGAGAAAACCAAGTGAATCTGAGTTCTGATCCAAGTAAAATATCAAAAGGATGATTCAGAAAGAAAATGCACACACACAAACACACACACACGTATGTATGCATGTATGTGGGGAGTCTTTGTAAAGTTATTTTTCTTCATATAGTTAAAATGGCAGAATTTCAATTTGGATTTCTAGTGCACATGAGATGTGTCAAATGATCCAGTTTGTAGTCTGTGACCAGCCTGGAGGGGAAATGATAAAACATTGTTTTGATTATGGACCTAAGATTGTTTCAATAAACACAGCCTAGAGACTATGTTAATATCATACTTTTAAAGTCTCTCCTTATACTGAGCTTCATAAAACAGTTTTTGTTTGAGTTTAGAAAGGGTCTTTGAGGGTCTCACTTGCAGCCCCAAACATTCCACATCCCTACTGTTTTCCGAGTCTTTTAGTCTCTCTTTGTACAGCTCCTTTGAGATGAGCGAGAGCCTAAAGCTTTTGTAACACTAGGAAATAAATCTCACTCTCAGGGTCAGTCCAAGGCCATGAGACATTAGCTGACAACCTGCAAAAGTGACTCCATGTGTCTATGACTTTAGGGGACGTCAGTGAAAGAACATGAGGTTCACACAAGAAACTGATTTCAACTCCAGCCTCTGCTACTTCTGAGGTTTCTCTCCTTTCGTTATTTGTTAAGTGTCTGAATCCGAAATGTCACCCAAAGATTCACGTGTGAAATGTTTAATCCCAGTTGGCAGTGCTATTTTGGGGACTTCTAGAACCCTTAGGAAGTGGGAACCAGCTGGAAAAAATGAGTCACTAAGGACATGTCACTGAAGGTTATACCAGTCCCTGGTTGCTTTCTTGCTCTGTTTCCTGCCATGTGCTGAGCCTCCTCCTTCTCCACATGTTCCTCTCACGCCTGTGTTCTGTCTTATGGTGAGACCCCTAATCAGTGGAGTCCAGGACTGTGAGCTATAACATTTAAAACTGCAAGCCAAAATCAATCTCGCTTTCCTTAAACTATTTACCTCAAGCAGTTTTGTCATAACTACAAGAAACCTAACATAGTGTCTAATAGGTACCATGCCTAGGTACTGAACAGAGTTAGGTTTGGGAAGCTTTATGGTTAGTGCAATGACATAATGCAAATCGAGAAGGTTCAGTGCAGTAGGGTGTGGGTAATGGTGAAAATGCACACAATATACAAAGGGAGGACCATTGGCCCAGCTGAAAGAGAAGAGTGTTGGATGTGACCTGTAAAACAGAATAGAATGGAAAAAAATACTGTGATAGGCAGGTGGGAAGGTTGCTTGCAATGAGGGAACATGAGGAGAGGCATTCCAGAAGAGACAGCCAGCCCTTGAAGGAGATGTTAAAGAATAAGGAAGGGTGGAAAGAAACAGCAGTTCCAGGATGGCCAGTGGTAAGACACAGCACCAACACAGGAAAACACAGTTCAAAGCAGGATGAGTTTCCTACAGTCTAAAGGACAGACTTGCAGACTGTGGATGCAGTATACAGCAACAGGAAGGACTAAGTGGTACACAGCTGGACCAGGAACTTCAGCCTTCATTCAGAGAAGAGGCTTCTTTCAGGAAGCAATGTAATCACAGAGCTACCCTGAGCAACCATCTCACTGCCTGGGTCACAGTCAACACAGCCACTGCAGTAGTGCAATTATAAGGAGACAAGACCAGGGCTGCAGCACTGACACAGAGAAAAAAGGATGCTCCAAGGAACACCAGGAGAGAACCACAGGGCCCTGGGAACTGCAGGGATGGTGCTGGCAGCATCCAGCCAAAGAGTTCAATGACTTCAAGAATGCCTAGACAGAAATAGCAAAGTCAAAGCATGAACATTGTTTTTAATGTGTGTGTGTGTGTGTGTGTGTGTGTGTGTGTGTGTGTGTGTGTGTGTGTGTGTGTGTGTGTGTGTGTGGCATTTTATTCTTGTACAAATAATAAGCTTATTTGAAGAAAAATCTGAAAATACAGTTAAGGAAAAGAAAAGCAAATGTCCACAGTCTCCGTGTGGCCATTCTTTTCTGGTGTGCACCCCCAGGGTTTGCTTTTCATTGTGTTGTATTTTTAGTAGTTTAATCACAAACTAGGAACTTTCCATCATATAACTATTTTTTTTTCACTCAACCATATAGACTAAACATCTTTCTGCTACAATCATTTTAACTTAGCATCATTGTACTCATGGAGCAGAACCCTATTTTGTGAATTTATCACAATTTATATACTACTCCCTGATTGCAAAGACTCAGTGTAATTCTAATCTTGGTTTTAATTAACTTCTGTGAAGCTGGGTATCTCTGTGCATCTTTATTTCTTTTAAATGAATTCTTAAAAGGGTAATTTTTGGGCCAAAGAAGATGTGCCGGCTTTATGTTGTTGAAGCATATGGTCAGTTCTTCCTCCAGGAAGAAGTAAGGATTCACCTTCTTACCAGCTGTACGACCGTCAACTGAAGAGAGATTTCTTCTCAGGGGATGTGTGGGTAGTTTCAGACAAGGGGATTTTAAAGAGCCTGTAGGAAGCAACATTGGGAACAGCAAATAAATGGTTGTGAAGGAAGAAACTGGGTTTAAAAAGAAAAATCAGATTTCCTTCCTTCCGCACTCTGAATTTCCTGGGTGAGCAAGGCAGTCATTCCTACTGCAAGATGTTGGAACAGAAGACAGACTTGGGGAAGACAAGGGTCAGCATAAGGGCACCCTGAGCCTTCTGAGGATCTGTAGCCCAGTTTGGGCAGAATTCATGTATACAAGTATGTGGATTATTATTTTAAGGAAGTAAAAATGTGTTACTTTTTATGCTGCTGAATATTACTTTAATTATGTAAAAGCGTGTTACATTTGTTTCTGTTGTTTTTGTTAACCATGTAAAGATGTGTTACATTTGTTTCACCGCGCCTGCCTAAAGCACCTGATTGGTCAAATAAAAAGCTGAAGGGCCAATAGCTAGACAAGAGAGGGATAGGTGGGGCTGATGGGCAGAGGGAACAAGTAGGAAAACAAGGGAAGGGGACGAGAGGAAGGAAGACAGAGCACACCTGGGGCAAAAAGCCTGGCAGCTGGCAGCCAGGCACTAGAAACAGTAAAAGAAAGATACACAGAAGGAAAGAAAAGGAAAAGGCCTTGAGGGGAAAGGTAGGCAAAAAAGAAACATGCTGATTTAAGTTTTAAAAGCTAGCCAGAATGAGCCTAAGCTAGGCTGAGCATTCAAAATTAGTAGGTCTTTGTGTCATGATTTGGGAACTGGTTGGCGGCCAAAAACAAAAATCCCAGGATAGAAATATAAGACAGTACCGATTCCCAGGACCTCTGAAAAGTGAGGATGACTGCTGTGCAGGGCACATGGATGGTGGCAGTGACAGGAAATTAACACACAGGAGGAGAAGATAAATAAATGAATACAGTGAGAATGGTAGAAACCAGGCTTTTCATTGGGCTTCTGGATTACTCTGAGTTCTCCAGGCTAGACAGGAGAGGATGGATGGATGACAAAGAGACAGACAGGCAAGCAAGTAGTTTATTAGGATATTTGACTTACACAGATATGGTGGCTGAACAGTCCCTGTTGGCAAACCTGAGACCCCGAAGGTTAAGAATGAAGCTCCAGTCTGAGTCTGAAGGTTGATGAACAGCTCACAGATGCAGAGTGATGTGGGGATGTCTTTCTGTATGTGCCTATCAATCTTTAAATATAAGACTGTTTTGGCCATGGCAGGCACCGTAGAAGAAGTAGGTGGGGAATCAGAATATTTAGAAGGAGGGCGGAGTCATATCAGATCGAGCCAGCTGCCAAAGAAGAAACATGTAAGGAACACAGGTGGGCCACGGGCCACGTGGCAGGACAGATTAATGAAAATGGGTTAAGATGAGAGAACGAGCTAGCAATGTACCTAAGCATGAAATTAATATAAGCATCTGAGTCATTTTGGGGAGGAAAAGCAGTGGCGGGCGGCTAGGTGCTCTGGGGCGGCAGGTCTGTGGGTCTGGACTTCTGGCAGCCAGGCCAGAAACCTAATTGTAACAGCAGAGAGAGTAAATTTTCTAGAGCCTTCTGAGGATTTTATTCTATTCAGATCTTCAACAGATTGAATGAGTCAGACCACATCTGCAATGGCAGCCTTCTTTGCTCAGTCTATCAACTTGCAAGGCAAACTCATCCCCAGATCCTGACAGACACACCCAGAGAGAGCACTGTTACATCAAATATCTGTACACCTAGTGGCCTATCAGATTGACATCTAGCATTAAGATCACAGTTACCAAATGTTTATTGATATGTGTGTGTGGATCTATGTATTCCCTACCATTGAGAAGGAGCTGAGAGCAAGTTTCCCAGCAATAAACTCATCCAGCCCAGATTTTGTCATCTTAAATGCACTTAGTTCCCTAGGACAAACCAGAGTTCCTTGGGAGAATGGCTGATTCCAGAGCTGACGGGAAAAGTAAGAAAGAGGCCTAAATAAACCACTGGGACAAAAGGTCGGCAAGGCAAGGAATAATGGAATGAGGCAAGACATTAAAAACCAGTCTGAAGGGTGCTCAGAAGTCAAATTTTAACAGATTTAAACATAGTATATAACAATATAGCAAAATTGTTTGGATAAAATAGGAGCCTATATGCATATAGATATAATAAATAAGTGAATACATTGAAATCTTGGTGATGAATAGGATATTTACAGTGTCTCAAAGAAGTCTCCCCATCAAAAAGCTTGTAAGGAGACTCACTGGTTAAGAGCACTTGCTGTTTACGGCAGAAAACTGGATTTGGTACCCTGAACTCACATGGCAGCTGAGAACCATCTATATAGCTCCAGGTCCAGGGGATCTGATGCCCTCTTCTAGCCTCTGCAGGCACCAGGCACACACACACTGTACACATACATACATGTAGGCAAACATACATGCACAGAAAATAAGAATAATCTAAAACTAACTTTCCATCATGAATTATAGGTCACGATATCATGATGGCCATGCCTATAATCTTAACAATTAGGAAATGAAGCAGAAGGACCATTAACAATATGTAGCAAAACGTAGTCTCAGAAAATCTGGAGCATTTGCCTAACATGTTTATAGCTTCATTTTAAATGCCCAGTCCAAAATAAAAATTATAAATCAGTTACAAAGATGTCATTTTTACTCAATAGTTGGAGTCAATGGCTTCAACAGATATAACTCTTGCCAAAAAGCTTTTTATTAGAGCAATAAGGTAAATCTCCAATGAGACCCTGAGTGATATCATAGTATTGTGTCCGTGTTAATTTTCTGGTTTGAGAGTTATGCATTGATTATGTGTAGGAGTGCCCTCGTTTGTAAGATGCATGTATATGCAGTACTACAGTGTCACAGCTTAACTTACTCTCAAATGGTGAAGGAAATAAAAGGCTCTTTGACAGGGATGTCTGACTAACAGGGTTGGAACCATATGAAGTAAAAGGCACTAAAGTTTACATTACCAGTCATACTAAAGAAGTCGCCTGGGCTATCTAATCTAGCCCAAAAGCCAATCTTAATTAAGGTTATAACAAATACATACTAAGACTCTGCCTTAGTCATTGCTTTATTTCTGGGAAGAAACACCATGACCATAGCAACTCATATCAATTTAAAAAAACGGGGGCTGGCTTACATTTTCAGAAGTACAGTTCTTTATTACCATGGCAGGAAGTATGGTGGCGTATAAGCAGACATGGTGCTGGAGAGGGAGCTAGAGTTTTCCATCTGCATTGGCAGACAGGAAGAGAGTACGTATTGGGCTTTCTTTTGGACCACCAACACAGCTCCCAAATCATGACATGGAGACTTATAAATGCTCGGCCTTAGCTTATGCTTGTTTCCAACTAGTATTTTTAATTTGTTTGCTTGTTTGTTTGTTTTTGGAGACAAGTTTTTTTTTTTTCTTAAACTGTTTCTCTTCATCTACATTTTGCCTTGAGGCTCTTTACCTTTCTTTTTTCTGTGTGCCTTACTTTTTTGCTATCTCTATGTCTGCTTGGCTAGTGGCTGCCTGGTTTCTGGCCCTTGGTGCATCCCTCTTTCACCTCATTCTCTTCATTTTTCTCCCTTCTCAAGCCTACATTTCTCCTCCTACTTAATCTCTCTGCCTGACAGCCCTGCCTACTCCACTTCTGCTCAGCTATTGGCTGTTCAGCTTTTTATTACACCAATCAGGTGCCAGGTGAAACAAAAGCAACACATCTTTACATAGTTAAACACACATCTTTACAGCATTAAATGAATGTAGCATTAACAAATGTAATTCCCCTTGACACAGTTAAAGTTAATAGTCCTCAGCATAAACAAGTGTAACATTATCTTTTTACACAGTTGAATATTCCACAAAAGGAGTGACACTGGGTCTGACTTGAGCATTTCAAACCTGAAAGCCTACCCCCGATGGCACACTTCCTCCAGCAAGGCCACATCTCGTGCAACAAGGCCACACCTCCTAATAATGCTACTCCCTGGGAACCAAGCACCCAAATCTTTGAGCATATGGGAGCCGTTCCTACTTAAAGCACCACAGAGTCTAAAAGCACTGAGTGCTGGTTCTCATTTCCAGCCCTATTCTATTTGCTCAATCAGAGCCTACCTACAATGCAGTCCACTTGACTAGATGCAAGAGACCCCTTCAGCTTTAGCTAAGTCCCTGTCATTACTGAATGATCAACACCTTGTCCTTCAGGCCTGTCTTCCACTTTCTGGGGTCTTTTCAGAAGTGGGTGTGATATCTTGAATGGCAAATCTACCAGCCACCTGACTCCAAGTATCTTAACCATCTGTATGCATAAATTTCCATGTCTGATTTACCATGTCTCCTCATGAATGTTCCTACCGGAGCACACCAGACTCGGTGATATACAGCTTTCCTCCTGTCCTTTGCTTATTATTGCATCTATATAATGTTAGGTGTATGTGTTTTCAGGGCTGACTCTTTAGCACTGAATAACTGGTTGATATTTTCTTCCCTGGCAAGGGATACCTCCCCTCCCAGTTTGGAACCTTCGCCTCTTTTTGACATCTTGACCACGTTGCTTGTAGTTTTTTGTGTGGTGCTGAAGCCTGGGGAGCTTTTCTTCAGCCCAGTTTAGGATGTTCACTGTTGTCTTCCTCATTCAGCTCATGTTTGGGCCGTCATGATGGTGAGACTTTACAGGTATGTAGCTTCTGACGTTAATAGGTGACACAAGCTCACAGAAATGTCCCTGATCCTTTGCCTCTTAAAATCTCTCTGCGCCCTCTTTTGAAATATTCTGAGTCAGGTGTGTGAGGTTTTATAGATGTATCCATTGGGATTGGGCTTCACAATGATACACATTGATTGGCTGTGATTATCTATAGTGATCTCTGTGGCAATGATAAGTTTCTTTGAGGATGGGCGAGGGCCACACCTATCTGTGAATATGGGACAAATGTTTATAGATTGCTGTTAGGGATTGTGCTACTTTAGTACTCAGTGGTTATAGATTATCTTCCAGTAACTATGACTTCACTAACACTGAGCAGTTAGCTAGGTTTCTAGCATCAGGCAAGGTGCCCTCTTAAACTGGTCTTACATCCAATTAGAGGGCCATTGGCTACTGCCAAGATTTATGTGCTGCTACTGCACCCAAAAGGTTATTGTGCCACGCTGGTCATTGATGTGCTTCCTAGAATCATAGTTAGGTGGGACTGTTGGTTGTCTCTCTCCTTTAGAAGCCTGCAAGGTGCCTTTTGCTACCGTAGAAGCTAGTCCTTAGAGAAAGAACATTCAAGTCAGTTCCAGCTCAGGGACCTCTGGACTGTACTTGCACATGTTTCTAAAGTACATGGTATCTTCAGCAACAAGAACTTAACTTCTACTTCCCAGAGGTAATCCAGTGCAATGGCAATAGACTTTATATTTTAGGGGTCTCTTGGACAGCCCCGGAAGACAACTCAAAAAAGAGAGCTTCTCACATCTGGTATTGAGATTTTTGTTATGTGATCCCAAGATCACTTGGAGAGAGTACAAAGGGAAAATTTTTAATAAGACAACAGGTTTAATAATGGAAAGATATCATTCAACTTAGATCCTTGTGAAGTCTTACGAACTCCACAGAGCCATGGGAATAGAAGTCAGGAGAAGTAGAAATGGGAAAATCGGAAAACACATCCATCCTCAGGCAAGGCTTAATCCACACAAAATGTCGGGGAAGAGGTGACAGGGCTGGGGGTGGGGCACAGAAGCCTTATGACAGTACTCTTTTTGTTAATCAGGTAACAAGTCCAGGAGTATTGATCTCATTGTATCTTGTATCTTACAAATCATGTAAAAATAGGGGGGGCACCCATTAACTCTCTCAGTAAGATTGTGAGAGCTCTCAGAACTAGACTACTTGGTGCCTGTCTCCCTTGGTCATTCAGATCTAAAACTTCCAGTGTGTTAGTAACTATCCTATTATAGATACAAAATGTTTGAGATACTATTTTGGTTCATAGTTTTGAAGGCTCAAGTTCATGGTCTATGAACCCATTGGTTTAGGGCTTGATGAGGCAGGATGCAGAAAGGGTTAACTTCATGGTCAAGATGTCAAAAAGAGGCGAAGGTTCCAATATGTTTTTCAAGTCCCCTCCTCTAATGACTGGAAGCTCTCTCACTAGCCCCCACCTCTTAAAGTTTCCACCACTGACAAAGAAGAACGACACTAGAGAGCAAGCTTTAACATGTGGCCTTTGGGTGACAGTCCAGATCTAACTATAGCGTCTGCTCTCCAAATCTCCAAACCCTACAGGTGAGCTCACGAAATGCAGTTCTTATAGCAGAGAAGCAGAGAAACAAACAATAAACCAGAAGTTCTGAACCTTAAACAAAAACATTCTTTAGTGGAAGGAAGTTTATCTCTAAGTAGCCCACGAGGGGAGGGGCTCCATTGGGAGTATCCAGGTCTCCACTGACCTGAGGACAAGGAGCAGTCTGGGACAAATCTTGGGATATGAACTCACTCTATAGAGTCACAGAATGTTTGGTCTTTAAAAGGTGATGCCTCAGTAGATTACATAATGGTCTTACAGAGCCTAGCGACCGTTTCAGAGGTGCTATGCAGAGGAGTTGCAATCCCACAGGATGGTTTTTGTTTGTCTGTTTCTGTTTTATTTTTTTTTTCACAAATAATTTCTCTAGGACTAAAATTTTCTTTCTTCCTCTAGTGTCCTGTTCATCTCTAATGCTGGATTCAAGAATCAGCCATCAGCAGAAAGACAGCACACAGAAGCGAACCCAAGGATGCAGGAACTATGAGAAAACTGCCCACAGGGAACCAGAATCTGTCCCCCAAAATGTGGTGAGGAATAGGTCACAGCAACAAGTCACTTAGAAGTTATCCCCTTAGCTGCCAGAGACATCAAAGGTCACAGTTGACACCAATCCTTACTTTACTTTGACAAAAAAAAAAAACAAAAAAAAACACCCCCACCATGAGGAGTTACTGATAAGCATCCCATGACTGAAGGCCCCATGATATGTCACTGAAGATACTAGACTACAAATAAATAATCAAACATCAGAGAAAGGTCAGGATCCAGGAAGATACGTCACATAAATCCTCTTGATCCCCATCTAGAAGATGATTAAGTGTAGAATGCTGATCTTGAATAGAGTCTAGCCAAAATTCACAGAGCTTAAGGGTTTTCTGGAAGGGCCGTGTTCTTTCAAAGGAAGTTGGTTAATTAGGACAGCATGGGTAGAGAATCGGGTGTGTGTGTGGGGGGGTCAGTTTCAAAAACCAAGTGAGCTCTTCCAGATCTACATGAAAAGTGATATCCAATCTGTTGCAAAGTAAGTGTTGGTTTTATGATACAAATAGAACAGCTGTAATAGGAAGCTATGGTGGTTTGTTGTAACGAGAGTTTTATATACTTTATAATATGTAAAATATTATATAAAGTATAAGTATACTAAGTATATATGTGTGTATATAGTATATAACTATATACTTAATATAGTTAGAGGAAGGTAACTTTCAGGTTGTAAAGTACAAAGGAGTTTGAAGTTTGAGAAGCAGAAAGAACTGTGCGTACCTTTGGCTGTTCCCTGAACCAGCAGTCTCAGTGTTTCTCATCTGTAAAATGGGGAGAATTAAAAGATCTATGTCAAAGGATACAATGAAGGTTCAATGTGATAATGCATGTCCCCTTCTTAGCTGATGCCTTGAATTTTTCAACTGTCCTGTTAGTTATTCAACTGTCTCATGCATGCCTGTTAATTTGTCATCATTACCACAGTCTCAACCACTACAATTATTCCCCTTGGTGACAATAGTTTACAGTGTTCACAGGAGTCAAAGGAGGCAATCTGGGTTCTGAAAGGACTTGTTCATTTTAACAAACAGTTAGGTTAGTGGAAAGATAATAGGGTCACTTAAAAACGCATACTAAGGAGGACTTTGGAGTTTGAATGGTTGAATATGAAAGTTGACATTGACTTTTGACCAGACCCTGAGTGGTAGGCAGCAATGGCAGTCATTGAGAAATCAATCATTCCTTTGTTTACCCACAACTAGGAGTACCTGCCATGTGCCAAGCTCTGCCCTGAGCAGCAGGGGTGCTGCCAACTCAAGTCCTCTAGGATCTCACTGAGAAGTGGGCAGATGTTAGGAACAGATGGGTAGGGAAGAAATTCAAAATGTGCCTGTGATCTAGGATCTGCTATTTTCTTTTAATGTCTTTTCCACATAAAATGTAGAAGCAGGATAAAGGGGGAAAGGTAGATAAAGACTTGAGACCTTATTTGTTCCAAAGGAGAAAGTTAAATATGTTTTTAAAAACCTAGTCACACAGTCTAAGTGCCCCATTCCCATGAGAGCTAATCTATTTCCTGGAAATGAGCATTAATCCTATCAGAGATGTGACCTCCAGTGACCTAATCACTGTTTCCCATGGCACTGTCCTTGTGGCTAGTCGTTTGCTTATTTGTAGGTCTGTTTATTACAAAATACAAAAACCATAAAATGTATCATTTTATTCTTAAATACATGATTCAGCAGTATTAAATACATTCATTTTGCTGTACTTCCTTTGTGAATCTCAAAGTCTACATGGCTGGTAGACTTGGGACCCCCATGGTAGTACCATCATAACCAGACACCCCCACCCTAACCCCCACCCCCAGAACTTTAGCACTTTCACAACAGAACAGTTTAAGCAGAAAGGTAAATAAATCCCGGGCTGCTCTGCCCTGTGCCTTTCATGTGGTATATAGTTTGTGTGAAACTTGACATCGCTCACCTGCTTCTGACACATACTTCCCAGGGTATGCCTCAAACAGGCCCCACTCAGCTGACATCTGCCTTTCTGACCTGCCTGGCTCTGCAGGGCAGCTGGGATCTGGCAGAAAGGGTGTTGTCAGGTTGCTGTTCCTGGCACAGAAAATCAGGTCTGCTGCCTAACACAGCACAGGCCTGAGGTGGGGTTCCCAAGGCCTTTGCTAATGCTCTGTGGGGTTCCTCAGGAAGTCGCTCTGCACTTCTCTGTCAGGAACAAGAATAACAGAACCAGTTTCTATATAGTTCCTTGCTAGTGTTCCATATGACCTCAGATATTGCAGGTCTTCCAGATGTGAAGTAAGAATGGTTAACCCTATTTCAGGAAAACGATCTGGATTTTGGTGAATGGTAACCCATGTTGTCTTGGTTTTCAATAGATGTCGGCTGCCATGCTAGGTGATCTGGGCCAGATTATCAATATATAGATCTCGGAGATGTTTGCCAGACAAAGCGCTTGCTAAGTTTCTAAAAGCAGGATAAGCAGAAATCTTCTCAGGTCAAAGGAAACTCTTACTATGACCTAAGTCTCTACCTCAGGAAGCTAGACATGATCAGCCTAAGAAGCCCCTTTAGCACATTTACTTATGATTGAAGCCTAGAGAAGAATCCAGGGACATCCCTTGTATGCTCTCTTAGGGGCACCCCTTGTATGCTCTCTTAGGGGCACCCCTTGTATGCTCTCTTAGGGGCACCCCTCCTATGCTCTCTTAGGGGCACCCCTCCTATGCTCTCTTGCCATGGCGTCCAGCCCTTGTGTGATTCTTCTCTCACATGTCTACAAGAGCAGGAGTAAGTGACAAGAAGAGCAGAGAGAGGCAAGTGAAGGAATGAGTGACCACCAAGAAGGGAAAGTGTCACCCCTCTCCCTCCCTGGGAGGACCCATGGCCTCTCTTCTACCTTCACTGTGTCAGAGGGCATCTCCCTGGAGATGCCATGTTCTGCTTTGAGTTTGTAACAGAGGATCCTAGATCTCATGATAATGCCTGGAGTAATCTGGGAAGAAATCCGGTTCTCATACCTAGAAGAATCATCTAAGAATTGAACTGGATTCCATGACACTGGGGTTGTTTAAACAGCCTCTAGATGACTACTCGGCACAAACACTCTGGGTCTTAATACTAAACCGTAGGTGCAAATAAACAGTATCAAAGCACTATACAGTGTTTAGTTTTCTTTTCTTACAGATAACATAACACCCAGAGCAGGAAACAGTTTCTGCAAATGGTAGCCCTCACAAAACATAGCTTCTTGGACTCGTGACAGAGTAAGGTGGATGGAGAGAGACCGGGTAGAGCTCTTAACAGGAGAGAGGAGATAAATGGATCCAAGAGATCATGATGGATGCACATGTAAGACAGTTCCCAAGAATTGGGGGGAGTGGCCTCCAAGGGAACTTTATGAGGAAACTTTCCCCAATTAAACAAAAAGACAAACCTCATTGAAGAATTTATAGCTTATAAACAAAGGCCTGGGAACTGACTGAAGAGCAAGGCTCAGTCTAAACTTTGCTTTTATCAGATACTCCAAGTCCCGGATACCTTACCTGGAGTAACGAGGAGACTCCCAGACACACCCTGTATCTCTTTCTCCTTCTCATCCAGTATCTTCTGTATCTAGCAAGAGAATGGAAACAAATGGAAGTCCAGGCACTGACCACCATAAAAGTCCGAGGTGTTAATACTGATGGTCCCTGAAGCTGTGATCAACTGAGGGCAGAGGGATCAGGGTCTAGGGCCCGCTCGGCTTTCTATGAGCTGTCCCTGTAGTTGGGCCAACCTAAGCAGCTAACTTACCAAAGTAAATTCTCCAACTAAAATCGCAACCGGACCACACCTTGGCCCCTTCTCTGGTGATAATAAACCTCTCCCTACACTTGCCCGAGATCTTACTCTACATTTTGGGGAGAGATGGACACAATATGCCCAATTTCAAGAATTTATGACTTAAAATTGTAAAGTAAGAAGAGGTAGGTGTATACAAGAAAATTCTGGGCTAGGCTCCAACTCCATTATTTGCTGAAGACTGACTCTGAACATGATACTCTATTTTTTAGACCTTCACTTCATCTACCAAAAAAAGGGAAAAAAATCAGCATAGTAGCTAACTCAAAACTGTTATGTAAATTAAATAAAACAGTACCAGTAGACAACTGGTACTGTTTCCTGTGGGAAACTCTAAAATATGGTAACTAGTATCACGTTTTAGGATTTAAGAGATAAAGGGAATCTAGGTCCAAGCTGTGACAAAGTATGGCTGCAGAAGCACATAGTGTGCCTTGACTCCAGCTGAATTAAGGGGTTCTCTTCCATTTTATGTTTTTTATAACAGAAACAAGCTCAGGTTATGGCAGAGAAAATTTGAGTATTATTTTTGTTGTTGCTTTCTTGATTTTTTTTAAAGGTAACGTCATTTCATGTTGGTTCTTATTTAGTAATAATCATAAGAAAGACTAACTTAACCCCTCCTTCAAGTAATTAGAAGAAAGCAAACTTAGGAAACAGAAATTAAATTTGTACTTTTGCAAAGAGATGAAGTCATTGCTTAAGAGCCCTTGGTTTCTGCTTGTTGTTGTTTTAATGTGTAGGAGCCTGCACATCTTTGTGTTATACGTGTTCCAGGTACCCACACAGTCCAGAAGAGGACACCAGATACCCTGGAACTGAATCTACACATTGTAGAATGAGGTTTCTGGCCCGACTAACCCCACAGTTCAGACCTGCTCGCTGCTGCTTATCTGGACCAGCAATCCCAAAGTCTCCAAGAAACACACAAACGCTTATATTAATGTCATGTTGTTTGGCCTATGGCTCAGGCACATTGCTAGCTAGCTCTTTCATCTTAACTCAACCCATGTCCATTTATCTTTCCTGTCACGTGGCCTGTGGCTCACCTGTGTTACCTTACATGTTGATTCTTGGGCGGCTGATGGTGTCTCTCCTGACTCCGCCCTCCTTTCCCTATCTGTGTTCCGATTTCTTCGCCTACTTCTAAGATGCCCGATGTAAGCCAAAACAGTCCTTTACTCACAGCATAAAGACATCCAACATCAGCAGATGGTTGTGAGCCGCCACGTGGGTACTAGGAATTGAGCTTAGACCAGTGCTCTTAACCACTGGGCCATCTCTCCAGGCCCTAAGGGTCCACATTTCGAAACAAAACAGGATGAACATCTGGTCTAGTTATTTTCACATGATTCCAGAAAATTTACTAAAGATTCTATGAAAGATATGTAAGAGTTAGATGTTCTGAATGTATGTTTGCTTCATACACACAAAGATGTGTCTGGTTTGTATAATTTATGATTCCTTAATAGCACACATCTGTGATACCAGATATTCAGACATGTGCCCTATAGAGTGAGTGTGGCCCTCAGAAAACTAAGAACATTCCCATAAAGCTTTCCTGCCCCTCTTTAGTTGTTACCACTATGGGGTATATAGCTTACAATGTATACCTTTCCTGCCACCGGGTTAAAACAAGGCATCTGTTAAATGCTGGATAAGATGAAAATATCCTTCCATCCCATGACATGGTACCAGCTTATCTCTAGGCCATGTAGAAGACTACCAAAGGGAGGTGGCATCGCCTTGTGTACAACAGTGTCGAAGGTCTGATGGACCAGGAAGTGACCTTGCCTCAGAAGGTAAATCCTAAATTTGTCATAGAGCTGATGCCTGTAATCCCAACACTCAGGGGACCTAGGCACAAGAACTGTAGAAGTTCAAGGCCAGCTTGAAATACATGATAAGTTCCAGGCCAGCCTGTGCTAAACAGTGAGACCCTGTTTCAGTTTTAAAATAAGGAAGTGGTAAACTCTGCCTGATTCACCCAGAATCTGCTCATTTTCTTAAGTTTGGTCTTCTTCCAAAATTACTGGGGACTCTCAGACAGGATCCTGAGGTTTTTAATCATTTAGTTATTAAGCAAGTCTTCCCTGACAGCCTACTAGGTCCAGACACCAGACACACATGGGGAAACAAAAACAGGCTGGGCCAGAGGGGAGAGACAGGGTACATGAAGAGCCTAAGAAAAACTGTGAAAAGCAGAAACACATTAGCTGTGCTCAGCAACCATTCCCATCCCATTACTTCTTTGTATTACAAGAGCTTCCCACCAGTTTCTGCCTCTTTCCTCATTCCTGGGACAGTAACTTGCTTATTATTCACTTACTAACCAAATATATGTTGAACACCTGGTGAACACTATCTACTACATCACATACTACAAGAAGCAAAAATTATCCCAACATAGATTTGATCAGTTTTTAATACTATACAGTATCATACTTGTATATAATGCATTATTATTACATTTATCCCATATCCCTCTCTCGTTCCCCTCTCACATATCCCTATCTTGAGCCAAGCCCCTTTTCTTATCAAGCAGGCCCTGCTCCTGTTTTTCTTCAGATGATCACAGCTGTTGTGTGTTCGTGACAGTCACATCATATCGGGAGGAGAGCACACACCACCCTCCTCCTCATCCTTTGGCTCCCACAGTCTTTCTCTAGCTCTTCCCTGATATTCCTTGCAGGAGCTAACATAGATGACCCATTTGAAGCCACGCAGCAGCCGGATATTCTTTGGGACTCTTCCAATTGTGGGTTCCCACTTGGGCCACTGCCCACTAGCAAAAGAGGTTCCTCCTGAGCAAGGCTGAGAGGTGAACTAGCACATGAGTATAAAAGTACAAGTTCAAACCCAACCAAATCCTGGCATGGAGAAGGGGACCTGGACACAAAGTCAGAGCCCTAAACAATAAGCTATTTGCTAACTGCTCGGGAAGAGACACTTGGTTTCCTCCAAAGGAGTGACACTGAATACATCAACCACTCTCCAGGGCAGGTCCCATGTCTAGTAATAGATGATACAGAACAGACTCCAGTTTTAAAAACGGTTTTTCTTCTGTTTTGTTCTCTGTGTATGTGCTGCTATCTGCTTGTTTGTTGTTTAGAGTATTATTGTCTTATTGGTTTGTTTTGAGTTTTGTCTTTGAGTGGGGGTTTTTTGAGAGAGAGAATAAAGCTGGGGGTAGGAAGGTAAGACAGTCTGAGACAAGTCAGGAGAGCAAAAAGAATATGATTAAAACATATTGTCGAAAAACAAAACATTATTTGAAGGGGGAAACCTAAGTATTAGAAGGCAGTTTAACTATATGTCTGTTTGGCACACGCTAATAGTAGATTTCCCTACAGGGCCAATGACTTCCCTTCTCAAGGTTTGGACCAGTTCAACGGTGCCAGGAAGGTACTACTTCCCTCAGAGCAGACCTCAAATTGAGTCAGGAAGTAGTTTGTTATCTCCCAGAACATCCATACCACTATTGCACTAGTGAACACATCCTATCAGGCAGTTCAGTATGGTGGCATGCAGCCTCACAACTGGATATGATCACCTCGTTTATGCTTCTCTTAGGAGTATTTGCATTAAAAGAGAATTTCCAGAAGTTCTTGTTACTTTCTACTACTTATGCTGAGCTAGGGAACTTGTGAACCTCTGGAAATTCTGTTCCCACCCTACCTTGCAATAGAGCCTGGGATAACAAACACTACCGCCTCCAGCTTTACATCAGTTCTAGGATTTAAAACTCGTACCTCGTGTTTGCATGGCAAACACATTATCCACTAAATCATCATGCTGGCCCACATCTGGATTCTTATTGAGCACAAAGGGCATCTCATCCATTTTTCAATTAACATCATTCGTCAAGAACATGAATTCCATGAGGAACAAAACTTTAATTCCCTCATACAATCTTAACATCTAGAGGAGTGCCTGGAACATGGGAAGAATTCACTAGCTGCTAAGTAAATTATTTTTTTAAGTGAGAAAATGAGAGACATTTTTAATTCTGTTATTCCCTGTACCCCAGAACTTCATCATCAAGCCCTGACTTATTCTACGCACTTGTAATGCCTACTCAGTGCCAAGAAAGTAACTGAAAACCAGTATTTGCTCCGCATCAGACCTGAAAAAGTAAATAAGTAATAGGTTTGACATGTTTGGAGTGTATCAATAAGATCGTATGTTCAAATCTTCTGTAGAAAGCGCCAGCTGTTGAACAGCCCAGTTTCCACTCAGTGGTAAATAATGCCATCGGTTCCATCTCAACTACAGTAAATAGTGTACCCTAAGACTGCAGGGAAAATATAACTCTGTCACTACCAATTGACCAATTCTACAGAACTTGTTAAAACTTGCTGTCCCCAAACGATACAATTATGTAATTCTTATATAGCACTTCAGTAGTGACTTGAAGAGGCAGCTGGAGCCAGGCCAGGGTTTTCAGGACACTAGGCTAGCACGTGTGCCCAGTTTGCTGGGACTGACTATGGAGCCCTTTTTTTTTTTTTTTTTTTTTTTTTTTTTTTTTTTTTGACTCACGCCCAGGAAATGCTGTAAGTACATCTGGAGACACAGTGAAAACACTTGGCACACACACCATGAGAAATGTCAACAGAAACACCCAATGAGGCCCAGGCAGGCGTGGGGCCCAGGCATAGGAAGGTGGTATCTTCAGCAATGTTCCTCATGCTGCTGGTCACTCATTTGAAGTAAGCACCATTGTTCTCACTACGGCCCTCCAGAAGTGCAGACTCTGTGTGCTAGAGACTGAAATCCATACTTTCTAAATATGCATTTAATTCTATTTAATTCAGGCAATTGTGTGAATAACTACATTATTATTAGAAACATATTTTAGCATTTTAATGACCATGAAAGAGATTTATAGCTATTACAGACTTGCTAATCCTCAGTAAGTATGGTTTTAATTGGGTTAGCATCATATATACCATAACTTGTCTTATTGACTCTAGGATGAATTTTGAGCCTTTACAGAAAGCCTTACAGTTGATTTCATTTCCTTGAAGTTATTTGAGTGACACTTCAAGACTGGAGATTAAAACAGGGGATCTTCCCACCCTTCATGGGGAACAAAAGCCCAAGAATAAGAATGTTGCAAGCAAGCCCAAGCAAAGGCAGACAGTCCAGCATTACTGAGATTCTAAACAGAAGATCAGGAGATCAAAACCTGTATCTGCTTCTGCTACTGATGCCCTTGTGGCTCTGTCCATGTCACCTAACCTTTCTTAGTTACAGTTTCCTCATTATCAAATGGAGATATCACATCTAGGCAGACCTCACTTTTTTTTTGTGGTAGGAAATCTGATCGGGAGGAGCTGGGGACCCATATGCTATGACAATCACACAATGTGGCAGTGTGGGCAGAGGGGAGCTAGGCTGGGTTCTGTATTTAACAGAACTACCTTTAGGACAGCATTTAACCTTGACCCTCAGTTTCCCCATTTATGCATCATGGTTGATGTTGAAAATGGTGACGATGAAGGTGCTTATGACTATGTTAACAGTGGTGATGATTATAATTGTGTTTGTTGTGGTGATGATGGTGTCTATCTTTTAAAAGTTTGACTAGTTTATAATACGTAGAAATGTTCACACAGGGCCTAGTATATAATAAGTACAAAAATTCTTCTGTCCTCAGTTCTATCCATTAGGAATGAACTTTTTTTTTTTTTTTGAAAATGAAATTCTAGACATTTGGGAAACTTCAGCACTGCAGTCACAAGCCTGCACTAACATTGTCCCTGCATTCCAAGGCCTGAGCCCCCATTTCACACCCTTTCAATTGCTGCTTGATCGAAAATCCTTGACAAACTTCCAATTAAAAGTTCGGCATGACAGGCTGCTGGGGAGAAAAATGTCACAAAACTCGGGGACAGAGAAATAGACTGTGTTTGAATTGTTTGTAGCTCTTTCAAGAGCAGGGAAACAGAGAAGGGTTTGGGTCAGCAGAAATTTTCTTAGTAGTCAGTGGCCTTCCAGGCAAGAAAGCAGCTGCCTGGGGTGGCTTTCATTCCTGAGTATACAGCTTTCGATGTTGGCACTGTGTAAAAAGTGACCAGAGTGCAGGGGTTCCCACCCACAACCAAATCCCAGATTCATGTCTCATCCTACATTTCCAACAGTCTTAAAACCTCATGGCAGGCCAATTTCCAGAGACCAAAGAGAAAGCACAAAAAGTATGACACACACATAGTCCAGAGGAAAGGCTTGAACAAGAATGGGGAACAGCCGGAACGCAGCAGACAAACAGAGGGGGTGGGACTTTTCC
This sequence comes from Phyllotis vaccarum, assembly GCA_033318265.1. Lineage (NCBI taxonomy): Eukaryota > Metazoa > Chordata > Mammalia > Rodentia > Cricetidae > Phyllotis > Phyllotis vaccarum. Next base: position 99,272,201 of record JARWLC010000012.1, on the reverse strand, counting down.
TTTTCTTGCCTAAACAGTGCCATTGCCCACTACCCCCTCACCCCTCACTCTCTCCAAAATTCTCTCCTCCCCACCCAGGACAAGGTGCAGAGAGATTAGCTACATAAACAAGGCAGACTTGTAAAACAGCCTGAGAATTAAATACTCAAGAATGTTTTGGCCAAGTCACTGACCCATTTCCCACCCTGCAAAGCCCAGGGAAAGAGAAGGGGGGTGGGTCAAAAGAAAAATAAAGCATCAGGGGCAAACAAAACCAAATTATTAAGTTCTTTTCATTAAATAAACAGGCTCCATATAACGGACCTTTCCCTGGAGTCATGGGATGCCATCAGTCCTGGGAAATGACTTGAGGGAAAGGGGGGAAAAAAAAATCAACAACACAGTAACAAAGAGGCCTTGATCTGGACTGCAGTGAGAGAAGCCACTGAGCCCATCACCCAGTAAGAACACGGGAGAGCTGTGACACAGAGTGGGCAGCCCCGAGTAGAGCCTTGGTGTGGACCAGGAAGTGGATCCAAGAATCAGCATCTTACACTTTGCCTTTCAGCATGGGTACACCTACTTCTGGTGGGAAAGCAGCCGGGTGTGGATTACAAACTCGGTCTCTAGCCCAGTGGTTCTCAATCTGTGTGCTGTGGCCCCTTGAGAGTCACATATCAGATACTTAGATTACAATTGGAATGAAGTAGCAATGAAGTCATTTTACGGTTGCGGTCACCACAACTTGAGGAACTGTTAGGAATGGAAGGGCCGAAGCATCAGGAAGGTTGCAGACCCCTGTTCTCATCCCTACTGCCTCTCACCCCCTTGAAAGACTGTGACAAGTCAGAGGCATTTCCTCCTTCACTTTCTACTTGGCTTCACTTTTCCTTTGCACATCTTTGCCCAAAGGTGATGCTAAACATGCCCATCAAGCAGCCTCTTGTCTTTCTTTGGTCCCCAAACCAGATGACTTCCTTCTCCGTTCACTCTACACTGCCTTCCTTCCAAAGCAGGCCTCCTACCTGCAAACCTGTGACCAGTAGCTGAGGCCAGCACTTTGTCAAACATTAATTTGAGCACTTTTTAGCTTCTCTGCTATCAGCCGTCTCTACGCTGGGCCATCCACCAACCATCCCAGGCATGTTACTCTGCAGCAGGAAAAAAACCAAAAAGCAACAACAAACCTACCAAGTCATTTCCAGGTTGAAGAAAGTCACTGACTCGCTACTGCCTTAGCAGAGGACAGCAGCTCTTCACAGTCAATCCTTCATTCACCTTCCTCTGCAGCCTTATTTCCCACCTTTCAATGCCAAGGACCTTCAAACCACCTTGTGCTTTTGCCAATTACCAGGCTCCCCCCCACACCCCACCCTCCCACCCCACCCCCCAACACATGACTGCTAGCTTGTTCCACTGCTCTTCCTGAAAGTCTATTGTTCCATCTCAGCCTGGCTGACCCCTCACCATGTTTCAAGGCCCACCTGTAAAGACTTCTGTTCTAAGGCCAGACTCCACAAACCGCAATGACCACCCCCACCCTCCATATCTCAGTCACTGAACTTATGGCGATTTCTCTTTGGGATTCTGCCACCACTCCAATGACCCTTCCTCTAGCCTTTTCCTTGCTTTTCACTCATATAGGTGACATTGCTTCAGCATGTCACCTATAGAGGGACTTTTTAAATGTCTTACTAAATGAATGAACAGCACATGTATTGAGTAACTGAATGTGTAGTGCAGATTTGGGCAAATGATGTCCCTCCGAGTCCCAGTTTCATGGCCCATGTAATGAAGGGCCGAGTAGAGGAGCTTTGAAAGTTGCTTCTCAGCCCCAGCTTTATAAGATTTGCTGAGTTTTAGCTGGGAGATACTGATGGACTAGAATTTTCTGTGTGGGAACTAAAGGAGTGTGCTGTAAATAATGTAAGGCAGCAGAGAGCCTTCTGTAAACACAGAGGTTTGGGGCACTCAAGAGCAGACAGGTTTATGCAGAGGTAAGCCAGATGTTTTCACTAAGAATATAGCCATGTACAGTATCCAAGCATCATAATAGACCTTGCAACCCGATATGCCTGCAGAAATCTAGTCCCAATCCTTAAGGAGAGCCAAATTGATGAAAGGGCTCGGGGAGAAACAGAACTGCTCAGAAGCAGGTGGGAAAGTGAGCAAGTGAGGTAGGCAGCCATGCACCCTCGCAAACACCATAGCCTGTCAAACCTAGATTTCTTTTCCAGGACACAACACCCTGACACAAGCACAGCCCTTCACTTTAGCCAGAGTGGTCTACTCACCCCCACCCTGCTCCCATTATACAGCCCAGCCTCCACATTCCTGTCTATTCTATTTCTCTTCCTAGGAAGGCTGCACGCCCCCCACACATATACATAACCAGGCGCTGAACATTCTTAGTACCTACCCCACAGTTCACTCCTAACCACCCCGACTCCAAGAAATCAATCTCTTTCCTCCTCCTTCCTGGCTTGAGTAGCCTAATTGCTACTATGCAGTATGGCAGTACCTGAACAACAGAAGACAATAAAGGTTCTCGGGTTGGTGGTAAAACATATTAAGAACTAAATGAAACCCATAGGTATGAAAAGCCCTGCTCTCAGGAACACCTAATATCATAAAAAGACTCAGACAACCAAAGCAAAGATAAACAGATGGACAGGGAATGCACCAGGATATGTTGAAGTGTGTGACTCTTGACTTGGGGGGGGGCGGGGAGTTGTTTCGGTGTTGAAAAAAAAATGACTCCCTCTACACTTGAACATCCTGAAAACTTACGAGTGAAGACTAAATGTTTTTCCCCTATGAGATACACACAACATTTGGACATAAACACAAAGGGCATGTTTATTGATTGTTCTGAATAAAGCCAAGATTTATTTATTTATTTATTTATTTTGGTAAACTGGAGGAAATGCATGGACAGTAGGTAGCTCTATAAAGGGCCTTCCTTTCAGAGAAGATAACTGGGGCGAGTGTGGTTAAGCTGTCAGGTAAAGAATGAAAGAGACTGAACAGAAGGAAGCAAAATTCCAAGGCTCCACAGAGCAAGTGCAGAAGGGAAGCTGGGCAAGATGAATAAATCAAATAAACGCTGAGGTCTAGTTAAGAGTGGAAACAATTAGTGGAGATGGTGTCGGGTCACAAGCACTAGACACTGGGCGCATTGGGTTTCAGACATTTCGCTGAGTGGAAAACCATAATGGGAACAAAAGAGAGTTCTGTCAGAAAATATTCATTTAGCCGCTAGAATAGGGAGATGTTTCATCCTGAGAGGCCATGATTACAAATGAGATTAGCTGAACCAAATAATTTTGTTCCCATTGCTCGATTCAAAAATCTTACAAGTGGGGGGAGGGAGAGAAGGAGGGAAATAAGACAAGCAGGAAAGGAGGGGTCCCTTTCCATCCTGGATGAAGGCCAGAGGGATATACCGACCATTTCTCTTAATGCCTTCCCAACACCCTGCTCTCGGTAGATATGTAGCTAAATGCAACCGGTTACTATGGTTCAAGTTTTAAAAAGCAGAAGTGTGGAAGGGATAAAACCTAAAAGAAGTAACTCTTGGGAACAGTTGAGTTGGTAGCCTCCCTTCAGCTCCCTCCCTGTGGAAAACAACATGCTTCACTTTAATGAGATTACCTTGTCATATTCCTTGACAGGCCTGGCATTCGTGGGAAGAGCATCTCGCCAGCATGGATTAATGCTCCCTTCCTGTGAGCCTCATGAGTTGTTTTGATTTAGCAGGAGAACAATACTACTCTATCTTTGCCACTTGTCTGGGACTCAGTGGAGAAGAGAAGCAAACAAGGAGGTGCTAAGGTTTTCTTTCTGCCACCACCTTTGACGCCATGAACATCCTTAACATTTAAGAAGGATAAACATCAAAGATGGGTTTGAAAGGGGGAAGCATGTCCGAAAAACTTCAGCTATACAAAAAGGAAGGAAGGAGGAAACTTTTCTCAATAATGGTAGAAACATTGCTCCTGGACATAGCAGATGCATATTCTCTATCTGCTCGGTGGATGGATGGGCTACTGGATGAAGAGGTGAACAAGTGGATGAGTGTGGATGGGTATTTGGGTGGGTACGTTTGTGGACAAAGGAGTGAGTGTAGACAGTACTCATGGATTCAGAGCCTTAAGAGGCTAGCACCCTACTGCTCCCTCTCTCTTCCAGGGCTCTCCCTTCTCCCTTCTTTTTCCAGCATGCTGAGTTGAGATGTTCTTCCAACTTGGCTTTGAACCATAGTATCTCTTGGTTGTCTTCCCCATTCTCTCCTTCATTCCTTTGTGTGGCTTTCTGGCTTGTCATCCTCGTGTGGGATTTCTGCTTTACCTCCTTCCAGAAGAACCCACAGCCTGCACCTTAGCACTGAGCTCTCTCAGCCACAGTTCAAATATAACGTGACAAAAAGTCTGCACCTCCACAGGGATGAGGGCCGGCCCCACTTGGACCCTCGCCTTCATTGTTGGCTTAATGTACCCCCCATGCCCCTGGATCTCCCAGGCTTAAAGCCTCGGAGCCCCTGTTCCATGGCTCTTCCTTGCTGCTGTGATACAACACTCTGACATCAGCACTACAGAGAGAGAAGCCTTGCTTTGGCTGACATCCTAAGTTACACTCCATCAGGAAATCAAGGCGGAGACTGAAGCAGCTAGGCACTTCATATCCACAGTCAAGGCGAAGAGAATGAACGCTTGTGTTGGCTTGCTTGCCTACTGAATGTTACTCAGCTAGCTTTCTCGTCTCTTACACAGTTCATGGCCCAGTCCATGAAATGATGCCACCTAGCTTGAGGATGGGTCATCCCACTTCAACTAACAATCACGACAATCTCTACAGCCCAGCCTTATCTAAATGATTACTTATTAAGAGTCTCTTCCTAGGTAATTCTAAATTATACCAAATTGGCAGTTAAAACCTGCCAACACAGTCACCCGTAACTCTCCCAAATGTCCTTTGCACTCACTTCTCCCTTAACTTATTACAAAATGGTCTTGTTGGAGGAAGTGTGTCACTGGGGGTTAATGCTGAGGTTTCAAAAGACTTGGGCCATTCTCAATGTTTCTCTGCCTCATGCTTGTGGGTAAGATGTAAACTCTCAGCTATTGCTCCAACAATATGTTTCCCGGTCTGCTGTCCTGTTCCTGGCCAAGATGTTCATAGACTCTAATCTCCTAAAACCATGATTCCCAAACTAAATGCTTTCTTTTATAACCTGCTTTGGTCATGGTTTGTCATGCCAATAGAAAAATAACTATGAAATGATAAGGGCATTGGTTCCAGGTCTCCTGCAGATACCAAAAGCTATGGATGCTCCAGTAACTTGTGTAAAATGATTTAAGTATTTGCATAGAGCCTTTACATATCCTTTGGTAATATTAAAAGTCATCTCTAGGTTAGCAATACTATCTTATACCATGTAAATGCCAGATTCATGGTTCATGTTTAAGGAATGATGACAAAAAAAAATAATTGTATGTGTTCAATACAGATGTAATTCTTTCATCTGATTGAAATTGTTCTTTGTTTCATTGTTGTTTCTGTTTTGTGGGTTGGTTTTGTTTTGTTTTGTTTCTTGAGACAAGGTCTTGCTATGAAACCCAAACTGGCCTCCAACTTCAATCCTGCTGCCTCCATCTTTAGAGTGCTGGAACTATGGATACACAGTACCACACCAAGTCAAATAATTTGACTCCTCAGATGAAGAACCCACAAATACACAGAACCCTGATGTGAAACATTATTTTTAAAATGTACTACATCTGTTTATGCTATGGAACATTTGTTTTAATGATGCAAAGATGTACTGCATTTTTTTTTTATGTTGCATTTGCTTAACTCTGTGAAGCTGTGTTATTGTGCCTGTCTAAAACACCTGATTGGTCTAATAAAGAACTGAATGGCCAATAGCAAAGCAGGAGAAAGAATAGGCAGGGCTGGATGGTAGAGAGAATAAATAGAAGGAGAAATCTGGGAGGAGGGGATGAAGGAAGAAGAACATGAGAGGAGGAGGGAGACACAAGGACCTGCCTACCCAGCTACACAGCCAGGCATTACATAAGAAGGAAATAAGGAGTTACAGAAATAGAGAAGGGTAAAAACCCAGAGGCCAAAGATATATGGGTTAATTTAAGAAAAACTGGCAAGAGACAAGCCAAGCTGAGACCTGGCATTTATAATTAAGAATGTGCCTCTGTGACATCTCCTATGTGCACTTGAATAAATGGTCTCCTATGACCACACTCTAATGACCACTTAATTGTCTTCCAAAACTCAGTTCTAAATATATTTCTCTAGCACACTTCCCTTCTCCTGACTTCCTTGTTTCTTTTTATAATTTCCATTTTATTTTACTTTTCCCAAATGTATTTTCTTCTGTCCATAGGAAACCAGCTCTTTACCCATGCTTGGTGAGACAGCACCAACAGGGCTTCAAGAGATGGATTCCTAATTGCCTTCCTATAAATGTCACAGTTCATGAAGTAATGAAGCTTGACATAGAGCTTTCCAAGCACAGAAGCTTTGAAGACATTTGCTTCAGAAATGTCCCTAACAACAGCCACCTCGCCTGTGTTCTGAAGGACAAATGCCCTAGTGGCTGTTGGAAGGCCTTGCTGGTCAGAGGTTGCCATCTATCATGGCCTGGCAGCTTCCTCCAAAGCTGGACAACATGAAGGACCCCCTTCCCAGAAAGACTTCCTGGTCTGAACCCTGTTCCTCTTCCTCTCTCTCCACCCTGTGGACCAATGCACCAAAGAAGAAGCACAGCCAGGGTGGCCTTTCCTAGGGTGCTCCAGGTGGGTGCAGTTCCTGCAACAAACTGGCTGCAAGTCATCACCACAGCCTTTTCCAGTACAACTGCTGTTTCTTCCTCCTCCTTATCATCTTTGAACCAAGATCCCTAAGCTTTTCCTAAATTCTTAAGGCTGCTGTGGTTAGGTTGGAAGGATTCAGGCTTCCCTCCTCCAAGACTCTTACCTCCAAATTACAAACAGGAAATCTATAGAAGGAAAATCTGTGGTTAATAGAAAAACAGCTCTCTGCCCAAACCACCAGTTGCCTTGTTAAAATTAACAAGCAGCAAAGAGAAACATGTGGCCTAGGAGTTGGGTTTCTTCTTGTTACTATGCTTGCACACACACAGATATAACAAACACACTGAGATGTAACACAGAGAGACACACACAGAGAGATGTGACACACACAAATTTAACACAGAAAGAGATGTAATACGCACTAGATGTAACATTCACACTCACACACACAGAGAAAGAGAGAGAGACAGATGTAGCACACAAAGAAATGTAACATACACTGAGATGTTGTAATACACACACACATCCAACACCAGGATGTACCCAGGAAATCTTTCCCAAAAAGAAGTTAGTTTTAACAAAAAGAAGAGAATAAGAAAATAGTAGCTGAAGGACAGGGAGGGGGCTGAGACATAGCACAGGATCAGTGTTTGTTCCTTAAAACCCGAAAAATCAGGATGAGGTTCTTCAGTGTGACACACTCATGTCAGAAGTTTCACAGCTTCCCAAAAGCAAAAGGTTGCCCCTTAACCAGGGCCATAGCTTAGAAAACCATGGAATATCTTTTTTTTTCTCCTCATTTTGGGGGGTTGTTTTTGAGTGTTGAAAAGATTAGAGAGTTGGCCCTGAGACTGTATCTCCTAATAATACTGGAAGCTACACCCATAAAGTGTCACTGGCCGTGACTGTCTAAATAAGAGCCAAACAAGGGCAATACCAACAGATATGCCAAAGTGGGTGGGGGAGCCCTTGAGGCTTCAGTCTTCAATAAGAACTACAGGCAACTACAGACTGCTTAGGGCGGGAGAATTAGCCTTCTCCCTGGAAGGTACAACAACTGATTATCTAACACCAAATGGTCAGCCCTGAAAACACACACACAAGTAACATCATCTAGATGGAGCAGGTTATATTTAGGAGTAAATACACATATATACAAATATGCATGTGGTGACAATTAATGGAAAAAAAAAGAGTCCATGAATGTGAAAAAGATGAGGGGTATATGGGAGGGTGTGGAGGGCAAACAAGGGAAGAGGAGAATGATGTAATCATACTATAATCTCAAAAAAGAATAAAGTTTAAAAAGATGTTGCCATGTGATCTGAGAAAAACCTACATTTGTATCCACTGAGCACCTACCCTGTCGGTGTCTTAGGGACCGTGATTGTTCCATGGGAACAGAATAACAGTAGTTGATCCTCTGAAATCTTAAACTTGTCTAAGATAATATATGGATATCAATTTGAACATAATATACCTCTTATGGTTTAATTCAATGTTCCCAGAAGGCTCCTATTATAAAAGCATGGTTGCCAGTTGATGGGCTTCAGAATGATTGCATCATGAGGATTCTGACTGAATCCCTGGGTCAATGCATTGACTGATACAGAATCTGATGGTTTACTGGGCAGTAGTGTCAAACTAAAAGGGAGGCTTGATTGGAGAGAGTACACCATGGGAAGTATGCCTGGAAGGCTACATCTTGTCCACTGTGTTTGCATACCCGCCTCACCCCCATGGACATGGTAAGGTAAGCGGCCTTGCTCAGTTTTAACCTCCTATTACAATGATGCTCTTCTTTGCTTCAGATCCATAGCAATGGAGCAAGGCAACCATGGCTGAAAACCTCTGAAACTGGCATCCTCAGATAGTTGTCACAGAAACAGGAATTGATATAATTAGTCAGGATTCGCTAGAGTTGTTCTCAGTTTGTGGATCATGACTTCTTTGCAGATGAATGACCCTTTCACAGATGTTGCAAATCAGATACTTACATTATAAATCAGTACAGTAGCAAAATTACAGTTATGAAGTATCAAGTAAAATAATAATATGGTTGGGAGTCACCACAACATTAAGAACTTTATTAAAGAGTCACCGCATTGGGAATGTTGAGAAGCACTGCTCTAGGGGAACAGAACTAACAGAATGAATGTATACCAAAAGGATGTGGTTTTAATATACAGTATGGCCTGGACAGTCTTTACACCAGAGAGGCTGAGAACCGGAGAGCTGCTCAGTCGACACAGCTGGGTGTCTCAGCAGTCCTAGTCTGGTGCTGAAGGCCTGGAGGATTCTTGGAGAGCTGTTGGTCTCCACTTTGGAAGGTAAAAGACATCCGGTTCTGGTGTTAAGTCAAGAGTGGCTGCAGTGGAACAGGGTAGATGAATTTGCCAGCCCGACAGGAAGGCAACACCAAGGCCAACACAGGCAGAGCGCAAAGCATTTTCCCATGTACTTTATTTTGTATGGGTATAACCAAAAGGTGCCACCCATATTCAGGATATATGCTCCCATTTCAAACAGGCTCATCAAGGAAATCCCTTACAGGTGTGTGCCAATTTATCTCTTAGCTGATTCTAGATCTAGCCCATTTGACAACCAATACTAACCTCTATAATTCCTTAATCTTCAGTTAACATTGGGGTGGCTTTATTCTTTATTTTCAGTGTGGCTACTATGTGCTACACTTCATAGTGAACAAAATTTTAATTATCACATGAATGTTGTCAACCAAAATGCATATCAGAAAGGAAGGGTCAGCTGGGATACAAAGGACACACATGGCTGCAGCCATCCAGGGTTCACCACTCTTTTCTCCATCTATGTTGACTCCTAGGTGTATGAGAGATCTTTTTTCACTGTATCAAATACCTGAGAAAATCAGCTTACTTCACAGCAGAGGAGAACAGAACAGTCCCATTCCCTTTGAGGGCATGCCCCTCAATGTCCTGGCATCTCTTACTAAGGACCAACACCTAAAGGTGTCACTATCTACTGTAACCTTCCTGGTAGCCATGCCTCCAACACATGGACCTTTGAGGGACATTAAGACCCAAAGTCTAAGACTAGGATGGTGGCTCACTAACAGAACTCTTTTCTAATGTGTGCAAGGTTCTGGGTTTAAACACACACATACACACACACAGCATAGCACTAGGAAACTCCAGTCACCTCCATCCTTCAGTAACCACAGTCTATCAAGACAGAGTTGGCCTCAAATGGAGTTTCTGGCAAATTGTTGTGTGTTCTAACACTGAAAACTTAAAACAGCTCTTCCTGCCAGTGTGGGCCTGTAAACAATTCTCATACTGCATTTAGCAAGCAAAATTCCTTTTCCCCAGTGATGTGTGGCTAGACGTGAACGTACTGCCCAGAACTTTTAATTATCTTCCTCATCAATAGTGCACTACAAATATTCAACAAAGAGCTCTCAGGGCTGTGGGGGCACCAGGAAGGAAACCTGAATTTGTGGATATGTTGTTTTCAATTGTGTAAATGGTCTTTCCACATTGCTGGGAAGACACATGCCCAGTCAGGTCTTGTGAGATAATACGCTCAATGCTAGGATAGCATAGTTCCCAAAGAGGATGGTCATACTTCCTTTGTAGATATGGTAATTACCCTTGATCTCCCTATTTTATTTTTTTTTCTTTCAAGCCATTTTAAAATGAATCATCCTTTGGAATGTAAGTCTTTGGGTCATAGGATCTAGATCTAACTCAAAGTGTATAACTCAGTATACAACTCAGATACCACCTGAAGTAGTTAGTGCAAAATGAGGGTCCTGGGTCTCCACTGGAATGGCAAGACCTTCCTAGATCAAGGGAAGAATAGAAACAGAAAACGTTCCCAAGCACCCCATGCCCAAGTGAATTCTCAACTCCTACAGCTTCTCTAGATGCTAGAAAATCTCAGTTCTTTCTAAGCAAAAATCCTCAAAGAGGGTTCTGAGAGCCTCAGTAGATTCAGTTTATACTTTCATCTCCAGAAGAGCAAATTAGGGATTCACTGAGAGTGGCTTTGTCTCTCCTATTAGCTCAGTGCATTCTTCAATTTATTGACAAATTAGATTAATGAGAATCTGTAGCTTGGGCTGGATGCCAGCTAGACTAAACAAACAGGTATAGTATTGAAGGAAACGGGGTCAAGAGGTTGACGATTGTTCCTGGCATTTATGGAGATTTGTGCCCATCCAGAAAGAGCATCACTGCAGATAAATCTGTATGTGCTAATGGGTTGAGTACTTACCATGGGCCAGGCTCTGCCAAGCACTCCCTCTGTACGATTTCACTAATCATGAAGGCAACCTCATAAGGCAGCCTTTATTAGCCCCTATTTACAGATGAGCAGTTAGAGTCTTGGAGACCTTAAAGAATGTGTTTGAACCTGTACGGCTCGGAAACAGCTGGGAAGGCTTGACTACAAAGCCCTCACTCTAAACCTCAGAGCCAACCTCTAAGTCTCTTGGCAGTCTTGGTAGTGGAGGCTGCTCCGTGAGCAGATGGAGAACCAAATTTTCTTCTGCACCTTCTGGAGAATGCTTAGCTGACAAAATAGCCAGATAGGACCCAGAGGCACAGCCAGTTCAACTATCCATGAAACATATGGTCTCATAGGTGGAACAGATATATCACCCAGGCCCCTGCAAGGTATGCTACACTATAGAGTCCATCCCTGATGTTTCTTTGAAAATTCTGCTTTTAGGGTCTTAAGTGACAGTTAGAGACTGTTTCTGGAAGTTTATCCAATGTAACCAACAGAGCTTTGGGGGTTTGCTGGTTTTCTTTCTTTCTTCCTTTCTGTTCCTTCCTTCCTTTCTTTCCTTCCTTCTTTCTCTTTCTTTTTTCTTCTTAAGAAGGTCCTGTCTTCCATGATGAGAAAACCCACAGAAGCTCACTGACTCTAAACTGACAGCTGGGGAATCTCTATAGGACTGAACTAGACCCTCTGTGGATGACACCTGCATGGTGTGGTCATTTTATAGGGTCTCTAGCAGTGAGACCAGAGTTTATTCCTGGTGCATGAACTGGCTTCTTGGACCCCATTCCCTGCAGAGGAACAACTTGTTCAGCCTTGATATTGGGGGAAGGGCTTGGTTCTACATCAACTTAATATAACAGCCTGAATATATTCACCCTGGGAATCCTTACCCTCTCTGAGGAATGGATGGGGGGGCATGGGATGTAGGGAAGCAGGGGGATGACTGGGAAGAGGGAAGGGGGGAACAGTGACAGGTATGTTTTTTTTAAAAAAAAAAAAAAACTTAAATAAGAGAAATGAAAAAAAATAAAGGAAACTCCCCAAGTCAATAAAGGAGGGCTTGTCTTTAGAATGGAAACCCTGGAAAAATCAGTAAGCCATGGAGTATAACCAAGCAAAAGTTATGGAGAAAAAGAGAGAAAGAGGAACTGATGTGGTGAGGGTGCTGCTTCCGTTGGGGTTCTATCATTGAGTTACACACCCTGCCCGGAAGGGGAAATTTTGATCCTGGGAATTTTTTCTTGGCTGCCAACCCTGGTCCTCCAAAACAAGGCTAATGAGGGATCTGAGGACACAGTACTCTCAACTAAATCGCTTGTCTGAGTCCAGGGACTAGACCCTGGCCAGTTCTTTTCCCTACCATTTGGTCTTTCGAAAGTCCGATAACAATCAAGTCTGTTCTCTGTGTTCAGACCTTGGAAATGGCAGCCAGGCTTGTTCCCCTTGTGTAACAGATGAGGATTCAGGATGCCAGGATGGAAGCCCTCTTAGCTTCTCCGTGAGGTCACGAAACATGGCTTGACTCATGACAAGCACTGGGAAACAAGCTAATCTTCAGGTTCCACAGTCATTCTAAAGAAATCTAGGTCCAGGATCCAGTGCCTGCAGTAAACACATTGAAATATACAAAAACTGTAAAGAGTTCCCATGTCAATGGGAACAACAAGGGGGTAAAACAGTTTCTTCAACATCTGTCGGCAGTTTAAAAAGACTTAGGATCTCCCAGTTCCCATGTTGAAAACTTTAGGTGTCCTGGAAAGTGTGCACCCAGTGGGGGGGGGGGCGCTATGGAAATTTATTTTCTGAGTCAGAGGGATAAGAAGTAAATGATATTGACTGAGACACTGTGGCCAGGGTCAAGGCAAAGTCAAGGTGGACTCCTACAGCAGAGAAACTGAAAACTTGTGGCATCGGCAATCCTTCTGACTCACCACCGCATGCATGAGGACATCGGATCGTGCCTGTGGTCTCCAGGCCACAGTTCCTTGGCTAGAGCCATTGGGTCCCTGAGCCAGGCAGAGTGTGGAAGAAAGACTTTGCTGGCAGTAAGTTTTCAGGCCACAGCCTCTGAGCTCTGCAGTGAAAAGCCATGTGGGGACATGGCAAACCCAAAGCTCTCAGCCCCTACCTGGAAGCAGCAACTCACATCTGGCCATCCTCCCTCTAGCCAGATCTGATTTCTGTTTGGCAAGCACTCAGCAAAGTCCCCCAATTTGCAGATAAGGGACTTTCTTGAGCCTCTTAAATGGATATTCGTGGGTCAAATAATGCAACAAATGTTTTTAAGGGAAAAGAAAAGCTGAGGGCCTCTCCCTTCCTCCTATCAAACCATTACCTTACAGTCATCCCAAGTGTGGGCCAGCACAGGCTGGTTGGTCACAGGGCTTGCGCCCAGGCTCCACTGGACTGTTCCCAGCTGGGGCAACCACCTGGCTGGGCTACCCTCTCTATGACCCTGCTTTGCTTATTTCCCTAAGCAGTCCTGGATAACAAAGAGGTAACAAGAAACAACTTCTTTTCCAGCTTTAGCATGCGATAGGAGGAGGGAGATGGAGAGGAGGGGAATGTTCACTGTGGTCCCCTTTGCCCTCAGTAATTTCTCCATCTCATTGTGAAAGACATTCTGAGAGGTCTCCTCCTACTCACGTGTCCTAAGCCTGAGTCAATCAAGTTCATCATCTGAAAACACCTCAAGTCCACAACCTTTCTTCTGGAGTCCCTAACACTCATGAAAGGTTGATTTGATGGTCCTGGATGATTTTCTCATGGGAAAAACATCCTTCTCCTTTAGGGACCAGGGTCCCTGATCCTAGATCTGGCCTTCCATTCTTCTGTGCATTATTTTCACATATTTTTAATTTTTTCTCCATATTTTTTCATTTCATTTACTGTAGTCTTAAATTCAAATTCATTTTAAGATCCCTCCCGAGAGACAGAGCTAGGAATCCAGCTGTGCTGCCTAAAGATTTAGGGTTCTACTCTTGGGCATATATCCAAAGGTTGCTTCATCTTACTACAGAGGCACTTGCTCAACCATTTTCATTGCTGCTTTATTCATAATAGCCAGATATTGGAAACAACCTAGTTGCTCCTCAACAAAAGAAGAGATAAAGAAAATGTGGTACATTAACACAATGGAGTATTACTCGGACATCTAAAAATGAAATCATAAGATTCACAGGTAAATGAATGGAACTGGGAAAAAAAAATCATCCTGAGTGAGGTAACACAGACTCAGAAAGATAAATATAAATTTGCTTACATATGGATATTAGCTGTGAAGTCAATGATAACCAATCATTACTACAATCCATAGAACCACAGACAGAGAGATAGATTCCCTAGTAAAGAGAAACAGGATAGTTATGGATGGGCGGGAAGGGGGCATTAGAACAGGAGGATAGGGAAGGAAGAGGGGGATCACAGAGGGAAAACAGGGAGAGACAACTAAAATAAAGGGCCATCTGAGGGGTCAAATGGAAACTATGACAGTAGGAGCTTCCTAAAATACATACATATATGAAGGGGAGCTAAATAAAATTGCCAAACAATTAGGGTGACAGAGTCCCAAGTGGACTTCTCCTCACCAAGTGAAGCCTTATTTAAGTAACTGTTGGATAAGGTTGTCCTATGGGAATCCCCAAATAACCCAGGCTGTTGCTAAAACTATACACAGGTCCCTCTCAACAAACTGACAGCAAGTCCCAATTGCTGGAGACAACACCTACGCAACTCACTGGATGTGGAGAAGTCAAGCTGATGCCCACATAAAGCCTTCACCCCTACACGCTAGTGTCTTTGGTAGTATAGGGTACCTTGCATGATATCAAAGGAGAAAGCATAAACACGAACTGACACAAACCCTCTCATCCACAATGGTGTCCAAAATGCAGTATATGCTAGTGCAATGGTGGCACAGTTTGTGAGACTAACCAGCCAACATCTGATCTGACTGGAGGCCACCTCCACAAGATGGAACCCATACCTGATGTTGCTTGGGTGACCAAGAACCTGACAAAAGACAGCCCAGGAACCTAGGATGATACCAAATACTACTGGTCTATACATACATATGGCAATACAACAACTCGTGATGACATTCTGCTCTACTCATAAATCAGTGTCTTGTTCAACCATCATCACAGAAGCTTCCTCTTGTAACAGATGGGTACAAATACAGAGACCCAAAGCCAGATATTACGAAAAGAGTGAAACACCTTGGAACATGAGGAGGATACCCCTCCCTCAGGGCTCAGAGAACTCGGCAGAAGAGTAGGCAGAAAGAGTGTAAGAGCCAGAGGGTATGGAAGACACCAAGAAAACAAGGCCCTCTAAATCAACAGGACTGATGCACATGAGTTCTCACAGAGACTAGGGCAGCATGCACAGGGCCTGCATGGGGGATGCCAGATTTGAAAGGAGGTATGGACACATGCTTCTATCCCTAACCCAGAAGCAATCTCCAAATGATAACCACTTACAAATGAAACTTAGTTTCCTCCAAGGTAATCTCATCAGAGAGAAACACACGACCCTTAAGGATGGGCTGCGTGCCCAGCAGTAGATGGCCAAAGGAAAGCAAATTCAATGGGATCTTTGGAGTTCCTTGTCTCGTGTTGTGTCAGGGATCTTCCTTTTTTTTAAAAAAAAATATCTTATCATCTTTTACTCATATAATTTCTTCTCTCTTTTTATCCTACATGTCCGTTGCATATATAATATAGCTTTCAGTTGAGTGTTTTTATGGGATTCCTGGATGTGCCAATGAATGGGTCTCCGTTTCTTGTAGCTTCTGTTGGGCTCTTTCCTTCTGTTTGTTTTGTCCAATTCTTATATATTAGCTTTTGTTTTATCTTATACCTGATTTTATTACCAAAAAGAAAGATTTTGGGTTCCATATTAAATGGGGGAGGGCTTCAGTTTTGGTTCTTATTTGTTTTAAGTTGGTTTCACTTATAAATCCACATAGAAATGTCTGTATTAGGTTTTACAAGATTTCCAAAGTAAATCAGTATAGTTTGAATTATTGGAGCAATATGAGAGTGGGAGGGGGCTCAGAAATCCCAGGATCATGGGCAGAAAGTCTTCTCCAACAAATACAAAATAGAGTTCTGCATCCCTGAGCCAGACTAAGCAGCCTCCCACTGTGCCATGAATGCTTATATGGCTGTTGGAAACTTACTTTCTTGAAACCTTGCATTCTTCATCTGTACAATAAAAGATTGCACTGAATTACCACCTCGTACCACGAGCTATCTTAGGAACCCAAGAGCTTTTCCCCACATCTATTCGCCTTCATCACAGCACTTTTTGCTCAAGGCTAAGAGCTTCAAAAAGTAGACATCCCATCTTCATAAAAGAAGCCTTGGCTTATGTAAATTATGTTAACATGATTGCCCGACCCCCATAATTCTCTGTGTTGAATCATATAGAGACAGGACAGTAAGAAAGCAAGCACCCTCCTCTTCTAGACTATCATGAAACAGTGAATCTAAAGTAAGAGCATTGTCCTCAGAGAAATAAAGGAGGGGATAAGGGAAGAAGAGAGGAAACAGGGGCCATCTCAGAGAGATTGAAAAGGGAGTTAGGGAAGAAAGAAGTAGGGTGTAATCAAGGCCCTGTTTTGTGGCTGTGTTATAGACATGAAAAAGGGCAGTGGAGACAGCGGTGTGACAAGGTCAGATGGAAGTGTCAAAAGTGCTCAAGGAACGATGAATCTGAGTGAGGGCCAGAGACGGGTCTACAATGTTACCAGAATGCTACAGAGCAGGAAGGCAAGCAGCAGATGAATACCAAGACAGGTTTCGAATACATGAGCGGGAATGAACTCCTTCCAAGTGGCAATGCTGTTGGGCTGTACGTGGCACTGGGTTTGAGTCATGCCCTGCTCATGACTCTTTTCATGTCTCCTCCACCCAATAGCACCTTAAACTTCCCATGCCCCAGGGAAGATGGACCCACCCACCTCCAGCACTGTGCCCTCAGTGTGGTCTCAGTGTCAAGGGGGAGCCCGGTCCCATGAGAGTATAAAACATCCTGGGTTTATTCGTTTTCATAAAAGAAATGCTTAAGATGGTGATGGGCCAGAACAAGCAATATGGTATGCTTCTCCATGGGTAACATCAGCCTAACTAACCCCTGTAAAAGACACCACTACAGACAGAAAAACATAAACCTCACCAACAGGCTTGTGTTGAGGTGAGAACCTGGCTGCCAAGTAGATAGTGAGCCTGGACAATGTCTCCTCGCTGACTTCTTTGGTGCCTCACAGAGCACAACAATGAGGCCCTTGCAACCTTCTCCCCACTGCCCCCAGCACCTCTAAGTGACAGGCAGGTTTCCTGTTTAAGCTACTAAGGCAGATCTAGCAAAAAACGGAAAGAACGTCTGCCGGGGAGGAGGCCAGTCAGAAGCCACTTCTGCCCAGGCCCATCCCACATGTCCTGAGCAGGTTATCCTTAAGAGTGATTAGAAGCCAAACAGTCCTTTCCCTATTAGCTGTGAGACACCCCAGATCCAGGAAACCCAAGTCTGGGCTGACAGCTCAATTATCATGAAGTGTCTCCCCCACCCTTGACTCCCCACCTCCTTTTGTTTTTTATTGCTCTTGGCAGTACAGCAGGCTGGGGGGGGGGGGGGTGCCGAGGTCGAACTTGTTGAAAGTGCAAGGGGGAGAAAATTGTTCTCATCTGAATAAATAGAGTCAGCTGTTGCCAGAGGGAGCAATACCCCTGTGGTGAATTCCCCTAGACAAGCTAACACAGTGTTGAGTTGATATTGGCACTTGAACCTAGGCCAGCACTATCTGGGTGAGTCTGGACAGGGTTCCTAGGCAGACAGGGCATCCTATCACCATGGCTTTGGAATGTCTCATTTGAGACAGGGTAATAGGGTCACAAGGTAGTGTGCATGGAGGGAGACCATGGTTCACACTGTGGCTGGTGTCCGGCTCGCACTGCCCCTCCTGCTGTGTCGGTGAGGGAAGAGTCAGTGAATTCTGGTCATCACAAAATCCAGCTTGTTAGTTCTGACCCCTTAAGATGTGAGGCTGATAGATGGATACTATAGCTCCTGCATCTCTTTGGGCTCTAAGAGGAAGCTCATGGTGTCCTGGATACTTTCTGACATCGCCATGTTCAAGCTGCCTTGGCAGGTCCCTCCACCCTACCTAACAGCCTGTTTGCTCCAGAAACCGCATTTCATCTTGAAGGCTGAACCAAATGGGTTTAGGAAGAAGAAGCCAAAGGATCGAGATGAAGAGGGAGCTGAGGGGTGATGGGAAATGGCTAATGTTAGGGGGCTCTCATTTCTTGTGATAACCACCATGACCATTAATAACTTGGGAAGGAAAGTTTATTTCACATTACAGCTGGCAGCCCTTCATAAAGGAAAGTCAGATGGGAACTCAGGACAGGAACCCTAGTTAGATGCAGGAAGTGATGCACAGACCATGGGGACACTGTTTATTGGCTTGCTCCCAATGGCTTCCTCAATCTGCTTTCTTACACTACCCAGAACCACCTGCCCAGGGGGAACACTGCCCCCCCAAGGGTGTTGGTGATTCCCACATCAATCATTAATCAAGAAAATGCCCTACAGACTTCCATTTCCCAGATAACTCAAGCTGACAAGAAACCAACCAGGACAAGTGGACATGGAACCACGGAGGAGGCTGGGGATTGCACTGACACCTGGCCAGAGGTGAGATTCCAGTTCTTCCTCCTTTGTAAATAAGCGAGCCAGCTCTCCTCACCCAAGCTCCAGCCCTCGGGTCCAAGGGGTCACTCAACTGGACATTATCTAAAGTCCCTTCAAACTGTCAACAAATATGCAGCCAGCAAAACCACAACTCACTAAGCAACTTGGGTTTCTAAACAAATCCCTGGCACCTGCACCTCCAATCTGGATCTAGTCACAAAACAGCTTGAAACCAGCTGCCTAGTCCAGCCTTGCTGTGTGAACCTCTTTGTTCCAGAGGTGGAGAGAAAATACTCTTACTTCCAGCACCTAGAAATGTTGCTGTGCATGTGCAGTGATATACACCAAATCATATAGAAATGCTTTTCCTGACCTAATGCTAAACCATGCAAAGAAAGGAAATATGGCCAGCAGTGAAAGACATCAGCAAGTAAGGCCACTGACCGGGGTCAGAAGAAGCCACCCTATACAGATATCTTCCCGTGAAAGCAAGGCTACCTGGTATAGTGTGGTTGGCTAGTATGCTTCCAATCCGGACCTGACTAGGTAACAATCCCTTACATTTCTGGGATGCCTGAAGGTTAAAAGGTACATTGCATAAGGAGACTTCACTAATTCTCACAACCTCCAGGCTAGAGCCTCATCACACAGATAGAAAAGCAAGGTTAGGCACTGTTTCTACCACAGCATCTGCCATCATCTTTGGGGCACGGGGTGATACAAGACAGGCAAAGCCAAAGTCCAGGCTAGTGACAAGGGACCAGGGGAAAGGAGCTTTGGGTTGTATTTCATGAAGTGGGTAAGAAGGCGCTGGAGGGGGGGGTCACCTCACCTGTCACTTTACAGATAGAGAAACTAAGACTCCTATTACTGAATTGAGTTGCCAGCGTCCACACAGTTTGTCAACAGAGTCTGGATTACAAACCACTCTCCCGACAACGACAAGGAGACTGTTTGGGCCAACAAGAACCAAAGCCTGAGCGAGTCCCAATATAGCTGATCCTTCAGGATCCTCCTCCTCTTCTCTTTCAGTCATATCAAGGCCATATGCTTCACAGGAGAGTCGGAGGCTGAGCCACCAAGCCCTGCTGGCATGTGGACCGCCTCTGATGCTCCCATTGAAGGCACTAATTGCAACCGGAAACCTAGGGCTGATGCAGAGCATGATGCTTAGACAGCTTTATTGTTTCCCGCAATTATCACAGCATCTCTGGAGACCGGAGGTCATTGACAGACCTACTACAGAGGAAGAGCTCCCCTCCTGGACTGCACTAGGGAGCTCTCCGTTAACTATGGTTTCTTCTGCCTTCTCTGCAACACTATTCTGAACACCTGCTGGTTCTCCCATTTGCCAGACCTTGTGTCAGGAACAAGATCCCCAAAGGTTTTCTCAACAGAAAACCATCTTCAAAGAGTCCTCACTCTGTCTGGGAAGCAAATCACATCTACAGCTCCTGGATGAATCCCACGAGTCTGAGGGAATAGACTTCATTAAAGTGATGGACTTTTAGCCTGGCAGGTCAACTAGATGCAATTCATTGACACAAAGCTATAAATTTATTAAGGACAGGAAATTTGTCCACTCTTTGTAACCTTCTTCCCCTCTCAGAGTCAAGCACAGTGTCTTGGACACACACACATACACACACATACACACACATACACACATACATATACACAAAATCTCATAAATATTTGCTAAATGGGCAATAATAAAAGAATGTGTACCCCATATCCCTCTTTGAGGCTAATGTCCTATTTCCCCTTCTTAATAAAAGCTACATTTTTTTTTGTCCCTTGGTCTCTGGAAATTATGGTTCCCTCCTAAAAGCTGAAAGAATGTGGAAGATCTGGAAAAGTGATGAAGCAGGAGAACAGAAACTCAGCCTTGGAGGGAGCTGGCCCTTTTAAGTTTCCCAGGGTACCTCTTCCAGCAGTTGGCTCCTCCTAACTCCAAAGGCAATCAATTCATCTCTTTTTTTTTTTTTTTTAAGATTTATTTATTATGTATACAGTGTTCTGCCTGCATGTGTCCCCACAGGCCAGACAGAAGAGGGCACCAGATCTCATTATAGATGGTTGTGAGCCACCATGTGGTTGCTGGAAATTGAACTCAGAACCTCTGGAAAAGCAACCAGTGCTCTTAACCTCTGAGCCACCTCTCCAGCCCCCAATTCACTTCTTTATGCCGCACTTCTGATAAGAAAAATGGAGTGTGCATTTACCTTAAGGTAAGCACGCCCTGCAGAGATTACCATCCATGTTGGGGAACAAATTATATAAGTAATCAACAAGGCCACACCTACTCCAACAAGGCCAAATGTCTTAACCCTTTCAAATAATGCCTCTCTCTATGAGCCTATGAGGAACATTTTCATTTAAATCACTGCAAAGACTGAGCTAGTTGGAGCCTAGAGACTTCTGGAGAAACGAGGATGTGAGGAAATTTGTACTTACTGTTGCTGTCTCCACAGGCTATCCACCTTATCTCATTGATCCATCCCCACAACCAGGAGAAATACTTATTACTATTTCCATTTTACATATGAGAAAACTAAGGCCCAGAGAGATTGAGTGATTTACCTATTATCATAGTTCAGTGATAGGCCAATGACATTCCAAAGCTCATGCAC
This sequence comes from Phyllotis vaccarum, assembly GCA_033318265.1. Taxonomy (NCBI): domain Eukaryota; kingdom Metazoa; phylum Chordata; class Mammalia; order Rodentia; family Cricetidae; genus Phyllotis; species Phyllotis vaccarum. The sequence continues at coordinate 99,250,792 of JARWLC010000012.1, read as the reverse complement.
ACTTCCTTATACTAATTCTAAGGAGAGGCTGAGAGGAGGCCTTGATACCTGTTATCCCAAAATGATGTGAAAAAGCAATAGGTAGTCAAGTTATGGGACATACAGAATGCTTTTGCTGTTTTAAAACATCATTCATAGTAGGGTTTTTTTTTTTTTAATAACTACAAAGCCCTGTTTCTGGCATCATCCTCACCATCATCATCACCACCATCTCCATGGAACGAATAGTAACCATGTGCTAGTTACTGACTAAGCTGGATACCATCTCATTCTCCCAATAGTACAGTGGGTTAAAGTATGCTATCATTGTACATTGCCAATAGAAAACTGGAATTAAGATAAAAACAGACCTAAATCACACAACCACTAAGAGGCCGAGCTGGGATGCAGCCTAGGTAACTGACTCCAGAGCTCAAGCATCAGAGACACTGCTTGTTGGTGGAGATTCTATGTGCGCAGAAGTGGAAAGGAACCATGCAAAGAAAAATAAAGGGCTAAACATACAAAAGCATCAATTCGATGGGTCTGTAAAGTTCTGTGTAGCAATTATGCAGGGGAAGGATGCTAGGGATGCATTTTGACAATGTTATATGAAGGGAATAAAGCTTCAGGAGTTGGAAGGGGGTGGGGGGCAAAGCCTCATAGGCTCCAGGAAGTCCTGCCTAGCTGGCTTTGTGGACAGCCCAGGGAAAGCACACACAATTTCAAGGCCACAACAGTTGCAGATTCAGCCCTAGGCCCCATCTGGGCCCATCCCACACCTGCTAAGCACCCCAATGACAGCTGCAGTCCCTCCAGTTCCTCCATCCCTACAAAGTGATAGATGCCAGACGCCTTATCCTTCATAGAAGGAAATGTATCTTGGAACACGATCCCTCGTCAGAGTACATGTTACTGCTTTTATAGGTTGTGAGTGGAATCCCACAGAGTCCTCCCCCTTCCTCATCCATTCCAGATCGGCGTTCCTTCATAAATCATCAGCGTGGCAGAGCCAAACTCTCCTTCCCCCACTTTAATTCTGAGGGCATTTATTTTTGCTGATAAACTGGATTTAGACAGATCCACAAACCCCTAATCATGGCCAAGATTATGAAGGTGAACTATTCATTGAGTTCTGTCCCATTGAGAAGCATGTACATCGGCTAAAACTGGCATGTTTCCCACCTGTTGTGCAGCAGAGAATTACTTTTGTCGGGGACTGGAGTATGTTTGGAGGTTGGCTGGAGACAGAAGTCAATGAGATTACAGTGGTGTATCCCACCAAACTCCCCAAAAGAGCAGGCAACACTGCAGACCCTGATTCAACCCCTGGACTCTTCATAACCCATAAGCTCCACCCACTTTTCATAGGGAAAGATGCACAAATGGCCGCCGTACTTGTCACCAAATAGGGGAGCCCTGTGGATCAGAGCCAGAGCCCAGGCCATCCTGAAGTGTCTATATTTCTTTCCTTCTAAAGGATCTTTGCCCAAGTCTTTGCATGGAGTCCTTGCCTTGTGACACACACCAGGAAATGATGCTCATCCACAGGGTGTTCAAGGTTGAAAAATGAAACTGGTATGTTTCCAAGATTGTTGAGGGTAAGAAAAGGGGACAAGTCAATTAACACTTTTCTTCTGACAAAAGTTACTGCTGCCTAGAGTTACCCAGCAAAGTCAGAACAGAGCACAGGCACCCTGCACACACACTCTGAGGATCAAATATAAAAGCAGAAGGATTCAAGCAGCCCCATTCTTCAGAGGCAGTATTCTGGAAGACCTTCAATATTCCCATGCCCATAACCCTCCATGATTGATGGAGGGCAGGTGATAAGAGCTAGGGTTGCTGGGCGCCTCTCAATGTCATGCATATTTACTTCGGCATTCATTCCACATTTATCTTACTAGCATGGCTACTGTCACAGAGAATCCAGAATATCCAGCCTCAGAGTGAGATGTTGTGGGAAAGTCATTCTGAAACAACACTCTTCTCAGACTAGATGAAGGAAGTGGATAGATGTGCTGAGTAGATGCAGGGGCACTGGCTTCTCAATCAGTAAGGCCTGGAATCAACTTTCTACCCTTCCCTAGCTGTGGCCATCATCAAGCCACCTACTTTTTCTGAGGCTCTGTTTCATCACATCATGGGTATATCATATCTATCTGGTGCTGGTATAAAGATTGAGAGAGTCCTTATGCATGCTGGGTGATGGGTGAATACTCCCTTTGCTATGGGCTACTGCAGAAGGACATGCAGATACCCTCCCCGCTTTACAGTCATACTGTTGGGGCTTGCTAATTATCAGACCTTCTACCAGACTACCAAAACAGTATATTTTTGAAGACAGTGCCACCCTAGAATCTAGAACAGTTTACCACCCTCAAAGCTAAGAAAACTCTAAGCCAGGCTGAGTCTGGTTGTCCTAGCAACAGCGTGGATCCTGGTTTCCTGCTCCCCGTGCCCTTTTCCCTGGTTCATGATACCTGTGCCAAATCACACTACTGTTTTTTCTGGACAAATCCCATGCTCCTCTCTCGGCTCTCTATCCACTCAGGAAGTAGAAGATGAAGGAATCTCCTGGTCTACTTCATAGAGATCACTTTCAATAGGAAAAGTAACCTATTACTAATGGCAGACAGTATAAAATTCCAAGCACAGGAATTTATTATACAATATATGTACATTAAGTCTGGTATACTTTATAATTACTTTTCAGATGGTACATGTGTTTTATACACTCCACTAGAAATGTGATCCATTCCACGTTTATTTAAAATGTTTAAACTGTTAACCTCCTACTCTGAATCTTCAGTCTACTTCCCCTGGAGAAACCACTAGGAACAGCTTCCTGTGCACGCTTCCAAAAATGCTCTGTTCATATATACACACACCCTCAACTGTCACCCAAATAAAAACTTCCCGTCACACAACATTCTTTGTCTTGTATAATTTATTTATTTGGTTGGATACATGTTTATTTATTGAAAGCTAGGAAAGTGCTCTGTAAAGAACTGTTACCCCCAGCCCTCTTTTCAATTTTTATTTCCAGACATGGAATCATTTAGTTGCCCATGGGCCTTGAACTCACTCTGTAGTCTTGATAATTCCTGAAATTGAGGTCTGCCTGCTTCAACTTCCTAAGCTGCTGAGTATGCGGGTTTGTATCCTCAGCTTGCTGTGGGTAAGTGGTTATACATGGATCATTCCTCAGATGTTATCTACCTTTTCTTTTTAGAGGGGGTCTCTCATTAGCCCAGAACTTACCAAGTAAGCCAAGTTGTCTGGCCAGCCAGTCTCAGCAATCCACCTGTCTCTCATATTTATTGGGCTATAAAACTGAACTATTTACTCAGTTCCACCTCATGCATCTGCCTGTAGAGATTGGAAGTCCTGAAAAGTTGAATTTCATTCCTACTATCCCATTCTGTGGCTTTTGAGGCATGGGACCCAGGGTCTCTCTATAGCCTCCTACGGTATGTTGTGGCATCTGGCCGCTATCCCTCTTACCCTATGTGTCTCTGCAGCTCAGACCATTTGGGGCTTATTTCACAATACAAGTCTGTGCAATCATGAGCCCCAGTTGGAGTGAGGTTTCCTGTGGACTTGTGCCTAGAGCTGGTGGCTTCATTTGAGGAGGGGAAAACAGAGTCAGTGACATTCTTCTTCTCTAAGCAGCCCGTGATGGTGTGAGCATTCCTTTAAAAAAAAAAATGAAAAACTAAATCCAAGGCCAAGCCCAGACCCTCAGAGCCCCCAGGGAGTCTCCTATGTGTTGCCACAGCAGACAGAACATTCACTTTGGTGTCTCATGTCACAGCTTCCTGACCATGATTTTGCTCTGGAGTAGGACAGGAGGATGTAATAGAAAGCTTTAGAGATATTGGCAAAGTTTCTCAAATAAGTTTCATGGATGGAAACTTATAAACCAAAGCAGAAAGCACTCCAGCTAACTTGGCTCCTTGTCTATAACCCACTTCCAGCCTCTGGTCGGTCTTCACCAACTATGGGAAAGGAAAGGCGGACTAGAGGTCTTCTCTGCTTAACTCAGAAGTGATCCACCTGAGAGTCCAAGACTACTGCACATGCGCTCCTGCGTTCCCCTCTCGCACACTGGGAAGACGTGGCTGGGCTCCAATTCCTTTCAGCTGTTCTGTAACCAAAGGGAGGTCCACGGGCACCAGGGCTCCCCGGTAAAGCCAAATGACAGTACCTGCTACTAGGTTCGGAACCACCCCAGAGCGCGACTCTTGGATTTGTCAGTTCTCTGGATCATGTCAGCCCAAGACGGAAACTCTACAGCCCTCATGTTTTAGCCCCAATCCCTTTGTCACATCACTGTGTTCTTCCTATTGTTATGTGCCTCGCTTTCTCCTTCACCCCTTCCAATCACTTTTCCCCATCTTGGTCTTCCTTCCAACACCACCATTTTCCGACTTTCTGTGCATTAGATCACTGCACTTCAGAGCCCAAGCAAAGCCTTGTAAACCTTCATGGGGGAAGCTCAGCCTCTTCTGGAGGGATGACGTTTATGACAAAGCCAGTAGGGATGAATGTGTCTCATTCATCAGCCCACAGACCCTTCTAGTGCACAGCTAAGGGCAGGCATCTGCACATCTCCTCTCCCATCCCTCTCCACCCTCTTCCTCCCTCCACATCAGGAAGCACTAGAAACCCTTTCCTCCGCATCTCCCAAAACCACTGCATGCCCCTTACTTCCTGCCCTACTCGCAATTTTCTACTGCATCTTCTGGTGTATACCAGGCTACAGAGGATGGTGATGGCAACAGTTTGTCGGATCTGCCCAAGGAGTTGAAGAAAGTTCTGTCTCAGAATAAAGAGAAGTGATAAACTAGAGGGCAGAAGTTAAAGTGTTAAGAGAAGCAATGCTCTCTCTCTCTCTCTCTCTCTCTCTCTCTCTCTCTCTCTCTCTCTCTCTCTCTCTCTCTCTTTCTCGCTCTCTCGCTCTCTCCTTTCCCTTTCTCTCATGTGTGTGTATAAAGGTATAAAGAAGACTTATTAGAATGGATTATATGATTGTTTAAACAAGAAATATTCCTTGTAGTCTCAGCAATTTGAATGTTTGATTCACAGTTGGGGGGTGCTTTGGGGAATGTTTAGGGGCATGGTCAGTCTTATTAGAGGAAATATGTCACTGAAGGCAGGCTCTAAGTGTTCAAAAACTCACTCTATTTTTCTATTTTTGCTCACCACGCTTCATCTTGTGGTTCAAAATGGAAGCCTTCAGCTTCCTGCCCCCATCAGCACACCTTCACTCCACCATCATGGATTCCGTCCCTCTAATACAGCAAACCCAAATGAATTCTTTTATAAGCTGCTGTCTTCATTATGGTTACTGTTCTGTAGTGAAAGATCATGACCAAAAAGCAAACTGGGGAAGAAAGGATTTCTTTCAGCTTACACTTTCAGGTAATGGTCCATTATTGAGAGAGGTCAGGGCAGGAACTCAAGAAGACAGGAACCTGGATGTAGGAGCTGATGCAGAGTGCACAGAAGCATGCTTTCTGGCTTGTTTCTTGCTGTGTGTTCAGTATCCTGTCTTATATAACCCAGGACCACCAGCCCAGAGACAGCACCACACATAACGGGTTGGTCCCTCCCCCATCAATCACTAATTTTAAAAAGCGCCCTACAGGTTTGCCTACAGCCTGACCTTATGGAGACATTTTCTTAATTGAGGTTCCCTCCTCTTAGGCTGTTCCAGCTTGTGTCAAGTTGACATAAAACCAGCCGACCCAGCTGCCTTGTCCATGATGCTGGACCACAGTAATTAAAAAATAACTAATACAGGTTACATGATATGATCTGGGTAGCCCCCACAAGAGCCCTCTGCACGTACTGGAGAGGATGAGAACACAGCAGCTGTTCACAGAACTGGATGCCTCAACAATCCTGAGCTGTCACTTAACGCCTAGAAATTCCCTAGGGAATTGCTGGCATTGAGTGGACAGGAAAGTTTGTATAAGTTGGAGTGTGCCTTGAGCGGAGGATGCCAGTAGCAACAACAGACATATTTGCTTGGAAGATGAGACAAAAGTAGGCAAGCAACTCGGCTCTTTCCTGGGACCGCTTTATACCTAGCCCACCCACCCAATGGAAGATGCCCATTTGGAAGGAAAGGAACACCCCCCACGTCTTCCTCCCTCAGTTAATCCTCTCTATAAAATATCCATCTTCACAATCACCTCAGGCCAACACAGCTCTCTTTAATTTTCATTAAATGCTCACCAGAGGGGTTGAGGATGGAACTTCATTGATCAAGTGCTTGCCACAGACATAAATCCCTGGATTCAGTCCCTAGCACTACATAAACCAGGGCAGACTGCCATCCCAGCATTCATGAGGTGGTGATAAAATTGGGAGTTCAAGGTCATCCTCAGATACACAATGAGTCTGAGGCCAGCTAGGATATAGATAAATCTCTTTGAGAGAGAGGTGGGGAGGGGATCCCTACCCTACTAGACATGAAACATAAGGACAAAGATTTGAGGGTTTGGGAGGTTTTCTCCCCTGTTGCCATCCTTTATGTCATTTTTCACAAAATCCTGACCAACTGTATGGTACACAGACAAGAACCTCCAATCCTGCAACAGGAGCAACTCCCTTACACATGAAGAGGATCTAGAAAAATAGCAAGCAGTGCAGAGCTGGGCACTCTGTGCACTCTGAACAAGACTGGAATCAGAAGACAGAGAATGAGATGGTGGACAGGGGATTGCACAGCAGAGGACAGGGGCTTGGACTGCTGCATCTGGATGGCCTGAGTCCACAGAGAGAACTCAGGAAGGGACGGCCATGGCTTTGTATAACGGGAAAATGAATCATCCCCCATCCTCCCTCCCATGACCTTTGTCCTGCCCTGCACTGCAATGCCTCCTTAAACAGCACTTACTGGCAAAGTGAGAGAGGGAAAGGAGAATCTGGCAGAGGAACATTCTCCCTTTCTTTTGCCATAGTGCTTCCCAACCCAGACCGTCCAGGACTGAGTGCTCTTGACAAGCTCGGGAACCGACTCTCAGCAAGCTGTTCTTCCTATGGAACCTCAAGCCTGGCTAAGACAAAGCATCCCCAGACCACTAGCTGATCAGAGATATCTAAGCTGGTCCAGACTCCTGAAGGTCAGCGGTTTCTTTATTTTCATTGGCCTTTAAGGTCTCCGTAGGCAACAGAGATGTCTCTTTTTTGATGGGAGACTAGAAACAGAACGAATTTAAAACAGACAAAAATGGCAATATCTTTATGGGTAAGAATACTGATTTCAGAGCTAGTTAATCCAGAATTCAAACCTTCCATGCACTCTGTATCTGGAAGCAATTAGGTCATCCTTGTCATGTTATAATGAGGATTCAAGGAACTGCCATATTTGATGCACTTAACATACACCAGATATAGAGTCAGTGGTCAATAAGGAGCGCCTTAAGAATAAGTTGTTGGCTACCAGGTTTGTACTCAGGGCTAAGGGTGCGCTCTAGAGTCCAAAACAGACACAAAGGGAACATGGCTAGAATCCTAGGAAGAAATTCCTTTTCCTGGGGACATGTACTTGCTCTGGGGTTCCCCTGTCTTCACTTTCCTAGGGAACTGCATCATCTATGACCTGTGGCAGGTCATGGGGAACTCAGAAAGGTGCAGAACCAGGCATATTAGTGCAGACCTGTAATACCAGTAGTGAGGGATCAGGGGTGGGAAGTGATGATGAATTCAACCTGGGCTACATATTAAGACCTTGCCTCAAAACAACAACAAAACAAAAGCAAACAAACAAAGCTGGAAAAAACAAGTCACAGATATTTCCTAAAATTAACTGTCTAGTCCTATGAAATTTTGGATTTATCTAAAAAGAGTCATTGAACATGCAATCAACCTCCAAAATACACACATGCTTTAAAGCAAAAAACTGTGAGGGTAAATCCACAGGGCTCATTGGTGGTGACTGCTCCAAAGTAGTTATCCCCCCACCTCCCACCCTCGACCCCCCCCACCCCCCTCCCAGTAGACATCTTTGCCCCTTGACTTTCACTTTGGCCATGTGACTCATTGTGACCAACGAAAGTCACCACATGCAGAGTAACCTGAGTCTTAGGAAGTGCTTTCACTAGGGCACTTTTTCTCCTGCTCTTGTCAGTGTGTCATCTACCCAGCTGGCCTGCTGGGTCCCATGAGACTGATAAGCCACACATGGAGCAGAGCTACTCCAGATGGCTCCTTGAACCAAATAACCTAGGGAAGCACAAAGTGAATGAGGAAAAAAAAAGGAAAGGAGGGAGGGAGGGAGGGAGGGAGGGGAGGGAGGGAGGGGAGGGAGGGAGGGGAGGGACGGAGGGAGGGGAGGGAGGGGAGGGAGGGAGGGAGGGGAGGGAGGGAGGGGAGGGACGGAGGGAGGGAGGGAGGGGAGGGAGGGGAGGGACGGAGGGAGGGAGGGAGGGAGGGAGGGAGGGGAGGGAGGGAGGGAGGGGAGGGAGGGGAGGGAGGGAGGGAGGGGAGGGAGGGAGGGGAGGGAGGGACGGAGGGAGGGGAGGGACGGAGGGAGGGGAGGGAGGGAGGGGAGGGAGGGAGGGAGGGGGGGAGGGACGGAGGGAGGGGAGGGAGGGAGGGGAGGGAGGGAGGGGAGGGAGGGGAGGGAGGGAGGGGAGGGACGGAGGGAGGGGAGGGAGGGGAGGGAGGGAGGGAGGGGAGGGAGGGAGGGAGGGAGGGAGGGAGGGACGGAGGGAGGGGAGGGAGGGAGGGAGGGAGGGACGGAGGGAGGGAGGGGAGGGAGGGAGGGAGGGGAGGGACGGAGGGAGGGGAGGGACGGAGGGAGGGAGGGAGGGAGGGAGGGAGGGGAGGGAGGGAGGGAGGGGAGGGAGGGGAGGGAGGGAGGGAGGGGAGGGAGGGAGGGGAGGGAGGGACGGAGGGAGGGGAGGGACGGAGGGAGGGGAGGGAGGGAGGGGAGGGAGGGAGGGAGGGGGGGAGGGAGGGGGGGAGGGAGGGAGGAGAGGGACGGAGGGAGGGAGGGAGGGGAGGGACAGAGGGAGGGAGGGAGGGAGGGGAGGGAGGGAGGGAGGGGAGGGACGGAGGGAGGGGAGGGACGGAGGGAGGGAGGGAGGGAGGGAGGGAGAGAGGGAGGGGAGGGAGGGAGGGGAGGGAGGGGAGGGAGGGAGGGGAGGGACGGAGGGAGGGGAGGGAGGGGAGGGAGGGAGGGAGGGGAGGGAGGGAGGGAGGGAGGGAGGGGAGGGAGGGAGGGAGGGGAGGGACGGAGGGAGGGGAGGGACGGAGGGAGGGAGGGACGGAGGGAGGGGAGGGAGGGGAGGGAGGGAGGGAGGGAGGGAGGGAGGGGAGGGAGGGAGGGAGGGGAGGGACGGAGGGAGGGGAGGGACGGAGGGAGGGAGGGAGGGAGGGAGGGAGGGAGGAAGGAAGGAAGGAAGGAAGGAAGGAAGGAAGGAAGGAAGGAAGGAAGGAAGGAAGGAAGGCTGGCTGGTTTAGTTTGGAAGGATGTTTCAGGACATGTGAGGACTAGACTTCAGATCCCTAGAACCCACATAAATGTGAGGTAGTGGTGGCAGTCTTCCTGCAATTTGAACCCTAGAAAAGTGAAGACAGGGGAACCCCAGAGCAAGCTAAGTAGCTGAACTTGTCTTATTTTCAAGTTATGGGGTCAACTGAGAGTCCCTTTCAAAGATAAAGAGATGAGCAATTAAGAAAGACTCCGTTATTAACCTCAAGCCTCCACAAACACTGCATAGATTTGTTGATGTTTTGTGGTATATGAGATCTAGTCAACTATTTGTTATGCACTTTTACTAGAACAATAAGCAAATGGCAGAGAAATTGGCATAGCTGGCCTAGAAATGGGATTCTGCTGTGCCTAAAACATGAGTAATGGGAACTGAGACTGAACAGTGGGTAAAAGCTAGAAAGCATGGCAAGAAAATTAAACAGGTCAAAGAAAGTATCGGCTTCTGTCACACAGAAGTGAATTATTAGACAAGGTTACAACCAGCACTTACTCAGAAAATGGACAATGATTCTCATGGATGTGTAAACCTCAACAGAATATTGAAAATATAAATTGTTTTTTTCAGCTTCCTATGGCATTGCATTTTTTAAAAAGATAATCTCATATAGATAAACTAATTCTCATCTCTAGTTTCTGGACCCAGGGGGAAAAAAATTCTCAAGTTATATAATAGCCTAAACTAAATCAAATTATAACATAGACCAAATATAGCATGCTGCCAATGGAGCCCAGGATTAAACCAAATTAAAGGTGGACATCGTCTCTTTAAAGACCTCTAGAAGATTTAGATTTATACCAATAGAGCCTCTGAACTGAGAGAAGAGAGTCTATAATTTTGAAGGCATAGTTCTTGTGAAAACCATGGATGGTCACTTCCCACGCCTCTCTACCTGTTAACTGTCAGCCCCAGCAACTGTAACTTGATGAACTCCATCCCTACTTTATACCTCCCACAGCTTTTCCCAGGAAATGACCAACAAAGCTGAGAGGGTAGGCAGACCTGGGCCTAAGAGACATGGGCACTTCCTACAAGTCCCGGTGCTCCTGTGACTGTGTGGAATTCTCTACCAACTTTAGTGCCGACTAAGATGCTGCCACCGAGACCCTTTCCTCTGGCCTTCAGTGGAGATGAGCTAGGTCACAGGCTCGCAGCTCTCTCAGCTTCTCCATGTGCTCCTCATTTGTTCTAACCTCAGCTTCTCAAATGACATCACTAACACAGATCCAGGAGTTCCCCAGGAAAAAAAGAAGTGGCCTGTTGGGGATGGAAGATTTGTTGTGGTTCATTTGACCAACCATCCTTGTTAGTAGATGGAGTCCAGACAGTCTCAAAACAATGGCTCAAATTGCTAAGGATTTCATTAGTGGGAGCCCAGATGATGTCACAGTTGAGAAGCATGCTGTAAAGATTTTAAACTCTGGAGAGAGAAATGCCAACAAAGTGAGCAGGTGGCTGATTTAGCTGCAATTAGACTGCGTGAAAGGGCTTAGCAACTAAAGACAAATCACAAGAATGACTAAATGTGGCAGCCAAAGGTTTTCCTTGGGAACTCCTATGATGGACATGGTCTGAAGTTCTAACTACTAGAGTCATAGGCCACCAGAAAAACTGAAAGACTCTGATGCTGGAGTATTTTTTCAAAAGCCTTGGAGCCAGGAACATGATGGGAAAACTTTGAATCCCAAATATGGAACAAAGATGTCCTGGTGGAAGATGCTGTCCTTTTAGGCTTGTGAGAAATGCTAGTACCTTGATCCTGGAAGATTCTACAGGAGCCTTTCCTGGACAAGGGGATCAGAAAGCCACAAGCCTAATCCTGATCAAAAACTGACCCTGCTGTGTCTCATTATTATTAGGCCAATAACTAGAATGTAACTCAGTAAGTCCCAGCATGACCCCACTGAGTGCATACACTGAAATAATTAAAAGTTTTGCCTGCATGTTCCACCATGAGCTGGGGCAGTGCTACCAGAATTGCATTTTATCAAGGTGGCCAGGATATTTCACAAGATGCAACATTAATTGACTTATGCATATTTTCTCCAATTACTGGATTTAACACTCAGGAAGGACCCAAAACAACAGAGCCAACAGCTTCCAGTAAGAGGTCTTCCTCAATATCCCTTCCAGACCAAAGTCACTCCTTAAATTCCCTACTACAAAGTCAGAATCCCAGGGCCTAACAGCCACATCGTCTACACTATATGATAAATATTGAATTTCTACATACACATCATCCCTATCTATGAGTTGATTCCAAGACCCTTCACAGATACCAAAATCCATAGAAGTTCAGTTCAGTTCAAAAGATAAGTGATTGCTTATATCAACAATACCAAGAAATATACCTTAAACTATTGTTAATCACACATGATGCCTAACATATTGTAATAGTATTATTAAATGTAGTAATCAAACTATATTATTTACGTAACAGTCACAAGAAAGAAATTATACTTGAATTCATAGTTGTACAGATAAAACTAACATAGGCCTAACTATATAGATAATGATCTGTGGCTGGTGAAATGTGGCAGTCTGAAACCTGAAGACAATAAGAAATGACTATTATGGGTAGCACGGGAGGTCACTAACCCTGGAGGATCCATAGTAGAAAAGTAAGTAAATCCATACCATAGTGCCAAAAGTACCATGAAACTCAAGGCTGGGTGATCTGGCATATCCCGGGATGCTGGTTAGTGTCAATGTTGGGAAAAGATACAGCCCGGAAATTATTACAGCCCCAGTGGAAAGTCAGACGGATGCCTCTGGGATTCTGGTGTCAGGATCTGGCATGGGAAGAGCCCTGGACATATTGTGAAGCCAGTGTGGAGACAGGCTAGGGCATGCGACACCAAGTTAGGACATACTTGGAAACAACTGTTATGAGATGAGTTGTACTTTGTCAGATCCACCCAGTTCCTTAAGAGTTTTTTTATTAATAATAATGTATGAGTAAGTAGCCCAGACTAAGGCAACTATGTGGCAATTTGTTAAGGCAGTAGTACCCTCCTGACTTATCATGAGATCCCTTCTTCCATACTGGAGGGAAGCCCAGATCAAACAAATTCTACATACAGAGGTTCCAGCTGACAGAGCAGCCAAACCTCAAGGTTAGCCATGTGAGCTAGTCTTCAGGTGACACTAATCTAAGACTAGTCTTTCAGTGTTCAAAATAAAGCCTAAGACATCAGGAGTCAGAGACAAGCTATCTTCTGTGCCCTGCCTGAATTCCTGACCCACAGAAAACTGGTTAATTTTATATTATTATTATTATTATTATTATTATTATTATTATTATTACTATTACTATTACTATTATTATTATTAGCTATATAATATTTAGTGTGGGGAATAATTTGAGTATGAATTATATAACTATTAGTATGTTAACAAAATTTGATCCTAAAGAAAAATCTAAAATTAAAACTACACAAATGTATAGTCATAAAATGAATGTTGCTATACTACATTAAGCACCTAGAAACAATATGTTGTGGCAAATAATTCATGATGAGAAAATTTTCATTTTTAATATAACCTTGAAAAACAGGTATAATATTTTATGGTTAGAATATTTAAATAACATCAACAAAGCCTTGGGCTCAATCCCAGTACCACTAGGAAGGAAGGAAGGAAGGAAGGAAGGAAGGAAGGAAGGAAGGAAGGAAGGAAGGAAGGAAGGAAGGAAGGAAGGAAGGAAGGAAGGAAGGAAGGAAGGAAGGAAGGAAGGAAGGTTGGTTTATATATAGTCTTTTTTAAGTCAACAGGCCATCTGCACCTATGTTTAAGCCTTAACTCTTGAGACTGAATAACTATCAGTTATTATCATCATCCCTGGAGAAACCTGATTCTCCTTTTCCAGTCAGTCATTAATTACCTATACCTGTTCATCTAGAGGTGGGGTCTTGTGTAATTTTTCCCATCCAACTGGAATGTGGACTGGTATGGTCAGTGTGTATGTCGTGTTCACTCAAGTATATTGATGAAATTTCATAGGTACAGCATCCCTCTTGTGTCTAGAAGGCACTACCTAGCAGCCTCTGTCCTCTGGATCTTACCATCTTTCCCATTTTGCACAGTGTTCCCTGAGCCTTTGGTGTAGGGGTTGTATTATAAATGTACCAGTTGAGGTTGGGCTACCTATGATCACTTATTCTCTGCATTTTGACTATTATAGGTCTGAATTCAAATACTGTGTGAAAATCCCATGTGTAGTAGCTTCCAAGTGACTGTAGCAAAAATGAAGCATTTGATGGGGGATGGGAGGCATGCACTTAGGTACGACTATGCACTGCCTTTATCCCTTAGCAGTTCACAGGGCACCTTTGGATTTTGTAAGAGCTAGCCCTTAGGGAGGAGGCTTCCAGGTCAGTTCCAGCTCCAATCCTTCAAGTCCCATGTCCTAAGTAAATAGTGTCTTCAGCAAGAGGGTCTTACCTGAGTGACAAGGAAAGGCAATGGTGGTGACCTATATTGTTTGGAGAGTATCTTGGATTCCTCTGTCAATGGGCTCTGTAGGGCAGCTGAGTGGATCAATGAAATGTAAGTAATGAAATGAGCAAAGTTGGAGGGCTGAAGGAGGTGGGAAGTGTGTGGCTACAGAACTCAGACATGAAATTCTCAAATTATATATATATATCCAACAAGTACACGGGGGCTTATTTCCCTTTATCCTCACTAACCAAAATTGTGGGTTTGGGGTTTTTTGCTTGTTTGGTTGGGTGGTTGGTTTTTGGCTAGCATGGTGGGTACTTCCTTTTTTTTATTATTATACATTTATGATTGTTGCAAGTTAAAAGGCTCTTGAGCACATAACTTTTGTGAAGTCTCTGTTTTTCTCCATTTCTATTGCAACATTCATTGTTTTTGTGCACTCGGGATACCATTCTTTTGCACATATGTCGCACATTTTTGCTGGTTTGGTCATGTGCTTTTCATTTGGTTTCTGAGGTTCTTGCTTTTTTAATTCAACCCAAATGCTGAGCTCACATAGGGTTTGCAATGCACGATGGGAACTACAAGGAAGCTGACCGTGTCCCTTACATCTTAGGATGTAAGCTGGGGCGTGGCAGCCAGCCACACATGAACCACTCAGTGAGCACATCTCTAAGTCAGAGTGTCTCTTGTTCTGAAACTCATGCTGCAGCTGAGCATGATGACACGTGCCTGTAATATTAGCACTAGTGGAGTTGAGGCAGGAGGATTACCACAAATCTAGTCCGTTCTGTGCTACATAGTAAGAATCTGCATCAAAAGAAAAGGTCGGGTTCCGTGAATAAACAAATTTCCAAATTCTCAGGAAAAACAAAGGTTAAAATCTACCTTTACCACAGAGGAGGAAGGAATGGTTAGGAGGATAATGCAAATACAGTAAACATTAATTGCCTTTATGATCACTGTCACAAAATACCTGAAAAATCCACTAAAAGTAGGAAAAATCTATCTTTGCCTCTGGTTTCCATAGTTCGGTCCATGGTTTTGTGGACCCCTGTGCTGAGGGAAAATATAGCAGCGGAGACTTGTGGAAGTGGAGGCTATTCATCCATGGCAGACAAGAAGCAGGCAGAGAGGAAAGGACTAGATGTCTAGGCTTCAAAGGCAGAAGACCTGAAACCACCTTTCTCCAGAGACCCAACCTCTCGAGTTTCCATAATCTCCTAAAATAGAGCCACCAGATGGGGACCAAGTGTCCATAGGACATTGCAGATTCAAACTGTCATGATGGTCCTTCAAGGTGTGCCATTTGAGTCTGAGACGAGTTAAGCTGAGCTGTGACAGACACATGTGATAAAGGGGGTGTTAAAAGAGGGATGTCAAGAGGCATAACAAAGCAGGACTATCACGGTTAACACTGGTCCTCATGGTGTTCTCCAGCTATTCATAGCTTAGCCCTATTCCTCTCACAGGACAAGTGATCTGGGCCTATTTCTCCAGCCCATGTGATCTGCATCTTGGATTCTGGTTATTTTATGCCTGGGCTATGGGAAGATCCCCAAACAGACACAAGCCTTTCTTGGCTCTAAAGCAAGACTCCCTTCTCCATTTCCTTTAAGCCAGGTTCAACCATTGAGTTCTCTGGCATTAATGCCTCTTAAATATTTGCAGAATGCTCTCTCACACACCCTTCTTGGTGTTGAGATCAGGTCTGCAAGCTCTGCTCATTTAGGATTTCCCTGTAAATCCTCTGTCTCTCTCCTTCAGTGCTTCAGTGACTTTCCTCTCAAGCCTGTGGTGCTTTCTCAAAGCTCAGTGCTCCCTGAAGACTCAAAGAAGAACCTGTTCTTATCATTGCCCTCTGAGAAATCCACACTGCGAAGCCTTCCCAAGGAGGACTGATGTTATGTAGTAGGATTATGTTACATTGTAAATAATTGTCCCACCTACTGGTTTAATAAAAAGCTGATTGGACAGAAGGCAGAGAGGAAGTGTGGGTGGGGCTACCAGACTAAGAAAACTCTGGAAACAAGAAAAGCAGAGCACAGAAGCCAGAGAGACACCATGAAGAGATGCCAGAAAGGTGCCAGAGAGATGCCAGGAGATGCAGAGGAAAGAAACTGAGATGCTGCTGAGAAAAAGTACCGAACTGCATGGCTCAACAAGATAAGAATTATGGTTTAGTTTAAGAGCAAGAGCTAGCAATATGCCAGAGCCATAGGCTGATTAGCATAAAATTAATATAAGCATCTGTTTCTGTGGGACTGCTGGTCCAGAACTTGGGGCTAGTCTGGGCCAGAAACCTCATACTACAGAAGTACATCTCTGTTCTCCAAACCAGGCCAACCAAGTAAGCTCTTCAAAGCCTTAATGAATCTCTCTTACCTCCAGAGAGGGACAAACCCAGATACAGGAGCAGAATGGATCCTTATCATTAGGTGAGAGACGAGAGTCAGGGCACTTAGGTTATATTCCTGGATCAACATGAAATTTGTACAAATCACTGAATCTTTTGTGCTGGGACATGACTTTCCTATGCAGATATAATCCAGCTCTCAGGTTTTCTATACCAAACTTTAAAGATATGTCAATTCCTGGTGTGGTGGTTTGAATAGACATGGCCCCCATAGACTCTTGTGTTTTAAGGCCCATAGGGGGCGGTACTATTAAGAGGCATGGCCTTGTGGAGTAGGTGTGGCTTTGTTGGAGTTAAGTGTGTCACTGTGGCAGCAAGCTTTGTGGTCTTATGTGTTCAAGTCATGCTCAGTGTGGCAGTCCCCTGATGCCTGTGAGTCAAGATGTAGAACTTTCAACTCCTTCTTCATCATCATGTCTGCCTGAATGCTGCCATGTTTCCTGCCATGATGACAATAGACCAAAGCTCTGAAACTGTAAGTCAGTCTCAATTAAATGTTTTTCTTTATAAGTATGGTGTCTCTTCACAACAATAAAAAACTTAAGTAATTTATCTGGAATCCAGGTACAAGACAGTATGATGAGACACCTCACCCCTAAAATACTCTGTGGGTGGCAGTGCCATCATAATCATCAGAAAGATTCCATTTTTTCCAAAAATAAATCCTCTCTTTCCAGAATGCCCTGTAGTTTGAATGAAGCAACAGAAAAAGTCAACTACCAAACTCCAATGGGTCTCTTTTGTAGATATGACTTCCAGTTAGCATTTGTCTGCTCTGCCAGAAATGTGTGAAAATCTAATAAAACTGTAAATTAAACATCAGACCTTTAGAGCAGATTAAGGACAAAGGCCACAGAAATTCAGTGATTTATCCAGTCAGTGATGAGAAAGTAGCATAACAAGGTCTCCAGAATAGCAGTATGTATTCCCCAAACCACTCTAACCTCAGAGACACTTGGTTGAGCATTTTTGGAAGGTGAATGGAAAGCTATTTGACTTGTACTTGCTGACCATGTTTCTAAATCCTCTATATAGATCTTCTTACACAACACAGGGAGGTAGTCAGCCTTCCACATCCCTGGTTCTTTATGTATTCATTCTTTCTTCATCTAGGCTTCAGCCAACCACTGACAGAAAATGTTTGAGAAAGGAGCCGTGTCTATCCAGGGCAGTGTAGATGTTTTAAATTAGTACTAACACCATATAATGTAACACTATTTATTTAGCATTTCTATCATATTGCAACTAGAGATGTTGCAGGCAAAAAGCCCTACTTCTAGCAGCTCCAACAGGCTGGGTTCAGCGTCCCACTCCAAAATACTAAAAAGGGAAGATAAAAAGAAGAAAGAGATTTGATCAGTCCATTGACCCCCAATTTTGATTTCAGGGAACTGACATGAGATGCAGGTTTCAATAGAGGCAAAAAACAGAAGGTCTGTACAACTAATCAGTTCTGGCTAAGACTAGTCTAGGTTACCATTGTCTTAGTTTTTGTTCTTTGTGGTGGTCTGAAGAAGTCTGCTTAAGGGTATCAATCTGGTCCCTAGTGGGCAGTTGCTGCTAGTCTTGGATGTAGCTTATGTACCATCAATAATCATCAGAACCTTTGTTCTTCTTAGAATCCAAGGTGACTGCAGATTTAGGACAATGACATACCTCTGTGCCTTCAGCTTTGAAAGGAAATGAGATATATGTTAGGAAGATATGTCTTGAGCGACTGGTACACTCCTTCCGCATGGAGTAAAAGTCTGGCCTAAAAACATACATGAAAAGATACGTTACAGGTTTTTATCCTGCTGTTAGCTATCTGGACTCAAGGAAGAAGTCACTGCTCTTTAGTAAAAGTGGTTTCTACATGTTTATTGCCATATTAGACATTATATGTCTTCTAGAGGTGACTTAAAATATAGGGAAAGATATGTGTAAGCTACCAACAAGCACTACACCATTTTATAAGGGCTTGAGATTTGGGTGTGGTGGATCGTGTATTTAATGCACTCAGGAGGATCTCTATGAGTTAGGGTCTATATAGTGAGTTCCAGGACAGCCAGAGCTACACAGAGAAACCCTGTCCCAAAAACAAGCGAGAGTAAGGGAGGGAGGGGATGGAGAGGAGGGAGGGAAGGGAGGGAGGGAGGGAGAGAAAAGAGAGAAAAAGAACTTGAGCATCTGAGAACTTGCGTTTCTGTCAGGAGTCTTCAATTAACCCTCTTAGGGACGAGACAAAAAATAGTTAATCTTTTACAAAAAATAGTTAATCTTTTAAAGTTATTATTACTTTCTGCTATGTGTACTGGTGTCCTGCTTAGATGTGTCTGTGCATCACATGTGTGCCTGGTATGGTCTGAGGTCAAAGAGGGCATCAGGTCCCCTGGCACTAAAGTCACAGATGGTTGTGAACAACCATATGTACGAAAAACCAAACCCAGGTACTCCAGAAGGGTAGCCAATGTTCTTAACTTCTGGGCCCTCTCTCCAGGCCCCAAATAGTTTATCTTGGAACCTGTATGTCCAGAATCATCATGCTCTGTCTAGAAACATGAGTACACTTCCTAGAACAGCTAAGGTCAATCTAATAATTGGTCCATGTAATTTAATGTATTCATAACAGTGATTTATGAGTCTAATCGGTAGTGATAACAGATACTTAGAAGCTGCTTTTGCTACAAAACACTGGCTTGTCATGTGGGCCCACAGAGATTACAGAAGCAAGAACTAGACCTAGCATCTCTACCATAATTTTGTGTCTGCTTTCTTTACTTTGGCTTAGCCTCTGTCTTGCCTCTGCATGGGCATGCTGGTCCCTGGCCAGCTATCTCATTCCTCCAATCCCATAGCTAAAGGCACAAAGATAATTCATTGTTCTTTTCCTATTTTTTTGGGTTGCCTTCAATTCAAGAAGCAATGGGACACACACCTATTTAACATGGGGCTAACACTACCCCCAGGTACTAGTGAGCCTGCAGGATGCAGCATTCCCAAGATGGGAGCAATTTATCTGTGATGAGCAGCTTCACCTTGGAGCAGATCATCTCGTAAAAGCCAAACTGGTCTCCTCTGGCTATGATGAATAACAGACCTCTTTGCAGGAGCTAAGACAACAATTTGGCCATGACCACACCTTGACCAGACTACTTAACCTCTGGCCCACTGCCCCAGTTGTTCTTTTATTTAAACCTAAAGTCTATATCAGTTCCGTGAAGACAAACCAAACCCCTCTATCTGTTCCTTTTCCCAGTATGGACACACTGAATGGACCTCCTCTGGTCCTCAACATCACTAATCTCTTTAATTGGTATATTGAGATGGGTGACTGATCCTAGCCTCCTGGGGCTACCATAGCCCAGTTTTTCCCCTAAAAATTATAGTTTATGGTAAGACCTTTGGAATAAAAATAAACAATGGGATTCCATGGAAGGACACTGTTATAATGTTAACTGTGCAAAGACTACATAGGGGCCCCTCATCAGCGTTCATTCTTCTAACACTATGAGTCCTTATGCCTAGCAATGCTGATGGTTAATTCTGGGACTTTGCACTCCCTTGGGGGGCAGAAGCCTGAGCCTAGAGTCACCCCTGCTCAGCTCCAGGGCCAAGGCTGTTCACCCCTTTAGGCCCCTGACTGTGAATGGACAAAAGAGGCCCTTTGTTGCCATTACACTGAGACCTTGTCTTTCCCCTAAAACCAGGAGTGTGCACAGGCCAACCTTCCCTCTTCCCAAGACACTTTGATCCTCCTCCCGTTTCAAATCTTGCTGACTTTTCAACACCCTCCCAGACAATCAAGCTTCGTTTCTTTTCAAAAACCAAGCTGTTCGTATTTCACCTCTCCATTCCCTCCAAGCACACTGGCCAGGAAGAGTTCAGGGAGGCAGAACCGAGGACAACAGAAACATCTCGTGGATTAGTGAGTGACTGTGGAAGAGCTTCCACGGGGCTCAAGAAACATTGGCTGAATCAGCGACTTATTGAGTATAGTGCCATGAGAAATAAAAGCAAAAATATAAGGTGACCTAAGACATCCTAAATGCCCCCCCCCACCGTGGGCAGTTGGACAAGTCTGTTTTTAGCATTATCTTTAACTTTGTAGTGGCTCCACCCTCCTGTAGCCAGTGGTTAAGGCTCTCACACTTTATTTCCTCTCCACTTTCTCATCTAAATCCTTAGTCTGTGTTATTTTAAGGTCTCAGATTTGGGATCCCAGAAAGACACTAAGACAGACCATTTGGGGGGTAAGATATTTATTAGAAGTTAGTGTCATACGCAGACCATCATTTGAAGAGAGTTCAAGCCCACAAGGCAGTCAGTCTCCTCTTATAAGTTTTATAGAAAGTGTAGGGGTCCCTTTCCTTGTAGTTAATGAGTGACCTGTGCCATTTCCTTGTACTCAGGCTGTCTGATTCCTGGGAGTGATAGGCAAGAGGGAAAGGTTATGTGTGTCCACTATATGGGTAATGTTGCCTGTAGGACTCTACTAGTTTAGAGTACTTGGGGAAGCGATGATTACAGGTTCACAGATAGTCACACTATGATGCCTGATATTGTTATAAATAGGTTTTTGGCTTGGCTGTTAGAAGTTTAGACTTATAGACTTGTAACCTTAGTGTATTTAGTTGTTTGCCATTTTTTTTTAATGACTTAGATGTTTATATTAATTTTATGTTGTTTGATTTATGGCTTAGGTATATTGTTTTTTAATTTTAATTTAACTTATTTTTATTAATTTGTTTAGGTGGGAACATCTTTTTGTATGCTGTGAATATCAATCTTTAAATAAAGGAGCAGTTTTGCCCCATGACAGGCACCATAGAAAAAGTAGGAGGGAAAATCAGAGCATAGGTAGGAGAAGGGCAGAGTCAGATCAGTTCGAGCCAGATACCCAAAGAAAAAACATGTAAAAAACACAGGTAAGCCACGGGCCACGTGGCAAAACAAATTAATAAACATAAGTTAAATTAAGATAAGAGAACTATCTAACAATGTGCCTAAGCTATAGGCCAAACAACATAAACTTAATATGTGTCTGAGTCATTTTGAAGAGTCTAAACAACTACAGGTGACTAAAAAGTCTGGGGTGGCAGGTCTATTTGTCTAGACCTCTGGCCACCCACAGTCAAAAAACCATACTACAACATGATATTTCGTTTGTAGCATTGGCGAGAGTATCAGAGGAAGAAAAAGGATTTTCATCATTGCGCTAAGTAAGAAACATAGACTAACACGTTTGTGTCTTCTCACAGTGTTAGAATTTATTGAATAGCAATAGATTCAAAAATGGAGTAGTTTCGAGGGCATCAGTTTGTCAGATTATTCCCCCCTGCCCTAGTAATCTGGCCAAGGAGAATGCAGGTTCTTTTCTTCCCATCCTAATTACTAATCTTAACTTATATCACACAGCAATGTGTGCATGTGTGTCTTACAAAATGAATACAAGTTAAAGAGGCTCCATCAGAGTTATAAAGATTTCAGAAGTGAGATGAAAAGAACCCCAGCCAGTCATAGGGAAGAAACTGCTTGTGTGGCTCCATGAGTCAGGATTGAGAATGAAGATGAAGAGTTGAGACCAGATATAAGGTAAAAAGAGAGAATAGGGTCCCAGCGATAGCGGCAGATTCAAGTTCAGATGGGTGAGCATGTGGATAGACAGAGGACAGTCAAGCAGGCCATGACAACAGTAGGAGAATGAACCTAGCTGAAGCCTCATGGACAGTCAAGAGGTTTTTTTGTGTGTCAGTCTCTGATGCAGCCACTAGGTATCAGATAATAGGTTAGTATGATGTCATTAAAAACTACAGTACTAAGTGTCCACCATTTTGTGAGGATACAAATAAGAGAATTACACTCTTCCCTTTGTCTAAAATATCTGAACCTTGTTTCCCTAAGATGACTTTAAGATGCCCATGTGCCTCCACAGTTTCAACTCACCTAATAGATGTATAAGACAATGTATTCTCTGCTCCCAGGAATAAGCCATGGGTGGTACCAGACAAATGGAAGTGTTAAATCATTCTCCACCTTCAAAGTGGAGTTGCTTGTAAAAATGGAAAATGGCCACACTTTTATATAACATGGAGTAATTCAGAGAAGGGTATGTCTTGATCTCAGTATGGGTACTGCAGGTGAACATGCCTTGAATAGACCCTGGCCCGCACTTAATAATTATCCCATAGCTAGCTAGTCTGAAGGAGGTCCTCTTGCCAGATCTACTCTCTTAATCTAGTCCACACATCCTACATGCCATCACTAAAGCTCCTTGGTGGTATAGCCTTCCTCTGACCACATCCCACTTCAAAGAGTTGCAAGCTTTTAATGTATAAGCAAACATCTTGTCACTCATACAAATTTTCCTGTGGTGGTCTTGCTCTTTCATTTTCCCTAAGGTAAGCAGTGGAGAAGGGGAACGCACTGGAGAAGGGTATGGGCTTAGTATCTAATTAGGTTGGTCACTCTTAGTCAGGTAACATTGGGCAAACCATTTAAACTTCCTGGACCTAGTTCTCAATAATAAAATGAGGATATTGAGACTGGTTCCTGCAGCCTCTTCCAGCATTCTATGATCACAGAAGACCTACCTATGTCACTGTCCCACAGACAGTCCCCTAACTTGCCTGACTTTGCTCTTGTGAACACATCTTTTTCTTAACTAGAATGGCCTTCCACTCTTCATATCCAAATCACACGCATCTCTCATAGCCCATCTTCTGTGTAGAACTTCTTTGGTCCATCAAGGAAAAGAAACCACTCCTTCTTCTGATCCAACTCCCATCACACCCATGGTACATGCTACATGTGCCTCAGACACTTTTATTGCTCTGCATGTATTTGTTTTATTGGTCTAATTGCAGCCAGCTTTAGGCTATAAGGGGGGAGATCTTCCATCTCCCATACTCTTGTATATACCAGAAACCCATGAATAGGCTGTAAGCGGTGTCTGTCGAGATAACTGAGGTACCAGTCAGAAAATCTGTGTTTCTTAGCTTTGTCATTGAAGCTCATCCCTGACATGTCTTTCTGTGGTCTCCTGATAAAGAATGCTACTGCCTTTTTGATAGCCCTGGTTTGTTGAAATTTTTCTAATAATTTCTATATGGGTTCTGGACTGAACACTAGAAGTTGGAACTTTTAAATAAGGTGCATCAGGCTCTCACCCAGGCCGGGCTACCTCTGGAACATACTGGAATTTAATCGTAGTGGAAGTTCCACTGTCGATTTCAACATTCCTGCAGCTGGCCTCAAAAGAAAGCTCTGTTTACCCAGGAAAGATGGACTTTTTGGCATGGAAGAACTTGCATTGTGTTCTTTCCCCTAACGTGATCTCTCCGGCTCCCACAACTCTATTGCCAGCATTCTAATGGTGTGGGTTTAATGGAGTCCCAGAACATTCCCCTAGCAGATGGGCTAGCAACCAAGCAGAAATCATAGAGTCTAGACAGAAGCCATCACTCCACTGCCTTTTGTATTTCCAGAACAATAATTATCTGTTAATATTAGTTTCAGTTGAATGTAAGGAGATGCTGGCAATCTTTGTAGATGCCAACACATATATTTATCCAGAAAACGGGGAAAAAATGGACCATCACAATAACACATTTCGCCTGCTGGTGTGACTATCACAATATCTCCAAAGAATTCATAAAATTATCCTTACTCTCTGACTTGGTTACACACAGACACCACACACACACACATACACCTTACCATACCATTGCTTCTTTATTATATCATCTTAGGCAAGACTTATAACTATGTCAAAAATTTATAGACATTGGTAAAATGTGCTATGGGAGAAAGGCAATATGATAAAATAAGAACTCCTATGGTGAATGTAGGCTTTTGTGCTGAGCCATCTGCCCCTGCATTTTCCCTCTTCTGGAAATAGTAAGAAGTATCATTTATTGCGTGCTTAAGAGCCTCTAGGCACTGGGCTGAAAGCCTCCCTCAACTCAAACATTTCTTGGTTGCCCCATGAGAGGTGAGTACTCTTATCATCTACTTACAGAGATGGGAACCAGAAGTCAGGAAAATCTAAGTCCCCGGAGTCACAGAATAAGTATCAAAGCCAGACATAAAGCCCAGATATCTGTGGCTCCAGAGTCCATGGTCAAATGCACTTTGAAGCACAGCCATATTCGTATCTTTTTGGCCTTACAGCATGCCCCAATCCTTTTCATTTGCTTGGCTAAATACAGATGGCAAGGCTCTAAGCTTGTTGTGTATTTTCTTAGCAGAATTTTCTATTCCTCAGAACTTACAAAAAACTTAGCCAAGGTTGCCCAAGGCCACTGAGCAGTATAAACTTCAGTTCTTTTCTTGAGTTGAGAGGAAAGATTTCTTCCCAACACTAATACCTACCTAGTTCTACTTTCCTGCCTGGTTCCCAGAATGAAAAGAAAAGAGAACATTGGGTATCTGCGAGAGGATGAGCTGGCCCCATGCCAGCAGGTTTAAATATCTCCCTGTCTGCTCAGCATCCTATGAAGTGATAGAGGAGGTGTGGCAGGAGGAGGGGGTGAATCATCTCCCTAAACATCTGCAAGGCACACGTAGCCACTGTTAGGCTCCTTCCTCCCTCAGAAAACAGTGGTGCTCCAATTTTTCTCTGAGTCCCTTTCAACCATCTCTTTTTTGGCTATCTGACCCAGCGCCATAATTGAGACTCAAGCTGTTGTCCTTGGCTGTGTTACTGACACCCATGCCAACCCAAAGGATGGAACAGGTCCAGCAGCCTGTGGCTACCTACAACACTCTAAACTTACCCTTTGATGAACAAACCAGAAAAGAAATAGGGTTTCACGCACTGGTGTGGCAACATCTCCTGGATTCAACATGGAAGTTCTGCCTCATGGGTACCTACAGATTCCTGTGAATCCCATCTCATGAGTAAGGTGACCCCAAACTCAGGCATAAAGCCCAAGTAAGTCTTTGTTTCAACATCCCATAAAATGGGTGCTGAGGACTTTGAGCAGAGCTGTCAACAACTCCTACCCAAATATTGTGCCTAAGCAATTTCAGAAACTAGATGGGAACATGATTAGTGGGGCAGGGCCTGAGCATTCCTGGATCCTATCAGCAGCAGACGACCATCAGCTCACAGAGCACTCAGGACCAGGATGAGTGGGAGAAATGTAGTTGTTAATGCTTAAGTTGGAAAGTTATCCAGAAAAGCAGGTCTCTGAATATGAGAACATTTAGGGGAAACTTTTTCAGTCTATTTCTCTCATAATTTTCCTCTTCAATGTATGTATAAGACTAAGCTATGATTTATAAATTTTTAGACTTATTTTATATGTTTGAGTGTTTTTCCTGCATGTATGTCTGTGTACAACATGCATGCCTGGTCCCCATGGAGTCCAGAGGAGTGTGTCAGATCCTCTGGAACTGCAATTACAGATGGCTGTGAAGCACCATGGGAGTGTAGGAAGCAAACCTGGGTCCTCTACAAAAGTAACAAGTGCTCTTAACTCTAGGCCATCTCTCCATCCCTGACATATAATTTTTTTAACCTAAAAATAACTCTGACTTTCATATAAAATAAAACATTCTGATGGGAGAAAAATACCTTAGATCAAAGTTGCTCTTATTTCAATGTTTATGCCCCTTCCCAAAGCTCATATACTGAAACCTAAATCCCAGTGAAGTGATGTTAAAATGCAGGGATTTCCACACTGTGTGCAAAATACAAACTGAACTCAACAGATTTAAAGGGGGTGGGGGCATAAAGTTGGAAGTGGGTAGGAGTTCCAATAGAGGTTAAAAGAAGAAAGGGGGGCTGTGAACATGATCAAATAAAATAATCAATATATTTAAAAGACCTCAGAGTCATTTATAAAACAAAAGGCAGGCCTTTGAGAGGTGGCAGGTTCTAAGGGCAGAACTTTCATGAATGAAGGTAATGTCCTTCCAAAAAGAGCCTCCTGAGATCAATTTAGCTGTTCCAATTTATGAAGATGCAGACAGAAGGAAAAGTCTAGGAAGCAAAGACTGAGCCTCCCTCCAAATGCTGAATTTGTGGGTACCCAATACTAATCAGACTTCTCAACTTCTAGATTTATAAGAATAGATTTATGTTGTTTGTAATTAATTACTAACCCTATAAGGTACCTTATAATCGCCTAAGTGGATAAATATAATATTTTGGCCAAAATCTCCAACCCAAAACAGAAGTCAAAATGTGGACCTCAGTCCTAACACTTATTTGGTCTTGGCTCCATTCCTTGTGAGTGACACTGGGTCCTTACATCAGTTATGCCTCAAATCTTACCATCAGCTTGGAGCTATGCTAATAGTCTCCCCACCGCTCTGCTTCCTTCAACCCCAGCAGAATCCCAGCAAAGGGGACACTGAGTATGTGAATGCAACCATGTACAGAGTCAAATAGTCTCCTTCTTTCTTGGCTGATTGCTAGGAAAATCGGAAGAAGAGGCACCATCCTGTCCTGCCCATGCAGCACTGTAAAGGAAACTGACCACTTGGCCAACCTTTAACACAGAAAGTCCACAGCTTCCATCCTCTTCTCAAAGAGAATGTGAGTTCTGAGCTACCTGGGACTGCACAGAAAGTGGATATAACATTAGCAGATGGGATAAAAGGCAGAGGGAGGTAGAGAGTGCTCAGTCTCATGCCATTGAACAGCTTCCTAGAGGGAAGAAGGCATGCAGATCAGAGGCTCAAATGCATGAATTCTGTCATCCTCAAGGGAGCCTGGGATATTTACCCTAGGCTGTGCCTTGCCCTGGATATGCTGTCATCATGAAATCTCTGAAAATCTTAACCAGAGTCTTCTGGCGGCTTAAGGAACGTGAGGGGAAGGAGCTGAGAAAATGACATTACTTTTGAGCATGCTAATCGCCTGGAAACACTGGGTTGACAATAGGAAGTTATAGCGGCCAAAGTAAAGAAATAAGAAGACTAGAGAGCTGGTGATAAAACCTTCAAAACCAGAGGAATTGGCACAGCGGAGGAGTATGCCTTTTGTAGACTATTCCAAAATATAGTCCCAGCTCTCCACCATTTGTATGCCATGTGGCCTCAGCTTCCTCATTTGAATTTGGGGGTTAAAATAAACACTTTGACAGAGTGTTAGAGAACAAAATGAAATAATGTACACAAAGCACTTGGCTCATAGCAGGTGCCCCCCAAATATTTGTTCTGTCTTCTAAGGTTTGAAGATTCCACCAGCCAGTGTTATGCTTAAAAACATATTTTCAAACAATAGAGGCCTTTGTGAAACTGTCGGGAGCTTTCCCTTAGAAGCTGTGAAATGTGCAGAATGCAATTGGATATCACTTTAATAACTGCCTGAGCTGTGTGGTCCTACTGGTCAGGAAGAATGTGGAAAGAAGATATAATTCCATCAAGGTCAAAGGTCACTGGAGCTACATGGAAAAGAAATTTATATAGCCCAGGACAAGGAAAGTAAAATAAAGTCACATAGTAACCTGTTAGAAGCACAATTCTAAGACCAGACTAAATAAGGGAGAAGTAAGCAAGAGGGATGCCCTGAGTTCCTAACCCTCCGCAGGTCCTAGCAAACAGGGCAAGTGCCAGTGGTCCACAGCTGTGCAACTGTATATTGCAGACTATATACAAGAACCAACAACATTCACAACAGCATCAGGTCCTGGTATATAAATAGGGATGACAAGAATTTTGGTTAGCATCATGAATTCTCTCCAGATTATACAAGATTGCAGTATGCTCTTCTTAACTCTGGGAATATTTAGAATTAATAATAAAATGCCTAGCCAGAAAAAGACTTAAGAGCATTACTGTGCATGCGTTAATAATGAACCTATATATTCAGTAGCATGGACATTTATAATATTTAAAAGAACTTTGAGTATAATAAAATATACCTGCATTGAAAATCCCTATGAGAAACACATGGTTGAAGAGCTGGCCTAGCTCAGTGGTACAAAGCATTTGCCTAGAAGCATTTGGTTGAGTTTTCAATGTATGTATTTAATAGGAACTTTCCTAAGTTTATATGCAGTCTTACAACAGTTGCATACTTAATCATTACATATATAAGTTTATCTTATGTTATTTATGAGTTTCTTAAGAAGTTGGAAGTTTGATTTTTAAGGCTTTAAAATAAGATAAAATATCCATTTTACAATACAGCTTTTAAAAAGTTTAGAGAAATTTAAGCCTATAAATGGCCCAAGTATTTACTCAACAGAAAAGATTTGTATATTGAACATCAGATGCAACTTTAAAGAATTATATGTAAAATTTTCAAAACCAAAAGAAACCTCTGAATGCCAGTACCACTTTAACTAGGAGAAATCTTCTGTTTGGAAAGAGAAATGAAATCCTAAGGGAAAAATTGCAAGTAAATAAAACAGAATTATCTATTTGCCATGGGAGTGGAGCCTGAATTGAGTTTGCAGGCCTACCTATGGCTTCTCTTCTACTGAGGCAGGGATGTCAACACCCCCAGCGCAGTTCTTTCTCCATAATTCATACCTAACTCACTACCCAGCAGTGAGACAGATGAACAGCAGCAGGCGAGGACAAGGGGAAGATGTATAACGGAATGATTCCCAGCTTTCAATTTGCACAGACTTGACTTTAAATGACAACTGACAATCTATGAAAACTCAGTAAAGTAACTAACTGCTCTATGCTGCAGAAAAACCCTTTCCTTAATACCTATTCTGAAGTTAGTGAAAACTGTACATGTAATTACATACTTTCAACTTTTGCCAGGAACTACCAGGGATAGGCTGGGAACAAGACAACCCCACCCAGGTATAGATAGTTATGACTGCATATGTGATTCATGCTCAGCTGGTGCCAGATGTGCCAGCAGTTCACAATACAAAGGAAATGGAGTCTAGCTCTACTCCATGCTAACTCATGGAACTACAGGTCAAAAAAATGAAGAATCACTAATCTACTACAAAATGTTGGATAGTGGTGTACTAACATCTGGACCATGTCCAGCACATGCAGAAGATCATCTCCTGTTATACGGTCTACAAGCATATGGCAGGTTCTCAGCCCTACTCTGTTAAAAGTAAACAGATAACCCCAGGTCAACTTCTGGACAGTGCAGATAAGGAGAACATTGGAACAGCCACTGCACAGGAAGCCTGGCACCCTCTCCTTCACCCATGGCCTTGACTGACCCTAAGGAACCAGTCATTACTCTGGAATGGACAAAACACATCTGGTTCTACTCAAAGTTTCTCCCTTTCACCTCCTCAGAAGTGCATACAAAATACTAAGCAATCCTTGCCCACTGCCAACCCAAGGTCTTTTGCTCTTCTCTCAGAATTTCCTGGTGGAGAGATTAGCCTGGGTTTCCTTGGTTGGTTTGCACTTCATTTCTCTGGGTACGTCACCTCTACAGACACTATGTTTTAGCACCTTCCCTTAGATGTAAGACATCCTTAGAGAAGAGTGATGGTTGGTAAGACAAGAACTCAAGAAGCTATACCAGCCAAATACCCTCCAGAAAAATTATTCCTTCTCAGAGTCCCCATCCTTGAGGGCTTCGTACCCTAATAGGATTTCCAGGCTTTGAATCCTGAGACTTAAAATTCCCAGAAACACCTTATCACTCCCTCCTTAAATAAAGCAGAACCCCAAATCACAAATCTGTTGAGAAGATTTCTACCTTACTCATCTCCCTCAATTGTCAGCTCCCTCCCGGCACACACACACACACACACACACACACATGCCTTGTGCGCTGATGAACAGCCCTCTGAAGGCTTTCCCAACACTAGAGCCATCTATTCCAGGAAACGAACCTCTGTCTAGAGAAATGTGTGCCTATATATAATAGCTTTCTGGTGAGTGTTTTTAAAGGAACTTTGGAGTATGTAGATGAATGGGTCTCTGATTCCCGTGCTTTCTCTTTGGGTTCTTTTCCTTCTGTTGGCTTGCCTTGTCCAACTTTAGTGTAATGGTTTTTGTTTTGTCTTGTTTTTTGTTGTTTGTTATCTCTTAGAAACCTGTGTTTTTCTGGTGAGAAACATATCTGGATGGGAGGGGAGATGCAGAGGAAATTGTCATCAGGATGTATTGTATGAACAAAAAGAATCTATTTTTAATAAAAAACAGGAGATCCTTCAGTGGATATTTGCTTCAGTGCCTGCATCTCTTCACTTTTCCAGTGACTAGAATTTCCTCAGAAGAACCAGCCCCTTGCACTCTTGGTTACAGGCACTTTGGGGAACAATGAGGCTATGTTGGCTCCAGCAAGAGCCAACTATGCTCTGGCCACTATGCCTATGTTGTAGGACTCAGTTTATTACAGGCAATGGGCAAGCACCTACACTGTCCCATCTAATCTGAAACCCAGAAGGGAGAAGCCTCAGATGGAGACAGGCACCATGACACCCAACAGAGGACAGAAATGCATAAAGAGACGGCCCTAAAGACATGTAACCTTAAGTCACACCCACCTCATCTTCCTATCACCTTTAAATACTGTGACACAAAAATAATTGCTCTTGACTTGGGCCTCTTTTACAGTGAATTCTTCTTACTTGCCCCAAAGAATCCCTAACTTCTTGAGCTGAAGAGATGACCGGGCAGGTAAAGGCATTTGCAACCAAGCTTGATGACCTGAGTTGCACCCAAAGTACCCACATGGTAGGAGAAGGAGAGAACCAACTGGCCTCTACACATATGCTGTGGCACATGCACACTTACACACACACACACACACACACACACACACACACACACACACACACACACACACGAGATTTAAGTGCTACCTTCTATTGGACTATTCTGATTCTAGCAGTCTACTACAGGGAACTCTTGAGAGACACTGGCTAAAGGTCAAGTAGCTATGCAAACCATGTGTTAAACACAACTTTTGTTGATAAATAAATTATATAAATTTATAATCAGATACATTACCAATGTCCCTAACCGAAGATGATTTTTACTTCATGATGACATATGAATTAATAGCCAGATAACCATACTTTGGAGACTTTGTGTGTGCAATTTTTGGAGGTTTTTATGTTTGGGCTTGTTTGTTTTTGTTTGGGGCAGGCAGTGGTGTTAAACAGCTTTAATCTTAGCACTTGGGAGGCAAAGACAGGCAAATCTCTGAATTCAGGGCCAGCCTGGGCTATAAAAGAGAGAGAGAGAGGGGGGGGGAGCTTGGTTTTAAGTGCTTTCCCCATGTA
Organism: Phyllotis vaccarum; assembly: GCA_033318265.1. NCBI lineage: Eukaryota > Metazoa > Chordata > Mammalia > Rodentia > Cricetidae > Phyllotis > Phyllotis vaccarum. The sequence goes on along the minus strand of JARWLC010000012.1, from coordinate 99,219,287 downwards.
GGCTAATGGAAGTTTTCTGAGCTATGATAAGCTGTGATGGTTGGCAGTTTGGGAATACTAATTATATTATACTTTGTTGCTAACGATACTTCCTGCTAATGCAGGCTTCACCAGGATGGGGCTGTTGCTATACTGAAAACAGAGGTAGCAAACACTCAAACCTGCCAATTCATAACTAGGTAACAGGAGCTTGTGCTATGAGACTATATCTATTCCATCAGCCTGCTGGAAACACGACATAAGGCTGAGACACTGTGCATCTCCTCCCAGCTCTGGACTGAGTGCCATCATGCTGATAATCTGCTCAACAGAGGTGTTGATAGCAGAGAAACTGGCAAACAACACCAACTGAGCCTGGGGTATTGCTTTGGGTGCCCTAGACTTAAGAAAGTGATAGAGAAAATTTAGAATACAGATTAAATTTTAAACTGCACCATGTCTATATTTATTACATTGTGACCGATCGGTATCTTGTGGCAATGTTCTTCTGGCATTTCAAAATTATTACTCTGATTATTATTGAGCAAAAACTATGTCTGAATACCACTAGAGCATGCATCATTGAGCTGATTCTGAGAATTAAGAATGAACAGATGTCTGGCCCTAGCAAATGAGCTCAGTCATTTGCTCACGGTCAAGTGTCATGAAGAGACACCATATAAAAATATATTTGATGCTGTCATCAGAAGGGTTATTAGATAGTTAATGATTGCTTATAGAAGGAGAGAGATTTTCTTTAGTGGTTTAGATTCTGGTAAGTTACCCATGTCTCTATAATAATACTTTCCCCATGCTTTTATTTAAAAAAAAAAAAAATCTATTGAGTCACAAAGGAAGAATAAAAAGACATAAAAGTAGCTGGGGAGTGTAGTATGAGGTTTCTGGCCCGGACTTTAAGGCCTAGCCTCAAGGTTTAGGACCACAGACACGCAGTCCCACAGTCTCACAGAGACACGCAGAGGCTTACTATAGTTTTAGGCTGATCAGCCTCAGGCCCAGGCATATCACTTGCTAGCTCTCTACCTTTCATCTAACCCATGATTCATTCTGTTCAGCCATGCGTCTCGGTACCTTTCTTTAGAGCAGCATAGTTCTCCTCTGCTTCTTCCCGGCCTCTCTCTGGAATTCTCTCTGGTGTTCTGTTCTCAGAGTTTGTCTTAGTCTGGTAGCCCCACCCACACTTCCTGCCTGCCTTTGGCCAATCAGCGCTTTTTATTAAACCAGTGGGTGGGACAATTATTTACCATAAAACAACACAATACCCCTACAGGGGAGCTAGTTGCAAAGAGAAAAATACTCAGTGAAAGTGGAAGGGGGAACAAAAGAGTGTTTCTTAGTCATGAAACATCATAACAACTTAGGAAGGAAAAGATTCATTCGGCTTAAACTTTCATATCACTGTTCATCATCCAAGAACCTAGAACAGGAACTCAAAAGGGCAGGAACTGGGAGGCAGGAGCTAATGCAGAGACCGTTGCCGACTGGCTTGCTCCCCATGGCTTGCTCAGCCTACTTTCTTATAGAACCCAGGACCTCCAGCCCAAGGATCATGCCACTCACAGTGGCCTGGACCCTTCCCCAGCAATCACTGATTAATAAAATGTCTTACAGGCTTACCTATAACCCCTTCTTATAAAGGCATTTTCTTAATTGAGATTCCCTCCTTTCGAATAACTCTGGCTTGTGTCAAGTCAACATTAAATTATCCAGCACAATTGACTCCTTTTCAGTTTAACACACAAGCACATCACTGTTAGGCTACAACCTTCACTTTTTCATTCATTCCCAAGATCTCATATTAAAAATATAAATAACTTTTGAAAGAAAACAGTCTTTACAAATTCACTTTAAAAGTTCAGTCTCTTTAAAATACTCAATTTCCTTTAAAATTCAAAATCTCCTCTGTAGTCAGAAGTTTCTGTGTCCAACCTGGCCAGTTCTGCAGCAGTCCCAAATAAACATACAGGCTTATATTAAGTACAAGCTGACTAGTCTGTGGCTCAGGCTTATTATTGCTAATGCTTAGATACTTTAAGTCAATGCATACTTCTATTTATGCTTAGCCACATGGTTTGGTATCTTTTTCTCAAAGCAGCATTCTCATCCTGCTTCCTCTGTGTCTGCTGGCATCTCTTACTCTGTTCTTCCACTTCCCAGAATTTTCCTAGTCTGGTTACCCCACCTCTAAGCCCTGTCTAGCTACTTGCTACTTGATCAATCAGCATTTTATTAATACTTACAGTTCAAAAGCATAGTCCCACAGCACTCCATAACTGTGGGCTCCTCTAAAATAAAAAATAAATACTGTCTTACTTCAAGAGGAAAAACCAGGACCAGTATAATCAAATCACAGCAAAACCAAAAAGTTTAAATATCTCTACATCCAATGTCTAAGGATCCATTCAGGATCTTCTGTTGTAGAGTGAATCCTAATTAGTCTAATAACAAAAAACATGGAGTCAAATATCTGAGTAAATGCTAAAAGAGAAGCAGAGCAGCCAGCCTCTAGATAGTTCTTGACTCTACATCTCCTTGGACTGAAAAGGGGGCAAAATCCTGTCTGTCTCTACAAATCTTCCGAATAAATGGGCCTGAGATCCTGTCTCCACCTCCCTAGTACTGGGATTAAGGTGTGAGCCACCACTACCTGGCCTCTATGGATAACTAGTGGCTGGCTCTGTCCTCTGATCTTCAGGCAACCTTTATTTGCTAGAGCACAAACAAAATAAAACCACACTCTGTGCTCCAAGGCACTTGGGTCACTTCCCCAGCTCCACCCTCCAAAGCACACATGGCTTGTCTTCTATTCTTGGGCAAACTATACTCCAGTGCTCTTGATAATCATGGCGATCATCTCATGATACTGGCATCCTCAAAATACTGGGACCTTCTGCTGCAACAGCACAGGCTGCATGGCAACACTCAGTCTCAAATTAATAGCAAAAATGTAATCAGAAGTTTCTCAGTCCCACAAAGCCCCAGGTCTGGAGGAATTATAAAACAATTGACTCAGAGGTTTGATTTATAGTAACTGCCAGGCCAATAGTTCAAGCTTGTTATTATCTCATTCTTATACTTAAATTAACCTATAATTCTTATTTATGTTTAGCCACATGGCTTGGTGTCCATCCTTCAGTGCAACATTCTCATCTTGTTTCCTCTGCATCTGGCTGTCTGCTCTCTACCTTTCTTCTTCCCAGAATTCTCCTAATCTTGTAGCCCCACCTATACTTCCTGCCTGGCTGCTGACCAATCAGCATTTATATTAAACCAATAAGAGTGACAAATATTTACAGTGTACACAAGCATATTCCCACAGCACATCCCCCCTTTTTTTTCTTTTTAAAACACTGGGCTGTCCATGCTGGAGGTCAGAGGAGAAAGGGCTACAGTGCTTTCACAGGTCTCAAAAGAAAATGTGGACTATGCAAACAATAGGATATTACTGACGCTCTGGAAAGGGGCAAAGCCTATGAACAACCATGATCAATCCAAAGGACACCATGCTAAGTGAAATAAGCCAAGAAAGCAAATGCTATGTGATTCTACTTTTCAGAGATCTTTAAAGTGGCCCAACTCAGAGAAACTAAGAAAACAGTGGTTGACAATGGCTAGGAATGTGTGGTGATGTATTTTATATTTAATAAAATCAGTCTGAAATATCAGAGAACAGATCCACCCACAGTCAAGCCATGTCCCATAGTGGTAACTCACGCCTTGATCCCAGCATGGGGAAAGACCAAGTGGTGACCCACGCCTTTAGTCCCATTACTCAGGAGATGGTCTTTCTGTGAGTTCAGGGTCTAACTACCAAGCAGTAGTAGCTCACACCTTTAATCTTAACTCTAGAATTATGACGCAGAGTTGAACTCAGAAGTGAAACAACTGGGCAAGGATGAAGGTATTAAAGGCAGGCTGGGTGGGGACTCTTGAAGACAGCATTTATCCTGAGAAGTTGGCTGGGTGAGAATTGACCGTGGTCTGTTTCCTCTCTCTTTGATATTCCAGCTTTTCCCCAAATATCTGGCTTTGAGTTTTCCTTTAATAACAACTAGAATTTGTGTTTCAGGAATGGGAAAATATGATTTTGGTGCTTAATAGGTTTACACTTTGTGTTGTAGGATGAAAATTTACTAGAGATCCACTTGCAGCACTGTGCCCGCAGACATGGCACAACACTTCTCACTCTGGTATGTCTCAAGACCCTGGGCCTCGGGCTAAGTAGTCATTCCAACATACATGAGGAGGGGTGCTTTTATTGTCACATTGGCTATTGTGATCTCCTATGTGCATAGACCTAAACCATCACATAACTATCTGTAGACTATTTTTAAATATTAATTATACCTCAATAAAATTAACTTAATGTTTTCCAACCTTTACTTATTTTTGTGTACTTATGCACACATATTAACACATGCCACAGCGTTCTGTGGAGGTCAGAAGAGAATTTGTAGGTCCTCTCCTATTATGTGAGTCCCACGTATCAACTCAGGCTGCATATATAATGTGTAATGTTCAAATCAAGGGAAGTATATTTAGCCCCTCAAATATATGTCACTTGCCTGTAGTAAAAACATTCAAAATCCTTTGGTCTAAATCTGAATATACATCACATTATTGTTTGGCTATAATACCCTGTTGCACTTTCACACAGCAGAAATTCTTTTAGAGGTTTATTTAATATGGCTTAATATTTGTAGTGCAACTACACCAGGCAACCCCAGATGACCAAATTAGAAACTCCAAAGGTGGGCTCAGAAGTCTATTTCCAGAAACCTGGGAATTTGGAGCTACAAAGCAGACAGGACTCAGCACAGAGCCAGACCTTAATAAATGTACAGTCAAGCCAGCAAGAACATCACTCCCTCACACAGGTGAGAAGAGCCGCTGTAAGGATACTCATGGGGGATTGGGGAAGCATTCATCCAGGACCACATGAGAAGGTGCAGCTGAGCCTGGGCTGCAACCAGCTTTCCTGTGCCAGAGAAGTGTTATTTTCATTAGACACTGAGTAAGAAAGGCAGTGAGAGCTCCCTCCAGCTCCCCCCCCCCCACACCGCCCAGGCCCCCAGTATCCTCTCTCACCTTCTCAAGGATCCGGACAACCTCCTGATAACAGGCTTGGAAGAAGGTGGAAGGTGGGGTGGTGACAGCTGCCTGACAGAAGGAAGGTGACTGGGTTTGGTGCTGAGCCCCTACCGGGCTCATCCCATGGATGATGAAAACAGCATTCCCTTGTGGGCCCACACAAGAGCTGGAAAGTTGAGAGCACCATGGCCGCTGCTGCTAAACCAGGCATGGAGATCAAAAGCCCTCAGCTCATCAGATGCCCAGCCTCGAGCTGGCTGTAGGGAAGAATGCAGAAACTCAACCTCCACTGACCCCAAGGAACACAGCCATGGGACCAGGCCAGGATTCAGCACCTGTGCCAAAGGCTTTCAGGCAGATGCACGGTGTTGATGCCCACAGGTGTGAAACTAAAGAAAAAGCACTTGCAAAAGTCCTGGCAGAGTATTTGACTCCACATTGCTCAATGCTTGATTCTCTCCTTCATTCTTCCCTTGGGAGTTGTCTTTCTCCATCTCCATGGATTCAAGAAAGAGAAGCCAAAGTGGCAATGGGAAATAACCCTGCCCAGGACAGAAGACAGCTTCTAAAGCTACCTTCCCACCTTAAATCATAAATTTGCCTCGTGTTGAAACCACACTTGTGAGCTGTTTGCTCCATTAGGAATAACTTACTGGCTCTGTCCAGCAGTCATCACTCACTATATACAAGAATGGGCTGCCCTGAAACTTATGCAATGTTGGGCATGGAAGCAATAAGCTGGAATTGTCAAGATTTCTGTGTTCTCTGAAATTAACTGGTAATTATCAGGAACCAGTAACTGGTAAAATGTATCCAGGAGTCAAACCCAGAGCCATCTACTTGGGTAAACAGTTTCACTGAAACACAGCCAAGTTCATTATTTGTTCATTACCTATGGCAGCTCACATTGCAAAGGCAGACTTGGTCTACAGAGTATAAAATATGTGCTCTCTGGGTCTTTACCAAAAAAAAAAAAAAATGCAAATATTTCTGCTCCGAAAGAAAGCATACCTAAATTTACTGTTGCAACTCAAGTAGTTATATGAGCTACAGATTTTATAAATGCCGATTCTTAGGAAAGGAGACTTTCTGTTTTTGATAGAATTACACTCTGATTTTTTTTTTTGATATAGTGATTGGGGAGTTCTAAGATATGCAGTGTTTCTAAGATACAAAATATTTTAGAGAAATGATATAAAAAGAGATGTAAGATGTAAAATATTTCATTGCTATGCAGTAGCAACAGCAAAGGATTTTCAGCTTGAAAATTATCAAATTTTATCAACTTTACAAATCACTTTGTCCTGCAAATGTTCTAAATGTCAGTGGTGACTGAAAATTTGTGTCAAACCCTAACCCATGAGGGGACTTTCAGGGAGATGGTTGGGACCCTCATGAATAGGAATACAGACCTCTAAAAGATGCCCCTGGGAGCTGCCTGGCCCCACATGAGGACACGGAGAGAATGTATCATCTGTGAATGAGGAAGAAAGTGTTCACCAGACATTGAGTGGCATTGTCTACACCAGTGGTCCTCAACCTTCCTAACGCTGTGACCCTTTAATACAGTTCATGTTGTGGTAATGACCAACCATAAAATTATTTTGTTGCTACTTCAGAACTGTAATTTTGCTACTCTTATGAACCATAATATAAATATCTGATATACAAGATGGTCTTAGGAAAACCTGAGAAAGGGTCATTTTACCCCAAAGGAGTTGCAACACACAGGTTGAGAACCACTGGCCTGGACTTTGGACTTCCATCTTCCCAAACGATGAGCTATAAATATTTGTTGATTAAGAGCCAGCCCATTTACTCAGTTTTTGGTATAACAACCCAAGCAAACTAAGCCACCCTCCCAGTCTGTACCCTCCTCTGGACTGTGAACATTGTTTACTGAATGAAAGTGTCACAGGCAAAATGATAGAACCTACTGAGTGTTCAAAAAAGTGTTATTCCGTGTGCTCTCTATAAATGCCTCCTCCGTTGCTACCTTTAATTCTACTCAAACGTTTAAGTTTTCAGTCCCTCACTGTTACTAAGCATTTCCTTTTGAAATACAAAAATCAGATGCTTTTAACTTGTTCCTCATTTGTCTACATATACAAAGATATACACAATAGCATGCACATATCTGCCATGTTCGTTATTTGCTCCCTGAGATAAAGATCCCAGGGAGCACGCTACTGATGAAGAAAGTTGTGGGGAAGACAAAAGCTGCTGTCCCACCACACCCTCCCAGTCCAGCCTTCTTCTATCCCACAAGATCTCGCCAGCTTCTAGAGCTACTGCCTGGCCTGTACCCCTGGAGTTCTGCCCCATCATAATTACAGAACTGTCTGACCAGGTGTGGTACAATAAGAGCACATAGGGGATAGATAAACTTGCTCACTTTCTACCGCCAAGGTGCCTATTTGAAAGGTTCTTTGTTCTGTGTGGATCTGCATTTTTCCCCTCCATTATGTCAGTAAAAACAAAAATTTCTTTTTCCTAAAAACCGGAGCAAATGAAGTAACGTGACTCTATTTATAAAGACTGAAAACTTTATGGTGAGTTATAGATATCAGTTCTCGATACATTATACTGAGTGCTTTTGTGAGGAGAAAAAAGAAGTTCTTGTCTTTGCTTGGTTTGGGATTTCTTCTGTTTCTCCACAAGAAAAGTACCATGTATGTATACATGTTCATACACATCATATATATGTATACGTCATATATACATATACGTTTATCTGTGTGTGTACGTGTGTGTGTGTGTACGTGTGTGTGTGTGTGTGTGTGTGTGTGTGTGTGTGTGTGTGTGTGTGTGTGTGTGTGTTTATTTCATCTTTGTTAGCTAAGGAAGAAGAGTGCCAGAGTGACAGGTGGGCCAACTTAACACACGTGCTCTCCACCTCCATTTGTCAGAATCCCCAATCTTCCTGAGAAGTGTCCGGGCATGGTGATGGAGGCTCCGATGTACATCATCCTTGATTCTCTCAGCTCTTATTTCTTTCCTAAAGTTCTGTGACAGTAGCTTGGCCCTGTTCCCAGAGGCCTTGGGGAAAGGAGTGCCACCAGCTTGGGGCAGATGCTAGCAATTCAGGACACCCAGGGTCAGACAGGCCTCCCTATGTGCTGATGCTATAGACATATAGTACCTGTTCCCCATGTTCCTTAAGACTTTCCCACAAAATATTCTATTTCCCTCCCCGATCCTCATCTCTTTGAGGCAGATCCTGAGGGTAGAGAGACTAGCCTGAAGGCTCTATGTGTTTCAAACCTCATTTTATTTTAAGGAACAATCTCCTCACTGAGGATAGGAACCTAGTCATGGCCAAGTTTGTTTGTCTGGTTGCCTGCCTTCCTCATAAAGACCCTAGACCCTGCTGTCAGGTATATCCAGTCAACAATGGCTTATGAAACAACTACATAGGCAGGTCCAGCATCGGAGATACCTATTAGCAACCCACAGGTGTAGAGCTCAACCACTGTACCATTTCTTAGATCTCTTCCTTTACTAACTCCTCTAATAATTCATTGAATACATTAAGCCCTGAATAGCAAAAAATATATATATATTATATAATATATATATATATATATATATATATATATAGTAACATAGTTGTTACCCTCAGAGAGTTTATAATCTAGCAAGAGTTATTTAGGAAGTACCCAGGTAACTATAGTACCAAGAAAATGTGAAGTGAGAGAGATAAGATCTGTTTCTGGATATCAGAAAAAGAAAAGCCAACTTTCCAGGCATGGTGGCAAGGAGCTATAATCTCAGCTTTCAGAATGCTGAGGCAGAGGGATTACAAATTCAAAATCAACCAAAACTAAAAAAATAAAAAGTGAAAGTTATTTCAACCCTTTCCATATCCCAAGATTTGGATGGATGGATGGATGGATGGATGGATGGATGGATGGATGGATGGATGGATGGATGAGATAGGTAGATAGATAGATAGATGATAGATAGATAGATAGATAGATAGATAGATAGATAGATAGATAGATGACATATTACAGATAGCAATACCTGCTAATGACATAAAGTACATAAATGGTAAACTGAACCATCTTGATACAAGTAACAACTATCGTATCCAAACAAGCCCATTATAAGTTGAAATATTAATCACAGATAGAGAGCAACACCCTAAGAGGGAGCACCCCCACTCAGGGCCAGGATCCAGAAGCAGGATATCCCCAGAGATCTAGGATAGAACCAAGCACAAACTGTAACCAAAGAAAAAGTGTCAACTAAATTACTCCTAATGATATTCTGCTACACTCATAGATTGGTGCCTAGCCCATATGTCATCAGAGAAGCTTCACCCAGCAGCTGATAGAAGCAGATGCAGAGACTCAGTCAAACATAAGATGGAGCTCGGGAAAATCTGCAGAAGATGGGGAGGAAGATAGTAGGACCCATTGGTGTCAAAAGCATCACAAGAAATCCCACAGAAACAACCAACCTGGGCTTATAGGGGCTTGAAGAAACTTAAACAATGACCAGGGATCCTGAATGAGACCAACCTAAGCTCTCTGTATATGTGTTACAGATGTGTCCCTTGATCTTCTTGGGGAACTCCTAGCAGTGAGAGCAGGGAAGATCTCTGGCTCTGTTGCCTAATCTTGGGACACAATCCTCCTGCTGGATTGCCTCATCCAAACTTGGTAGAGGAGAGTATACCTGGTCTCAGTTCAGCTTGCTATACCATGGCTGGCTGATAGTTATGGGATGCCTGGCTGTATCTGAAGAGAAAGAGTAGAGGAGGTCTGAGTGGGAGTGGGGGAGATAAAGGGGGATGGGAAGAGGGGACGGAGGGGAAGCTTTGGTAAGGATGTAAAAACAAGAAAATAAATAAATTGCAAGAAAAAAGGAATATTAAGCCAAAACACACTTAATTCATCTAACCTATGGAACAGTGTATTAGCCTCACCAGCTGTCAGTGAGTTCAAGAACATTTATGTTAGACCATGTGTCTGAGAAAACTCGTCTAAAACAAAATCTGTTTTTGCAATAAGGTATTGAATCTCGCATGTACACAGAAAGACATTTTGTAGACATGGTAGAATAAAATCATGGTGGTGTTTGCACATGATCCCAGCATGTGAGGCACTGAGGCAGGAGAACTTCTCTAAGTTCAAGGCCAGCTTGCGCTAAATAGTGAGTACGATGGTTAGGTTTTCTCAGCTTGACACAAACTTAGACATGCCTGCAAAAGGGGAATACCAGATGAAGAACTGCCTCCACCATGTTGGCCTCTGGGTGTATCTGTGAGGCATTATCTTGATTGCGGATGTAAGAGGGTCAAGATCACTGTGGTCAGTGCCATCCCTGGGCAGGTGGACCTGGATATATATAATAGATAAGCGAAGTGGACGATCTAGGGGAAGCAATCCAGTAAACAGTGTTCTTCCTTGTTCTCTGTTTCAGTTCCTACATCCAGCTCCTGCCTTGACTTCCTCGGTGGTATGCTGTCATTGGAAAGTGTAGGATGAAATAAATCTTTACTCCAAGTTGCTTTTGCTCCTAATGTTTTAGCACAGCAATGGGAAGCAAACTAGGACAGCATTTGTGGGCAGCCTGAGAATGACATATACACGAGGATCTGGTCCCAAAACTCAGAAGAAAAGAGGAGACGAAGGGAAGACAGGAAAATAGCGTAAGAGAAGGAGATAAAACACAAAATATAGCATCTTAAATAAGCTAGCAACATAGTACACCAGAGTATCTGTGTTTCACCTCTCTGGTCCTGGAAGTGACTGAAAGCTTCGGCTTCTTGTTCCTCTCCAGAGTCATGAGAAGGTATCCTTGTACTGCCAACCCAGGGGAGAAAGTCAAAATGCAAAACCCTGAAGCGCAGACTCTACTATTGAGTATTACTTCTGCATTAACATGAAGTCCAGAAATAATAACTGAGCCATTATTAAGTGCAGGGCCTTCTTTATATTAGATATGCATATGCAACAGTGTGCATACTTTTATTCAAGTGCCATTAGCCCTCCTTATACAAGGGACCAAACAAGGTCTCAGCATGATTCCATAACTTTCTCAGAGAGGGATCCCTGTCAATGGGAAGGCTGGAAAGTTTTAATAGAGGTATCATTTCAGCTAGTCCTTAAATGCCTGGTGGAATTTAAATTCACATTTGTAATTGGGGGTTATAAAAATGATGTATGTTCATTGTAAAATTTTAAACATGAAGAAAAGCTCAAAGGGGGAAGTTTGCCTTTTAAAGCTCATGAATCCCAATGATCTAATGTTAAAGGGCCATTAGCATTTTGTTGTGTATCTTTACAGGCTTTTTCAACTACTCATTCCATCTTTTTTTAATGCTACTGCTCTGTATGGTTTTTACGTCATTTGTTAAGTTTTTCACAACAGTCTACAGTATAAAAAGTCTCATCAACTCATTTTAAAACAGTAACTTGGGGCACAGAAATATTAGCTTGACTGTGTCACATGATAGAGCCAAGGAGTATTTAGGATGTCTCTAAAGTGTATACCCTATCACCACACACAAACACACAATTTCAAAATAGAGACAAGACCTTCTCAATGATGACTAAGAAGCACTGTTCAGTGGTTGGTTGTTTCGTGGTACTGGGATGGAACACAGGGTCCTGGACATGGTAGGTCAATCCTCTGCTAAGCCACACACCTCCCCCACTTCTTTGGGTTTCTGAAATAAGGTCCTGACATGTAGCCCTGGCTGGTCATAAGTCAGAATGCCCAGCCCCTGCCTTCTGAGTTCTGGGATTATAGGCATGGGCCACTATGCCATGAAGAGAAGGGTTGGACTTGGTGATTCCTTTGCCAACGAAATAATGGCATATTAGGTTTATTTCTATTGCTGTGATAAAAACACCATGACCTAAGCAACGTATAAAAGAAGTTGTTTATTGGGCTTATGGTTCAGAGAGATAGAGTCCATGATGATGGGAGAAATGGCAGTGAGCAGTAGGCATGGCAACAGGAGTGAGAAGCTGAGGGCTTACATCTCAAAATACAAGCATGAAGGAGAGAGAGCAACTGGAAATGAAGCAAGATTCTTTATTGACTCTCGAAGCCTACTTCCAGTGACATACTTCCTCCAACAAGGCCACATCTCCTAAATCTTCCCAAACATCAACAACAACCAAGGACTAAGTGTTCAAATGCATGAGAGACATTCTCATTAAAACTACCTGTGTTGCTTAAATTTTAAGCCAACTTGACACAGCCAGACTCATCTGAGAGGAGGGAACCTTAATTGAGAAAATGCCTCCATAAGATCAGGCTATAGGCAAGCCTGTAGGACATTTTCTTAATTGGTGATTGATAGTAAAGGGCTCAGCCCATTGTGGATGGTGTCATCCCTGGGCTGGTGGTCTGGATTCCATAAGAAAGCAAACTGAAGAAGTTATAACAAGTAAGCTGGTAAGCAGCACCCCTCCATGGCCTCAGCTCATCTCCAGGTTTCTGGCCTGCTTGTGTTTCTGCCCTGAAATCCTTCAATAATGAACAGTGAAGTGAAATAACCATTTCCTCTCCAAATTGTTTGCACATCACGTTTTATCACAGTAATAGAAACTCTAACTAAGACACAATCACAAAGGGAAAATGAGTAAGAATAAAAGCTTGTAGTTTATCCAGTCTGGATGGCCAGGAGATGAAGATTTCACAGATAACACTGACTTCATAATCTATTCAGTAACTTCTGCTAGGCAGAAAAGATCTGTCAGCTCAGACTGACCCCTAGCTCAGGTAAGGCTTTATTTACCTTGTAATCCATTGACTATCAACTCAGCTGACCCGGGCACGGCTACACTACCACAGAGCCAACAGAGGGAGGAAGGTATAGTCTATCTTGCTTATCTCGGCCCTAGACTAAGCCAACCTCTGATAGGAGAAACAGTGATTCATTAAACAAAGAGCAACAATTCCCCCATCCCTAGCCCAATAATTTGCCCCCAGGAATTCACCCATAGGGAGCTAATTCTTACATGACTCTTAATGTGCTCTGTCCTTTTGTCAGTAAACAGCCTTGGCTGGCCCTCTTTTACTCTGAAGCCTGGCAACACCATCAAATTCTGTCTAGGTTTCAATGATGTGAAATGTATTGGCAATCTCTTCCCCAAAATATCCTCCAAGTCACTCACATGGGAGCTCCAGTGCTTTGGCAAGACAGCCTGGTCAAAGCACTAATACAGAGAGGCTTCTGCTGGACTCTTTCTGTCAATTTCTCTACTCTCTTTGCTGCTTCCTCTTCAACTTACCCTAGATTGCCTAGATTTTATGATGTGAAGAGAGAGTAGATGGAATATCCAGTAGACATTTGATAAGTGGAACCTGTGGATGAATTTCTTCTCCATCTCTCTTCCTTTTCATTACTCTGTGCATCCTACCATCAATGATGATCGTACTCTATGGGCCTCTAATCGAGATCTCTCCCTGCTCCCCGAGACTAGACCCATATATGGGTCCATCATCTCCTTATCAGAAAGTTCTTCGACAGGCCACCAAGATGGATCAGTAGGTTGAGATTCTTGCATGCTGGCCTGACAATCTGAAGTTAATCCACAGTTCCCACAGAGGCAAGAAATGACTCCTGAAAGCTGTGCTCTGACCTCTACACACACACCATGACATATGCACAGCTGTGTATGTGCACACATGCATGCTCACCCACACAATAAAATAAAATAATTATTAATGTTCTTGGTGCTTCAGATATAGCTCAGCTGGTAGATCGAGTACTTGTAAAGCATTGAACAAACAACTGGGTATAGCAGCTCACTTCTGTAATTCCAGCACTGCGGAGATGGAGGCAGGAGAATCAAAGATGCAAAGTCATCACCCGCTACTTGGGAAGTTTAAGGCCAGGCAGAATTTATGAGACCTTGTCCAAAAAAATAAAAAATAAAAAATGTTCTTAAACAGGACATCTCACTGCATCTCATTACTGAGTTTTTATTCGGTACTTTATTGAGTACCAGCCATAATCCAGGCATTGTTGTCACTAAATAAAGTCCTGCTTCAGCAGAGTCTATGCTCTTGGCACAGGTGATCAACAGTAAAGAGAAAGCAATAAAGTTGTGAAAATAAACTAACATGGAGAGATGGAGCAGACAGATGGCTTAGAAAAGCCAATCTCTGTGCTCCAAGGCAGAAGGACACTTGCCTTGACAGAGTAGCTATGCTCCAGGTGATAGTGTTGGTAACTGACCCACATCACCTGCTTCTGCCACCAACCCTTACACAGGGACAGTGGCAGTTCCCATGTCCTCACAATTAAACAAACGTGTGATCCTTGCAATATGTCGGTTCATAAAGCGTACTAAATAAAATGGGAATTGGAGAGAGCTGCCATTGGTTAAGTCCATCTCCTGTGCTCTGCTTGAAGCTTGTTCTTTTCTTCCAACAGCCTGGAGTTTAGTGAACAACTGACCCTTGAACTGAGAAGCTATTCCAGATAAAGACCTTCACTAAAAGTGACAGGATAAATAATTGGCAGGATCTGCAGAGGAATGCAGGCTTAGCCTGACGGTTACTGGTATCTCTCACTCTCTTTCCTAGGGCTCTCCCTCTCCCAACTGGCTCACTAGTCATCTGGCCTAGAGGCCAGCCTGGCAGTGATAAAGTTAAGATGCTATTAGGCGACCCTGATCTATAGCTCCTGCAGCCAACAGATAAGCATAGCATTCTTCCGGACTGAGGCAGAAGATCCTCGCACGTCCCACAGGCATCATCTGCAGGACTGAGCCTCAGTTTCCCCCCAAGGTGATCAAGCTCCATAGCACATACCGTCTATCTTTCCCTGTTCAGTCTGCCCTCTCAACTCCTGTTCATTGGAATCACTTAATAAAGTACCTGTTAGAAGTGAGACCACAAATATTCTTCATTGAAAACTGTCATTTGGAGGATTGTAATCAACTTCTGTTTTAAGGTAGCAACCTTCCTCTGTTCAGGCATATCAGTATAACTCAGAGAATTGTTGACCTAAAACATATTTTTCTTTTTCCTAACTATTTTAGCTATGGTATAACTGAACCTTATCTTATGGTAAAAGGCAAGAAGACAGCAGCCTGGAGACATGATTAACAGATGTCAGAGTGACCAAGAATCTGACAAATCACCAGAAGTGCCCAGGTAGAATGGGAGTGTGCTTAGCAGTTATGTACAGCAACTTTTATCCAACATAATGGCAAAATGGGGAAACAGTTCAGTTGAGCTCATGGTTTCAGAGAGATTTGATTTCATTGGGGTGGGGAAGGCATGGTGCCAAGGGCACTCTGGCCTTCTGTGACAGCAGAAACATGAACCACTGGCTTGTTCACAGCATGGCAGACAGGAAGAAGAGAACACAGGACAGACTAGGGGTGGTTATGACTTTTAGGTGCCCTCACCTAGTGGCTTATTCCTACTAGCCAGACCCCACCTCTTTAAGGCTGTACACCTTTCAAAACAGTGATACAACCTGAAACCATGAACCTGTAGAGGACATTGCAGACTCACAGTATAATAGCTTTCTATAGAATTTCCAAAAAAATTACTTGAAAAGAAAAACTCTAATAAAATATTGAACTGCAGAACAGTCATAGAATCGACATATATTGGTGTTATGTGGGCATAAGTAACTTCCCAGAGCTGGAGAATCTAGGGATATCACGATCCCTAATATTCCAGACCTTTGCTTGGGTCTTTTCTCTTCCCTTCCTTATGAAGCCAAGAGTTAGTAAATGTATTGCTGTGTCTTAGATTTTGCAGGCTTTGGTAAATATTGATTGAGACAGATGAAATAGACCAACTCCATCAACAAATACCTAATCATCTGATTTCTAAACAGAATACATGAAAAAGGAGAAGGGATCATAGTTTTTATTTCAAGTCTGTTCTTGGCTTCCTTTCTATGCCTGCAGTGGGCTCTGGTACCGCCATTCCAGGTGTGTAAATGAGTGTTGGTATGGCAGAAGTGATGGGGAAAGATCAGTAGGAAGCACGTTTGGAGACACTGGATAGGTAAAGCTAATGAGCGTGCTGATATGTTAGAGTTTTTTATTATAGGCATTCTCTTTATGTGTTGATGCATACCCTAAGAGTACACGCCATATAATGCTCCCATCTCCATTAAATCATGACCTTTAAAAAAAAAAAAAAAGAACATCTTTCAGAATAGCATTTCTTAGGCATCTAGTTTCCCAGAAGATGCTTTGAAAAACAGTTTTAGCCTTTCTTGATTTCTTTCTGGATGGTGTCTTGGTCAATTCTCTGTTGCTATAACTGAGTTTCATAGGCAGGGTCATTTCTAAGGAATGTTTACTTAGTTCACAGCTCTGGAAACTGAAAGGTTCAAGAGGATGCTGCTAACTACTGCTGAGGGCCTTCTTGCCACATTATAATACAGCAGAGGGGGCATCACATGGTGAGAGTGTACGTGTGCTGATTAAGAAGGAGAGTTGGAGTGATGACCCAGCAGTAAGAACACTTACCGCTCTTGCAGAAGACTTAGATTTAGTTCCCAGCACCCACATGATTACTCACAACCATATTTAACCCCAGTTTCAGGGGATTCAAAGCCCTCTTTTGACCTCTGATGGCACCAGGCACACACATGGTAAACATACATGTAGGTAAAACATCCTTACACATAAAATTTACCAGAATTTTTAAAGACACTAATGCTATTCTGGGATTATGACCTCACCTAAACTGAATTAGTTCCTAAGGCCCCACCTCCAGATACCATTAACATGAACTTGAGGATTGGGTTTCCAATACAGGGGCTTCTGGGAACACATTCAGATTACAACAGCTATATACTTATGCCCCTGCTTCAACTGGAAACAACATGCCCCTAAGACAAAGACCTGTGCTCAATCCTCTTATGACGTCACCTATGCCAGCAAAACCAGAGCTGTACAGAAGTATGTCCTTTCCCTCCTCCCCCCTCATCCCTTTCTCTCTCTTCCTTTCTCTTTCCATTTTAAGATAGAGTATTACTATAGTATTATTGAGTATTAGTATCGGTAGCCCAGGCTTGCCTTAAATTCATGATCCTCCTGTATCACCGCCTGACTTATCTCCTTTGCTTCTGCATCTCAACTTGGAAATTTAATTTAGAATAGGGGCTCTAAAACATTCTCCATATTCTTTTCAGGGGTCATAATTACTTGCCAAGAACATTCCAAACTCTTGGGTTTTTTTTTTTAAGTCATAACCTATAAAATAGGACTTTGTTATTTACTTGATACCCTTTTCCAGAAAATATTTCTAAGTACTTCTTATATGCAAAGCACTGTGTGGATAATCAAAGACAGAGATCCTGCCTTATGAAATACAGAGAGTTCTCTCTATCTGTGGGCTCTAGATTCTGTCAACGGCTGGTCAAAACCTAACACTGAGCATATGAAGAGACCTTTGCTTTTATCAGTATCCCCAGTGCAATATCATGTATGTTCATCTACCACCAACTTTGTAGTAGGTGTGGGAAGCAATCTAGAGATGCCGGGAGCACATGGGAGGATGCATAGATATGCAAATGCCAACCCATTCCATATGAAAGATTTGAGACTGTGCAGATGCAGGAATCTGAGAAGGACCCTGAAGAGAGAACATATATGTGTAGTTTGACAGCATTAATTCAAAGTTAATGGGCTTGTAGATAAAACCAGGTTGAAATCCCAAATTCAATGTCTTTTATAATTTTTAAACCCCTGTTTTTTGTTACTTAACCTTTGAATTGGTTGCCACTTCTGTAAAATAAAGATAAATATTCATATTTACATATTCGTACTTAAATATTCGTGTTGACTAAATAAGTGTCTAGCACAGTGGGAAACCAGAACTAGAAGCAGGCACAGCATCCGGAGACTTTTAGGAACCTGAGGTAGGCCTTAACCTCAGGCACTTCTCTGAAACTGGCTAGAACTGCTGCTTTTGAACCACACTTGGGCACATGCTCCCCCTTCTGTCTTCCATTTTCTTGTTGCTTATAAGCTGAGGCAACCTCAGTGCAGAAAGGAAGCCACCTTGGCCAAGTCTGGCTCTTCTGTCACTCTAGTCCTCTGACTGGCCCAGCCTCTGTGGTCTGGCCTGGTTCACAAAGACAATTTCAACAAATTGGCACACTATTAGTGGGGTGGGGTTTTCTTGTCATTATCTACTTTTGACAAATAAGTAAACTCGGGTTCTAGAAAGGTAAATGCTTTGGCTAGGGGTACCCTGCTAACACACAGAAAAGTCACTTCAGGGGGCTGATGGAATACAAGAGAAAAGGCAGAAGATGGGGCACTATTACGTTGTTCCAGATGCAAGATAAGTAGAGATGCCAGTGAGGAGATGAAATAGAAAGACAGCGTGGACACAAAGACAGTACACACATGGAGGGACTATGCCTCCCAAAGCACACATGCTAAACACTGAGTTCTTTGTCAAGAGTGTAGAGAAGTCCTCCCTCCCCGCCTCACCCTCTCTCTCTCCCATCTATCCCTCTCTCTCCTCTCCTCTCTCTCCTTTCTACTGTCCTTCCATCGTCAACCATGGGATACAGGACAACAGTCCTAACTTGTCTTTGGACTTTCTGCCTCTAGATATGTAAGAATAAATCTGTTCTTTATAAATTATCTGGCACAAAATGGATGGATGCAGTGATATTTGGCACTTTTGACAATGGAAGAAACTGAGAGCCCTACTGTACCTGATAATTTACCATCTTTCCCCAACTCTATCCACAAAGGAATAGTGCATTTACACTAGGTATACCGGGTGGTTTTATGTGTCAGGAAGACACAAACTAGAGTCATCAGAAGGAGCCTCAGCTGAGGAAATGCCTCCTTGCAATCCAGCTGTAAGGCATTTTCTCACTTAGTAATCAATGGGGGCAGTCCAGCCCATGGTGGGTGGTGCCATCCCTAGGCTGCTAGTCCTCGATTCTATAAGAAGGTGGGATGAACAAGCCACGGAAAGAAATTCAATAAGCAGCTTCCCTTTATAGCCTCTGCATCAGCTCCTGCTTCCAGGATCCTGTTCTGTTTGAGTTCCTGTCCTGACTTCGTTCGGTGATGAACAATAATACTGAAGTGTAAGCCAAAGAAACCCTTTCCTTCCCAGCTTGCTCTTGGTCATGGTATTTGGTCACAGCAAAGAGAAACCCTAAGACACTAGGAAATAAATGTATTCATACACATGGACATCTCTCTTAAGACTAAATGACTAATTTAGCTATGTTTAATTTTCTATTCCTTGCCTTCAAATATCTAGAAAAGATAATGAAATAAGAGAGGAAGTCAAAAGTTCTCACATTCATGTAACTCAGAGTCTAGGACTTGCTCACTAGTGAATAGTCAGATGATCATGGGCAAACCACAGGACTTCACTGAACCTTCTCTTCCTCACTTATTCAACTGCCAACTCAGGAAGTATTTATCAGCTACTTTCTATACGGTGCTGAGGTTATGAATATTACTGACTCACAGGAGCTTACAGTCCAACGTGCAGACAACTTCACACCTATAGATTGCTCTTTCTCAGTGCCTATGACTGACCACTGAACCCGTCTAGTTTTCCTCCAACATGTGGCTTGCAGCCTTCACTCCTGCCCAGAGCTTCATCACTGCTATTTGGGTCACAATTACAGCTCAAGGACATGAGCTACTTATAGAATGAATCCAGTTTTGACTGACCCCACCACAGATGCTGAATCAATATAAGTATACATCTGCCATCATGTTGCCTACAAGCAAGGGCTGCTGAAAGGATCCTTAGCAACAGCCATCTTCTGTGCACAGGCAGAGGCCCCAAAACTTAGAAAGAGCAGTGTACAATAGTCAGGCATGATACATGCATTCCAAATAAACCACAGAACATTAAAAAGCACGTTATGCACATAATTGTTTCAAGGGAGAGGAAGCTGAAGCTGGAACGCTGGAATATCACAATTACTAAGTTATGTTTTCTGCAGGAATTTTAATAATAAAAGTGCTTTTAATACCTATAAGTGTGTGCCCATAAAACCAGTATATTAGTTAGTAAAACCCAGCCTTTGATAGCTCTAGCTTTTAGGTCACAGAAGAATGATTTCTATCTCTCTGTTACCCCCAATACTATCATACCACAGCTTTTTATCATTTTTGTACATAGAAAACAAAGCCCAGATTTCCCAAGCAAAGCAGTGAAGTTGCACATCATGTCCCCCAACCCCATCCAAAGCCTGTGCCTCAGCACATGAGGAAACCTGCCTGCTCTGTGCTCTGTAAAGGAGGACACTAACAGAATCTACTTCAAAGAACTACAAATGGGATTATATCAGCTGGTATGTGCCTAGCGCTCATTTTTGTATATATGATAGTGATTAAGTAAATGAACATTTAAGTCCTGTTAGATCCGATCTCTGTTATGACACAGGGAATACTCTATCATGACCAGTGAGATATGGAAAAAGATGAACTCAAGCCAAGCTACCCCTTCTGTGTCTGGCTCTCAGGGCTCTCAGGCATGCTGCAGCAAATATGCATGTTTCAGAACATACATGTGCTTATATACATATATATGCATAGACACACATACATAAACATGTGACACCTAACTGTCCTACTTAAAAACCAGACTCCTGAGTCTGAGGCAAAAACAAGAAATTCATGCATTATGCCCCTACTTCTCTCTCCGTAATAAGACACAAGAGGTTACAAACCTCATATTGGGTCCAGTCCCAGAATTCGGTCAGCAAATCGAAAACAATAAGAATATAAAACGTCTGAGCTTCTCCATCTGCAAAAATGAACCACTCAGGAGATGGTTGTAAATGTGCCATTGATGAGAATGGGATCCTGCCCACCCCCCATTTTCTGTCAAGAAGAACAGGATGCTGTACAAATTCAATTAAGGACACCAGAGTCTCCCCTAAGTCCAATCACAGTGACCCCAGGGTGCCTCTCCAGTAAAACATGTTGGAATGTGGCTTATGGTAACCTACTCTGTTGAACTGCAATGTGTGTGAAGTAATGTTGTGTTGTCATAACAGAGTGTAGGGGTCCTCAGGAGTCTGGAAAGAGGAAGCCATGTAATAAGAGTCTCCAAGTGTCCCTACCACCACCCAGGGCTCAGTTTCTAGACCATCAGTCCTGGAAGAATCCTTTAAAGACAACCTTTGGTAAAATTCCAAGGCAAGTCATCTGTCACTCAGTGTCCCCAATAGCATCACGAAGCAAATATACAGGTCTTACAGAGATGAGAGTCCTCACTAAACTCTGTATCCAGAATCCCTCCCACCAGAAATCAGCACATTAGTTTTCTGCACTCCAATCAGTAAATAAGCCAATTGTGCAGAATCATTTAGGATTAAGTTTAAGCACATCTCAGCTTTCCTGACTAAGCCATGGAACAAATCATGTAACATTTCTTGGTCACAGTTCCTCACCATCAACGGGATACTATTAGTACTTACTTCAAGAGTTGTTGGAGAAGGACTAAAACAGAATAATCTGGCAGGAAATGTTTTGCTTTTTATGTGTGCAATAGCAACTGGAATTTTGTTTAACCTTTGACTCATCAGCATCAATCAATGAGAATTTGACCATGCACCTGTATCTCAAGTGACTCCATTGACGTTCTTCTATACCACCACCTTAAGCAGCCACTTCTTTAAACTGTAGCAGCAAGGCTAATGCTAAGGGTTACCATGCATGCTTAGGATAAACAATCATTTCTAAATACACATTACTATGTAAAACAAAATGTTATAAATATATCTCAATCTTGAGTTTCTAATACCAAAACAACCTGTGAGATAATATTAAAAGAAGGTGTTTTTAAGAAGTTTTTGGCCTGTCCAACCTGTGGTCCAGACCCATGGTCCCACAAAAACACACAGACACTTATATTAATTTTATGCTGATCAGTCTATGGCTCTGGCATATTGCTAGCTAGCTCTTGCTCTTAAACTAACCCTTGATTCTTATCCTGTTCAGCCATGCAGCTTGGTACCTTTTCTCAGAGCAGCATAGTTGTCCTCTGCATCTTCTGACTTCTCTGGAGTCTCTGCTCTGCTCTTCCTGTTCCCAGAGTTTTTTTAGTCTGGTAGCCCCGCCCACACTTCCTGTCTGCCTTCAGCCAATCAGTGTTTTTATTAAATCAGTAGTCAGGACAATTATTTACAATGGAATAGAACACAATCCTACTATAGGCAGGGATGTTTGGGAAAACTGATTAGGACTCAAAGAGTCCTCACAAATGGGATTAACACTTTTGGAAAAGGTTAAAGGGAGCTGCTTAACCCTTCTACCATTAAGAACCTAGCTAGAAGACATCGTCCATGAATCAGACAGCAGCCCTTGCCAGACACCTAATCTGTGGGTGCCTTGGTCTTGAATCACCCAGCTTCTAGAACTCTAATCAATAAATTTATATTGTTATAATGTACCCAGTTTAAGATATACAACATATACATTATAAGATGATGTCAACATCCAACCTACAGCAAGACAATCCTCAGCTACTTCTTGGAAACTCAGCCCCAGTCTGTGATTTCCTGTGGTGAAGTATTTAACTTGAGGAAGTCATATCAGGTAAAACCAAAAAGTCAAACTCTTTCTTTATATTAGTTTTTAGTTTTATTTGAGTAAAACTGACAAATAGGAATTCATAGATTTCAGATATTCAACCTGATATTTTGATATGTATGTTAGCACACCTATTACTTCCCATGGTTATCCATGTGTTGTTAAAAGGAAGAGCAACCCTTGGCAGAGTTCAAGATCAATTAACAGTATGGTTAACTATGATGTTTTACTCTCTAAGCCCCTCTCTCCATTCCCCCATGCTCTCTCTGAGAATACTGAGGCCAACGCTTTCTATTCATGGTCAGACATTCATCCCACTGTGACCTCTGTGCCCACAAACCACTGTCAACACCAGACATATAAAGAGAACTGTGGATTTGTTCAGAATGTTCCATCTTGAACCTGACTGCACTGGGTGAATGTGGTTAAGCTGTTACTTCTTCCTGGGTCCATCTTCCTATTCTTGTAAGTGAGAAACAGTCTGGTAACTCTGGCTATTCCTTCTGTGCAGACTTATCATAAAGACGGGTCAAAAATGAAACAAGAAACTTTGTAAACTGTGAAGTGCCATGTGAAGAGAGTGGTTTACTTGTATAGTTCACAAAAAAAAAAAAAAAAAAAAAAAAAAAAAAAAAAAAAAAAAAACAAAAAAAACCTTGCAAGTTTGTTCTAGTTATATGGAACTGAGGGGTCCACAGGTGGATGGCACGGGATGGATGGTAGAAATCAGAACCAGGGACACAAAGGGGCTATAAGATGGTCTAAGAATGCTTTTATAAGGAACAACAAGGAAATTGCTCATTCTGTCCTCTTTCCTTGCCTCCTAGATCCCCAACCATTCTTTACACATTCAAGAGGGGGGAGCTGAGACCAAGGGCTCATGCTTTGCTTAGAACAACAGGTGATAAATCATAAAGCAATCGAACCTGTGGCAGGGAATGAGAAACACATGGCAGGTCTTTCTAATTAACTCTTCAATCTGTTGCCCTGGGTTGGGCTGTTGTTTCCAGTGGTTTACATTTGACTTGTCCCAGGCCACCCTTTCACCATGGCAACTCAAGTTTACTAGAAAGTAGAAAAGGCTGCATTTGAGAGGGCTAATGGAGTCGGATGCAGCTCAGCTGACCACAATTAATTTGGGGGAGAAAAATGAGAAGAAAAAGCAGCCAAGTGTTTCTTTCTCCGAGGACGTCCTGTCGGTCCTTCCCCTACATCCCATTCTCTCTCCTCTACCAACGCCCACTCTCCTGCCACCTCACTCAAAGTTCCTTTCTGTATATTTGTTCTCACCATCTGAAGACACGAAAAGCTTCACATGCTCTCTGCAAATACCTGGTTCTGTAAGTACTCCAAGAGAGAAAAATCATCCTTATGATTCATTATGCCCAAGAAACACAATAGAAATTTTCTGAAACAAAATGAGTGTCCTTTCTGCTTTCACTGAAGGATTTTAATTTGAGACCCCTATTTCAGAGAGGCACCCAGACACATAACAAAAGACCATAAACTTACTGGCCTGAGAATCTGAAGGGCAGAGGTCAACTCCCCCTACCCCTGCTGTGCTGTGGAGGCCTGAGTTAATCAGTCACGTCTGCTTTCCGTTCTGTATTTGCTTCCCTTGGAAACAGTGCATTGAATGAGCTTCTTCAATGGCTCTCCACGGCCCTGGCCTTCTCGAAGTCTTTCATTAGTGAGCCTGCAAAAACATAACCATCTCCCTCTGTGGATTAATGAGCTAGGCTCAAGCTGTTTATCTTTGCTGACTAGAGGAATGGGTCAATTTAGAAGCAAAAGTAAAGAGTGTGATTGTGTCTGTCTCTTACCCAGCTTCGTGGATTGGGAAGACAGTAAAATCAGAAATAGAATCAACTGTCTGGACAAGTGTGAGGTCTAAGGTCTGGTATCAGGAAAGGAGGTGGCAGAGATTTGAAGAGAATGTGGGGAGTCATAGACTAATACGATACATTTTATACTGTCACATAGGCCACTAAGCATGTACCCATCAACAGGCACCAAAGCCCATACAAGCTGCACAGAGATGAGCAAAGATAAACATGCAGACCAGCACACTGGCCACACTGAAGTAAGCATACAGGGCTACAGACAGACAGACAGACAGACACAAGAAGTTTGATGAGAGCAGTAACTGAAGCCTTTAACCTCAAGGCCATATTTATACAAAATTACACACAAGTGGCACTCTGCCAGAAATAGTTACATAAGGGATTACATCACTGCTTACTTTAGGGTTCTTCAGACATCCTGTGTATTAGTTACTTTGCTCTCGCTGTGATAAAACACCATGACCAGAGAAGCAACTTCTAGAAAGAAAAATTTACTTGAGCTTACAGGTCTGGATGGGTAAATATCCATTATGTGGGGAGGCATAGTAGCAAGAGGCAAGCATACAACAGGCATGGTAACGCCAACAACAGGAAGCCGAAAGCTCTCATCCTCAAGCATAAGCACCAAGTAGAGTGAACAAGAAATGGGACTATAAACACTCAAATCCCACTCTCAGTGATGTACTTCCTTCAGTAAGGCCCACTTCCAAAAGTTCCACAACCTCTCAAACATCACCACTAACTGAAGATCAGGTTTTCAAATACCAGAGCCTAAGAGGGAAATTTCTCACTCAACCCATCGTATCTGATGTCAACCCATTTGTGCTGGCTCATGACAGATAACTGGTGTCACCTAGGTTTTAACTGACTCATACCAGATACCCACATCAGCACTGTGTGGTCTAAACATAAACTGGTCCTCATGGCCTTCTGGTTCCAACAACAAGATGAGGACCAGACCCTCACCTGGCTATCTCACATAAGAAACTGCTCCTGCTAACTGAGTACACGTGACAACCCCACAGTTCTTCATGCTTCTGTGCTCTTACAGGCAAAACTGGAAACCAGAAAAGACATTAAAAAGAATTCATCCAGACACCGTAAATGCTAAGAGTAACTGGACTCAAAACATCCAGAGAGATAATTAGCCCTTGCCCTTGAGCATCATCAACTGGTCATTTCTGTGGGCTGGGAATTAATGTACTGTACCATCTTCAGAAGCGAAACAACAGCAGAGATTCACCATGAAATATGACCAGAAGCTGCACAAAGAAACCAAACTGTGTGTGCCTTCAGTGCTCTGAAAAACTGTCACATTTGTAAAGAACTTGTGCTTTGGCTCTTCCCTGGAGCAGCCACAGCTTCCCAGATAAGCATTAGGCCAGGGACTTAAAGATGTGGTTTGGAGCCCTTACTGAGCAGTTACCTGCCATTCCTAGATGGGCTCGCTGGGAAGCTAGGAAGACAGAATGCAGGAGCCCTGGCAGCTGAGGATCCACTTAGACTAGTGCTGGATAGGTGGGCATGATTTTTCCTATATTTGGCCTATGTTCATGAACTCCAGAGTTTGGAAGGGTTGCTTTAAGCTAGCCAAGTTAATGTCTTAAGAGTTGAATAAACAGGTAGTGGGTAAGCTTCCTTAAAGCCCTTCCAAAGAGGACATCAACTGACAGATCGTTAACAGAAGGCAAATGTGCCACCTCTACAAACTCCCTTGCCTTCAATGCTTCTTTGTCCCTGAGGGTTTTAATTCACTCCACTTGACAACTAGCAGCCCTTTGATAAGAAGTACACGGGCAACTTGGATCCTCTAATCCAGAAGCAGGTCCTTAAGAGTCCTGATAATCAGCCGAACGAGCATGTACATGCTCCTTCACTTCTCCATGGTCTTTTATTTTCTCACTTGAAAGGGGCTAATGACTTGCAAACCTCCCTCACAGCCCAGGACTCTACAAGAAGTGGCAGAGTAGAGTGGAAAGGACAGGCTTGTTGAGTCAAATGCCACTAGTTTGACCTCTCATTGTATTACTCGGAGTATTTGACACCATGCCTCCGTTTCTGTATCTACACAGAAACAGATTAATTCATGTGTCTGGCCAATCACTAGCCCTGCTTTGAGATTCTGGGGGTTTGTTGCTGTTGGGTTTTTTGTTGTTGTTCATTTGCTTTAGCAAATTCTCTAAGTTCTGTAATATTTCTGTAGAAAAGCTGGTGTTTCTCTCTTAAGATTCAAGTGTCTGAGTTTTCCAGGAAGGAGTGTTTGCTCAACTCCAAGGCTCCACAGCTTTTACAGGATACTAGTCTCATGATTCATCCTACAGTCAACACTCAGAACTTGTCCTGGAGCCATAATGGATTTCCAAATTACCATTATCTGAGGAGACAACCCATGAGCACCAGTATTACTGAGAAGATTCTTCCCCCCACATCTCTAACTCACAATTCACACACACACACACACACACACACACATATATATATATATATATATATATATATATATATATATATACACATATATACATATATATACATACATATATATTATTCATATCATATATTAGATATGTTATATATCAGATATACATTAACATGTTCATGTCAGCACACATGTACATATGGGCACACTTGGGTCACGGTGCTTTATTTAGCACAGCACAGGAAGCAAGCTAAGACATTCATTTATTCCCTAAGCCAGACTTAAAAGTAGGGGCCAGAGAGAAGACGCAGCGGTTAATGGCACTTACCTACTCTTCCAACAGATATGAATTCTGTTCCTAGAAGCCAGATTGGACAGTTTAGAACTGCCTCTAACTCCAGCTCCGGTGGATCCGACACCTTCTTCTGGCCTCTAACACATGACAGATGGACAAATACACAAACAAATATTAATAAATAAAAGTAAAATGAGCATTTGTAAAAATTAGCTTGGGTGCTAAGGGCTTTACATTCTGTGGGTGGCTTGTGTCGTTATCACATACTGCTTTTCTTTTTTTGTTCATCTCATTTAATTATAAGGCTTTTAAAAAGAAAAAAGAAAAAAAGAAAAGAAAACTCTACTCTTAACTATTCTTAGCCATAAGCTACAAGGTCCCAGACTGGAGTTGGTTCACAGATCCTTAACCAATGGCTCCATGTTAACAAACCTGGGAGGGGGAGCAGGGGTTTGGAAACACATTTCTGGGCATTAATGCAACACATCGGACTGGGATCTCTGAGGTCGGTTCCTAAGCTCTGGGGATTATTACAGGACATGAATACTGCTGACCACCACGGCTGTCCTGAAGGCAGACACACCCCTGTCCAGTTGGCACTCCATCCTTCCCACACCCTGTGATCTCCAGCCAACTCTAATGCTGTTGTGAGGCAGCTTCTGTCAAGCTATAGGTCCCTTTTGTAGTACATTATCCACTGCCCAATTCTGTAACAGATACATGAGATAAACCAGCTTGAGCATAGGAGAGGCTTGGGAGCAAAGGGAATGAAAGGAGAGAGGGGGGAGAAGGGAGGGAGGGGAGGAGGACTATGTATTTTGACTCACAGTTTTGAAGGTTTCAGCCCGTGGTCAGTTAGTACATGGATTTGTGTGGCAGCACATCACAATGGGGATTGAAGTAGAGAAAATTGTCACTATATGGTTACTAGGAAGCAAAGAAGCAAGAGAAGAAGAAGCCAGGGTCCCAAGAACCTTTCCAAAGGCACTCTCCCAGTAACCTGTTTGCCTCCCATTTTAAGCCCTACTTCTTATAGGTTCTACTATCTTCCAGTAATACTGCAGAATGGTGACCAAGCTTTCAACACATAGGCCAGTGGGGGACACCTATCCAAATCATTGCTCTCCTTGTATAGTTCAATCTATCTGCTCATAAACTAATGACATGTCACTTACTATCTAATAACTCTTCCTACGAGCACCTTATATCATTTTATTAACAGTCACTTCCCTATACAGCTTATTGGAGAGAGCGGTGTTGCCTCCATCCAAAAAAAAACCATAGGTAAATTGAATAACATCATTTATCTGAGCAAAGAACCCTTTATGCACAGACCAGCACTCAGAACTGGAGGAGGGCCTGGGAGTTTAGCTTTGGTAGCACAAATAGCTTCCATAGCAGAATGCAAAAGCAAAGTGATTGCTTCATTGGCTGTAGACCCAATCTGTTCCTAGTGGAGCTTAAATAATGAACTCTGATGGGTAGACTCTAGGCAGAGAGTGGCAGTTTGGGATTAGTAACATTCTCATTTTACTATTTTTTGTGACCAACAGGCTTCGTTTTGTTTATACAGAAACCCACAATTCTGACACCATCATGGCCTAGAGGTTTCCTGATAAAAACTGGGAGTTTGGGGTTTTGTTGTTGTTTTGATTTGATCTTGTTGCTGCTGTTATTGGTGGTGGTGATGGTGTTTGCATATGTAGTCTGCATGCACATATATGTACATAAGCCTGTGTATGCACATTCAGAGGTCAGATAAAAATGTCATGTGCCCTGCCTTTGTGACAAGGTCTCCCACTGAAAGTAGCTGGATTGACGACCAGCAAGCTCCAGAATTAACCCCATTACTTTCCTCCATGGCTGTAGGGTGTCACTCATACAACATAGCCACATGCTGGAATCCATACTCAGGGCCCCTTCACTGCATGGCAAGTACTTCTGCCCACTTGGCCACCTCTCCAGTCTGTTCTTAACCACTGTCACCATGACCCCATCTTGGCTGGCACCAAAGATCTTCCTCAGCCCCATCCTTCAGGCTGAGCAGACAGCAGCCACAGCATACTGATAACTCTGAGCTGTGGGGACAGCAGTTAGCAGATGACTGGAAGATGAATGTCCTGTTTTTCGGGAGGTCTCAATGTTGCAATAATGGATTCCTGGCTCCTCGGGGTCATGGTACATAAAAAGCAGCTAACCCACAATAAGCAAAATTAAATCATCGGGATCTTAAAAGAAAGTATCTAAAGTACAGAACATATCAAAAGCAAAGCCAAAAATAAAGGCAACTAGGAGTGAAAGCCAAATTTCCCGCGTGTATGAAGTCAGCATCCATCAGTCTTTAAATACAAGCTGGATCTGAACACTGCTAAGGTCGCTGAGGCAGAACTGTGTGGGTTCAGATGGGTTCCAGAGTTTCACAAAACTGTTATGTTCAGTTTCTTCACAGTATCTCACTGGTACATAACATACCGGGAAAACAACAGTAGTCAATTCCAGAACTGTGTCAACATTAGAAGTACTGGACATGAAGTCTTGACCTAAAGGGTTTCAAAGGCAATTCCATCTCAGTTTATCCTTCAGTCAGACAGAACAGGAGAGAAGCCAAGGGTAAGGGTGGGGGAGGATGGGCAGCAAGCACAGGGATACAGGGATAGATAGGCTGGGGGAGGATAGGCAGCAAGCACAGGGATACAGGGATACATAGGCTGGTGGCAGGATGGGCAGCAAGCACAGTGATACAGGGGTGTTACAACGAGGTTTCCATCGGGCCAGAGGTCCAGAGCCACAGAGCTACAGTCCCAGAGTGCTTAGCCACCCACGGCTGCTTAGGCTCCCAAAATGACACATATATTATCTTCATGCTCTTTGGCCTATGGCTCAGGGACATTGGCTAGATAGCTCCTATGTCTTAACTGAACTTATTCTCATTATTCTGTCTGCAACATGGCCCATGGTTCACCTGTATTCCTTACATATTTCTACTTGGGCATCTGACTCCATCCATCTCTAACTCTGCCCTCCTCCTAACTATTCTGCTTCCCCACCTACTTCTTCTATGGTCACCTGCCATGGCCAAAACAGTACTTTATTTAAATATTGATATGCACAGCATACAGAAAGACATTCCCACATCACAGAGGTACATAGTGTTGCACAAATTCTGGATGTATTAAATGAAACTCAGAGCCAGATATTGGGGAAAAGCTGGAATATCAAAGAGAGGAAACACCACAGTCAGATCTCACCCAGCTGTCTTCCAGCTTCCTCAGCCTTGCTCCTCGTTGCTTCTACAGAATAAATCTGTCTTTCTATGCCTGCCTTAAATATCTTCTTTGTTTCACATTGAGGTTAAGATTAATGGTGTGAGCTACTACTATTTGGTAGTTAGCCTTGAACTCTCAGAAACACAGAAAGATCTCAGTCTCAGGAGTTATGGGATTAAAGGCATAGGTCACCACTCCAGGTCTTTCCCCGTGCTGGGATTAAAGGCATGAGTTACCACTCTCTGACCCTCCTTGATTGACTGAATTGATTTTTAAAGGAAAATTAAGGGTTTGTCAATTGATAAGAATGGACCTAACAAAAATTGTTGTACTTTAACTAATGAAGAAATTGACCAATTTTGGGCAGAAAGTGAACCTTGGCAAAGAGCCTACATTAAATTTTTGGGAGATATTAACAACAAATATCCTCAAAGCAAAGGAACTGAATTTCTAAAGAAAACTAATTGGATTCTTCCTCATGTTGTATGAGATAAACCAATTTCTGGAGCCCCTATATTTTATACCTATGTAAACAAATCAGGAAAGGCAGTTTACAAATCAAGAACTATAAAGTGGATCAAATCCCTTATAATTCTGCCAACCTGAAAAACTTATATGCCATCTGACTAACTCTACAGCACTTTAGAAAAGGAAAAACTGGAAACAGTGGTTTCCTGGAGTTGGAGGAAGAAGAGATGAATAGGCAGAACACAGAGGATTGTTAGATCAGTAGAAATTTTCACAGAATTGTCATATAGCCATTCCACTGTGCCAATACAGCAATCTTAAATCTAGGATAAAGTCAGAGATTAGCTGACCAGGATTAACCATAAAGTTCTTGGAGGACTTTGCAGAGAAGCTAGAGAGGGCAGGAAGAGACTAGGGAGTTCAGTGGAAATTGCTGAGGCTGAAGGTTCTGGATAATATGAAAAAAGAGTCAGCCAATTGCTCTACTTTTCTTTGATTCTTCAGGCCTTTTTTTTTTAATTTCTGACTCCTGAGTTGTTGGGTTTTTTTTAACTTATAAATTAGGCAAGCATTTCATTTGCCAGCCACATCTGATACCCCACATTGGGTGCCATTTGCAGATGGGTTTTTCTGTTCCACCAATCAGTTTCCAAATAACCACACAAAGACTTAATAAGAATTATAAATTCTCAGCCACTAGCTTAGGCTTATCTTTAGATAGCTCTTGTAAGTAAATTAACTCATTTCTATTAATCTATGAGCTTCCTTGAGGCTCATTTACCTTGTCTATGAACGTTCCTTGTTGCTTCTTCCATGTCTGGCTCAAAACTCCCCAAATTCTATCCTCCTTCCCAGCATTCTCTCTGCCTTGAAAATATTGCCTAGCTATCAGCCAATAAGCTTTTTATTAACAATGAGAGTAACACATCTTCATGCTGTACAAAAGGATTATTCCACAGCAATACACAAAGATTTACCTAGACGCATGGTATGCGCAACCTCAAAGTTATGGACTTTGGGGGATAACCAGGTACTGATATAGGCTCATTTGTGGTGCTGAGGAGATGGGATGGTTGTAGGGGTATTGTGTTGTTTCATGGTAAATAATTGTCCCACTCACTGGTTTAATAAAAAGCACTGATTGGCCAAAGGCAGGCAGGAAGTGTAGGCGGGGCTACCAGACTAAGAAAATCTCTGAGAGAAGAATGCCAGCAGAGCACCAGAGAGAAGCCAGAGGAAGCAGAGGACAACCATGCAGCTCTAAAGAAAGGTACCGAGCCTCATGGCTGAACAAGAGACATGGATTAGATGAAGGGCACAGAGCTAGCAAGTGATATGCCTGGGCCTGAGGCTGATCAGCCAAAAACTAATGAAAGTGTCTGTGTGTCTCTGTGGGACTGCGGGACTTCGGGTCTGCGAGTCTGCGACCTAAGCTTTGAGGTTAGGCCCGAAAGTCTGGGCCAGAAAATTCTTACTACAGATGGTAGCTAGAGTGCTTTCTGAACAAGTTTGAGGACAGGAGTTTGGATCCCCAGCACTCAAGTAAAAAAGCCAGGCAGATAAGGCAGGCAGCATCTTAGCCTGCAGTAGCTAGCTAACTAGATTGGACAAACTGATGAGCTCCGAGTTCAGCTAGTTACTTGGCCATAGAGATAAAGTAAAAAGATATCAAGATATCTAATAACTAATAACCTCTGGACTAATAACCTCTGGCCTCCACACCATGTGCACACATATATAGCCATAAACATACAAACATGCACACATTCAAATACACACATGTAAAAAATAGCACAGTAGGGTAGGCTGTTGATATGTCAAGGAGGAAGGGTGCATACAGGAAATCTATGTACCTTCTTAATTTTGCTGTGAGCCTAACATTGCTCTAAAAAGGAAAGTTTATATAAAAGGTATTTTTGAGTCTGCCTTTTATACTGAAGTGGAATTGAATTTGATTTTTTTTGGAAATTTGTTCCCATATGAATTCGTCCCTGACTGTATTTTAAAAAAAAAAAAGGCATCATACCTCAAACATCAGTTAATCATGCCATCATAGCAGATACTGTTAAAAAAAATACATAAAATAAATAAACTTTCACCCCTGGACCTGTCACCTTTGAATCTGAAGCACCATTTGGCAACCATTACAAAGGCATGTGTCAATCAAGACAAGTCACTGAGGAAACAGAGACCCAGGCTCAAGCTCAGACTGATCCTTTGTGAGGTAGGCAAAAGGAAAAGGATCATAGTTTGAAAGAGAAATGACCACTCCCCTGCAACTTAAGCCCATGTATTTGACTACTTAGTTGCCAGTTGGTAATGCTGTTTGAGAATCTTCTGGAATCCTTAGGAGACAGCCTTTGCTTGGAGAAGTAGAGGTTGCCTTTGTGGGCTTATATCCTGCCCTACTTCCTGTTCTCTCTTTTTACTATATGTGCATGAACATGTCATCAGTCAGCTTCTCCGTCTGTAGCAGTGATTTTTCTCACTGTTGCCACACCTCCCCCACCAGGATGGACTCTCTCCCTTAGTAACCATAAGCCAAAATAAACCCTTTCTTCCTGAAGTTGCCTTTGCCAGGGAGTTTTACCACAGCAACAAAAAAGTATCTAATACATGAAGAGAAGAGAGGGGAGGAGCAAAGAGAAGAGGAATGGGAGGGAACAAGAGAGAGGACAGAAGGGAAGGCTTTCATGAAGCCAACCTTTGTCCCACATCCCTCCACACCCACCACTTTCACACCAGCCTAAAGCTGTAAATGGCACAAAAGAAATACAAAATGTTCTCTTTGTCCGCAAGAATCTCAGTCTTGTAAGTAATGAGAAAATATACTAAACAGAATGGAACAATTGTGGGATAATGTAAAGATTTGTTACTCATATTGGTTCAATAAAACACTGATTGGCCAGAAGCTAGGGAAAAAGTATAGGCAGGGCTATCACACTAAGAGAATTCTGGGAAGAGAAAAGGCAGAGCAGCAGACGCCAACCAGATGGAAAAGAAGTAATATGAGAACGCTGTACGGAACGAAAAGATACCAAGTTACATGGCTAAACATGGAAAATGGTGGATCAGCTTAAAGTGTAAAAGTTATCAAGTAATAAGTCTGAGCCATAGCCAAACAGCTTATAATTAATAGAAGCATCTGTGTGTGTTTTGGGGGACTAAGTGGCTGTGGAACCAGCCAGGAAAGAAACAGAAACTTAAGACTAACAAACAATAATAGAAGTAATTCATGACACTGAGTAAAACCAACGGCAAATATTTGAGAAAGACAAGTGTTATGAGAATGAGGAGAAAGAAGGCTACTTGAGAAGCAAACATAGTCGTGAGCACTGACCTATGACATCCCCTGGTCCCCCAAAACACACACACACAGAGGGAAGGGACATTCTTTTCTTCTCTTGCCTACTTTAAGCTTTTCTTTCTCTCCAGCAGTGTCTACTGCATCTTCTTGCCCATGTGATTTCCTCTGAATTTTCCTGTGTATGACTTTGCACTTATAGCTCACCTCATTGCCCCATTTTTAATAACTGGGAAGTGTCCCAGCCAAGAGCCTTCTATTACAGAAAAGTGCATTCCATGTTCTCCCTGCACCATCCACGTGGGCTAAAGGAGGCACCTAGTAAATCATTCCTCGGCATCCTCCCCAGCCAAACCAATCGTGGTGGCCAGTCCAACACTGTCTGCTGGCCAGTTTCCACCCTGCCGTGCTTCCTACCCTCCCATTGCCCCCTACTCATCAGCCTACTCCAGAAAGGATGGGGGTTAGGGCAGGGGGTGGGGGAATAAGTGCTGGAGACTGAACCCAGAGCTAGCACTATACTACTGAGCTGTACATCCAGATCTCAAGCAAGGGTTTTAATTCAGTCCCACTTCTGTGAAGAAAAGACAACTGCAGATGTCCTGACATGGGAGGCAATATTGTTCCAGCAGTTATAATAATGTCCCCAGTTTGGAGCAGGAGTTAAACACCTGCAGCAGACTGAAAGTCGGGTCTACACCACCCCATACTCAAACTGAACAGAAACCACCTTTCTAGTAAGGGGGTTCCTATACTCCCACCTTCGTAAGTGTAGGAGAGGCCCCACATATGGATCCACCAAATCAAAGTGCCAGTAGATGCCACACGTACTGACTGAGAGAAGCATCCATAGGTCTATGCTCAAGGGCTTCAAGACTGAAAAATAAAGGGTAAAACGCAGCTAGGTTAAAGCAGGAAACATCAGGATTCATGAAGCCCCTGTAGTCTGACTACGAGGCTTTCTATGGGAAAGCAATGTACTTGTTGCTGAGACAGCTGGTTCTCATTACAGCCATAAGAAGTTTAAAAATAAATACACCCACCTCAAATTCAGTACACATTCAATTCTAGCAAAATGGACACCCAGGCTCAAGTCAAACCATTTGAAGTCCATACCAGAAAGAATCATTGCTATTGTTCTTTCTTGTTATGGCTCAAACGGTTTGTGCCTTTAGAGGCCACTAGCTAAAACAATGGTGACTTTTATGTCAAATTCCAGGAACTGCACAGACTATCATGAGAGGTCTGTCACTGGCTCTTCTTCCCACTCCCAAATACAAACAAATGAATTAGTGCTGGAAAGCTGAGGGACGCGGAAGAAATTAGGCCTGAGGACTTTCATGGCCTCTTACCCCACTGAACAGCTCCTGGGTGCATTCTCTACAGAGGGTTCAGAAGCGGTCTAGAGGCAGGGGCAAATATGCAACAAAAGACAGAGGCCCACCCAGAAGACATGGGATCCTGCTATGGGGATGACCAACACTGGCGGGAGGCCAACCCAGCCCCTCCCTCAACAGTGAACAGAGGCTAAAGAGCTAATACAGACATTGTAGGCCAGTTACTCCATACTGCAAGGATAATGTCTGCTGTTGTCCTGCAGAAACCTTTAGTTCCCAACTACCATTTCTTTAATTATTTATTTTTCAGACCCATCCTTTCTTACCATATCAGATCATCTCAATCCATTAGGGCACTGCTTGGTATATCTATGAACAGTAAATATTTGTCATTAATTAACTATGGTAAAGTAGTATTAACTAAGACCAAGAATCATTGTGTTACAAGCCTCTTGGTTTCTCACAGAGAAAAAATTATCTATTCTTAAACCCCATCCTTTTGGCCAGCCAAAAGCAAGCATCTGAAAAAATCAAAAGTGAATTATACTGAGGGAGCTCTCACCCACAGTCCCCCAAGGAAACAGATGGCTCAAGAGAAAATGGCTGAATTTGCACTGGACTCTCATGAAGGTTGACATGTTTCTCATAGCCTGCTGTACAGACACAGGCATAGCCATGGTCAAAGTATCCCAAGACTTCCCTGGAATAAAAGGCCACAATAGGATTATCCATAAAGCCTCTACAAGCAGTTTTAGGAAAATCTTATAGTTGGATTTTTCAAAATATCGCATTAATCATTAGTCCATAGCTAGAATGAAACCCTCTTTACATTTTCTCCTTCTAGAATGCCATCACTTTCTTGTCAATCTCTTCCCTGTGCCTAACCTCCACTAAATTAGGACATTCTGACTTCTGTGTATGCATAGGTTGGCAAGCAAGGCCAAGAAGGCCAGTTGGCCAGGACTACTCAAGCAGTCAAGTCTGCAGAGCTGAGGGGTGCTAAGCCTGTCTGCAAGGCATGGGCAGTATCAGAATGCCAGGAGAATCCAGGCCAGAAGTCTGTGGTAAATGAACAAGTTATCAAACTTAGTGTCAGAAAAGGACCTATGAAGGTATTTCAGTGACCTACATTTTCTCATGCCGCCTATAAACCAAGACTCCCTTCCCTGGGATTTGACCAAACTAATCCTAGAGAGTTGAGACAATGTCCAGTTGGCTTCTTTTTTTATATTTTTAAAAGATTTATCCATTTTATTGTATATGCATGGGTATTTGCCTACATGTATGTTTGTGCACCGTGCACAAGCAAAGAAGGACGGAAGAGGGTGTCAGATCCTTAGAACTAGAGTCTCAGTTGAGAGACAATTAGACATCCTGCAGCTAGACACCAAACCTGGGTCCTCTGAGTTTTTAAGGTTCTAACAGGAGTTGGGGGAGGGGAAAGAATATGATCAAAATATATCATATGAAAAAAGTTAAATTTTTTAAAGGCTATAAAAAATAAACTTTACCCCATGCTCTATGCCCATTACAGTGACAATAATCTTTGCTTATCCCTTTAATAAAAACCATTTGAATAAAATCTTCAGATTGTTCCCTCTAAGGTACGTGAAACTTTTCCAATCTTTGTCTTAATAAATGTCACCTTTCCCCTTTGCTCCCTGGCTTATCTTGCTCACCTATAAAAACACAGAAGTTCCCAGCTGGTCAAAACTCAATATATGAAGTCAGCAACCACAGAGCCATTCCAAGTGATAAATACCTTGAGGGGGCTTTCCCCAAACACTAGAAGCTGCCGTGTGCCCAGATATTTTAAGGACCCTTTCCACTACAACATTTCTACAATTCAACTGCCCCTTCAGTAGCTAACCTTGCATAAGAAGAGTCAATACATGTTCAAAGTGCTAAGTGGAAAGTCAAAAGGCCACTGCTGGCTAGAAAAGTCACTAAGTGACCTTTCTGTCCTTGGAGCCAAGTGTTTTTCTATCTGCAAAGCAGAAAAGGCAGAGCCCAAGCAAGTGTTTGAACAGCTATGGTACTGCAAAAGGCCTTTCTCAGGAGCCTTACCAAGCTGCTCATAGACGGCCAGGGTCCTACTATCAAAACAGGGCCCACTAAACATGCACACATGTACATATGCATGCACACACTCTGAGGCCAGCCTGAAGACAGCGAGTGTAATGCCTTGGAGACAGAATACAAAATGAGATAGAAACAAAAATCTCAGAATTTACTCAGTAAGATGCAATGGGGTCTTGGGCAGCAAGCCATGTACCCAAGCCTCAAATATGCCACTTTGATTGGACATAGTTAAAAGAGAAGAGAAAGCATGCTAATAGACCCCAAAACAGAAAATGAAGATAAAGGGCATCTATTCAAATGAGTGGGCAGCAATCTGGCCCTCTGGCAGGAGAAACGGCCTGCAGAGCAAGGACAGACCCCAAGGCCACCTACAGCCATGCCTCCCTCCTGCCACCTCTTTCCACAGGGCTTGGCTGTCATCCTGCATTCTGAACCCATTTGAAGGACTTTTTTATTTAGGAAGCTTGGTAAATCATTGCACCAAAGGGACCAAAAAAGAGAAGGAAAAAAAAATCTACTTCCTCAGCATTAAAAGAAAAAAAAGGTTTTATCCTTTTAATTTAGACAAAATTTTCACTGCAGGCTGAAAATATAGCTTAATGGATCAAGTACTCACAATGTAATCATAAGGACTAGAGTTCAGAGCCCCAGAACCCATGTAAATGCCAAGCAAGTAGGGCAGCCACTCAGGATCCCAGAACTCAGACAAAAGGTTCCCAGATCAAGCTGGCTAGGTAGACTAGAATTGGAATACTCTTGGTTTGGTGAAAAATCCTGCTTAATAAAGAATAATCAAGAAAGACACATAACATCAATGTCAGGCCTATATATATACATGCTTACATATGTATATGCACACATGCACCACATGTACAAATGCAAAAAAAAAAAAAAAGAATTTTCAAAGCCCCTTAAACACAAAATCAGTCTTCATCACCTGTATCATACATGTTTCTTGTTGCAGCCATTCTATGGCTCCAGCTCACCACCACCCCTGTACTCAAATCAAACATCTACATGAAACAAATGTGAAGATTCAACAGTGAACACTTACACTCTCACTTAAATCTGTTTGTGCACAGAGAGAGAGAGAGATACCGCTATCTTTTATTAAATGTCATCTTATCTAACAGAAGTGTCAGCCATAATGCCCAATTTGCTGCACACCTGTGTACTGCCCTGTTTACAGAGTCATGGTAGGTGGCCACCCAGTAACTCCACCTGAGTGACAGTGGATTCATCTGTAACAAATGACCCTGGGAAGCCAGACATGTTTGTTTGCCAGACATGTTTGTTCTTCTCATAAACTGTAGGGAAGACAGCACCTCTTCTCTGGCCCCCAAATGGGTTGAGTATTTGTGTAACTGGCTCTACACACTTGAATTGCCTCTTTACCCTCTTGCTGCAGTCTTTTATTTTGAAGGAACAAATGCCGGAAGATAAGCTTCTGAAACAAGACAGGTTCCTTCTGACAGTGCTGTTCCCAACAGCCTAGAGTGCTTTCTCACAGACTGGTGTCAATCCCTGGAAGGAAGTGTGATAGTAGAAGAATGCAGCTTCAGTCACTGTCCCCCAAGGAAGGGGATTGAGGAGGTGAATTATGGGTCAGGAATGCTACTCTTTGGCAATGTCTTCTACCTGCAACATCAAAGTTATACATGCCAATGGGCCTTTGAACACTGTGCTCCACAGAATCCAAACTCTGGAATGGAAGGTTAACAACAGTTCTTATCTTTGGTGATAGGAGTCGGTCCCTATAATGCTAATATACTAGGAATTAAGTAACAAGGGCCATGGTCCTTGTAGTCTCCACAAATGCTACTCCTCCAGTTTACTTAGCCCTGAGACTAGTGTCTGTTAAAACATGATGTGATGCCTCTCCCAGGACCTCGTGGGTGAGGTTGATGTCTTTAAAAACCTGGGGGTAGGGTATTAACTCTGACCTTTGCAGAAATATAAGGCACTTGAGAAAGTTTGGCTTTCTGTCTGGATGGCTATACTTCTGTCCATAAAACCTCAGGACACCAAAGCCATTCTCAAGATTTGTCAAGATTCCTGCACACTGCTGAAGAGATCAGATAGAGGACACCAGAAAAACATGAACCACAAAGGATTACAAGCTCACTTACTGTGTCCTTAGCCTCTCCTCAAGACCTCCATCAGGGATTCCCAAAACATTCAAGTGATAGACCGAGTCTCTACTCTTCTTTGCTTCAAAACTGACCCAAGCCCAGAAGCAAGAAGAATGAAGAAGATGATCTGTTACTCCTCATGGATCTTTCCAGTACCCGACTAACTTAGAGCTAGTTCTTTTCTCAAAAAGCTGAATTTTCAATGCAGGAACATTTTTGAATCCCAGAGGCTGAAAACAATGTCTCCACATGGAATCATCTCCACTGATTCCGTAAGATGAACCCATAGGCAAGTCTGCCCAGTAGAACCAGGGTATTCAATAACAGATATGTCCATAAAGGAATGGTAGACCATTCCACCTTTAGAAAGAAAGAACTCCTAAGACTGGGCATAGTGACACACACCTACAGTGCCAGTGAAATCAGGAGGATCAGGATTTAAGCTCATCCTTGACTACAAAGAGAGTCAGGGGCTAGTCTGGGCTACCTGAGACCCTGCCTTTACAAAAGAAAAAAAGAAAAGAAAACAGAGAAAGAAAGTTTATCATCTTTCAGTAGGAAAGGAAACATGCTACCTTAAACAGTCAAATTTCTAGAAGCAAAGTGTAAGAGAGTGGCGGTTGCTAAGAACAAGGGGAAGGCAAACTGGAGAACCATTACGCAGTGAGCAATGACTGCATCATTGGATGAACTAGGACAGAGATCTGTTCAACACTACACCTGTGGTCAAAATACTGAATCATGCACTTGGAATTTTGTTAGAATCTTCTGTTAAATGTCCTTGCCACAAAAACAGAAAGAGAGGCATGGGGAAAATTGAGAGGCGGTGCGCCTGACTCTTACCTTGACTGAGTTAAAGTGTTCAGGGTGTACATAGGTCCAAGCATCCTCATCAAACTATGCACATGAAGAGTGATCGCTCAGCTGGTTAAATGCTGAACACAGCATGAAAACCTGACTTCAACCCTTAGAACCCTTAGTTTTTGTTTGTCTGTTTAAGTCTGGGTATTGCGTGCTTGCTTGGGGAAACTGAGACACATGGATCCCCAGGGCTTGGCCAGCCCAACTAGCCTACTTGTTAGAAAGCAGACAAGTAAAAGACTTTGTCTCAAGAATAAAGGAATGAATAAATTAATAAGTAATAAATAAATGAGTGACAAGTAATACCTGAGATTATCTTCTGTCCTCCAAATGCACAGACATACTCATGCCAATTTTTTAAATGAAGTTTTTATACATCATTTTTTTTCTTCAACAAAACCAATTTGTTTTATCTTTAAGGCAGTATCTCTCACATAGCCCTGGATGGCCTAGAACTTACTATGTCATCAGGTTGGCCTCAAACCCATGATAATAATTCTCCTGCCTCAGTCTCCCAAGTGCTTGGATTATAAGCATGTGCAACCACTCCTGGCAATAAAGCTGCTTTTTTATGCAAAACAAATATATCATTGAATATTTGAATTTGTACCCTAATCATTGAAAGAATATGACAAGCGATTTACTAAAGGGGGAAGCTGAAAAGGTCACATTGTGTGCCCCCTCCCCATTCCTGTGAGATTCAATTTACTGACTGATGTGTAATATACAGCATAAGAAGGCTGGACAGAAACTGCTCAGAGCAGGCAATATTAACAACAGGTGTTTGTAGCTATTTTAACTCAGAGAGAAATAGTGACAAGTTGTCAGAAAAGAATTGGTTAAGAGCAATTTTGGCAGGCTGGAGAGATGGCTCAGTGGTTAAGAGCACTGCCTGCTCTTCCAGAGGTCCTGAGTTCAATTCCCACATGGTAGCTCACACCACCTGTAATGAGATCTGGTGCCTCTTCTGGCCTGCAGATATACATGGGCAGAAAACTCTGTGTGTGGTGGGTGGGTGGGTGGATGGCCTGAGCATGGCCAACCAACCAGAGGCTTGCAGAGACACGGCATTTTATTCTGAGGCAGCAAAGCTGAGGATCACCTAGGGGTTACCAGGAGTTGATTCTAACATTCACTGACTTAGTTACAAGCCAGCCACTCTGCAGAGCTGAGTGTGGAGAGAGAGAGAAGGGGGTTTCGGCTAAGCTCTTCAAGCCTTTATCTGCTCCTCATGCCTAGGTTGGCAAGAGATTCCCGGAGCTGGGTGAACGGACAAGCTGGCTGGGGAAAAGGAGACTTCCCAGGAAAGAGAGAAGGAAGAAGCCAAACAAGCCGGGCGTGGTATCCCTGAGAGCATAGACTCGAGATCAACCCAGAAAAAAATGAGAAGTGAGGGGTTGAGTCGCCCTGGGGATCCCCACAAAACCCCAAGAGCTGTTCTTCCTATTCCAAATATGTCAAAGAACTTTGGTAGTATTCACAGGTACAGGTCTGTTCCATGACTGATCCAAAATGGTTACCTTCCAACCCCTCAGTCCTCTGAACACCAGCAAATCCTGGAATTATATTCAAAAGCTTGGCCTGCTAAATGAGGGGGGACAATATATACAAATACAGACTCAGGCTGAGCACAGCATGCAGTTCCTGAGGGGATTTCCATCACCTAATCTAACCTACCATCTATGAATCCAATGTCACCGTGGATGTGCTGAGAGCCATGAGCTTAATACACAGCCAG
Source organism: Phyllotis vaccarum (assembly GCA_033318265.1). NCBI lineage: Eukaryota > Metazoa > Chordata > Mammalia > Rodentia > Cricetidae > Phyllotis > Phyllotis vaccarum. The sequence continues at coordinate 99,176,916 of JARWLC010000012.1, read as the reverse complement.
ATATGATCTGGCCTCAGATGTTAGTCTGTTTTAAGCACATCAACAGCTTTCAAAAGGGACAGCATGTCTCAACTAAGCCTACCACAACCCCTCTAAGACTTGCTGGTTTGTTTATTTGTTCTGCGCATCTGTTTGGCTAGAGAAACATGGCTAGACCTAGGAGAACAGCATTCCTTGCCTGCAAACCTCCCCATCAGCTGAACAGATGGGCCAGAGAGCAGGGCTCACAAGAGGAGGGATGTTAAACAAGACCCAGATAGCCACTGACCCTGGCCATCGGAGCTCCACGTGCGGGAGGTTGAGCAACAGTCCAGACAGCTCCTCCACCTCCCTCTCACCATGCCTGTGCTGACCCTGCTGGCAAGGAGCAGATGGCTGGGGTGGTATCACTGCTGGGAAATATACTGGTTCCTGCCCCCTCCCTCTCCCTGGTGTACTCCCTCCCTCCCCGTGCTGGCTTACATCTGCATTGCTGTCATCGTAAGGAGAGACTGGAGCCTGGATTACAGTCAGCTGATAGGAGCCTTGCACGTGTTTGAGGGCCTTGACCCTGCCTTTCATGGTGTAGGATGAGAGAGCTTGGGCTACACTGACCTGCTCTTGGCTGCCCAGAGATGAGATGCTTTGTTTCTTCCACACTCTTGCCCTGGACAGTTCTGAAACCCCCTTTGGAACACCTGCACTCTAGCACACCCACACACAGATGCAATCCAATCTGGGAGCTCAGTCTTTCCAAGTCAATTCCTCCTTGGGTAAGGCTTTCTTTAGGCCCTGGAAGCAGACTTAAATGTCCTTATCGCAAACCTCTCCTTGCATCTTGGATCCACCTCTATTGATGGATTTATTAAGAGCGATCCTGGAGGGAGACTGTCTGAGGTCCAGTCATACTACTTTTTAGCAGGAGTTCCTACAAGCAAAATCTGATCTGGTAAAGCTGAAGGAGAATGGAAAAGCTCATCCATATAGATTGTTCAAATATCTGTCATGGTAACATTGGTATAAATAAATCTATTGCACCACTATTGTGTAAGGGCACAGAACATATAATTCTACCAATCCACAGTACTTGCAATGATGACTATGTTGTTGGTTTGTATATAACTATACTATGGTTTCCACTGTTGTTTTAGGGTATATTCCTTTAAAAAAAAAACTGACTTAAGTTTACTCTAAAACAAAACATGGCATCTTAACAATGTACTTCTCAGAACAGATCCAAGTTATTAAGCAATGCATGAGTTGGTGTGTAGGGAGACAGGCATTTTTACAGATAGATGATAGATCAATAAGTAAGTCTCGGTCTTTCTTTGTGGAAGTGGCATACACATGCACAGCACATACACACACACACACACACACACACACACACATACACACACATACACACACATACACACACACACACACACCCCTCTCCAAGCACAGTATATCAACAGTGTATGCATATTTACTATTGACATTCTCCAGCATGTGTTATCACATCACCATCTGTTTATTTATCTGCATTCTATTTTATCTATGACTTCTATTTTACATATCCCTTAAGTCAAGGCTCCATGAGACCTCAAAACAAATTAAAACAAATACCAAATGTCTGTGTGGCTCAACCCAGCCTATATACCATCAACTGAGGTAGAAAAGCCCAGCTAGCAACCCGCTTCTCCTCCATCTTTAAATTCCCCAGCAGAATCTCAAATGGAACGTTCCAGGAGAGGCCTGGCTTTAATTTTAGGAGATAAAGACAGCCAAGTGCTAGAGAAATGCTTTATCCTGGCTTTCGAATCCTTTTCTCCTTATCCTCCAAAGACTCAGGCATCTACCTCCTTTCCCAACTCCTCCCAGTTATACCCCTGCTGTCTTGAGCCGCACCCCAGGCAGCCCTCTTTCCCACGCAATCTGTGACACTACTGTCCACTCCCAGAGACACAGAGGAAATCAGCCACCTCAGAGCCCAGGCGGACTGGTGCCATTCCCACAGCCATCAGACAGTCCCTTCAACACCAACCATCCCTGCTGGAAGCAACCCAATAGCCTCCAACGCCCAGTGACTCCAAACTAGAGCCTCCTGGGGGCTTCAAGGCCAGAAGGACCACACACAGGATGTGCACACCCCACCCATGGCCTCCTCCCCACCCAGACCCCACACAGACACCCACACAGTCATACCTCACACACCATGCTGCTATAAACAGCAGACCCTCTCTCAGAGTGTCTGCTCCCTCCACCCCTAGACAGAGGCCATTGAGTGCACAGCACACAACACTCCCAGAGTCCTCAGCGTCTCCTGTCTGATCCATTGCATGGTCAAACACCTGGAACTACAGCAGAAAAAGGTGCAAGGCCTAAAGCAAAAACATCACCTTCAGGTTACAGAACCTCATAGAAAAAAAAAGGAGAGAGATCAGGCCCAAGCTAAATGTCGGCTCCATCCATTCAAGGCACTTTCTAATTCTGTAACACTAGCACTCAGTAGCTAGGGTTAGGGGCAGGAGAGTGAGTCTGAGCACAGCCTGGATAAATGGAGATAGGCCAGGCTAGGATGCAGAGTGAGAACATGGTTGGGGTGAGTCGTGGAAGGGACCTGAGGGAGAGAGATTAGTATCCCTTCTTTGGGTCAAGACAAGAAGAAGGCAGTCTAGAATCCCACATCTGACTATGCAACGAATAGAGACTCCACAGGCCTCCTCCATCTCCCTCCTAGCTTTCCTGTCTATGGTATACACACTTCTATGAAGCTTAGTTGGATGGAAAATTGTCACCGCTCAGTCCGGGTGATCTTACAGCTTCCATGTCTCTATACCTGTCAATCTGAACACTTGGCCCTACCTTCTTCCTTCTGTTCCCCTCTGCTCCTCTGTGCATGCTTAAATACACCATGCACACGTTCATGAGTGTTGTTCCCAGAGGGCCACGGTTTGATGTTCTTGGTCACAAGAGTGCCACTTGTGGATACAAAACAAAGATCGATGGCAAAGAATGCCACTGAGCCTCCAGTCTTCTCTCTCAAGACAACATTTTGCCCAACAAGGACATTTACACTTTTAGCCTCAAACTTGCAAAGGTTAGAAGGCAGCTGCCACTGCTTCATCAGACATCTCACCTTTGGGTTTCTGCAACCCCGGACTCCATGTTGAAAAATATAGGAAGCTGGACAGATGTACTCTGGAGGATGCTGCAAAAAAATAAACAAATGTGTCCTAAACTCTCAGCTCTCCTCATATGTGTTTTTCCACAGAATCTTGCTATTAGGAAGGAGGCTGTTTCTGACATTCTGTAAGATGGCATCAGATACCACTGCATAACATTACTCATGTGCTGGGTACCAGGGAAGAACTGATAGGAAAAATTTTCCATATATGAAGATCCAATCAGCTCCTGGAGAGAGAAGACCACATCTGTTCTCACAGCTGTATATTAACTGTAAAGACAATGATCCATCGTAAGGAGATGTGACTCCAGTTGGGACAGGCAAGGACAGGAATGAGACCAGGGGACCAGCATAACCTACAAAACAGACTTGGAAATGAGCACGAAGTTCTTAGGAAATTCTGAGAAGCACAGAGCTACATCTGGGTTATGGCCCAGAGCACATGCCAGAGATCCAAGAGCTGTCCCTGGGTGGCTGCTTGGGGTCGAGGTCCTCTTGATCTTGCTTTGTTTCAATAATGTCTCATACTTAAAATCACTTTAGGAAGTGAGCAGTGTTGTTTGCTAAGGCCCCAACCCTAGTGCTGTGGCCCCCAACAGGCCCTCACTTCCTTCTTGATAATCCACAGTCTTATCTGAAGATAACCTTTATGGCTTTTATAGGAATTAGAGGAATCCCTTTTGTACTGGATCTAGAAGGTTCCCAGGGGCAGACTCACCTTGATTGCTTCCTAGAAGCATACAAAACCTTTCATAAGCAATGACTATTCCATGCATGGCTTCTGGGGTGAGAGAGGCAGGGTAAGAGCAAGAGAGAAATCCCGAGAGTCCTGGTTCCTCCACTTAGTTCCCTTCCCAACCCCCAAATGCAAGTTCAGTGTGGAGCTGAGGACCACGTGACTAGATAAAATTTGACATACAAACTGGCAGACTCTTGAGACTGAAGGAGGCACTGATAATAATGGTACCTGTGACCATTAACACTGGCCTGAGCCAGGGCATTTGATCCCCTTGGTTTCAGAGCTTAGGACAATGTCTTTTCGGGTTAGTTATGAGAACATTGCTTTTTAAAGAAAATTCAGTTAAACTACAGAAAAATCAGTTAAAACAGAAAATGTTTTGAAGCCCCCGGCTTTTCTCTATGTGTCCTCTTTGGTTGGAGACTTTATAAGCAAATGAAAACAGGTGAGCTAGGGAAATGCTATCAAGCTAGAAATTCACAAATTTACTGTTGCTTTCCTGGAACTGTTTCCCTGAGTGGATTCTAATTAATTGCCTAGAAATGGAGCAAGCAGAAAAAAGGCAGAGGGCACTGATGTACCACCTCTGCCCAGATGGTCTCATGTGCTAACAAGAGGTACAGAAGTATCTGGTGGATACCAGCGTGTCTTCATCATTCTTGTCCTCAACTATCTCTCCTGAGTATGAACCATTCCCTCCTCAGAAGGCTCTGGGACATCCTTACAGGTCTAGCCTCTCGTCTACATTCCCACCAGTTCCCAATTCTCCAAGCTGCTTCAGTGATGGGCTGTCTCCAACCGACTACTCTCTGACACTGGCCATCCAGCACAAGGTTTCACTCCTAAAGGATCTCTCATTTCATGACTTACAGTAGATCTGAGTCTCTTATTAACCCTGATGGCACATGGAGGGAGCCACCATTTAAACACCAGTACAGGTGCAGGTGAGTTGTGCACAAAAGGACAGTACCCTCCCTTGCTCCCACTCACCCTGGGAACTGTAAGGAGGCCCCGGGGCAGCTCAGGCGAGGTGCATCTGTGAGTAGGAGGAATGGAGCCCAGATTCCTAAAACCAAATCCTAATTCCCTGAGTCACAGCTACCTTAGGCAAATCAGCCAGGTTCTTCTATATAGGTTTTCTGCCTTGTTCATTCTCACTGTGCAATTTCCAGCTGTACCCCCAGGAGGACACAGGACGGCAGTGTCATTCTTTCTCACCATGTAGCTTCAGACCAGTCACAGACGCTACCGTCAGAGCTCAACATGCAAGGAAATGCAGAGAAGCACCTGACAGAGCAAAGGAGGGCAGAGGCTGCTGCTATGCGGTGCAGGTGTCCTTATGTGGCCTCCTCGGCTACCTGACCAGCAAGCTTCCAAGGGTGTATTTCAGAACAGAGTGTCACTTTTCAAGATGGCCATCTCTCTCAGAAACAACTTTCTGGTGTCAGCAATCTGACTCACTGTCCCTGACCAAGCCCAAGCCTGCCCTGCTCCTTCAGCTCTGCTGAAAGATTAGTAGCTGGCTCAGCCCAGATTGTCTCTACTCCCCTACCCATGAACACTGAGGCTTCAAATCTCTGCATCATTCTCTCAGCCCCAGCCAGAGTTGCACCCTTTGCTCTGACTGGCATGTCTCAAAACAATGTGGTCAGCTTGAGACACTTGTGCAGCAGACATACTCACTTTGTCAAGCCCTCATCCGGTTTTGGAGCTTGACCCTGGCTGGTTTCTGAAGTGGGGAGAGGTGGTACTTCCACTCATTCTGAGGACTGAGTAGTAGCAGGAGGAGAAGATGGGGGAAGATATCCAATAGCTAAGTGTCCCCAAAAGAGGGCTGGGTGCCAATAATGGAGTCACTCGGTGTCTCCAGAAGGCAGTCTGGATCAGATGCTTGCTGTCTGGATATGGACTCATTCATGAAGCTCACCGAGCAAGCACACTCATCAGTGAAAACCCAAACAGCACAAGAGGCACAGCAATCTGCCCATAAGCCATGCATGGCACTCTTGGGCCAGAGTCTGCTGCTGGTTCCCTGAGCTGATCTAGAGTTGGTTTCTACTTAATTTAATAAGGCTAATTTACCCCCTGGCACTCTCTGGTTCTTGAGCAACCTATATTCCAGAACAGCTTGGAATTTGGTGCTCTGAATCACTTAATCTCTGCTTAGAAATCCTCCCAAAAACTTTTCACCCAAGTCTACCTTTCCTCTGTCTAAGCCCAAAGTCAAGTCTCTATTTCAGCTGCAGAAGCTTCTAACCTTTGATTAGTAAAGAGATGCTCAGTTCCAGGTTGCTCAAGACCATGCTTCCCAAAGGGTAGCTCCCAAATCACCAGTATCACCAACACCTAGGAACTTGTTAGAAATGCAGATGGTGCCCTGTACCCTAGACATACTCAATCAGAAACTCTAAGGATGGGACTCAGTTGTGTTTTCACACACCCTTCAGGTTTAAGAACCTCTGGCCTAGATATATTATAGACCTTCCTTCCCTCCATAAGAAACAGAACAGGAAGGCAGGTGCAAAGGCAGGAAAGCCAGGCAGATCCCAGGGACCCTGCCACACTGTAAGACAATCGCTAATAATTAAATAAATAAATAAATGCCTGTTTTCAGCTGTTTAAGATGGAAGAGAGCATGGAAATGGACTCCCCCGTGTTTCCCATCCATCTGTCCCTCCAGGAGCCTGGTCTGTGCTGGGGAAGAGTCTAACCACATGCCCCTGCAAATATCACAGCTTGCCTACCACAGAGCAGATGTTCCTAAAAGCTGAGCCATTTTAATAGAGCTAATGGGCAGCCATAAATTGTCAGCTGAAGCCATGTGGAGGCTGCTGGAGAGATGAGGCCACTTGGCCTGGGCCCCAGCATGAGAATTAGGTGTGTGCACCATCTGAGCCAGCATGCAGGCACCAGCCCAGGTCAGGAAGGGCACACAGGGCTCCTCCCTGGCCTGCTCACAGTTCAGAATACAGCCAACTTTTACCAGCAAAGATGTACTGAGTCAGGAGCAAGGGAACTGGCCCTGGCTTATCCAGCCACCTTAACAAAAAGTCTGAAAAGGACACCATGCCTATTCCTTATCACTTCCTACCCTCCCGTCCTCTCAAATTCTGAAGTTCATCCCATTAGAGGTCTGTGTCTATTAAGAAAAGTAAACAAAGAAGGATGCCCAGATAAAAACTAAGTTTGACTACTTCCGGGGATGCAGCCACCTGGAGAAGAGCCTTCTCTCAAATCCTTCACCTCCCGGTGGCAACCTCCTGTCCAGTCCTCACTTGGTCTGGACACCAGATACCTTATTGTTCTCTGTGTTGGAGCTCCGCCAGGGTCTCTGTCCTGGCCACTGGCCACCAGTCCTGCTGCAGGCTTCAAACTATGCCACCTAAGCAGCTCACTGGCACCTCCCTCCATACTGGAGCCACACCAGCCATGCCCACTTGTTTCCATGCCAGATGTCCATTTGAAGCTATGCCTTGACCTCTAAGAAAGTGCCACTAAAGACCAACGCATTCATTAGGGGTCAGTTCTCTAAAACTTTGGCAACAAATCTCGGGAAACAATGGGGGGGGGGGTGACCAAACCCAGCCTCTCAGCAGGAAGGCAACAAGGAAGAAATGAGCCAGGATTTGGCTGTGAGAGGGCCTACAACTAAAATAAAAAAAAAAAAATCAAATGCTGATCTTATTAAATATTTAAAAAGACATAAGAATTAAAATTCCAGCAGAAGAATTTGTTTGTATAATAAAAATCGATAGCACTATGGATGAGAACCTGATTCCTGTCAGCAGACTTCACACAGTTCATTTCCCAGAAAAAAAAAAAGTTGCGTAATTCTGGGACCTTTGAGCCAACCAGGGATGTAGGAGGCCACAAGAGTTGTGAAGAACGGAAGAATGATTAGAAAGAGAGTTGTATGAAGAATCTGGGGTTGAAATACAAGCCCTACCACCACCCCTCCCTGGGGACCCCCTTCTAAACCCCATTCTAGTGAGAGGAATATCTAGAGGGTTAGAAACGCTTACCTGGGGGGCGGGGCGGGGGGAGTGAGGGTTCACTGAGTAAAGGTGCATGCCCTGCAAGCCTCACAATGAGAATCCTATTCCTAAATCCATGTGGAAGCAAAATAATCTTCCCAGCACCCAAAAGTGAGGTAGAAGGCAGAAACAGGCCAAAGCAACTGGAAGTTCATCAGCCTGCTAGCCTGAAGTTATTTGACAGCAGCTGTAAAAACAAGCAAGGTTCTAACTCAATAAGGTAGAAGGCCACAATCTACTCGCTCATGCACATGCCTGTGCACACACACAGACACACACACAGACACACACACAGACACACACACACAGACACGGGCTGGGGGGTACTAAATGCATTTAAAAAAAAAAACTTTGCTGGATTCTTAATATTGGGAGACAAAGAGACAGGGTATATAACTCACTGTGAGAAAGTAAAAATATGCATGGCCCTGGGGAGGCAGATGGATGGAAAGTAGACAAGAGAGGATAGAGTCCCTGGGTATCCGTTGGGTTCACCTAAGGCTGAGGACTACATAACACAATAGGACAGAAGAGATACAGGACTCCTGGAACCTGCCGCAGGAGCTAAAAGTAGTCACCATTTATGGTCATGAGATGTAGCATGTCCAATGATACTGTACCACAGCTGCCGTGGGCTGCCCAGCATCCATAATGCTCAAGCCAAAACCATGTACCAAATTTAAACAGTGTGGTTGCTAAACAACATTTTCCAATTCCATTCACCACCTCATGGTGCCGATTCACCTCCAGTTATTTGTGGCTTTGATTTTCACCGACTAGATCTGTGCTCTGAAATACATAATCTGAAGAAGACAATGTTTAAAACAAACCAAAAGTACTATCATATCGGAGTCTTTAATCAAGGTTCCTGTCAATTAGAAACTCAGCCACTGGTTCACTACATAAAAGAAGCTAGTGGGAATCTCCGAAGGAGTGAACTTCGTGTACACAAAGCACGATGCTACTTAGGACCCTTCCTCTGCTTCTGCTTCTCCTCAATTCTCCCTCTGTCCCTGGTGGCTCTGGAACATCCCTCCTAAGGCTTCATCCCAAAATAAAGGAAGATTAACATCAAGCCCAGTTCAGAATTTTGACGAGTATCTGTCTCTGGACACTGCAGTTTCTGACATGTTCACAGTATGTACCTTATGGAGTTTTCTTCAAGGCTGCACCATTGCACCCATAGGATAATCTTAGAGTGACAATGAAAGACAGAAAAATATTAAGTTGTATTTCGATCATGCCCATGTATTAACAAATGTCTAGTATAAAGGCTCTGATGGAGAATCTTACGTGCCATTGTAACTAGGCTAAGAGGTGCCCAGATGGCTGATGGTATGTTATTTCTAGGTGTGTCCATGCAGATGTTTCTGGAAGAGATTAACGCCTGAGTCAATAAACTGAGTAAGGTATATATACTTTCACCCATGTGAGTGGGCATCACCCAACCCATCAAGAGCTAAAGAACAACAACCTTATTCTCTCTTTTCTTTGACCAACAACTATGCAAATATCACTCCCTCAGATGTCACATACGCCCCCAGCCAAGTTCTCAAGCCTTCAGACTTGGAATGAATTACTCTGCCAGCTCTCCAGGTCTCTGGCTCACATGTGACCAATAATAGTACCTCTTGGCTTCCATAATTGTATAGAGTAATTCTCAATGGATAAATAGATGCGGATCACTCCTATTGGCTCTGTGGCTCTGGAGAACCCTTACTAACACAGAGGTTGTTGGCTGAGTGCTTACTATTTTTTCATTACCTCACATAATCCTCGGGACAGAATCCCTGAGTCACATACTGCTATCTTCATGTCACAGCAAGAGAAACCGGACTAAAAAGGTCTAGGAACCTTTCAGATGATACACAATTCCAAATGGAGGAGCTGAGACTGAACGGGTGTGGTCTGAGACCAAGGCCTTTGCTCTCATCATCTCAAATCCAGCATAATCTGTCATCAGTGATTCCAACACACAAGGTCCAGGAAATACTCCCACATTTGCTTTAATGTGACTAACTTTCCTGGGAATTTATCAATTCAGCTCCCTACTGTGATTTAGTACAGTTCTGGGGTATGGCAATAAGAAGAAAAAATGGCCACTCAGCATTCTCTACAGTCCAAGCCAACTTCTCAGAAGGGACAAGCTCCTCACAGACAGCTCAGAAGTGGGCTCTCAGTTCCTACCAGGAATGAGGTTGTGAATCTGAAAGGTGCTCCTTCTTCCTCTCCCACATACTTTAGAGCCATAGCTGTGCTTCAAGGAGAACATCAGATTGGTGGAGTTGGTCAAGGTCCAAGACAAATGTTTGGTGTTTGTTTTTAAACCCGGCCTCCTGAGCTAACAGCTTCACACAGGGAAACTGCCTTTCTCAGGCATTCCTGGGTACAGTCATAGAGTTCTTTGGATGAAGAAAGATTTTCCTCATCTGCTGTTTAAGGACCCAAACATAAGGGCTAGGGATTTAGCTCAGTCAGTACCGAGCTTGCCTAGCACACACAAAGCCCTGGACTGGTTCTCCAACACCACATAAAAATCACATACAGAGGCACAAGCATATGATCCCAGCATTCTGGAAATAGAGGCAGGAGGAGCAGAAGTTCAAGATCATTGTAGATTACATAGTGAGTTCAAGGATGCCTTGGGCTATGTAAGACCCTGTCTTAAAAGAAAAAAAAAAATTAAGATTCAGTCACAAGGCCCTGGATTCAAACTCTGGAATGAGGGCTTGTGAGAAGGGAGACATACACTCAGAGCACGAACTCAGTCTACTTTCAATAAGCTAGTCCAAGCCTTTAATCACCTCTGAGTCCTGCAAACATGAATAGATCAGATCCTTTCTAAGGGAAATGACTTGTCTAGATTTGAAGACTGGAATCAAAGCAGAGATGGCCCCGAGTTCCTAGGCCTCACTCTGGCTCTCTACAAATAAACCCTAAGTATCTTCCTGCTTCTGTGAGATCATGATAGGTGTCAGTGACCACAGCAAGAAAGATTCTGCCCAAAGCCCTTCAGATGTTCCCAGTCTGTTAGGTCTCCCAGACAGAAAACACTATGGTCACTAGCACCTGCCAGGGTCCCACTGACTCAGGAAGGGACTTGGAAACAGTTTATAGAGAACAAAAGTTGGTCTCAGGATCTCAAGGTCCATCTTTGCCTTTACTTTCTGAGGCCCAGTTTTATAGTTGTGGATAAAAGCAATGTCTACATAAAGGATGATTGTGAGGGCTACATGGAACAACATTGGTAAATCAGCTTACAACATTTTGGACTATTAAATATCAATAGTAAATGTTAAATCCATGTACACTTAAAGTATAGCAATTAAATTTGAGGCTGGAGAGATGACTCAGTGGTTAAGAGCACTTATTCTTACAGACAACCTGGGTTTGGTTCCCACCTCCCACATGGTGACTCACAGTCATCTATAACTTCAGTCCCAGAGAATCTGGTTCCGTATTCTGACCTTGATGGTATCAGGCACACCTGTGGCATACATACATGCATGCAGGCAAATATTAATACCCCCAAAATAATTGTAATTAAATTTAAAATGTATAAGAAGCTGTCTTTCTCCAGGATCTAAGGCACCAAATCATCATGAACATTGTTGTGAGGGTCCACAAAGAACACTGATGACCTAGAGAGATGGGACCATCAGTGAAGATTTTTTGGTACATGAACAAAGATCTTAATTTGGATCCTCAGGACATTTGTAAAAAGCTGTGCAGGGAAACGAATAGCTGTAACCTCAGTGCCAAGAGGACAGAAGTAGGCAGACTATGCCAGCCAGTCTAACAGAATTAGTGATATCCACACACACATTCAACGAGAGATCTATCTTTAAAAATTATGGAAAGTAGATGAGGAAGATACCCAGTGTCAACCTCTGTCCTCTGTGCACAAAAGCACACACATGCACACATGGATACACCCAAACGAATTTATACACACATGCACAATACATTTACACATGCAAAAATGAGGAATGTGAATTTGTACTTCAGTGAAAATGTACAGAGATATATACTTACTCTATTCCTTCCATTCATTTTAACTAAAAATTTTAAATGTGAATGCTAATTTTAAGGTCAGTTTGTCACAAATTAGAGTCACCTAAGCAGACAGCCTCACCTGAAGAATTGTCCAGATTGTCTTGATTGATTCTGGAAGACCCTACACCAAGTGTGCACTCTACCTTCTAGTAGTAGCCTAGAATTCTCATTTTAAAGAGCATGGCAAAGGGAAGTTTATTCACCTTTTGCTGGCTTGGCATACCCTCTTGCCTGCTCAACCTTCCCTGTTGCTGCTGGTGATGTTCCTTCAGTGATACAGAGACAGCGCTGCTAGGCTTCCATCCCTGACTAAGGCCCAGCAGCTCTCCAGGAACCTTCCAGGCTTCCCATGACAGAATGAGACTGCTGTGGCACTCACCCTGGGGACTGAGCAGTTGCAAAGTTGTTGGCTTCTCTGGTGTAAGGTACCCACTGTGGACGGCTCCAAGAGCTGAGAGACACAGTCTCAAGGACCAAATGACTCCTGAGTTCTCAGCCTCTCAGGCATGAGACAACTGCTGTTACTATTTTCACATAAGCTGATTTAGTAAATTCTTTATACTTTTTTTAATCCTATCAGTTCCATTCCTCTAGAGAACTCTGACTAATGTGATATATATATGCACATACACACACATACACACATACATACACACATACACACATACACACAAATACACACACACCAGCACACATACACACGCCACACACACAGAGACACACAGACACATACACACACACATACATATACACACACATACACACATACATACACACATATACACAAATGCACACATACACCCACATATATACACAAATACACACATATATACACACACCAGCACACATACACATGCCACACACACAGACACATACACACATGCATACAAACATATACACATACATACAAAAGCATGCACACACACATACACCCACATATATACACACATACATATATACACACATACAAACATATACTCACACACATATACACATACACACACATATACACATATATATACACAAATACACACATACATATACACACACCATACACATACATACACACACATACCACACATACACACACAAAGACACACATAGACACATACACACACATAGACACATACACACACACATACAAACATACACACACCACATACACACAGACATACACACACATAGACATACACACATAAATACACACACACATGTACACACACATACACACATAAACATGCACACATACATACACACACACAGACACACACACACATAAGACTCAATCCTCTGAGAGCTGGAAAGAAGACAGATGGCATCTAGCATATTGTGGCGTTGTATTTGTTACTCTCTCCCTCACTGTAACAAAAACCTGACAGATACAAGTCCAGGAAGGAAGAATTTATTTTGGCTGAAGATTCCAGGGAGTGCAGTCCATCATGATAGACAGGCACGGCAGTAAGAGCACACAGTAAACACTATTCTTATTTTAACCAAAGTTATGTCTTGAACCACAAGTGATAGCATAAACTTCAAGGCCTACTGTCCACGATTCATCTCTCCTAACTAGGAATGTCCCAAAGATTCCACAACCCACTCCCCAAAACATCACCACCAGCTTATTGTATGAGGTTTCTGATCGGACTTTCCAACCTAGCCTCATGGCACAGATTTTCAGACCCACAGTCCCATAGTCTCACTGAAACACACAGACACTTGCATTAAGTGTACACTGATTGACCTAGGGCCCAGACATATAACTTGCTAGCTCTTGCTCTCAAACTAACCCATGACTCTTATCCTGTTTGCCATGAGGCTCAGTACCTTTTCTCAGAGCAGCATTTCAACTTCTTTCCTCTGCATCTGCTGGTATCTCATTGTGGTGTCTCCATGGCTTCTCTGTGGCATTTCTGCTCTATTCTTCCTGTTTCCAGAGTTTTTTTAAATCTGGTAGCCCCACCTACACTTCCTGTCTGTCTTTGGCCAATCAGTGTTTTTATTAAACCAGCAGGTGGGACAATTGTTTACAATGTTACATAATTCCACTACACCAGCTGTGAGCCCATGCTCATTCAAATACATGAGCATATGGGGGACATTTCAGACTCCAACCATAACAGACACCAACACTAGTAGCATGGAATTTTTAGAATTATCTGACAAAGTAACCAGCATTAAAAGGCTCCACTGAGCAACTGACGAGCATTGTTGAATGCTTAAAGCAAGTTTAAGAAGATACAAAGAATCAAACAAAAAAGCAAACATAAGTCTAAAGACATGGCCATTAAAAGAAAATATTGACAACAGAAAGAAGATAAACTGAAAAATGCACAAAAATCCAAGGATATAAGAAATAATAACAATTTTTTTTTAATATTAGGTAACATGCATGTTATCAGAGACCTGAAGGGAGAGGAGAAAGGAAACAAAGCTGAAGAAGCCTCGAAGAAATATTGGCTAAAAACTTCCCAAACTTAGAAGATGCAAATTCACGTGTGAGAGCCTGAGCAAGCTTAAAAGGATACACAGGAACAATCTATGCCAGGCCATATTGTGGGACAACTACAGGCAAGGCCCTGCTGGAGGCAGTACTCTGTGGAGGGGACAAAGTGGTGACAGCGACTCTCACCAGGCACTAGAATGGCCATCAGTACATGGGATAAAACTATTCAAGTGTTGAAAGAAAACACACAGTTGACTCGCAATTCTGTGTCTAACAGAAACATTCTCTGGAAGGACAGGATGGTCAAGATATCACACAATGATAGCAGAGAGCTAGTCACCAACAACCAAGAGAAGTGCTCCAAACAGTAGGGAATATAAGAGAGAGAATCTGGGAAACATCAAGAAGGAAACGTGAGGAGAGAGGAGGGACTAATGTCTATAGAGCAAATATTTAATGCAGCTGTGTTAGAAGAGAGCTGAAGTGTAAAAAGAAGCACCCATCCACATTTCACTCAAAACTGGAAAAAACAACCACAGCAGCAGATTCATAAACAGCCAGATGTGGGAGGCACATGCTATGGGATAACGCTCTTGTATACTGTAAAGATTTGTCACTGGAATTGGTTTAATAAAATGCTAATTGCCCAGTATCCAGGCAGGAAGCATAGGCAGGGTCATAGACCACGAAAATTCTGGGAAGAGGAAGGGTGGAATCAGGGGTCACCAGCCAAGTGCAGAGGAAGCAAGATGAGAATGCCTTACTGAGAAAAGGTACCAAGCTACATGGCTAAACATAGATAGGAATTATGGATTAATTTAAGTGTAAGAGCTAATTAGTAGTAAGCCTGAACTACTGGCCAAGCATTTATAATTAATATAAGCCTCTGTGTGTTTATTTGGGACTGAACAGCTGAGGGGCCAGGTGGGAAAAAAACTTCTGCCTACAGGCATGAATCTGCAATCCCAGAATTCCTACTGCCAAGATGGAAGACAGAGACTCCCTACAAGAGAAGCATTGGTAAACTTTAGAGCCAGGTGTTTTAGAATATTATTTTAAGTAGGTAAAAAAAATGTGCTACATTTGTTTATGCTGCATAGTATTACTTTAACTGTGTAAAGGTTGTTACATTTGTTTAACTATGTAAAGATGTATTGCATTGTTTCACCTTGCCTGCCTAAGGAACCTGATTGGTCTAAAAAGAACAGCCAATAGCTAGGCATGAGAAAGGATATTCAGGGCTGGTGAGCAGAGAATAAATAGGATGAAAAATATAGGCTTAGGAGAGAAGGAATGAGAGAGGAGAGGAAAGAATGTGGGACAGCAAGATGCCAGGCAGCTGCCAGCCAACAAGGCATGGGAAGCAGTGAAAGTAAGATATTTAGAAGGAAAGAAAAGTAAAAAACCCTGAGGCAAAGATAAAGAGAAACAGGTTAGTTTAAGTTAAAAGAGCTACCCAGAAATGACTCTAAGCTAGTCTGAGAATTGAAAATTAATAGTTAAGTCTCCATGTCATGAATTAGGAGCTTGTTGGTGGCCTAACCGAAAAAGCCTGGTACTGTTGGCCATTCTGAAATAGGCTATGTGGCCATACAAGAGAGACCTTGCCTCGTGAGATGGAAAGAGGGAACCAGCTCCTGAGTGTTGTTTCTGTGCTCCATGTGTGCACTGTGGCACACCCATGCCATGGTAAAGGTATGCCCACATCCACTATAATAAATTAATAAATAAATCATTTAAAAATAATTTAAAGGAAAAATGACTTTTAAAAAATAATGCAGAGCAATTCAACACCATCATAAACCAATAGAACTTTATTGACATTTATGAAACATCCTATTAACATTAGTGAATGCATGTTCTCTTCAGTACCCACAGAGCATCCAGCCATAAAATAGGCTGTTTTAGGCTGTAAAACAAACCTCAAAATACTTTAATGGAAATCACATGGACTGTATTCTTCAGCAACAATGGGGTCAAACTGAAAATCAATAGTAGAAATGTGTGGGGAGAAAACAGCATATCTACAAATAATCTATATTTCAAACAGGAAGACAAAAAATGAAAAGATGTACTGAATGAAAATGTGGATTTGCTGGGCTTGTTAAAGCAGTGCTCCAAAGGAAATCCATAAAACTAAAGGATAGATTATTTTTTAATGTCTCTTCCAAGGTGTGGCACACATTTATAACAGCAACATGGAGAAACTAAAAAGGAAAGATTAAAAGTTCAAGATGAGCCTGGGTTATATAGTGAGGCTGTGTGTGTGTGTGTGTGTGTGTGTGTGTGTGTGTGTGTGTGTGTGTGGTGCAGGGGGTGTCTGAATTGATAATCCAAGCTCTTACCTTAAGAATTTAAAATAATACAAAATAAAGTAAAAGGAATATATAAGTCTGCCTTTCATTAATGTAACAAAATACCTCAAACAATAACCTTATATGCAAAAAAAGATTAATTCTGATCATGGATGTGAAAAACACAGAGGAAAGCAACTGATAAACTTTGCCAAAGGCAGAACAGTCCTCTAAATTTCCCACTTCATTGAAAAGCTTCCCAGATAGTCTGGGCCTGTAGGCTGAAAATAATTCCCCAACATTGCAGGGGAACTTCTGGTGATTGTCCAGGCAGCCAAATATCTCTGTGTTAGATGATAATATATCCTTCTGAACCTTTGATGGTGTTGAAGAATAGTTTCAGTTTTCCTTAGTTATGACAGAAAAGTTAATTAAGTGTAAATCTTTGGATTCACTATAATGCATTATTTTCTCTGAATATGCTAACTACAAATGGACAGAATATTGTAAATGTAATTCTTATTTGACAACTGTTTTGTTATGTATAGTTTTACTATATTAAAGTTAAAAATCTTTCTTTTTATTTAGACAAAAAGGGGGAAATGTAGACTATTAGCTTAAGATTATAACATTTGTTTATACTGTAGAATATTGTTTAAGATGCAAAGATGCGCTGCATTCTTTTATGTTGCATTTGTTTAACTCTGTGAAGCTGTGTTACTTTGCCTGCCTAAAAAACCTGATTGGTCTAATAAAGACATGGATGGCCAATAGCAAGGCAGGAGAAAGGATAGGCAGAGCTGGCAGGCAGAAAGATTAAATAGAAGGAAAATCTTGGAGCAGAAGGAGGAGGAGCAAGAGAACAAGAGGAGGGGGATGCTAGAGTCCAGCCACTCTGTCACCCAGCCACCCAGCCAAACACAGAGTAAGAGTCAAAGATATACAGAAGTAAGGAAAGGAAAAGGCCTAGAGGAAAAATGTATGCAGGGATAATTTAAGTTAAAAAAAAAAAAAAAAAAAAGCTGGCAAGCTCCTTCCTGAGACACAGACTCTGGAGAACCCCATCACAAGAGGTGAGTTTTCCTCCTCCCAACCAGCCAGCCAAGCCAGCCTCCCGGTCTGGGCAACAAGACATAAACTGTACACCCAAACCTATCACAGCTCCAACTGCAGGTAAGCAAGCAGGACCCCTGCTGGAAAGCTTGAGTATCACCATCCCTCATTGTACCCTTTAGCCCATAAGACCCACTCCATTCCCCAACCCACCCAACCCCCCCAACCACAGCTGCTTCCTGTCACACAGATTTTGGGAATCTCCACCACAAGAACTCAAGCAGTAGTGTTCCAATTGGACCAAGAACACCTACTGAAACACAGACAACACTTGCACCAATTGGAGGAAGAGATGTGTGAGTGCCAGTGCAAAAATACATTCTACAACATAAAGAACAATATGTCACCTCTTGAACCTAGTGGCTCTACAACATCAAGACTTAAACATTGCGATATAGAAGAAGCAGCGGAAAACAACTTTAAAGATAACTTCATGAAGATGATAGAAGGCTTTATAAAGGAAATTAAGGAAGAAAATTTTTAAAATTCCCTTAAAGAAATAGAGAAAAATACAAACAAAAAATTGAAAGAAAACAATAAATCTCTTAAAGAAAGACTAGAGAACCCAAGAAGAAGCAATCAAATAGGTGAAGAAGAAAGTTCAAGACTAAAAGCTGAAATAGAAGTAGCAAAGAAGATACAAATCAAGAATGCCCAAAATGGAAAATCTGATAAAATAAACAGGAACAACAGATGTAAGCATAACTAACAGAATGCAATAGATGGAAGAGAGAATCTCCAGCTTGGAAGATACAATAGAGGAAATCGATTCATCAGACAAAGAAAAAAGCATTAAAGTCAAAAAGTCATAACATGTCCAGGAAATCTGGGGCACCGTGAAAAGATCAAACCTAAAAATAATAGGAATAGAAGAAGGAGAAGAATACCAGCTCAAAGGCTTGGAAAATATATTCAGCAAAATCACAGAAGAAAACTTTCCCAACCTAAAAAAGGAATTGCCTATGGAGATACATAAAGCTTACAGAACACCAAGTAGACTAGACCCCCAAATAAAGTCCATTGGTCACATAATAATCAAAAAACTAAATGTGCAGGATAAAGAAAGAATATTAAGAGCTACAAAAGAAAAAGGCCAAGTAATTTATAAAGGCAGACCCACAAGAATAACACCCGACTTTTCAATGGAGACTATGAAAGCCAGAAGGTCCTGAACAGATGTTATAAAAACACTAAAAGATCACAGATGCCAGCACAGACTGCTATACCTAGCAAAATTCTCAATCACCACAGACAGAGTAAACAAGATAACCTATGATGAAACCATATTTAAGCAATACTTATCCATAAATCTAACCCTACAGAAAACACTAGCAGAAAAATTCCAACCTAAAAAGGTTAAGTACACCATGAAACCACAAGCAATAGATAAACCCACAGCAGGAAAACCCAAAGAGAGGAAACACACACACCAAAAAATGCCAGTAACTGGGCATTAACATCTCTTAATGTCAATGGATTCAAATTCCTCTATAAAAAGACACAGAATGGAAATGAAAGAAGTATCCATCCTTCTGCTGCATACAAGAAACACACCTCAACTACGAAGATAGACACTACCTCAGAGTAAAGAGTTGAAATAAGACTTTACAATCAAAAGGACATAGGAAGCAAACTGGTGCAGCTATTCTAATATATAACAAAATAGATTTCAAACTATAATCAATAAAAAGATATCTGGAATGTCATTACATATTCATCTCAGGAAAAACTCATTAAGATGAAATCTCAATCCTGAATATTTATGCCCCAAATACAAGGGTACCCACATATGGAGAAGAAACATTACTAAGGCTTAAATCGCACATCAAACCCCACACACTAATAATGGGAGACCTCAAAACTCCACTCTCAACAATGGACAGGTTTACCAGACAGAAACTTAACAAAGAAATAAGGGATCTTCAAATGGACTTAGTAGATATATACAGAACTTTCCACCCAAACACAAAGAAATATACCTTCTTCTCAGCACCCCTTCTCTAAAATTGACCAAATACTTGGTCATAAACCAAATATAAATTGATACAAAAAATGGGAATAACCCCTGATATCCTATCAGGCCACCACGACCTAAAGTTAGAGTGTTAGTTTCGCACATGAGATGTAGATGCACACACACTACCAGATGCCACAAGAGAGTTTATTCAGGGGAGTTGCCAAGAGAGAAAGAGAGAGGGGAGGGGAGGGGAGGGGAAAGAGAGAGTTTCACATGGCAGGGAGCTCCTTTTAAGAGAGTGGGTGGGCACAGATTTACATAGCTACCCCTAGGGTGTGCCCTCCGTACATGGTGTTCTACCTGGTGCCATGTTGGGTTTACCATGTGGGGGATACTATGTGCCAGGAATCTTTACATAGAGTTCAGCAACACTACAAACTGCAGAAGCCTACAAACTTATGGAAATTGAACAACTCCCAACTGAGATGGAAAATAAAGGAAGAAATTAAAGACTCCCTAGAAGTCAAGGAAAATAAATCCACAACATACCTAAACTTAGGGAACACAATGAAAGCAATTGCTAAGAGGAAAGTTCATAGCACTAAGTGGCTACACAAAGAATTTGGAGAAATCTCACACAAGCAACTTAACATCACACCTGAAAACTCCAAAACAAAAATAAATAAACTCAACCAGAAGCAGTAAAGGGCAGGAAATAATCAAACTCGGGGCTAAAATCAATAAAATAAAAATAAAGAGAGCAATACAAAGAATCAATGAAACAAAGAGTTGGTTCTTTAAGAAATTCAACAAGATGAGCAAACCTCTATCCAAGCTAACCAAAAGACAGAGAGAGAATGTTAAAGTTAACAAAATCAGAAATTAAAAAGGGGACATAACAACACACACAGAGGAAATCCAGAGAATCATTAGGTTATACTTCAAAAACATGTACTCCACCATTAAATTGGAAAAAATCTAAAAGAAATGGACAGCTTTCTGGACAGGTACCACCTACAAAAGTTAAATCAAGACCAGACAGATAAGTGACTTAAATAGACCTATAACCCCTAAGGAGATAGAAGCTGTTATTAAAAGTCTCCCAACCAAAAAAATCCCAGGGCCAGATGGTTGCAATTCAGAATTTCAAAGAACTAATACCAATACTCCTCAAATCATTCCATACAATACAAACAAAAGGAACATTGTCAAACACTTTCTGTGAGACTAGAGTCTCCCTGATGCCCAAACCACACAAAGATGTGATAAAGTAAGAGACAGACCAATCTCCCTCATGAATTGATACAAAATACTCAATAAAATACTGCCAAACTACATCCAAGAACATATCAAAAAAATCATTCACCATGATCAAGTAGGCTTCATCTCAGAGATGTAGGAATGGTTCAACATATGAAAATCTGTCAATGTCATCCACTATATAAACAACCTGAAAGAAAAGAACCACATGATCCATTAGATGCTGAAAAAAGCCTCTGACAAAATCCAACATCCCTTCATGATAAAGGTCCTGGAAAGATCATGGATACAAAGAACATACCTTAGTATACTAAAGGCAGTATACAGCAAGCCAATAGCCAGTATTGAAAGCAAACCCACTAAAATCAGGAATAAGACCAAGGCTGTCCATTCTCCCCATATCAGTTCAATAGAGTACTCGAAGTTCTAGCAAGAGCAGTAAGAACAAAAGGAGGTTAAGAGGATACAAACTGGAAAGGAGGAAGTCGAAATTTCCCTATTTGCAGATGATATGATTGTATACATAAGTGACCACAAAAATTCTACCAGGGAACTCCTACAGCTGATAAATGACTTCAGCAATGTGGCAGGGTACAAGATTAACTTAAAAAAAAAAAGCCCTCCTACACACAAATAATAAAGGGACTAATAGAGAAATCAGAACACCACTGTTTCCAATTGCTACAAGTAACATCAAATATCTTGGGGTAACTCTAACCAAAGTAGTGAAAGATCTATATGATAAGAACTTTAAGTCATTAAAGAAAAAAATTGAAGAAAATGTCAGAAAATAGGCAGATCTCCCATGCTCTTGGATAGGTAGGATCAACATAGTAAAAATGGCAATCTTACCAAAAGCAATCTACAGATTCAATGCAATCCCCGTCAAAATCTCAATGCAACTCTTCACAGACCTTGCAAGAACAATATTCAACTTCATATGGGAAAAACAAAACAGGCTTGCCAGAACAATCCTATTTAATTAAAGAACTTCTGGAGGCATCACCATCCCTGACTTGAAGCTCTACTATAAAGCTACAGTAATAAAAATAGCTTAGAATTGGCAAAAATAAAACATGTTGATCAATGGAATCAAATTGAAGACACTGGCATTAATTTACACACCTATGAACACCTGATTTTTGACAAAGAAGCAAAAAGTATATAATGGAAAAAAATGAAAACATCTTCAACAAGTGGTCCTGGCAAAACTGGATGATGGTATGTAGAAAAATACAAATAGATCCATATCTATCATCCTGCACAAAACTCAAATCCAAGTGGATCAAAGATCTGAATATAAACCCAGTGACAATAAACCTGATAGAAAAGAAAGTGGGAAATACCCTCCAATGCATTGGCGCAGGTGACCACTTCCTAAATATAATATGAGTAGTGCAGACACTAAGAACAACAATCAATAAGTGGGACCTCTTAAAACTGAGAAGCATCTGTAAGGCAAAGGACACAGTCAATAAGAAAAAATGACAACCTACAGAATGGGAAAAGACTTCACCAACCCCACATCTGACAGAGGACTGATCTCTATAATATATAGAGAACTCAAGAAACTAGAGATCAAAAAATAATAGTAATAATAATAATCCAATTAAAAAATTGGGTGCAGAGCTAAATAGAGAATTCTCAAGAGAAAAATCTCAAATGGCCAAAAGACACATAAAGAACTACTCAATATCCTTAGCCATCAGGAAAATGCAAGTCAAAACAACTCTGAGATACCATCCAACACTTGTCATAATGGCTAAGAACAAAAACACTAATGACAGCCTATGCTGGAGAGGATGGGGAGCAAGGGGAACACTCCTCCATTGCTGGTGGGAATGTAAACTTGTAGAGCTACTTTGGAAATCAGTATGATGGTTTCTCGGAAAACTGGGAATCAATCTACCCAACAATTAGCTATACCACTCTTGGGCATATACCCAAAGGATACACATTCTTACCCCAAGGATATTTGCTCAACTATGTTCATAGCAGTATTATTTGTAATAGCCAGAACCTAGAAACAACCTAGATGCCCTCAATTGAAGAATTTATGTATTAAAAAATATATATATAGTATATTTACACAATGGAGTACTACACAGCAGCTAAAAAAAAAACTGATATCCTGAAGTTTGCAGGCAAATGAATGGATCTAGAAAAAAATCATCCTGAGTAAGGTAACATAGACCCAAAAACACAAGCATGGTATGTACTAACTTGTAAGTGAATTTAGAAGCAAAGCAAAGGATAATCAGGCTACAATTCACAATCCTTGAGCAGCTAAGTAACAAGCTAAGAGAGACATCCATGGACCCTTTTGGAATGGGAAACAGAAGATCTCCTGAGTCAATTGGGACCATAGGGGCAAGAGGGGAAGGGGAGGGGAAGTGAACATGAGGGAATGAGATGGTTGAGTCAGGAGAGGGAAGGAGAACATAAAGGAGATGCCTTGATAGGAGCCGCCTACCAAGGTTAGATAAGCCGCCTATTGTGGGATTAAAAAGAAACCTAGTACTACAGAAATACTGAAGAACTCACAAAGAATACCCCTATAATCAAACTGATGACCACCCTAATTGCCAATATAGAACCTTCATCCAGTAACTGATGGAAGCAGGTGCAGAGACCCACAGATAAGCACTGGGCTGAGTCCAGGCGAAGAGAGGAAAGAGAGACTATATGAGCAAAGGAGTCAAGATCATAATGAGGAAATCTACAGAAACAGCTGACCTAACCTATTGGGAGCTCACTGACTCTAAAATGACAGCTGGGGAACCTCCATGGAACTAAACTAGGCCCTCTGAATGTGAACAACACTTGCATGGCATGGGAATCTTATGGATCCACTGGCAGTAGAACCAGAATTTATTCCTAGTACATGAACTGGCTTCTTGGAGCCCATTCCCTACAGAGGAACACTTTGCTCAGCCTTGATACTGGGGGAAGAGCTTGGTCCTACCTCAACTTGATGTAACAGACTGAGTTAACTCACGCTGGGAGTCCTTACCCTGAGGAATGGATGGGGATATGGGGGAAATAGGGGTGTGACTGGGAAGAGAGGATAAAGGGAGAACAGTGGTAGGATTCCTTAAAATGAGGGGGGAAAGGGAAAAGAAAAGCTGGCAAGAAACAAGCCAAGCTAAGGCCGGGCATTTGTAAGTAAGAATAAGTCTCTGTATGTGATTTATTTGGGAACTGGGTAGCAGACTCCTCAAAAGAGCAAAAGCAACCAACAACAGGTATCCCATAATCCCTTTGAAGGGCACACCCTTTACATGACCTGAAATTTTCAAGAAGATCACATTTAAAGTTTCACCACTTCTCAGCAGATCCAAGGTGTTCCGCGCCTATCTCTCGCCCGCGAGGAAAGACACGGCACACACTTAGGATCCTTCTGCAGTATAGCTTTAATGTATCTTAGGGGAGAGCATTTAGCTTACGGAAAATGGAGAGGGGAGGAGAAAGTGAGAGAGCCGGCAGAGGGCCGGCAGAGAGGCAGGGGCCGCTGCGGCGGGCCCCAGCGGGGAGAAGGGAAGCCAGAGAGCTAGGCTAGGCCCCGGCGTGGTCTGGGCCCGGCCATCTGCCACATGGCCTAGAGCCCGCGCCCCAGGAGCCGGGCCGGCGTCCATGCGCACGGCGGGGCGGAGAGGGAGAGAGGAAGAGAAAAGACCACGAGGTAGGAAGCACCCGGTTTTAAGACGACCAAACGGCTCTTGCTTTAGACGAAACATCTTCCTATAGGTCGTAGTTCAGAATCCCATATGACGCCACGGGAAAGGCGGAGAAACCAGACCAGGCTCGCGAGATTACCAAGCGCATGCGCTCTCTAACGACTCAGGCGGGTTGGCCAGCACCAGATAATAGCGCCACCTAGAGGGGCTGGGGCCAACGGCTCCCAACACCAAGGTATAAGAAGGAAGGAAATAAGAACCAGAACATAAAACCATGGAACTGATAAAAAATTAATGAAGCAAAAACCTAGTTCTTCAGCAAATCAACAAACCTGTTAGGGCTGCCACATGTGGTCAAGTAAGTACCCAAAGGCCACACCACAGTAGATCTGATTGGCCTGGCCTGTTGCCTAGGGCCATGGAGTCATCTGGGTTTGATCTTTGGCTATATGTAGGTCTGTGGCCCTACTACAGCCAGGGCCTGTGTTAATGTCCATGGTGCCTGTCACCATCAGGAGTCATGTGGACGCCTGGAACCTGGGCCTCTATCTTGGGATGTGTTGGGCCTCAAGGGCCACCCAGCAGCTGGAGTAATCTCAAAGTAAGTAACCTGCTCTACTACCCACAGCCATGGCGCCATCTTTTTCCAAGCTGTTTCCAAGGACTATGTCCTTGGTCCTCCAGTGGCCAAGGTCTGTGATGGTGTCCATGGCCCAAGTCACCACCAAGGGCCACATTAATGCCCAGATTCTGGGTCACAAATTGTGGCCATGGTAGCAACTAAGAGACATGTCACGGCTGGAGCCATGACAACCTGGGTGGACTGTACTGACACCAGTGATCATATTTTGACCTGCTGAGTTGCTACCAGGGGCTATGTCTGGGTATGTAGCCTTACCACAGCCAGGGTCTGTGTTGAGGTCCATGACTCCTGTTACCATCCAGGGTCATGTAGATGCCTTGGATCAGAGCTCCCACCTACAATTTAGTTGGGGCCCAAAAGCTACCCTGCAGCTGGGGTGATGCTAACCTGAGTAGCATGTGCTGCCGCCTGAGCCATGGTGTCATTCAAACCTAGGTTGCTCATGAGGTCTATTGTCTGGGTCCATGGCCCTCCCACAGCCAGGGTTTATGCTAATGTCTGTGGCCAATGGTGCCAGCAAAAGCCACACAGATGCCCAGGGTCTAAGACACAACCTTTGGCCATGCTGATACCCAAGGGCTATGCTATTACTGTAGTCATGCTGACCCAGGTGGGTTGCACTGCCACACAGGTTCTGGGCTGGGCTGCTGCCTAGAACCATACCTGGGTCCACAGCACAGCAGCAGCCAGAGTTTGGGTTCATATCTATACTTCCTATTGCCATTGAGGGCTATGCATGTACCTAGTGCTTGGAAGGTTACCTGAAATCATATTGATGTCCAAGGACCTTACTGCCTCCAAAGCCATACTTGTCTGGGTATCCTGGGCTGCCACTGGGCCTTGGACACTACATCAGGAAAGGTGGCCCCACACTCAAGAGAGATGGCTCTACCCCACACCACCAATATGGGAGATGGCTCCTATGGCATGGGCCTAGTAGAGCCAGCTCCACACCTCACCTGAGGGGGGCCATCTCAGTGGCCCAAACCAACCACCTCAGCTACCAACCCAGACCCACATCCTGGGCTTTTGTTTTGCCTACCCTAACATCTACCTGCTAGTGTGTGAAGGGACTGGTCTTGAAGAAGGATAACAGCAGAACTCTCGATGACTCAGGGCAACAGCAGGATGCCCGAGAGGTATTTGGTGAGGGTCCATGATGACAGTGTGCCAGGGACCTTGAACAAAACCAAAGACTCATTGCAATGAACATTTTGTGGGTGGGGCTGAATGGACAAATGGATCTGTGTGACACACTGCAGCTCCCAATGCCACTGGGATATATGAAGAGGTGTTGGATAGACAGAGGACCAAGGTGGTGGGTGTGTGTGTGTGTGTGTGTGTGTGTGTGTGTGTGTGTGTGTGTGTTGTTGTTTTGTTTTTAATTGATGTGGAGAAGTCCTTGAGGGGTGTTGCAGAGGTGAGGGGAGGATATGGAGGGACTGGGAGGTGAGCAGGATTGGGGTGCATGATGTGAAATTCTGAAAGAATCACGTGTTTGAAAGAAAGAAAGAAAGAAAGAAAGAAAGAAGGAAGGAAGGAAGGAAGGAAGGAAGGAAGGAAGGAAGGAAGGAAGGAAGGAAAGCAGGCAGGAAGGAAGGAAGGAAGGAAGGAAGGAAGGAAGGAAGGAAGGAAGGAAGGAAAGCAGGCAGGAAGGCTGACCCATTAAAATTAGAAAAAAAAAACCCAGATCAGAGATTTAAGAAATATGACCCAGAGCATCACAACCCTCACAGACACAGGACAGTCAAGGCAGCTGCTACATACAAGTCCATCTGCACGCATCTGACAACTGAGATGAAGAAGCCCAGTTTCTGGAAAGACCAAGGCTGATGTAACTCACTCAATACAAAATTTAACTTCAATAATTTTATTACTATTAAAGAAATTTTATCTGTGATTTTAAAATTCTAGAAAGACCAATTTCCATACCTCGATGACTTAACTGGAGAATTCTAGCGGACATCTAAAGAAGAGGTAACCCTGAGTACATCTGCTCTAGTCCAGAAAGTAGGAAGACATCAAAACTACTGCTAGGCCCATTTCATGATGCTAGCATCTCCTTCAAACCATCACTTTTCAAAACTAAAAGCACAAAAACAGGCCATTTCTCCAAACCTTTTAATCCCCTTAATTCCAGGAACCTTAATCCTACTGAGCAGACCTCCAATGTGAGAACAATTGTCTATGATGGAGAAGCTGCAAGAATCTATCAAACCCAAGTTATGAGCACATTATCTGTGATGGAAAGGCTTCCCCCAGGACTCTATCAATCCCAAGGAGAGAACCATCTGTGATGTAGAGGTAAACCCGGAAGCCTACCACCTCCAACAGAGAGGCACCAGTGGCATTCCATCCAGTGACACAAGCTCACTAAGAGACTGGGAATTTCTCTCACCCTCACGTTCTGAAATTAGGAAAGCCCGCTGCCCACAGGTGCTTCCCACAAGTACATGAGGACTGGCTGTCAAGAAAACTCAAATAGAGTTCTGGTGACACATGACTGCGACCACAGCACTTCAGGAGCAGAGACAAAAGATCCTGATATGTATCTTGGGCTACAAATCAAAACACTGTTTCAAAAGGGCGAAGGGATGAAAAGAAATTACAAAGCATAGCAAAAGGCGCAAAAAAAAAAAAAAAAAATGTTAAGACAACCAGCCAGCAACAGAATCAAATTTATTTGGCAGGGATGCTGCAGTTATTGAACAAGGAATTTAAAATAATTTACAACTAATGCAGCAAAGCCTCTAATACATAAAGCAAACAATATACAACAAATGGGCAGTGAAAGCAGAGCTATTGAAATTCTAAGAAAAAAACCAAAAGGAAATGTGAGGAGGCATAACCAGGCTCAGCCTTAGAGTGCTCGCCTGCTTCATGACTGGAGTGGATACAGCTGAGGTGAGGCCTGTCTATAAACTTGAAAACATTGG
This sequence comes from Phyllotis vaccarum, assembly GCA_033318265.1. NCBI lineage: Eukaryota > Metazoa > Chordata > Mammalia > Rodentia > Cricetidae > Phyllotis > Phyllotis vaccarum. Next base: position 99,148,616 of record JARWLC010000012.1, on the reverse strand, counting down.
GGGGGGGGGGGAATGTCAAAAATGGAAAAGAAAAAGAAAACATAAGAAAAACACTGAAAAAAATTATCAGAGTACCAAGAATTATGAGATCACAAAATGTTCAGCATCCATGGAATGGAACATCAGGAGAATTTATATTTCTTACTGTTTAAAGTAACCAAAACTGAGAATTTCTCTAAGTCAGTGACACCAAACGTTGGGCAGATCCAGGAGGCTCAAAGATGACCAATCGGGATTTAAAAATAGATAGATAGATAGATAGATAGATAGATAGATAGATAGATAGATAGATAGATAGATAGATAGATAGATAGATAGATAAAAAAAAAATTTTCAGACTGCAGAAAATCAAAGATGAGTAAAGTATCTTCACGGAAGCCATGAGGGGAAAATACCTTACCTACATGGTAAGAGTTCTATCCAAGTGCTTAGAAGCAACTGGGGTAACAGAAGACACTTTAGGGAGTAGGAAAGGCAAAAATGTACCCTGAATTCTGTGGTAATTTGAATGAGAAGCACTTCCCATAGGCTCTGTTGGTGGAGCTGTTTGGGGAAGCTTAAGAGGTGTGGCCTTCATGGAGGAAGTACTTCATGAGGGCGGGGTTTCAGAGGGTATAACCTCACTCCACTTCCTCAGTTTCTCTGCTTTACGCTTGTGGTTGAGGATATGAGTTCACGTTCTGGCCACCATGTCTAACTGCTGCCATGTGTCCCCACCATGATGGACTCTTATCCCTCCAGGAGTTTAAGCCAAAATACACTATCTTCCCCAAGTTGCCTTTGGTTATGGTGTTTTATAACAGCAACGGAAGAAACTTAAATTCTTTAAACAGTTTAAATCCATCCCCTTTGGCTCTTCGTTTTGTTAAATGCTGTAAAGTCCCACCTAAGAGCTGCTTTCACCAAAAGACAGGAAGAAGGCGATGGATGATGCCAAGGAAACAGTGTTTTTCAAACACAACAGGCCTGAAAATGAACTCAAGTAGACGGGCAGAATGCACGGGTCTGCACAGGTCCAAGCCACACAGGCTCCCACGCCTAACGGAGAAGCTGTCTGTAACTGACTTGCAAAGAAAAAACTAGTTTTCTCTAATGGAGAAACTTAAGGGCAGGTCCCATGCCCAGCAGTAAATGGCCAACACATAATGAACTCAATGGCATTTTTAAAGATTTTTTTTTGGCTCATATTGCCTTATTTGGCATTTTTTATGCTATTGTCTTTTGCTTATATATGATGGTTTCTGATTTTTGTGTTTTTATGGGAATCTGTTATTGTGTTTTTTTTTACTGTTGTTTGTGTGTTGTGGGCATCTCAAGATTTTTCTATGTTTTTTAAGGGTTTTTAATTATTAATTTGCCTGATGTTTTCTGAAGACAGAAAAAAAGGTATGGAGTTGTATGAGTGGGAGGGTGGGAAGATCTGGGAGCAGGAGATGAGGGAGGGAAACCATGATCGGAATATAATGTATGAAAAAAATGTAATAATAAGTATATAAGAAGAAAAGAGAAGTACAATAAATTAAGTGATCTAAGTTTATGCCTGGGAGACTTGAAAAAGATAAGAGCAAAAATAAATAATAAAAATTAGAGACAAATATAAATGCAACTGAAAAATAAAGTTAGTGGAGAATTTTTTTATAAAGTGCTAGTTCTTTGATAAAGTCAAGAAAGTCACTAATTACAGTTAGACTTCCTGAGGAAAAAAGAGAGAAGCCACACTTTAGAGTATCAGGACTACAAAAGGAAGAGGACTACAGATCCCATGAACATTCAAAGGATAATAATACTGAGCCGGGCATGATGATGTACGTCTGTAACACGTGCACATGCATCACTCAGGATGCTGAGGCAGAGGATCTTGAGTTCAAGGCCAGCATGAAACACACAATAAAACATTGGCCTCAAAAGAACATTGTTTAAAAATATATATATATATATATATTATATGCCACAACCAAGTGGGTGTTAGTCAAGGTGTGCAAGAGTACTTCAGATATTCATGTTCATCACGGATTATATCCAGAGGCAAGAACCTACAAATTTGAATGACCAACTGTACTTGTCACTTACGAATAAATGAGCCCCGCCTTCACATGCTGTGGAATCAACCTTCAACACAGGCATGGCTATAATATATAATTAGCATAGAATAATTTCTAACTGGGTAGTGTGGAAAGCATACTTTCTCTGAACTGATTTTATTCTCTGAAGAATGAAGAAAATACTAGACAAAGTTGTCCATATATCTACATATCTTCTCTCTCAGAATGGCTGTGTCTCTTGAAGACCTGTTGTTTTCTGAAGAGAAAACGGAAGGGGAGTAGACCTGGGGGAGAGGGAGGTCAGAGGAAGCTGGAAGACATGGAGGCAGGTGAAACTGTGGTTGAGATGTATCGTATGAGAGGAGAATCCATTTTCAATAAAAAAAAAATACATACATAAATTTTAAAAAGCAGCTTACATGCCAGCCATCTATACAAAACCCATTCTCGTGCCGCATTTCCTAATGCTGTAAGGTTCTTCCTCCTCTCGATAAATTTTATCTAAAACACTCCCACACGCCTTATCTTATGTTCTAATCAGATGAACATGTCTGGTATTCAACAGTAAACTGTAAATTCTCTACAGGTAAGTGTTTGTTTATCTTTATTGGTCCACCTATTGCAACTAGTATATAAAGTAGAAATGAGTGTATGTTGAAATAATAAATCAAGAACAAATTGAAGTCAGGGCTCAAGGAAGCTCTTTGAAAGGCTTAAATCATACATGATAAAGCACAAATGCTCTGCTCACTTGAGAGCTCTGATAATCTCGAATTTACCCACCATTAATCTTGGGCTAGTACTTTAGACCCTGTAAGTTTCCAGCAAACAAGACTCTTTGGATAGCATTTTCAGGAAAGGTACTGGCCAATTCTGTTTGCTTTTATTTTTCCTTTCTACCACTCCTAATTTTAAAGAGATGAAAATGAAGCACAGATACAATAAAACCTCTGTGCTCCAGGCTTATAAAGATAAGAGGGAAATTGGAAATCATATAGAGGAAATGTGCTGAGATAAGTTCACTGCAGTCATAGTGAAATAGTCACTCTAATTGAGCCCTAAATTCAGTAGAAAGCTTCCTGGTAGTCAAGGCAAGAACAAAACACAAGAATGTTATTTTTTAAAAAATTATGCCAGTTATCAAGGAAGACAAGCCTTTCCTGGTGCTGCCTTAGAGGAGAGATTGCAATGTCATTTCTTTTAAAAGGCCAATGGGTGACTTGTGGACAGCATCCTTGGATAAACCCATTGGCAAATTAGCAAGACTGGGGAAGGGTTTCTAATCTACAGCAGCTCTGCTTTGATGGAGGGTTGGAGAGAGCTGGAAGTAATGAACTAGCTCACCAAGGAGCTGCCTAAATTGGCCAATCATGTCATCATTTGATGTTGTCTGGTTGGACGTAGGAAAAACCCTGGCTAGAACAGCCTTCTCAACTCCGCATTAGGTGGGGCTCTTCGTCCTGACAAGGACTGGCCATTGGATTCAAATCCTTAGTAGAACAGAGACTGTGACTCCTGCGTGTGAAAAATGAGCCAACATAATAAAACCATAATAATAGCATTGGCTTCCTGTTTACTCTGGCAAAAAGGAGCATGCCAAATTCATCCCAAAGTCATGTCTGTTTGCAAGTTAAGAGGACACTATTGCTCAGGCTGAGCAAGGATCCATAAGGGAGGAGGGGGCCTGAGACAAGTCCTCAGACTCCCATTACAGCATCTCTGGTTTTGTATTTTTTTAAATAGCCATAAAAGAAAAAAATATTTTTTTGAGACAGGGTCACATTATGCAGCTCTGGCTGACCTCAAATTTGTGACTGAACTAACTCCACCACCCAGGGCCTAAGATTACAGGATTTTCACCATATTCAAAAATAAAAATATTTTATGCAAGACAAACCTACAATGAGATACCATCTAACTCCAGTTAAAATGACAGTTATCAGAAAAGCAAAACCAACCAAAGCTGGAAGATGGAGGGAGCGGTGCATCCTCCATCTGCTAAGTTAGCAAAGCCATTATGGAGGACAGTAAGGGGTTTCTCAGGAAAGCTAAGAACAGATCTACCATATATATGATCCAGGTGTCCTTCTCTGAAGTATATACTCAAAGGAAATAAAGTCAGCATCCAACTTTACTGCAACACTACTCTCACGAGCTAAACACAGAACCAGTCTAGGTGGCAGTTAACAGATGAATGGTTAATAAAAGTATGCAAATATAAACAAAGGAGTATTACCTGTCAGAAAAAAATTAAATCCTGCCATTTTGCAGAAAAATGGATGGTTCTGGAGAACATTACATTAAATGAAATAAGCCAGACACCAATGGTCAGAAGTATCATGTTAGCTCTTTATGTGTGAAAGGGGAGAAGGGAAGGGGAGGGGAGAGGAAGGGAGGGGAAAAGTCAAGCAAAAACTATAACAGAGAATCATAATTACAAGAGATTAGAAAGAGTGAAGTAGGGGGAAGAAAGGTGATTGGATTTGGTCAATGCAAACCATATACATATATGAAAATATTACACTGGGTCTGATTAATAAACACATCTAATACATAAAATTAAAATATTTCAAATGTTTTATAAGCAATGTTCTAGATGTGAAAAGCAATGTGAGCCCCAGAAAGCACTACCCAGAGGATAACATATGTTCATTGCTGTTCCGATCCCACACTCACTGTGGCTTTCCAGAGTTCACACGTAAGCCTGGCCCTACTCAGTTCATGGCTGAGGCCACCCAGGAACCTAGTAGTGTCTAAGTGTTCCTAGAAGTGTCTGTGAATAGACTGTTCCCATTCCAGTGGCTGGACTCAGCTCAGGCTGGGGGAGGTGGGTACAGGACACAAGACCGAACCCTCAGTAGAGACAGAAGAACACAGAGTTGTTTACGATGAAGATCCTCCCTGGAGAGGGGATGGAAGAATGTGATGCTGGTTCCAGCAATAGGAAGAGAAACAGACAAGGGAGAGGGCACAAACGGGCAGACTTGGAAAGTGGCATTCCAGGAGGACCAAGGCAACTTGCAAACACTATAGGACACAAGTAGTGACCAGTTAAAGGGGTCTCAGAAGCCTCACCATTTGGGCTGACTATGGATGTCAAGAGAATGAAGAAAGGATTGTTGTGGGCTAGTGTTGCATTTGCTTCTGCCTTGACTAAGGCATTGATTGGTCTAACAAACAGCTGAACAGCCAATAGCTAGGCAGGCAGACCTGGTGGACAGAGAGAATAAGTAGGAGGTGAAATCTAGGAAGAGAGGAGAGGAGAGAATGAGGGAGGCAAAGAAAGGGACAGCTGGGATCAGCCAGGCAGCCACCAGCCAGCAGACACAGACTAGGACACACAGAAAGAAAGACGAAAAGCCTCAAGGCAAAACATAAATAAAGAGAACCAGGTTACATTATAAGAGCTAGCAAGAAATGAGTATAAGATAACTACTAATACATAACTAATAAGTCTCCATATCATGATTTGGGAGCTGGTTGGTGGCCTAAAAGAAAAAGCCTGCTACAAAGGACAGACATTCAAACACATGTATAGGAAATCTGGGATCTGGTAGGATCAGCTACCCTATCACTCTGAACTCGGTGTTTTTGAAGCATAGGAGAGGGGTTAGCTCATCTCTGTAGGAGGTCTCTGAAGGCCTGCAGTCTCAGTATATAAACATTCAGGGGAAGTGTGGGGATATGTTTCAAATTTAATAAAAACCAGTCTGAGATATCAGAGGGATCTACCCACAGTCAGTCTAGGAGGATCAGACAGTGATAACTCACACCTTTAATCCCAGCACAGGGAATATCGGGAGTGGTGACCTATGCCCTTAATTCCAGCAAATCTGAGTTCCAAGTCATCTTAGTTTACGGAAGGAGTTCCAGGTTCCCAGGCAGGCAGTGGCAGTGCCACGCCTTTAATCTTAACCTAGTTGTGAAACAACTGAGCGAAGAGGATATTTAAGGCAGGCATAGAAAGACAGAGCCGGCAATAGAAGCCAGGCTGAGGAAGCTGGAAGACAGCTGGGTGAGATCTGACTGTGATGTTTACTCTCTGATATCTCAGCCTTTCCCTGAGATCTGGCCCTGAGTTTCCATTATTCGTGCAACAGGGAATGCAGTTACTAGACTTTGCACACACTGGTCACTCATTCATAAACACTCATTCTGGGACACACACACACCCTCCCAGGATAGCTTTGCCACCCCTCTTGAGCCTGGCCTATATGGGTGAAAACTTTACCAATTTCTCAGGTGTCTGAGGCCTTGGAGTCCTCCACATGGTCATCATGCCCATGTCAACAAAAGACATCCATTCAGGACTTTACTCCTCGGCTCCCTACACTCCGAGGGTATTGGAGGTAAAGGGTGATGACCTAGGAGTGGCGGGAACCACAGAAGTGGGTGAACTCCAGGCAAGATGACCATTCAGAGCCTAAGTCAGAGGCTGCACCATGCAGAGCCTTGAGTTTGGGACCACTGATGCAGTCTAATAATTCCATGAAGATAGCCTGGGAAGAGATAAGACTTGGCTTTGGTGATATATATTTAATAAAAAATAATCTGGAGCATCAGAGGACAGAGCCACCCACAGAACCAAGCCATGAGGGTCAGGAAGTGGTGACTCATGCTTTTAATCATTCAAAAGGCAGAGGTCCTCTGGATCTCGGTGAGTTCAAGTCCTAACCAGCCAGGCAGTAGTAGCACATCCTGTTAGTCCCAGAACTTGGGAGGCAGAGGCAGGAAGATCTCTGTGAATTCAAGGCCAGCCTGGTCTACAAAGCAAGTTTCAGGACAGCCAGGAGTGTTATATACAAAATGCTGTCAAAAAAAAAAAAAAAAAAAACTGGAAAGATGTCTCTGTCCTCTGATATTCCAGACTATTTTTATTAAACATACAATATGTCACCACACTAGACCAGAAGCAAAGTGTTGTCTCCCGAATAAGTGCCATTCTGGCCCTTATGGCCCATCCTCCTCCCCAAAGGACTAAAACCTTATGTTAATAGGGGGGAAAAGGAAAAACATGTTTTCCTGCGCTACAAATCTCCTTATCGCTGCCACCTGCTGAGTGCTAGTCTTTTGGGATCCTCCAAGACCTTGGGTGTGCCCGGATGAGGGGGCAGGGTGTGAGAGAGTTAAGAAGGTAGTAGAGAGCTGGGACACAGGAGGAGAGACACAAAGAGAGAGACACAAGGAGAGACACAAGGAGACAAGCATGGAGTAGAGAGTAGAGTCAGTGGAATGGGAGCAGAAGGAAACCAACATGGCGGGAAGCTAGAGGAAAAAAGGCTAGGCGAGATGCATGGCAGGAGAGAAGCATGGCGGAGGGAGAAATAGGTCTAAGATATAAGATGTACTGAATAAAGCTCGGGTCTCTCATTGTGATCCTGAATGATGGAACCTAAACGACTCCTGAGTGCAGATTATTTAACCTCGACGCCCCTCGCCTGGACAAGACTCAAACCCCGAGAAACCGGACGCGGTAGCAAAGAGGTTGATATGATCAGTCCACCCCCAGCTCACAGTCCCCTCTCCTCTTACACTGACCAGCACCATTCTCTTCTTTCCTAAGAAGAGAGCAGAAAAAGAACATGCTTTGATTTTCGTAAAACAAACACTGGGCTGGGTAGAGAGATAAGGCCAGCCCTGGCTGGCTCAGGCTTTGCTGGGCAAGGGAAGTCACACTTCATATTTCCAACATGAATGTCCACAAAGGGTCAGTCTTTGTTCACCACTGAAAACTGGAGGGGTTGCAGGCCCTCGGTTCCAGGAAGCAGCCTGCCCCAAAACAGCTGCAGCTGTGTCACAGTCCTCTGCCCTCTGTGTCTGTATGTCCAGGGTTGAAAAAACTGACAGGGAAAGAGTCAGCTCTCTACAGAAGGGACCACATAGCTGGTCATTAGGGAGGTGCCACCTCCCAAACTAAAGCCTTGAGAAAGCCACCTTCCTGAGAAATAACCCTTTTGCTTAAAGGATCTTCCACATAGCATGAGGCAGGAAGGGAGAGGCTTGGAAGCCACAAGAGGTTCCCTCCCTGTTGCCTCCCCAATGGTGCCCTGGTGACTACTACAGAGCTGTGTTAAGTACCTGGTGTAATGGCATTGCAACCAGGCACTCAGTGTGCTGAGTACCATTCCTAGGTTATCACACTTAATCCCTTCCACAAGCCTTAGAGGTGGGAACAACCTTTAACTCTGTTTACAGATAAGAAAACCAAACACAAGGCAGGGCAAGGATCACCCAAGGTCACCTGAAGTTCATAGCTAAGGCAATTGAACTGAGTCCTTGGCCTCCACCCTAGCTCTTGCAGCTGCCCACCTTCCCACAGGCCCACTACACACCCATCCAGGTGTGTTCCTGCCTCCAGGCTCCCACCTGAGTTCCCTTTCACCGTACTCTGCCCACCCTCCATACCTACAGTCCTTTTTCCATGTAGGAGACAATTCAGCCAATAGGTGCAGCAGAGGTCGAGTAAGATTTGGATGGTACCAGGAACTCTTAATTACCTATTGAGGTCATGGCTATCCTAACACAACAGCATCACACATTAGTCACATCTTTGTAATACTGCAACCCCAGAGGAACAAATATATAGATAGCACCTATGATTCTGTGTGGGATTTAAGACTCAGTAGTGATAATAAAGGGCTTATGCATTCACTATTCCAAGTTCTATAGTTTTATCATTATTTTAGGGTATTTCCTCCCTTTATTGAAAAGAAAAAAAAAAGTTTACTATAAAGCAGTGCACAATGCTCCTAGAGGAGCCTATTTAGTCTACCCAGTAACATCTTCTCCCAATCTGTGCTCACACTGCTTGGCTCATTATGGCTTTAGAGCTGACAGACCACCATGGATACAGCATACAGCCCAGGTGTATAGGAGGCTAAGCACGTAGGCTTGTGTAAGTGCACACTATGATATTTGCACAGCTAGAAACATGCTTGACAGCCTTCATAGAAGAGCCACCATCAGTGATATATGTAGACATGTCGTTATGCCTCCTTCCATATCTTGTTCAATCCCATACAATTCCCTCCCCCCCAAAAAAATTAAACCCCAAATGAAGTATTTCCCTGTGTTTCACCAGGCATTCCTGAGTTCTGTCAAGCTGGGCTTGCTAAACTAGTCTCTTAGGATTACGCAGTGGCTCAGTCTCCAGCAGCAGCACACAGGCTGTGATGCATGCAGTAAGGAGATGGGGTCAGACATGGACTCCAGGCATGTAGATAAGAACCTAGGTCAATTCTTGAGCCCAAGAGGCTTGGGAGTAGAACCCCACTAGCATCACCCCAAGGGGCAGCCATGTTAGACAGATGACCAAGGACTAGTTGACTGGGACCCACAAACAAACCACATTTCAAGACACAGGGATGGGAATCTGCAGAATTCGGAAATACTTCACTGTGCAGGGAAGTGAGGGAGAAAAGGAAGCCAATAGACGGGTTAAAACGAGGACCTCAGAACTGTAGCTTGTTTCTGTGCTAAAAATCTCATTTAAAGATGCACATGTTCATCAGAAAGGAGCAGTGAAGAGCTGCTCTTTCAGATCCCTACCCCAGTGTTGAAACACAACACCCTGACCCCACCATCACTCTGCATTGTCCCTCCAATCTGCAAGCTCTGCACCTACAGATTCAACCAACCATATGTTCTTAAAAACCAGAAAAACTGCATCTGTATTCAACGTGTACAGTCTGTTTCTCTCTATTCTCTAAGCAATACAGCATAAACCATTATTTGCATGTTCCTTACATTATATTAGGTATGACAAGTAACGTAGAAATGATGTTTTCTTTTTAACCATGTGTATGTATGTGTATTTCTGTGGGGGTTATTTCCACATGAGTACATCTATATATGATTTGAAGTACAGAGAAAATGACAGTTCACCCATGAAATTTCAACAGCGTGGTCACCTAAACAAAACCTTCATAATAACATCAGAGACATGCCAGTGTGGATGAAGGATGCCTTGGTCTGAATAAGAATGCCCCAGACCACCATAGGTTCATATATTTGAATCTTTGTTCCCCAGCTGGTGGATTGTTTAGGAAGGATTAGGAGGTGAGGCCTTGTTGAAGGATGTATATCAGTGCAGATGGGCTTTGAGTCCAGTCTCACTCTCTTTCTGCTTCCTGCCTGCTGGTTAGGATGTGAGCTCTTGCTCCAGCACCATGCCTTTATGCCTGTTGCCCCACTTCCTGCCATGTGGTCATAGTCTATACCTCTGAAACTGCAAGCCCCCAATTAAATGCTTCCTGTCATAAGTTGCCTTGGTAATGGTGTCTCTTCAAAACAATAGAATATTAACTATGAGCAGAGGAAATCTCACAAGCTCCCACCCCAAATGAAGACTCATAGGCAATTATGTTTGCTGAGAGAGGAGAATCAGTCTTCTCCAGGGTCCAACTCCCTCACATGTTACCCAATCCCAAGTAGTCAGCCCTAAACACATACGTATATGAGTAGCATTAAATGGACTCAGCAGGAAATATATGAGTGTATATATAAATGTAAACTATAAATATATATAAGTTAAAGAAAAGGTCATGATTTGGGGGGAGGAGGACAAGTTCAAGGGGAAGCAAACGGGGTGGAAATGATATATAATACTCACATATAAAACTCTCAAAAAGTAATAAAATAACTATGAAAAGAGTAAGTAAGGCAATATCACTCCATTTCCATTCCTATCCGCTTCTAGAGATGTCTGAAATGGCCAGACCCTGAATACCTAGGTGATACTTTCCATAATGTTCCTAAATCTACAATTTTTGAGTGTTGGGGGATAATCAATCACACTGTGAACTAGAGTTTGCATTTGCACTAATTAAATTAACCTCAGGTCAGGAGGCTGTGCTAGCAAGTAGTTGACAGAAAGAAACCAGAAGGCATTCTAGAGAGATGGGGAGGAGGGAGGAAGGGAGAGAGGGAGGGAGGGAGGGAGGGAGGGAGGGAGGGAGGGAGGGAGGGAGGGAGGGAGGGAGGGAGGGAGGAGTATAGAATGGTGCAGCTTTTTCTGATTTGGCTAAGTGGAAGCACCAGTCTTTTAGAGACACCAGCAAGGAGGGAAGGTTATCTGATTGTGACCCAGCCCCTCTGAGCTAACAGGTTCTATGTCAGCCTTTGTATCTTGAGTCTTATTTATAAATAGAATGATAGAGATTTACAGCTACCTTTAACAGCAGTGACAGGGCCAGTGCCTGCAGGATCAGAATTCCCACCAGAATTCCCTCCATGGGCTGAGGAGCCAGGCCGCTGCTAACGAAGCAGGCCAGTAACTGTGAAGTTGCAATTGCCTGTTGAGATGGCAGTAGATTCAGAGACAGCCACTGTGATGAAGTTAAAAAAAAATATTAGAACTTCCTTCTAAATTTACTTTCCAGGTATGTTTTAGCAGAAAAGCCAAGCAAACAGACAAAAAAACCAATCATTATTGCTATGTATTGAATTCTAAGTGATTTATTTTCTCATTAAACAGTCATAATACCAATGTGATTGTGGATAAACAGACTTTGGTCTAATACCTTTGTTCCTCTGCAGATCTTATCAGGCAGGGTGCATTGCATGCATGATAGACGTTCCATTGCTTGATCAGTTAAATTGCATAGAATTTCATTGACAACACCCTGGGATTAAGAATACCATGCCTGTTGTCTCAACCTTGCAAGTGAGAACTTTTCTCCTTTACTATCACAGTAATAAAATCAGTTACCAGTTATTAGTCTCACTGGGTGCTGTCTTAGGGTTACTATTGCTCTGATGGAACACCATAAGCAAAGCAACTTGGGGAAGGAAGAGTTTATTTGGCTTACATTTCACCAGGAGGGCATCATCAAAGAAAGTCACGACAGGAACTGAGGCAGGGAAGCAACCTAAAAGCAGGAGCTGATCCAGGAGCCATAGAAGATGCTGCTTACAGGCTTGCTTTTCATGGTTTTGCTCATCCTGGTTTCTTATAGAACCCAGGAAAATCATCCTAGAGATGGCACTACCCACAATGGGCTGAGTCCTCCCCATCAGTCACTAAGAAAATGCTCCACAGTCTTGCTGTAACTGAATCTTTTGGAGGCATTTTCTCAGTTGTGGCTCCCTATTTTGATGACTCTAACCTGTGTCAAATAGACCTAAAATTAGCCAGTACGGGTGCCAAGTGTTGTGCCTAATGCATTGTCTTCATTGTCTAATTGACTGTCACAAAAAGACTTATTATATTCCCGATTGCAAATGTGTCTCAAATGTTTAGAGAAGCTATTGCCAAGGAGAATGGGGTGTGTGTGTGTGTGTGTGTGTGTGTGTGTGTGTGTGTGTGTGTGTGTGTGTGTGTGTGTGTATGTGTGTGTCTGTTACTCTGGTAAATTTATGTAACCAAATTGCCTTCCAGTAAAAATGGTGCAATGGAAGAGTGAGACAGATAAACAAGATAGACACATACACAGAGCAAAGACTATGTCAAGTGTGTCTCAGAAGAAACCAAGCCTGCTGGCACCTTGCTCTGGACTTGTGACCTCCAGAATTATCCAAAGCCCAATTCTTACTGTTAAGCTTCCTGACCACTCCAATAAACCTATACACAGCTCTACCATGTTTCTTTTTTTTTTTAACTGCTACATAGAATTCTATTTTATAAATAAAAAAATTGATTTAAATAATTATTGCTTTCTTAGATATCTAATCTCTCTTCCTTTTCAATTATAAAAATTACTTTTAAAAAGTGATCATCTTCTGAATATTTCTCTATTTCAGATTCAGCAGCAAAGAGTTCTTGTGTTGAATAAAAAGCCTGTCTAATGTTTCCTATAATCTTTGGCTTCCTCTTACATAGTTGTTAAATATAAATCTATCCTAGTTCTTTCCCAGTAGTTAAGTGTCTTCCTACTTTCCTTTTGAGGTTGCCCATTTTATGTCTTAGACTGAATTTGACCTTCTAGACAGAGGTAATTTTCAAAAGGGAAGGTGTAGAAAGTCATTCACATATTTAATCCCAGAAAATGACAGAGCTTTCAGCTCCATGGCTACCAAGGAGTATATTCTAGAGACTAAAGTATATCTCTAGATTCAGGGTCAGGGGTCATTGTCTCATCAGGTCCCTGAGATATTCCTTAAACTTGTGGAGACCACTTTGAAGGATCTAGGAAGCGATGCAACCCTAGCAGTCAATATGGCTGCCAACACTAAATATGTCACTGTTAAATGCCTTCAGGAATACTTCTGGGTGGAGAAAGGCAGGGTGTGACAGTGTGGGGGAGTTCTCCAAAGTTGGTTTCAAACCATTCAACACATTTAAAAGAGACTTGCTCCTGGCACAAAGCATATTCCTCTCTCCTCTCCTAATTTCTCTTACCTAAAAAAAGTCACTGCCACATGGTTTCAGAATGCTATTCCGTTATTTAGAAGCCTGTAGTAGGAAGTTTCTGGCCTGGACTTTCAGGCATAGCCTCAAGGTTTAGACCCGCAGACCCACAGACTTACAGAGACACACAGATGCTTAAATCAATTTTAGGCTGATCGGCCTAAGGCCCAGGCATATAACTTGCTAACTCTTTACCCTTAAACTAACCCATGACTCTTATCCTTTTCAGCATGCGGCTTGGTACCTTCTTTCAGAGCAGCATAGTTGTCCTCTGTTTCTTCTGGCTTCTCTCTGGCATTCTTCTCTGTTCTGCCTGTTCCTAGAGTCTTCTTAGTCTAGTAGCCCTGCCCATACTTCCTGTCTGCCTTTGGCCAATCAGCGCTGTTTATTAAACTCATAGGCGGGACAATTATTTGCAATGGAACAACCTACTCCCCCTACAGAAACCATTCTCCACAGCTATGGTTTAGCATCAAGACTGAGTTTAGTGCATACCACAATCTAGCTCTGCTCTCCTCCTACACCAAAACCTGTCAGGCTCATGGCCTTCTCATAGATACCTTCCTCATTTCCTACAAAAAAGCTTCAGAAAACAGCTGTCTCACGCTTCTGCATGTGGACTCACCATTGGACTGTCTTGATTGCATACTCCTAGAAGACAGTGAAGAAATAACAAACATTGAACAGTAGGAGAAAAGTAACAGGGAAGGAAGAGCCTCTGCCTTAAGATCATCCCTGTAAGTCGCCCCAGTCACCAGCCATTTTCCCTCTCTTCCAAAGCCTCCAAATTCAACCTGCAATTTTCTCTCCCTCTTCCTCCATGAAACTACTGGACAACCGTGTACTGTTTGTTTATTTCCTCATAAACATAAGCACAATCCTCTGGTCTGGACCACACACCTTTTAAGGATAAAGACCGTGCTTTGCCACAGGCAGTTATAAATGAACTGAAAATAGTGTCTACCACTGAGTCCATCCAAGTAGCTGAGTCAGAAATTCAGCTGTTGAAAATCTCTGTGGGACCTGAGGCCCAGAAACAAACAGCCCACTGTCTCTAGTCCTAAACCCTACCAAGCTTTGGTCACTTACCAATGCTTTCAAAAGTCAGTTTTCTTATATGAAAAATGGGGTTGCTGATATAATGTATTTTCTCAAGTTGCTATGAAAGCAAACCACACATAGTTTACACAAACTTGCAACCTATAAACACAGTTAACGTGTGCATATAGAAAACCCTCTGTTAGCTGAGACAACAGCCATAATATATCACCTTCCTAAAGGAGTCTAGGTGTCCCTTCTCAAGGCCTGAAACAGGGAGAGCTACCCATTAGGCCATAACAGAGTTCAAAGTTTGCTAAGTGTGGTGGGGAGAACATACTAAATTTGCATAAGAAGAAAAAAAGAGAATTTAAGTATTACTTTCGTAGTCCCTGACATCAAAACTTATTTTAGCACCAAGTGAACTAAAAACCCCAGAGACAGTTGCAAACCTCTCTGTTGAGATTTCCCAATAATTTGTTCTCCCACAGAAAGACAGCCTGTAGATGGAAAAACAGGTAGACATGCCTTGGGCAAGGAACTTCCACATAGGAGTGAAGAAACATGGAAGTTTCCAAAGTATAAAATCAAAATGACACATCTCCTTTTGTCTGAGAAACAGCCGACCAAAGCCCTAGAAAACCCGTGATATTTTGAAGGCAGGGGATGACAAGTCTGCACTTGGAAGGGAGACTGTGGAGACGATCAAAGCCTGAGCCTCATCTAGTGCCTGAGGAAGTGGAGCCCTCAAAGAACAAGTCCTTTCCACAAGGTCACTGGCTACCAGAGCTCTGGTTTTTACCCCTGGGAAAACATGCCCATGAGAGTTCATTTAAAGGACGAGGGATCTGTTGAGGCACATAGTTTCAAAGGTTTTCATCCATGGTCAGTTGGTTCTTTGTTTCCGGGTCTTGATAAAACAAAACATGATTGTGGTCATGTAGAGATTACTCACCTCATGGCGGCCAGGAAGAAAGGAAGGAGAGAAAGACACAGAAACAGACAGAGAGACAGGGACACAGACAGTGGGACCTTGCAACTCCCCTTTCTATTCCATCCAGGCCCTTCAAGGTGTATCTTTGCCATACACACACACAGGCACACACACAGACACACACAGGCACACATACAGACACACACAGACACACACACAGACACACACAGACACACACAGGCACACACACAGGCATACACAGGCACACATGGACACACACAGACACACACAGAGGCACACACATACATACACACATGCACACACAGGCACATACAGACACACAGACTCACACACACCTACACACACCTTTACTTAACTGCCTCTGAAATACCTTCACAGATGCACTCATGAGTGTGCTCTACTAATCTCTTGGGTGTCCCTTAATCCAGTCTAACCAGTAATCAAGATTAGCCTTCAGAGTAGACATTCAGCCCATTGGACCCATCTCCAAATAGATGGATTATGAAGAAATAAGAATAAATGAGTACAGTACCAAGACTCGTGGGAAATAGAAGAAATTTCCATTCAGCAATAAGGTATTTACCTCACAATCTCCAGGTCAGCATATGTGGGTCAAATTTTCTCAAGATTGTGGAGTAAAAGAGCAGTGTTGTAAGTCAATGAGAATCTCCATTTCAGATAAAGGCTGGGCAGCCTGGAGATTCAGTCAGGTTACATAAGGAAGGTTTTCTGACCCAAATCCAAGTAGAATATGTAACACTTTGCATTCTGAAGATTTTAATTTTTCTCAGCCCGACTCCAATTCATTTACCAGTCCAGTCCGGACTATATTCCACATTAAATCCCCAGGTTCTTTATGGGTAACATATGTTACTGATATATGTAGCCATAATATCTCATAACTCAGTAATATTGTCTCTAGAGTTAATAAAATTCAGCTAACATATGCTTCTGCTATTCCCATCCTGAGATATGAGCATTGAAATATATTATGTACAATATATAGTTAAATGAAAGATACAGGGGGTATATTAAAAAATAAATATGTTTATATGACCTATACTGGAACACATTTGAAATATCCAGTTGCCTTTGCAATAGTATATGTAAATGCTTTCTGACACATTCTCTGATCTCCCTATCCTTCCTTCTCTCAATTTCCCATGACCTCTGGTACTAGAGCTCTGGGAGGTGTAACAGAGGAAATTAAGACAATGTGTAAAGATGTATGGTGGGAGTCAAGAACAACAGAAAAGTCAGTCATCCCCTCCCTCTGGATTTTAGAAGCTTAATCCCAAATGATTATTAAGCATGTCTACTATTCTCCCCTCATTGTACAGTCATGTTTACATTTAAGAGATCATGGAGATTTTGTACCTCTTTCATAAAGCAGGGAAATTATTGAGATGGAAAAAAAATAATCAGTGGTGCTATTTTGTAACAGTTTTCTCAGAGATTGGAACCTTCCATCCTGCAGGGAAGCTCCTTAAAGCAGCGAGGTAAACAACTCAAAACAGCTTCAGGAAGTTCCTGAAATTGACCAGATTCATTAGGCCCCTCCCTGCATGGTAAAAAAAAAAAGCCAATTGCAAAGAAGACTCTCAGATGAATGAAGTTGCAAAAAGATTCTGAGACCCTCCAAGCTGCCAGGAAGAAACAGAAACAAGCTGAGCTGCCTGGAAGAGGTTTAGACCAACTGAATAACTTAGAAAGGGAACTTTCCAACCTGTTGAGCTGCCTGCAGGCTGTGCAGTGTGCTCCAGATTTCTCAGCTTTTGTGAGCTATCACACTCCTGGGGTAGGCTATTAGGGTCCTAGAGAAATTCCACAAAAATCCACCTTCTACATATGCATTCAGCAAGAGCATTTATTATCTCAAGAGTAAGAGTTCCAGCATGCTAAAGCGGCACATCCAACACAAAGACAAAATGGTGATCCCAAGAGAGGCTTACAGGCTCTTTTACACACAACTAAGGAATTCTAAAGACAGGTCATTCTTTCTAGGACTGGCGTACACAACTGCAGTCATATTAGTACATTCCTAATTGGTTAGGGCTAGCAGAGGGTGACTATGGTCATAGTTTTCCCATTTGGAGGTAAGTCTGAACAAGTCCCAGGCTCCTTTTTGGTTATTGCCTTGAGATACTGTGGGAAATAGCTCAGGCCTAGCACATGCCATTCTCCTTGCCCTTAATGTCAAAGGTAGGTGATTGATTGCCTTTTGTTCATGGTATCCTCAGACAAGTCCAGTTTCAAGAGGCAAGAACTGAGACTTAGTTCTTAACCGAGTTATTAGAAGCCCATTGATGGTATTTGCCTGGTCTTCTCATGGGCTTTAATGACACACCTGTCTTTGCATCATTACTGCTCCTGTAAGTAACCACTCACCCATACTCATATAATAACCCCAATAAAACTCATTGGTTCACTGAGTTGGACTTTGGTGGTATCTGCACTTCGGTCTGTCATGGGATCCCTACGTAGGATGAGTAGATATGTGTGTGTTGTGTCTCCCCAGAGAAAGTTTTGTCCCACACAAATGTTAACTCAGGCTTGGGTCTCTTACTTGGTCTTTCCACTCTATCTTTCTTATCCCAAGCCAGGCTTACACCAGCTCATCAGTTGTCTACTGATTAAAATCTGATCTGATTTGAAGAAGAGATATAAAATCCTTTCATGGGTCTCTGTTGCGTACCAAACAAAGCAAGAGTTCCCAATATGGTACATGAGATCTTCCTGATCAGACTCTAGACAAGCCCTCAAGCCCATCCACCTGTCTCTTGTGTGTTGTATTTGTTCAGCCATAGCAAGTTCTTAAACACCAATCTTCTCATGACATTTAACAGTCCTCACAATTTCTGTTCACTCTTCAAAGCTCAACTTAAGCACGATTTCCTCTGTGAGGTCTTTTCAGATCTAGTCAAGAGTCCTAAAGTGGTTTATGCTGGTGTCACATACTCAACACACAAATCTCTAACCCCCATCACACTGCCTCCTGGGCCTGGCTTGTACCTTCCACCCCATCTAGATGTCTCTTGAGGAACAGAACAAGGGAATTCATTCTACAACTCATTCCATAACTATGGAGCTCAGATTTCTAACTCTGCCACTTATAAACTGCAAAGACAACGTCCCTAACATCTTTGGTTGTAAGCATCTTCATACATTAAAAGGAGCAATGATAGAATATAATTCAAAACACCATTTTAAGTCAAAGGTATGTGTCTTGGTTAGTTTTCTGTCAGCTTTACACAAGCTCAAATCATTTCAGAAGAGGAAATTTCACAATTGAGGCAATGTCTCCAAATATTGACCTATAGGCAAGCCTGTGGAACATCTTCTTAATCAATGATAGATATGGGAAGGCCCAGCCCACTGTGGGTATTGCCACCTCTGGGCAAATGGTCTTGGGGTGTATAAGAAAGCAGGCTAAGCAAACCATGGAAAGCAAACCAATAAGCAGCTTTCCTCCTTGGTCTCTGCTTCAGTTCCTGCCTCTAGGTTCCTGCCTTGAGTTCTACCTTGACTTCCTTTGTTGGAACTATAAGCTAAACAAACTCTTTCTTCTTCAAGTTGCTTTTGCTCATGGTGTTTTATCACAGCAATAGAAACCCTAACAAAGACTACCCTTAATATACTGTTGACATTAAGAGTTGACCTTTATTATTATTGTGATGTTATCATTATTGTGATGTCTACTCTTATTGACAACTTGACTACATCTAAAATTAACTAAAACCCAAATGACTGTTTAGGATTCTTTCCTCTTTTTTTTTTTTCTTTTTTTTTTTAATTTAGTTTTTTGAGACGGGATTTCTTTGTTCTGGAACTCACTGTGTAGACCAGGATGACCTCAAAGTTGAAGATCCACTTGATTCTGCCTCCCAAGTACTGAGATTAAAAGCATTCACCACCATCCTCTATTGAGGATTTTTTCTTAACTAAATAATTTTAAGTGGGAAGAGTCACTTTTAGTCTAAATCTTTTGAGGTAGGAAGATCCACCTTTGATCTACCTTTGGGCCTCACCTTCTGCTGACAGCCTATATAAAGGACTTGAAAGAAGGAAGGAAGCCTGCTTGCTTTTGCTCTCCCTAGAAACTTCATTCCTTCACTGTCATTAGAGCCTACTTCTTCAGGATTCAGCTGTCTACTGAAGACCACCAAGACACCCGGTCTTGTGGACTGAACAACTACTAGATTTTTTTGTACTTCTGTTGGTAGACAGTCACTGTTGGATTAGTGAGACCACAGCCTGTAGGCCACTCTAATAAATCCCATATACTATATATATAAATTCTTTCCATCAGCTCTGTTTTTTAAGGAACCCTAACTAATGCAAGTATTATATTACTACTGTGTACCAAACATGTACTTAGTGTAAAGACAGTTAAGACTCAACTCCTTAGATTATAGCTAAGAGAAGCAATTCATCAACACCAGGGACAAAGGATGGAGAAGGAACAAGGAAAGCTCAGAACGGAACCCCTACTACTGGCTTATATGTTCTTCCTAGGGGGAGAGGAACTAGAAACAAAGGAGGCTGTGTGGGTTTGAAAGAAAATTCTCCCAAGGTGGGGGAGCACTATTAGGAGATGTAGCCTTGTTGGAGTAGGTGTTCTCTTATCAGAAGAAGTGTGTCACTGTGGATGTTGGCTTTGAGGTCTCATATGCTCAAGATACCACCCAGTGCCTCAGCTCACTTCCTGTTGCCTTTGAATCCAAATGTAGAATTCTCCAGTACCATATCTGCTCAGGGGCTGCCATACTTCCTGCTACCATGCTCCCCACCATGATGATAATGGACTAAACCTCTGAACTATAAGCTGATACCACAATTAAATGTTTTCCCTTTATAGTATAGAGTTTCCGTGGTCATGGTGCCTCTTCATAGAAATAGAAACCATAACTAAGGCAGAGGCAAATATTGCATATTCCAGATAAGATTTACTGGCCTACATTGTGGCAGCAATAGAAAGGAAAAGAATGGACTGAGTTTAAAGACACTCTGTAATGATGGTAGATGTGGTATTCCCTACCATGATGCCATGGTGTAATGTAGTCAGGGGACAATCACCAGAGCCAGTGTTCAGTCCCCAAAACCATGAGTGTCTCTAACTTTGTCCTCATAACCATTTATCCCTTCAAACTCCAGATATCCCCACCTATGCACACAGCTAACAGCCTGGGATACTGGCCATTGGGGTCTGAAGAGAGTTAGTTATGCAGTGTTCAGGAGCCATTAATCTACTGGTTTTAGCTCAAGCAATGAGTGAGCATGGGAACCCCTAGAAAAGTATGTGAAGCAAGCTAACTTTGACTCTGATGCATTTTCTTCTGTGCTTTGTAATTCCTTTTCACCCTTCCCCAGCTTTGGAACAGTGTTTTGAAATATAGCCCAGGGTACATATCAGGATCTTCCTGTCTCTGCTCCTGAAGAGCACATGGTGTACAGAGCAGGGCCAAAGAAAGGCCAACAGAGAAAGAAAAAGTTCATGAGGAATCTGAACTTTAAAAGTCCACAGAAAAAAATAACTCCATCTCAGTGCCAAGGAAGCAGGGGAAACATTTTTCATATTCTTTGTGCTTGGCACCTGGGAAATGCTTAGATGATATTTATAAGCTACATGAAGGAGTAGCTTTTTTTCTTCTTTTGATGCTAGAGATTAAACTCAGGGCTTCATGGACACTAAGCATGTGCTCTACCACTGAGATGCATTAAAAATATCTGAATCAGAAATCAGCAAAACAGCTTAACAGGAGAAGTGCTGAGTTTGAACCCCAGGATCCACATAGCGGGAGAAGAAAGTCACTCCTATAACCTCTGACTTCCACACACAATGTGACATCACGCATACACACCTCATCCAAGATAAAGACACAGTCTTAAAAATAGCTGGCCTTAAATGTCCACTTAAATGCAAATGTGTCCGAAAGGCCCTTCATGGAAGCAGGATACATCTATTATTTTACCTTGCTCATGTTTGACTTTGACATCAAGTAGACATAGGCCTTGGTCTTTTGCATCTCAAACACCTCGTGCCCAGGAAATACAAGCATAGTACAATGTCAGTCCAACTTATCTAAATAAAGTCTCTCTATGAAAGGGATGAATCAGATATGATAAAATAATAATTACAAGCTATAAAGGAAAGACATGTGACTTCCCATTATTCCTTTAAGATTATTCTTTAGAAACTGTTCTTGTAATTCAGGAAATCTGATATTTTTTAAAATTAAACACTTAAGGAAAGAGTGAAAATTTTAGTCTCCAGAACCTTGGGGAGTCCCCCCCTGCCCCCCAGTCAGATCAGCAGTGTCCAGAAGGTGGGCTTCCTGCTGATGTATAAGAGGCAGGAACTGAAGCAGGTAGAACCTTAGACAGATTGGAGAAGCAGCTATAGGAAGAACCTTTAGCAATGGTCTTATTGGTTGCTTGGTTGCTTGGTTGGTTAACTTTTTTTTTAGACACTGTTTCTCTGTGTGGCCCTGGCTGTCTTGGAACTTACTCTGTAATTTGGGGCTGGCCTCAAACTCAGGGATCCACTATCTATGCCTCCCGAGTGCTGGAACTAAAATTGTGTGCCACCATGCCTGACTTTATCCACTGATTTAACACAGAACACAAGCTAGAAGTAGCAACTATAGAATTCTTTTCCTGGGAACTTCTCTCTGTTTGGAGAAGCATCGAACGGGGCAAACTGAACATTCACTTTATGCAAAGCCCACACTGAGCCTTTAATCCCATTGGCTTCACACAGTAGCTGTTTGAGGCTTCCCAAAGCTGTGTCTCCTAACCCTGCTTGAGCATGTTCTCCAAGGTCCATGTATTGGAAGCATGGACTGTAATGTTGTTAATGAAAAATGGTGAGGCCTTGAAGAGGTGGGGCCTAGTGGGAGGTCCTTGGAGGCATCACCCTTAAAAAAAAAAAAAAAAAAAAAAAAAAAAAAAAAAAAAAAAAAAAAAAAAAAAAGTCAGCATAATTCTTCAGAGACCTTGGCTAGTCTTCAGTGTCCCTTCATCACTATCTTGCTTCCTGTCTTGTCTTGCTTTGTGAACCTTCTTATGTGTTCGCCACCATGATATCATCTGTCATAATGCAATGTAGCCAGAAGCACCATCACCAGAACTAGTACAGGCTGTTTTAATGCTCAGTCTCCAAAACTATGAGCAAAATACGCTTGTTTTCTTCATAAGTGGTCCACACTCCAGTATTTTGTCACAATAGTGTGAAAAGGCCTGACAGAGTTCCTGTCTGAGAGCCCTATCTACAGAGACCTTTCTAACTCTGTCCTCATAACAACCTACCTCCTCAGAAACCTGGGCCACTCAGTTACCAACCTAGGGAGCTACTCTAATCCATGAGTGTTCTTATCCCATGCCTGCATTGCATGTTTGTGCTTGTGCTCTCTCTCTCTCTCTCTCTCTCTCTCTCTCTCTCTCTCTCTCTCTCTCTCTCTCTCCCCCTCCCTCCCTCCCTCCCTCCCTCCCTCCCTCCCTCCTGCCCTGTATGTGCTTATATGTATTTCAGTGTATGTTTGTGTTGACATACATATGTGTGTATGTGTGTGTAGAAGCCAGAGGTCAATGTCAGCTGTCATTCCTCAGGAGACATCACCCTGTTTTTTAAGAGACAGTCTTTCAAGATCCAAAAACTCACAAGGCCAACTAGCCAGCAAGCCCCAGCAATCTGCTTATCTCTACCTCCACAGCTCTGGGATTACAAGCGTATGTTACCAAGCCCAGCTTTAAAGAGGAAAGCCATAGGTTTCAAAGATTAGACTCAGTTCTTTATATTTGTACAATCAGCACTTTACTGATTACACTATGTACCCAGGCCCCATAAATTATTCTTTATTCAACTCCCTCTTCAGCCAACTCTTAGATGAGTATGCTGCGTATATCCCAGAAGAAGGGGAGAGTGGAGAAGAAGAGGAGGACCAGGAGGAGATGAAGAAGAGGAAGAGAAAGAGAGAGATAGGTTGGCAGATCCTGAAGAAAAAAATGGTCCAACACTGTGGTGTGATTTTTTTTTTTAATTTAAACTTTTTACCCTTTGAAGAAAAATTTTGAAATAGCTAGCAATGAAGTTAAAGGTACACATACTCTGTGGTCCAGAACAGCATCCTACACACTCCCATAGTCCGTATAGTGAGAGAATATATGAGAATGTTCACAGCAGACGCATGCAGTGAAATACATACACATCCAGCATTCATATACACACACGTCGGACCATGGACCATAAGAAAAACATGCTAGAACTGGCAGTGCCTTCACAAAGGGCACCCACAAACACAGCTTTAGATAAGAACATAGCCCGGAGGTGGTGGCACACACCTTTAATCCCTGCACTCAGGAGACAGGAGCTGGCAGATCTCTGTAAGTCAGAAGCCAGCCTAGAGTAAGTTCTAGGACAGAGGACTCACAGAGAAAAAAATGAAGGAAGGAAGGAAGGAAGGAAGGAAGGAAGGAAGGAAGGAAGGAAGGAAGGAAGGAAGGAAGGAAGGAAGGAAGGAAGGAAGGAAGGTGGAAAAAGACAGTAGAGAGGAGCCCACACACACCCACTGGCCAACTCAACTACTATCCAGGCCGAGATCCAATGATTTGGGCTCCTGCAACATCTACTCTATGTGCGAGCGTCTGGAGTAAGGTCCTGCAGAGGCAGATGTCATTAATGAATAAGGTAGGTCCTAGGCCCACAGGCCAGTCCCCAGCATGGAGCCACTGCTGGGAGACAAGAGAGCACAGGACAGTGGTGTTGTCTGAAGGCTAAAAGAACAAAAGTCAAGCTCTGCAAGCTTGGGGTGGCCACTATCAAGAGTGGAGAGATGTGAAGCAGCCTGGTCTTTCTACAGAACCTATCCCAAGTACTCTGCCTAGCCACAAATTACCCTGACTCTGGTCAACAGCAGGTTATCAAAGATGAGTCTCGGTGATGGTCCAGTAATTATGGTGTGTCAGAAACTTTGAACCAGAACAACTCATTGCAATGAATATTTGCATGTTAGGCTGCTTGGACAAATGTGTGTGTGTGTGTGTGTGTGTGTGTGTGTGTGTGTGTGTGTGTGTGTGTGTGTACTGTATCACTCATTGCAGTTTCCAATGTCACTATGACAAAGGAATTGGAGATGGAGAGGTAGAAATACAGGGGAACGGAGTGGTGCATGTGCAGTGGTGAGAGACTGAACTAGATGTTGGTGATGGGTAATAGGAGAGGGCTGCATATTAGCTGGGTAACAGTCATCAGGGTAGTGTACAACAGACTGGTCCTGGTGCAGATTCAGGCTGCAACACTCTGCCTGGCCACATATCACCCTGGCTCTGAGTTATGACAGGATATCCAAGATGAAAAACAGTTCATTTTCTGAATAGGAACCTCCTCAAAAGACCTCTTTGGTCTGTGCTATTCCTGGAGGCCGAGCTTGTGTCCATGGTCCACTGCTCTAGATCATGTTGAAGGTTCATACAAATATCCATGGTCTGGGCCACTACTGGAGGCTATGTGGATGTCCAAGGCCTATGCTACTGCCAGAGATCAGGTGGACGTCCATAGTCGGTGCTACTTCGGGAGGCTATATTACTGTCTGTGGTCCATGTTACCTTCAGGGGCCATGATGATGTGAGTGGCTTATACTGCTGCCTAAGGCCATACTGATGTCTGTGATCCATGCTGCCCCAAAAGGCCATGGTGATATCTGTGGCCCAGCAGCAGCTGGAGACCATGTTGATGTATGTGACCCCAGTTACCACCAAAGGTCATGCAGATGTCTGTGTATCTGTGCTGCCACTTGAAGCTATGTTGAGGTCCATCTGTCCAACTGTACCAGGAACCACTGGGGGTCTGACCATGCTCCAGTGGTTATATGGTCAACACAAACAGGGCATGGTAGGGTTTTGCCTTCTTTGGGGGGCGGTGGAACATTACAAAGGTTGAGGTAGACTTGGGAGGACTGGGAAGTAAGTGAGTGATCACAGTGCATGATGTGAAATTCCCAAATAATAATCAATAAACATATTATATTGGGGGAAAAACCTAAAAGATACTAGTAAGGGTAATTATAAAAGACGGTGGAATAAATGAGAATAGCCTTTGTAGGCTCATGTATTTGAATGCTTGGACCCCAGCTGGTAGAACTGTTTGGGAAAGATTAGAAGGTGTGGCTTTGTAGGAGAAAATATGTCACTGTGGGTGAGCTTTGAGTTTCCAAAAGACTGGAACCATTCTCAGTCTGTCTCTCCCCAAAAGCTTGTGGATCAAAATGTAAGCTCTCGGCTGTTCCTACTGCCAAGCCTCAGCCCTGTCATTATAGACTCTAACCCTCTGAAACCATAGGCCCAAACTAAATGCTTTATTTTATAAGTGGAGAAGGAAAAGGAAGTAATTTGAAAGAAAGCACATGTAACCTGCTACCTTATCTATCCACTGGCTAGAAGCATGCAAAGCAGGCTATCCATTACTTAGGAAGAGAGAGAGAGAGAGAGAGAGAGAGAGAGAGAGAGAGAGAGAGAGAGAGAGAGAGAGAGAGAGAGTAATAGGAATGATGGAAAGAGATAAATACCAAACTGGAGATAATAGTATTTACCTGGGACAGGAGAAGGACAAACTAACTCAAGGGGCACCTATGGGGTCTTAACTAGTCACTGTACCCAACTGAATGATTGACTGATGCTTAGTTTGTTTGTTTTTTTTGTTTTGTTTTGTTTTGTTTTGGTACGTTTGAGATGGAACCTCACTATGCAGCACTGGCTGGTGTCCAACTCACAATCCTCCTACCTCAGCCTCCTGTGTGTTAGGGTTACAGGTGCAGACTGCACATCCAGTAGTGTTTTTATATTTTGCACTATGTGATTGGCACCTCAGTTTTATTTTCTTACTCTTTGTATCTTCTATATATCTCAAATATTTCATACTTGCTTTAAAGAAAGGAAGGAACAACAGTTCTGGATGTTTGCCAGAAGATAAGGGGCCCTGTGCCCAGATTTGGTCATTTCTTACACTTACTTCATACTTTGTCACTCAGAGTAGCTCAGAGTCTCCCAGCTTTCTGGGCTTTCCTGAAGTTAAAGTTCATTTGGTGGCAAAGTGGTTTCCACGTGTCGATTCCCAGCCTGAGATGTCAGAAGCTTCACTGGGAATCATGCCAAGAAAGCAATTAAAAGGATGTTTCCTAGCAGGAGTCTTGGGTAAGTTCAGGGTGTATGGGTGGGCCCTACAGGGGCCCCAGAGGCTCGTGTCAGGAACATGCTCCATACAAGAACTCCTTCAGGGCAAAACAAAGGGTCCCGTGGCTGGCTTCCTGCCTCTCTAAGAGACTGACAAGAACTCCTAAAGTGCATGGGGGACATCTGGAAGGAGGCTCAGCACATCTCACCGAAAGTGAGCCAGCATCCTAGCCACCTTTCCCTGAGACACTCAAAGGCTCTACTCTCATGACCCTCCCAACACCAAACCCTGTCATGTGGGTCACTCTCTAGCTTTGAGAGAGGTCTCCCTGCCATCGGAACAGTTGGTCGGAGACAAGAACAGTGTGCCCAAGGACGTGTATTTTGTCTGGGACTGCAACAAGGTGGGAAGGGGGACAGGGAAGCAAAAACAGAATTTGAGGCGCAACTCTGATGTCACCAGCCTCCAGCCATTTACCGGGACTATGTTCTCTACATTTCTCCCAGTGTTTTCAGAGTCTCTTCCTCTCCATCTCCCTCTGTTTGGTCTATTCCTCCCAAACTGCCCTCCTTAGGAGGCAAACTGTTTTGGAATTCCTCACATCTTCTTAACCACATTCCTGTCAGTCTTTGGAACTTGATTTGCATTTCTGACCAGACAAGACAATGGAAGGGCTTCCCAATAGAGCTCCAAGAGCAGACAGGATGAGGAGCGAATCTTCCAGGGTCTAAAGCAGGCAGAGAGGGGTGAGACATGGGTTTGCTCTATGCAGAATTCTGCTTAGCAGTCTCTGCTGCTTGAGAGCAAGGAGCATTTCATTGCAACCTTCTCAGAGCTGTGTGGGTTGGGAGGTGACAAGGTGGCGTCTGAAGGGCCTGAAGGGAGACTCGTTCTTCTGGGATTTGTTGCCAGGATTGCAGCTTGAGGACTGACTCACCCAAGGAGGGCTGGGTACAAGCCAAGGATCAGTGGAAAGACTCTAGGGTCACACATGCTGCCCTTGGCTCTGCCAGCCAGCCTGCTGGGGGCCTGCCAGGACTCACTAGGCGGGCAGAGTTTAGCTCAGGGAGTCAAGACTATTTTGCAAAGTTAGCTAGGCTTTTTATTTTTTTTCTACTGGAAAAAGGATGCATTTTCTTCCTACAGATGTTTCACAAAGGAAACAGTTCTTGCCCTTTGTTAAAAGCCAGAAAAGTTAGGGAATTGCCCTTTTCTTCTCTAGAAAGCTTAGAAACACACACAAGCAGGTTTGTCTGCTCTGGAAGTCAGCTTGCATGGGCACTGGTCTCTGTATTACCATGGCTGTTCTCCTGAGGCTCCAGGCCTGGTTTCCCAGTGGAACCCAGCTCGTCCTGTTTTCTCCACTTACTGACATCCCCCTCACACAACCACCCCTCAGGACCTTTACCTTAGATAAGTCCTCTAGCAATTGCTGCAGTGGAATCCATAGAGCAAACAAAAATCACCCCCAAGGAGATAACCATGTTATGAGCAGTGTTATTATGTTATTACAGTGATCCATTAAGCTTAGGCATTGGCCCAAGCCCTCCAATGTCCTTTCCAGGCCTTGGGTACTCCATAGAGTCTTATAGGTTCTTCTTGCTGATTCTGCCCTTTCCCAGAACCCCTAAGAACTGAAGCTCTGTGCAAGCCTCCTCTCTGTCGTCACCAGAAAACCTGAAGGGGCTGCCAGAAAGTCAAAAAGACAAAGCCATCTATTTCTGAACCCAAACTAAAATTAGATAGCCACCAACATCTTAACCATAGCTGTGCCTAGAAGCTAAAAGGCTGAAGCACAAGGCATCATGAAGGATGAGATCTTCCTTTTTCACTGTGTAGATAGGAAATAAGATTCAAGGAGATGACTGAAGATTCTGGAGCAACTAGGTTTCTGGATGTTTCATTTTTAATGGTCAGGTTTCTTCTTCACACTTACTGCAGTCTCTCATGACATGGTCCCTTTGCTTTTTGGTCTAGGCTCTACCTCCTGATCATCTGAGACTTCATAGGGTTAGATGGGGCTGCCATTGCCACTGTTGTCTCCATCACCCCACCATAGCATGAAGAATGCATCCATGGATGAGATACGGTGACAGAAACAAGATGCAAGTTTTAAATACATCCAACTTTATTAGGAGTCGGTTGCTGTCACCTCAGCAGCCAGCTCCCATGTATACACAGTATACACGATCAGCCAGTCCCCAGACCCTCTCATCCTTCTGCAATACACAAAATGCAAAAGAAGCATGTCCAAAGGGGGAGGGGCCCTACCAACAACAGTGTCTAGAGTCTCTGGGAGCTGACTTCCAAGCTGTACTCCTTCCGGTCCCTCCCCAACATGGTGAGGTCCATAAGAGGGTTTTTGGCTCTAAATCCTCTAGTCAGTGCATACAATAGGCAAAGAAGGGTATGGGGATCCAGAACCCAAAATCTTACTGGTCCATATCCTAGTGAAGAAGTTCCTGGAGCCCCCAGAATCTTCTTCTCCATAGGCGTGGTACATCACTTTTACTTTGTATTCTTCCGTCACGGGAAAGCACTCTGCTCAGCACGGGTTGACAGAAAATGTCCAAAGGCAAGACAAACTTCCCAACTTGTCTCCGTCATACTTCTTTTAAAAAGAAGAAAATTTAAAACAAAAATAAAAAACTATTGTGACAGAAAGGAATGTGGGCACCTGGCGTGTGTCAGGAACAAGAGTGGCCATCCCTCCTTGAAATAATTTGTAAAACAACTAACAGCTATACTGCTCCACCAGAGGCCAGTTACATCAATGAGGGCACCTCACTTCCCACCCACCCCTGACCCTAACCCTTTCTGCACAGTCCAGCTTCACCTCTAAGCATAGGGATAGAATGCACCAAGCATAGGGCATCATGCTCTCATTAGCTAGCAAGGTTGCCCTTCAGCCTCAGGCTCTGGGGTCCTTTTGTTGCTACAGCTCTGAAGTATTTGTTGCTTCCTCCTTACTCTGTCCTTCAGAGGTGACAGCAGCCCAATCTCAGAGGGTTTCATGCCCTTCACCCACTGCAGGAGCTCTATCCAAGGTCTACAGCCCAGAAATCAACCAGGGTTAGAATAACACCCTAGATCAATGCTTCTTAACCTTCCTAGTGTCATGACCCTTTAATACAGTTCCTCGTGTTGTTATCCCCAACCATAAAACTATTTTTGTTGCTACTTTGTAATTATAATTTTGCTTCTTTTATGAATGATATTGTAAATATCTAAAGAGATTGGAATCTACACATTGAGAACCACTATCCTAGAGGCTAGACTGGCCACTGAGTGATATGTTTTGACTGGGGAACATCTAAAAGAACTGACACAGGCCCCCCTTCCCCACAGTGAAGACAAGGGTTTTGGTCTTATCTCCATCAAGTTCTCCACTGAGGTCCTATTCTTTGAAGATGCCCTATATACACTTGAGCTTTTGGGTCTTCAAGAAATGCTCTGCTCTAAGAAACATCTGGACTTCTGTTTCCCTGACATGTCTACAAGAATGACAGATGAATGGGTCTCCAGTAGTTCCACTGATGGCTTCCAAGTGTCCCTAGCTCAGGGCATGAGTCTTAGTGTTTCCTAAAACATGATCCCAAAGATCCTGAAGAAAAAGACACTCCACTCCACTCTGTCTTCATATTTAGAGCAGATATCCTGGCTGTGGGAAACAGGAAGCCATTCTCGTCTCTATGGCTGGGCAGATCCAGCTATGATGATGATAAGTGAGTATGGTAGAAGCATCAAGTTCTGTCCTAGAAAGCATGATCTGAGGTAGCAAACAATGAACCCCATTTACCTAAAATAGAGGTGAATGCCTGGAGATGTAATGTAGCATGCCCACAGGAGACAGCAAGAGCTGCCAGAGAAGAAGACTGACTTGCAGCAGATGGGTGTTCAGCATCTCATTTTCCTGACACACCCACTCCTCTCCCATTGGGTGCAGGGCTATGGTCACTGGGGATGTTCCCTGGGGCCATGTAGTGCCTTCGTCATCAGACTCACACATTTCTTTCAACATAAGCATTGAAATTCTTTTTCCCCTTCCCAGAGTGACACCCCCAAAGTCAGATTCCACAACTCAGCACATACCCATCCTCAACCCAGTGAAAGCAGAACCTTCTAGATCTCTCCTGTTCCATGCTTCAGCCACCAAATCATCTCCCCTTTCAAGTGGCAGCAGCTGTTTGCAATAGTTGCTCTCTTGACCAGAAGAAGAAGAGGTCCCTGCAGTTTCTCAGGCTGCCTGCAAAGCATCAAGGGGCACATCAGGGCTGCCTCATGCAGATCTAATGCCCTGGC
This sequence comes from Phyllotis vaccarum, assembly GCA_033318265.1. NCBI lineage: Eukaryota > Metazoa > Chordata > Mammalia > Rodentia > Cricetidae > Phyllotis > Phyllotis vaccarum. Next base: position 99,117,765 of record JARWLC010000012.1, on the reverse strand, counting down.
CATCCAAGTCACAAGGTGCTAGACTTTAAAGGAGGCCAAGATGGAAAGAATGCAAACGTGGAACTCCCTGTCCATCTCCATCTTTTCCCAAACAGGGAAGTTGCACCCAAATGAACCCAATATCATTGTCCCTTGGGCTTCTAGTAACCACTGAACAATTTTACTGTTAGGCCCACATCAGTCAAAAAGAAAGAGGGCTGAAAGCACCGTGAGACGCCGGCCTTGTTCAGGGATAGCTCAGAGCTCCTGGGATCACCTGAGGGTGTCAAGCTGCAGGCCATGGCTCTTCCAGCAGCCTGTGGCCTCCATGAGGGGGGCCAAGGTCCCTGAAGTTCTGCCTGGAAGGCACCCAACTTCCAGAGTCCTCGGAAGGTAGGCTTCAGCACCTTCTGCCCAGCACCCATCTGTTGAAGCCTCTCCCCACAACTGGGCCCCCGAGGAGCAGGGCATGAGGTAGACTGTGCATTAGTTAGCTTCCCCCTGCCCAGTCCAAGAAGGAAGAAACCTCTCGCCCAGATCCATGGTCCTTGTTCTGGATGTGAGTGACACTGCGGCACAGGCCACTGGTCGCCGTCCTCTGCCCCAGCTGACTGCAGCACCAGGACAACAGGGAGCGGAGAATAAAGAAGTGGAAGAGATGGTCCCCCTCAGCAGGGTCTCAAGACACAGAAGTCTAATTCCTGAGGCTTGCGGCGTAGATCACACTGGTCCCGAGCCAGCAGCCTGCCTCCGTGGCCTACACACTTGAGTGGACGCCTTTTAAATCCACGGCCACAGCTCTTAGAACACGGTGACCAGTTGCCGAGCTCCCAGGTTGGACAGGGTTCCCCACAGGATTGCTTCTCTACCGGTCGATGGGTTGCATCGCAAGCAGAGGCTCCTCGCTGCCCCAGAGAACCCCGACAGTCCACTGCTCGCTTCTGTAGGCCACTGCCACAGCTCACGGAGCAAGGTCCCCAGCTGCCTGCCACCCAGCGTGCAGGTGGCCTGTTATCTATCTGCTCCACTTGGTTGGAAAGGCTGAGAACACTGTTGCGCAGCGCTGGAGAACCCCGAGGGTCCTTGGGGCGAGAGGACTTGTCCTCCCGAGGCTCTTTGGGCAGGTAGAAGGAGTAGCGCACCCGAGGTGGCGTCATCTTCCCCACGGACAGGACCTCGACAGTCAGCGGCTCCAGGATGGGTCGAGAAGCCTGTAGGCTCTCTACCGCAGTACCAGTTCCACTGTACCGTAGCAGGCTGCCCTTTACCACCAGGTCCCGCTCTACCGCAGATACCACAAAGTGTCCATTGAGCAAGTATTTGCCTTGGCTATTCTTCAGGGCCAGATAGTTGTCATCACCAATGAGCCCTTTGTAGCCACGCTGGCGGATGTCAATGCTGGAGGCACCTGCAGGGATGGCCACTACAAAATTGTAGCCGTGCCTAGAGTAAAGAGATTGTACATTATACAGATGCTTGAACTAATATTGTTATCTTAGGTGAGTTTGCCATACATCACAAAAACGGGGGCAGAGGGTAAGGCTGATTACTCATCACCATCCAGAGCTGAAGGAGTCAGTAAGCTGAATGCCTGACATAGTTAAAATGAGTGCCTAGGCTGTAGGGTCTGGTGATCTTTTTGTCCATCAGTAGATTCGTTCTTTGGGTGAATCCAAAGTATAATAAGAACACAAGTTTGAGGCTTAGAAAGAACCCACTCCAACTTGTGTTGTTATTGATCTTGGATACATCTCAGCATCTCTAAGGCTGTTTCCTCACCCATTAAAAATAGAGCTCATAACCACACACCACAAAACTGTTCCCGGGGTAAAGAAGCCCACAGAATATAAATCACAGAGCAGAGCGTCTGACACAGGACTCATAGGCATCAGCTATTAGGAGAGTGGAAAGGCTGTAAGTGTACAGTGCTCAGTTCCAACGCTGGTTATTGGATACAGTTGGATTATGATCTTGGAGTCAGGGACAGGGATTAGGCATTGACTCAGATACCAACTCTCTTAGAGTAAGTCAGCTCATTGCTCTGGGTTCCTGCATCCTTGTCCACACAGGGTCAACTAAGGTAGATGCTTCCTCAGGCTCCACCCAGTTCCTCATGTAACTACCCTGCTGCAAGTCCTTCAGAAAGGCAGCTTCAAAAACTCTGCACCAGCAACAACTGAGCTCTGAGAAAAGGAGCTGGGGGACTTCTCTGTACATCCCCCTGAGGGGCTCAGTTGATAACATCATGTCCAAAGGGAACAGTCCAACTCCAGGATGACCATCTGGTCTTTTCTATCTTCAACACTTAGGCCCATGAATTTTTTAGATTACTCATACATCCCGACTCCTGAGATCTCCTCCAGTGCTCTGCTCACCCTGCTTCTTTCAGAATATAGGTTGGAACTTCCAAGGAGAGGTATAGTCAACCTCAGAAAGCCCCAGCTGCTGAGCTGCAGGCACTGGAGTTTGGACTAAAAGAAGCTAATTATGGGACACATTCCCCTGGAAGTGGAGATTGCTCTCATTTGCTTATCAATGCGAATCCCAGGTCCAGGACCTCAAGCCCCACAAGAGCACAGTGACTGTCACATGCCACCTTTTCCCTTGTAAACATGTATTTAATCATTTATTGCACACCAGGCAGTGTACTAACTTTTTAAAATTAAGTCCCTTATTTTTCATAAGACTGAATATAAAATTCATCTACAAATAGGTGTCTAGAAGTCTGAAGAATAAAGTACTTGCTCAAGGTCATGCAGAAATCAGAGAACTGAAATTTGAAAACAGCTCGGTCCTTGTCTTATGGTGATTATTGGTGAGCAAAAGCAGCTTGGGGAGGCCATGGTTTTTAGCTTAGGCTTCTGTATCACTGTTTATCACTGAAGGATGTCAGGACAGGCTCTCAAATGGGCCAGGAGTGGTGGCAGGAGCTGATGCAGAGGCCATGGAGTGGTGCTGCTTACTGGCTTGTGTGGCTTGCTTTCTTAAAAGCCAGGACCATTCGCCCAGGTGGGCCATCACCCACTATGGGCTGGGCTCTCCCCCTATCGATCATTAGTTAAGAAAATGCCCTGCAGGCTTGCCTGCAGCCTGATCTTATGGAGGCATTTTCTCAGCTGAGGCTCCCTTCTCTCTGATGACTCTAAGTTGAGTAAAGTTGACAAAAGACCAGCCGACATAGTCCAGCTCTAGAATCCTAGACAGATCCTACCTAACAACATTTCCACCTCCCTGAATCTCCATCTCCTATTGAGGCATGTCTTCATGCATTCATCTCTGTTTGCTCACTGAATGGATGGACACATGAACACATGGATGGATTATCAGCCCAAAAAGAGTATGAGTGGACTCAACAGTAATAATATGCCCACTCTAACCCAAGATTTCAATGCCTAGGAGTAATTCCACCCCCATCACGCCCACTTCCATTCCCTCTGCCTGTACCCTCCAGGGCCCAGAACTTACGTAGGCTTGGTGAAAAGTCCTGTGACCCTCTTGCAGCTCTTATTGTCTCCACCACACACCCCACATTTGTCAAATTTCTTCTTGGAGCCCAGGTTCCCATCACAGCCAGCCTTGATGCACTTGCCTTGGACACAGACCGAGGTGGAGTCAGGAGTACACAACGTACCATCCACCACCTAGAGAAAGAAGAGAAGGGCAGCTCAGTGAGGTGTTACTCAAGACTAGATGCTGCCCCCATCTCTTGTCCCTGCACACTCACCTTAGGTGCTAATACGTAGAAGTAGCCAGTGCCATTGGCTCGGCAGATGAGTTTGCACTTGTCACGTGGTGACACACCTGAGTACTTGGGTACCCATGCTACAGCTAAGGTGAGCCGGTTGGTGCTATGATTGTAGCCATTGAAAGCCTCACATTGTTCCTCCCGGAAGCTCTTGCCAGAAGCTGGACAGGAAGAAAACACATAAAGGAAGCTAAAAAGAGGAGCCAAGGAAGGCACAAAAGACAGCATCCCTCTCAGAGGTGTCCAGCTCCAGAAGGCCCTCTGCCATGCGATAGTCATCACTACCCTCAAATAGTAAAACAGCTGGAGCCAAAAGATTCAGTACACAATAAGACATCCCATAAGCAATGTGCCACCTTCCCCAGTATCTAGCCTCAAATTCCCTCTATAACAGGTGTCCTAAACATTTTTTGGATAATGAAACCCTTCATCAGCCTACTAATCTCTTCTCATTGCATTGTTAAATGTATTACACAAATTATATGTCATTTATAAGAATACCAGTTCTATTGATAAGCAACTATCAATATACTTTGAAACATACTTCTGATGTATGTGCTCTTGGTAATGCATTTTAAAAAACCTCAATGATGATTCAAATAGCTGCTATGATTTCGAGATTAGGCTGAACATAATGGCATGTTGAGAATTCTTCAACAATTAAAGTACTATATAAAGATATTTATAGTTTCAGTTGATAACAAACTCACAGGTATTTATTTATACTGCCTTTGTCCTTTGGTTCCCCAAGAGAATGAAATATTACATTTTAGATGGAAAGGTGAATTTAAAAGTACTCAGCTGGGCATGGTGGTGCATGCCTTTAACCTCAGATCTCTTTAGGTAGATCTTTGTGAGTGCAAAGCCATCAGGAATCCAAAAAAAAAAAAAAAAAAAAAAAAAAAAAAAAAAAAAAAAAAAAAGTGCTAAATTTCTAATTCAGAGAGACTAAGTTTTAGATAGAAGCATCAACATGTAAATTTTTTCCAGCACGTTCATGAACCCTGGATTCCTCTTTAAAAGATAGGTTTATGAATTAAGAAGACTTCTAGAGGCCCATCCCTTGCATCAGTTAGCCTCCCAGTCTAAGCAGCAAGAAGATAACACCTTTGCCAAAGCTGATTGACTAAGGGATCACTGCCAAGGGGAGTTTGTACTCTATGCATTCTGGGCTCTTTCCTGGGAACTGAGATCTTCATTGTAAGATTTGTGACCAAGAGTGACCTCCAGGCACAGGACCCAGAGGCCCAGGCTACTGCGGTCCTATGTCTCACCTGAGCTGGGGCAGGGCTCCAGGTTGCAAGATCGGTATTTCACTCTCACTCCCTCGCAGTACTTTCCTCCGTTGGCAGGGGAGGGGTTGCTGCACTGCCTCCGGGCCAGCTGCACACCCCCACCGCAGGTGCGAGAGCAGGGACTGTAAGGCTCCCACTTGGCCCAAGAGCCATCCACCTGTGTGGAAGAGCAGGTTATACTCCAGCAGGCCCAGAAGCCACACCCAGCCTCCTCACAGCAAGCTCCCAGTAAAACCTATCAGTTCCCATCCCACCTCACTACAATGAAGTCCACTTTGCATCATGAGATTTTAAAGAGAGAGAGAGATAAGCAAACAGTCTGTATATTCAAGACCCACCCAACACTTAAACTTATTGTCAGCGAACACCAACTATTTCCAGTTAGAAATGAGAGTTCTGAGAAGAGGCATCTTAGGCTGTGAAACCAGTCAACCAAGTGTTACAACTGCCTTTGCCTGCTCCTCAGGAGTGGGTTTAGCTGGTAGCTAAACCTCCTTGAGTCTCACACTGCACCTACATGAAATGAGGCCAGAAACACTCAGATCTGAGGTTTCATGGAAGATTCAAATTGGATGGCATGTATGAAAGCCCCTAGCCAACTGTTGTCTCCCGAATGGTGCCATTCTGGCCTTTATGGCCCATCCTCCTCCCCAAAGGACTAAAACCTTATGTTAATAGGGGGATTAAGGAAAAACATGCTTTCCTGCTCCTTATGGCTGCCACCTGCTGAGTGCTAGTCTCTTGGGATCTTCCAAGACCTTGGGTGTGCCCGGATGAGGGGGCAGGGTGTGAGAGAGTTAAGAAGGAAGTAGAGAGCTGGGACACAGGAGGAGAGACACAAGGAGAGACACAAGGAGACAAGCATGGAGTAGAGTTAGTAGAGTCAGTGTGAGTGGAATGGGCAGAAGGAAACCAACATGGCGGGAAGCTAGAGGGAAAAAGGCTAGGTGAGATGCATGGCAGGAGAGAAGCATGGCGGGGGAGAAACAGGTCTAAGATATAAGATGTACTGAATAAAGCTCGGGTCTCTCATTGTGATCCTGAATGATGGAACCTAAACGACTCCTGAGTGCAGATTATTTAACCTCGACGCCCCTCACCTGGACAAGAATCGAAACGCCCCAAGAAACCGGACGTGGTAGCCAACCTCCATGAGGAATTTCAAAGTCTTCCCTGCATACATTTAGTCTATCAACAGTCTTCAAACCTTGGGCAGGTGCAACCAACAGGCAAGTCAATAAACAATGTTGCCATGGGTGTTGTACCATGTCTCTGTGTAAATGTCCTGTCATCCTGACCTTCTACCAAAACAGAATGATTTTGACCTCCATCAAGGTTGCCTTTGAGGAAGATGAAGGCATCACCTGCACCAGTGATGCTAACATTTGTGCCAAGAGAACATGTGTTAGAGAGAATGAAGCAACCTTAAGCTACTTTCCAGTTTTAGGATATGTTTACAATGAGTTTGTTATTGTAATTTGTTCATTGTGTTATTTGTAAGATGATAGTAAGATGGCCTCTCACTCCCTGACATGTCAGTTGGGAGTAAAGAAGTGCCTGAACTGGGCATATAGCTGTCACTCACAAAGTATCCATAACATGACTAGACTGCATGACCCCATTCAGGAACTACTTGCATGAAGCATAAACATTCCTTCCTTCATGTTCTGAGAGTCAGCTGTGGTCAGACAGATGCTATTCCCTGGTCTGAGCTAAATATTTGCTGACTTCCTACTATATACCTGGTGTTAGGAACAGTAAACCCCTCCCCTAAAAGCCAATGGGACCCAGTGAGACAAAGACAGAGGGGAAAAAAACCAAACTGGAGATTGTGTGTCTCTTATGGGGTTTAAAGTAGGAGAAAGTAGCACTAACAGGAGTCTTTGTGAGGTAGACTGTTCTGTGTAAGAGGCTTCTGGGTTCTCAGACATGTGCCTGCCTCAAAGAACTATGGGTACGAGCCAGGTAGAGCATTATGGAAAGAGCATTTCAAGCAAGGGAAGCAAGAGATATAGGGGGATTGTGTTGCTTCATTGTAAATAATTGTCCCACCCACTGGTTTAATAAAAAGCGCTGATTGGCCAAAGGCAGGCAGGAAGTATGGGCAGAGCTACCAGACTAGGAAAACTCTGAGAACAGGAAGCACAGAGCAGAACACCAGAGAGAAGCCGGAAGAAGCAGAGGACAACTATGCTGCTCTAAAGAAAGGTACCAAGCCACATGGCTGAAAAGGAAGAATCATGGGTTAGATGAAGGGTAGAGAGCTAGCAAATTATATGCCTGGGCCTTAGACCAATCAGCCTAAAAACTATTAAAAGCATCTGTGTGTCTCTGTGGGACTGCGGGTCTGTGGGTCTGCGGGTCTGTGGGTCTGCAGGTCTGTGGGCCTAAACCTTGAGGCAAGGCCCAAAAGTCAAGGCCAGAAACCTCATACTACAAAGAGACATGGCCAAAAAAGGATGCATGGAGGGTCCAGTGTCATCACAGCAGAAAGAGCAGGAAACCAGAAGTAGGCAACAGAAGCAGAGACTAAGACGTCTCCTTTAAGGTAAGTATGAAAGCCCTGTAGGGTGCAAGCAGAAAAGAGGCATAGCCTAACTCCTGTTTTAAAAGGATCCCACTGGCTGCTCTATTCATGACAGTCTGTAAGATCAGAAATGCAGAGAGCAGATGTGGAAAAACTGCCAAATTCCAGGGAAGAGGGAATGTGGCCTGGAACAGTTTGACAGCAAGGCAGTGGTGAGAAATGAGGTTCTGGGTCAATTTTGAATACAGGGTCAATGGGAACTGCTGAGATATCAGATGTTAAGTGTATGAGCAAATGGGTTTTGGCATAAACAAGTGGAAGGTACCGTTGCCAAAGCAGGTTTAGGGGATGTAGTGAGGAGCCCAATTTTATGGCTGCCATGCTTAAAATGTTTATCAGGTGTCCAAATGGACTTGCCAAGATTCACTTAAACATTGAAATAGTTTAGGGCTGGAGACATGGCTCAGTGGTACAAGGAATGGCACCCAAGGCTGACCTCTGTCCCCACATGCGCTATCAGCCTATTTGAGTTTGCAAGTTTCTTATTTAAACTGAAACCAATAAGCACGGTTGTCCATTTTACTCCAGCCACATTCACCTGTGCAGGCACACGAGGAAGAGAAGGAACTAGACTGAGCCCAGGTGGTAACTAATCTAAGAAATTGTGACACAGAGAGATGGGGTGAGGAGGTCAAAAGACGGGCTGCAGTCTCTCAGCACAGCAGGGAAGAAGTAGAAGCATGGAAAGGAAACAGAAAAAGGCAGATGTATGAGCAACTTCAGGTCCAGACTGGAGAATTTCTGGAATCCAAAGATTAGGTGGGAATAAGTGAGAAGATAGGACAGATGCTATGAACAGCAAAGGACTCCCTCAGGGCTGCAGTCATTGGTAAGATAAGCCCTTGGGCTCTGGCTGATCAAGGTAGTGTCCCTCATGAAGGGACAGGTCTCGGCTCACGGGGTGCTGAAATGGCTGTTCAGAAAAGAAACTGAAAGTATAGTAGAAAGAGACTGTGTATCCTGGCAAAATTTCCTATGTCCAGCATCCTCTGGACTCTTCTTCCCCAGAGAAGCTGTCCTCGGAACCTTCTAGTCTGAACTCGTTGGCTTGTCCATCAAGTCAAATACAGCCCTCCTCCCAAACTATCTACCTAAACACATAGCAAAGGAGCTTGCTGCCACCATCTTTCACTCAGACCACTTCCGGCCTTGCTTCCCCTCTACCCACTGGTATCCTGCTGCCCCTCATAGGTTCCTCAGCAGCCTCCAATTGTTCTTAATCAGTTATTCTATGATGCATGTGTGCCCTTTTTTCCTAACACAGAACATAAGCCTCTGTCTTGTACTCAGGTGATAATTCACACTAGACAGGTCTCTCTAACAGCCTTTCATTTTGTTTCTTATGACGAGTGTTTCCTAAGCCCCTGAACTCAATGGATTTGGCCTAGTAAGAAGCTGAAGGTTTGGTTAAATATATATTCACAGGTCACAGAAAATAATTCTGTGCCACACCCATTTCCAGACAATGGCCGGATTGGGTTCTTAGTAAACTTTATTTGTAATGTTGTTTCTTTGAAACTCTGTACTGTGTCCTTTCCCAACTATGAACAAAGGTAAGACAGGGGCAGTCTTCCGTAGGGCCAAGGATGGACTGATTTTTCCTGCCTGGAAAAGTACAGATTTCTTTGCTTCCCTATCTTGAGACCTAAAGAGAATAAATTCTAAATTACATTCAGAGAATATTTTAGTGCAATTGATTCAGCTTAAATGATAATCTTGTTTATCTTGGGGAAAAACTTTTATTCAGTTATATTTCAGCTAAAAAACAAAAAATACAACTGAGGCTGGGCTCAAGATGTGTCAGTTTAACGAAGCATGCTCAGGAGTTTGCTTCATTGTCTTCCTACACCTGGGCCATCTGTGTGATCCCCTGAGAGTTAAAACTCATGGTAGGACTTTTAGCTCTACCCCAGAGCACCTCCCTACACAAGAAAGCCCAGGGGTTGGAGCTGAGAGTCTCTGGTCCTGCCAAAGGCTTTATCTCAGTATGCAATGCCTCATGACGTTATTTGGCTTACTATAGTGTTTCTTCTCCAATCTTAGTGTCAGAAAGAAAGGAAGGAAGGAAGGAAGGAAGGAAGAAAGGAAGGAAGGAAGGAAGGAAGGAAGGAAGGAAGGAAGGAAGGAAGGAAGGAAGGAAGGAAGAGGGACTGGAGAGGTGGCCCAGTAGATAAAGTGCATTCACATAAAAGTTAGATGTAGTGGGTACCTATGACCTCAGTGTTACAGAGATTATTGTAATTCATGGGCTCACTAAACAGTTCTAGATTCAGTGAGAGACTTTTTCTCATGAATGAATGAAGAAAGAAAGAAAAAAAGAAAGAAAGAAAGAAAGAAAGAAAGAAAGAAAGAAAGAAAGAAAGAAAGAGAGAGAAAGAAATCAATCAATCAATCAATCAATTGAGGAAAACAACCTGACATAAATCTCTGGCAAATGTGCTTGGAAAAGCACACACACATTCACACGCATATATACAACCCACACACAGAGAGAACACAGACCGAAATAGAGGCACTATAATGTGATGTGGCACAGTTATAGTGTGACCAGCAGCTCCCATCAAAGACCAAGGAAGTGAAGGCCCAGGCCCATCCCTCTCCCATCATTCCCTGACATAAGCACTCACCCGGAACTTGTTTGGGTTGTGTCTCTCCACGCAGGCTCCCTTGAGGCAGAACTTGCCCTCACCACAGCTGGTGCCATCTGCCCACGGGAAGTGGCGGGTCTGGCACACCATCTGCCCCTTGGCCTTGCCAGTACACCAAAGCTTTGTACAGTACTGCATATATGGACAGGGCTTAGAGCCCACCCCAAAGGCCAGCTCACACTGCTGGCTCAAACTGTAGCTTGTGCCCGGCAGGTCCTCAGGCAGGGAGATGGGCTTGCTGGGCTGGTCCAGGAGGCAGTCACCTGCACAGATCCAAGGATATCAGTCAGGACAATGGGGAAAATAAGGCCTGGCTGGCTCAGAGTCTAAATGGTTGAAGGAAAGGAAAGTAAGGGGCAGCTAGAAGAGACCTATGTCAGAGCCCAATTCTTTGTCAATTTTCAGGTGCAGAGGACATCGAAAGAGGTGGCAAACACTGACACCAAGGACAACGGTGAAGGCCTTCCCACTCAGCCCTGCTCCTCTCTGTCTCCTGGCTTACCATGCCCACTGTCCAGGAAGTCAGTGATGATAGCAGCGCTGCAGGCTGACCAGGGGTTGGCACGATCAATTTGGATGAGTGTCGGAGACATCATGTGATTGGCTCTGAGCTTCCCAAACACCTCCTCACACACCTTCACATTGTCATGGGGCATGTTGAACACATGGCCTGTGGGGTGGAACAAGAGGGTTTAGGAAGCAGGAGCAAAGGGCTGAGAGCAGGCGGGGGTGGGGGGTGGACACATGGGAGAAGCAAGAAAAGCCCAGGATGGTTTTCAAGCTGGTTACTGGCACCTGTCCATTGTCTTCTCTGTAGATGTCCTACAGACTTGTGTCATGGGGGATACAATCTTGTGTCTCCCATCTCCTCCATTAGGCTGGGAGCCAGGTAAGGACAACAGTGTGTCCGTCACTGTGTCGTTATGGTATCCTCCTCCAAAGTACCCAAGTGTCAACTGGGATACAGCAATTAGAAAAATATGAGGCCAATGCCAAGGAAGATGCTGCACCCCCCCCCAAAAGGATTCCTACAGCTCTAAAATATGAGAAATGAAATAGAAATATTGCCTCTCCCACCAAAGCACAAATCTGAATCAACTCCAGAGGTCACCACTCTGCTCCCTCCAGCCTTACCTAGCTCATGGGCAGTGGTGAAGGCAGATGGAAGCCCATCATCCTCAATGACAGAGCAACTTCTCTTGGGATCACACATGGTGCCCACATCAGCCATGCCCAAGGTGTCACACGTGGTAGCCCCACATAGGTCCTGCCAGATGGAGAGAAGCAAAGTCAGACTAAAGTTAGAGATGGTAACAGAAGAGGCCGAAAGAAAACGAAGGGCATCCTATGAGCCTTACTGCTGCCATCCAGCCCCAGAATCTTTCAGCCAGATTTTTCCCTACGCAGGGAAATCCTGTGGGAGGAAATTAGGAGGTACAAAATTAGACTACAAGGGCCACAGCTTTATATAGAGAAGGTCAGGAAAAATAGAGACTCCCACAGTAGGGTGGGGTTCTGATCACAGCTCCCTGAGGCCATGTGGAAGTAGAAAGCAACCATGTCCCCATCCACAGGCTGCTCTGAGAAGTCCCTTCTTTGTTGAGTGACTGTCTTTTGGACAACTATTAATTAAGTACAGATTCCCAGCCACAGGCTGGCCAGCCAAGGGTCTACCCCAGCCAGAGACTTGGCTTTCTTGAGCTGACAGAAAGCAGAGAGAGTTGGACCTAAGCCATTGTCTACACACAGTTTAACAAGGTATCAAAGCTCAAGGACAACGTGGGCTGAAGGGCTGCTTGGGATAAAAGATAGAGATGGTCACCTAAGTGGGAGGATCCCCTTTCTTATCTAGAAGCCAGATGGTGAGGAAGCTAGGCTTCCCAGCAGCACACTGTATTAGGAAGAATTTCCAGGGGTGCTACAGTGAAAATCGGAACTCTACAGATGGAAATCTCAAAAGCCTTATTCAGTGTTCTAGGCCATGGATATATCTAGAAACCTGTATATGCTGACCTTGGGAGCAGTGGTAACAACAGGGTTAGTGGGGTCAGAAGGAGACACGAGAGGAAAGTGGTCATAGTACAGAAAGAATCAGCAAAAATTAATGCAAAGCACTCAGAAGTTTACCACCCGAGCAGTCAAACTTGGCTTCCCACAGTCAGGTGATAATCACACCTAATGAGTTAACAGTTTTTCTGGCCAGAGAAAACCATGAGGGTGACCAGCCTGAACCTGAGGTGCCAGAATCAGTGCCAGGCGCTATGTATGCCCTACCTTTGTTTGACTGCCTGTGTGGATGGTTTGCCACTTCCAGGAACTTCACGAGAGACCTCAAATTCCTTTCCTTTCCTTTCCTCTCCTCTCCCCTCCCCTCCCTTCCCCTCCCCTCTGCTCTCCTTTCCTTTCCTGGTACTCTCCCCTTTTCAAAGGCTTCACCTTCCAGAAAGTTTCTCCCTAGAGCCCTAAAAACCTAAGAAACAACCCCTGTCAAAAGATCACAGACAAGGGGCTGGAGAGATGACTCAGCAGTTTAGAGTGGCAGCTGCCTTTCCAGAGGACCCTGGTTCAATTCCCAGCACCCACAAGGCAGCTCACAACTGTCTGTAACTCCAGTTTTGGGGACCCAACACCCGTGCAAAACATCAATGCACATAAAATAAAGTTAAATTTTAAAAACTTTTTTTAAAAACAACCAAGACAAGCTTGGGGCAGGAGGTAAGGTGGAAGATATGAAAGGAATATGTGTTAATTTATGTATTTCTTAATACATAACTTAACTCCTTAAGACAAAGGGTTAGGCCAAATGCCATAAGTCTGTGGACACAGTTGCTGGAGGTGGTGATCTAGAGATGTCAGCCCTACAGTTGAAGCCTACAGCCTCTCAGACAAGCACATTCTGTGGCTTCCAGGCCACCCACACACTCAAGCCGACCTCAGGCAAGAAAGAGCAGGCACAAGAACCAAGAGATCTAGGTCCTATTGCTAAGTGGCTGTGAGTCTTTGGCCAACTGCCTCCTTTCCTTAAGGCCTCAGTTTGCTGCTCTGGGGAAGAGCCAGTTCTCAACTAGAACTTGAGGCATCCTATGACTTAAGTCTCTTCTTCCTTCTCCAGTCCTAAGGGCTCAGCCCCTCTGGCCCTGCTGGTTATAACAGGAACACACAGCATGACCTAGTTTTTGAACAGAAAGAACTGTAAGGGCCTCTAATCTACGGATGCATGCTGAGCAATGCAACTCAGGCGAAATGCAGGCTCCTCTGCCCTTACTCATTCCCACACTGCCCCTTGAAAGTGACCAGACTGGAGGAAGAGCTGACATGGTGTCCTAACTTCCCTGCAGCAGCCTCTGCAGCTGGGAGGTCTCTGTAGCAAGGCATCCTTCCTCTTTAGAAAGTAGATCCTCCTTCTTACAGACAAGGAACTGTAGGCCCTTTCTGGGCAGAAACAACCTGTTCTCTCTATCAAGAAACCTCAGCTTCATGGATTAAAACAATAGGAATAAGGAAATCCAGCAAAGTCCCTGAGGGGAAGGATGTTTCAGGGGGCGGAGGGTCCCTAGTCACCAGCATCTTCAGGGTGGGAAGACAGTGCTGCTAGGGTCGGAAGTTCAGTCGCCCTTCACCCAATCAAAGAAGCAAATAATGATTCTGGGATTTCAAGCTTATAATGCTCACAGGCATCTGCACAGGGCCCTGTTGTGCCTCATCTAGGGCACAGAATGTCTTTACCTTTCTTGAATGAACTCAGAGCCACTCAGATTGTTTTAACCTCTTTTAGGCCAGACGTTGGTTTCTAAGATATAGGCACATCCTTGTTTCTTTCCTCTGGGAAGCTGCAGGCATCTTTCAGGCCAGGCCCTTACCTGATTCACAATTTCTGGCAACTTGCCATGTATTTCTCTTACTGTCACAGCTGCTTTTCCAGATGATCCAAGAATCATCTTAGCCAAGAACTTGATACCCCTGGACTCATCTCCCCTAGCTTTTCCTAGTTAGGTTTGGAGCTTTACATAAATAAGGCTGGCACTTTGTGGTGACCAGATACCTCTCACCAATGTTGCTCCCCACACACAACCATTGCCAAAATCCCCCAATTGCTGCCTTCCTTATGGACCTCTTCCTCACCTCCTCTGCTGCACACGAAGGTAGAGACACTGTTTCCCAGTAGCATGAGGGGGGGGGGGGACAAAAAGCAAACACATTTTTTTTTAATTTGGCAGGGGAAAAAATTTATGTGTTCTTATGTAAGCAAGTTCCTAAGCCAGCACTCAATCTAAGAACCACATTCCAGTGTCTGGAACCATCAGAGAACTTCAGAACCAACCTCTCACTTTGCAAATGAGCTGAGGTTACACACCCAAGGTCATGTACTGTTAGGTCTTAGAATTCATAGCTTTTGACACTCAGGCCAACCCAACAGTATTCTTTGCTCCAAATTGTATGCTACCAGGAAGGTCACCACAATCACCAACAGATAGTATTAACTGGGCCCCTGGCTTTTTCTCCCATGAATCTGTGCCATGTATCACCATGTATTTTATCCGCCATAAAAATGCATTTGTTTACAATTTCTAATGATAGCTTTGCTTTTCCAGAAGTAAAATCTGGCAATTCAGAGCTTATGCAACTAAGAAGAAAAGGTAGACAGTAAGGTCTGGAAGGCGGGCTACTCCTATTAACAAATGTGGTGTCACCATCGCATAAGTCCTTCCAGAAGTGAAAAGTGGTATTACTGCAAGAGACAAGAATAGCCCAAAAGATAGGCATTGCCTCACTGAGGAAGAACAGAAGCCAACACTGTCAGGAAGGCTGAACCTCTCTAGAAACTAGCACTTCAAGAGAGGGTACGTGTCATTGATGGCAGTTATTATGAAACTGCTAAAGTGTTGGATCACACAATGAATCCCCCTTTGGAAGAGATGCTCGTTTTACAGAAGAGAACACATAAACTATGTAATTATCTCAAGGTTGCAGAGAGCCCCGAGTTAGGCAGAGTAGAGGTTTAAAGGTAGGGAGTGTGGCCCTTGGACTGAATACTAGCAGGATTCCTTATTGCTTCTGGGGTACAGACGGAAGGTGCAGAATAGTCTCAAGATGGAAGTGGTCACCCCTCTCCTAGACCACCAGGTCAAGACAGTGCGGGTGACCATAGGTGTGGAGAATCCCACAGAGAGAGAACTGGCTAGATTAAGTGCTAACAGCAGCATCTGCTGAGGCCACGCTGGTTGAGCAAGCTGCTGGCTCCTTGCCCCACACCTGCACTGACACACTGACCCTGTCCCCGCTGTGCACCCTGTCTACTGACTCCAGGGCGGATTAACATGCTCCTCGATGGGGCCCCACCTTTCTCTAGGGCAAAGCCTGGCGGCAGAGAGCCAAGAAGAAATGCCAGAAGAAATCAACACTGAAGCCTGACAGCATGAAAGCTGGATTAATGGTCCCCAGGCAGAGGCAAAGTACCCAAGCACCCAGAAGCTTCAGGCAGCCCACACTTTCCCCTGAGCCTTCCTTCCATGCACTTGATGGACCATCAGATGCATGGGCCTGTGCAGGGGCTACAAAGACATGATGTGATGCCTGCCTTAAAGAGATTGGCAAATACTGGCACCCACAATCCCCACACAAACACAAGAATATTAATCAGGCAAGTATGATATACTTGCAAGGGCAATGGTACAAAATACTTTAAATCAAAGCTATCCCAAATATACATTTTGGCAAGAAACTTGTGTATACTTATTCAAGAACAAGAAACTTAGCCAAAGCAACTGCTAAAGTAATGGGGATGATAGCTGCCACCATTGGATGCCCTTGTGAGATGCTAATTCATCCTCAAAATAGCCGCGCGAGTTGAATATGATGCTACGCCTTCTGAAGATGAGGGTAGTGGAGTTTAAATATCTCCACTGACATGAACTTCAAGTGTTGAGGTTCAGACTCGGCTCTGCTTGATTCCAAGCCAATTATTCTTTCCATTGTACCGTGTGCCCAAGAAATCAGGACACACTGGGAAGAGTGCAGAGGTATGGAGAGGAGGAAACCACCACAGTGGAGTTTAAAGGAAGGTAGACAGCAACACCTACAGCAGGAGAAATCATCTTTGTTAACTAATCTTTGTTTAAAAAGGACTGGAGCTGGAGAGATGGCTCAGTGGTTATTGCTCCTGTAGAGGACCTGGGTTCAGTTCCCAGCACCCACACGGAGCTCACAACCATCCAAAGCCTTCTTCTGACCTCCGAGGGCACTAAGCACACACATGACACACATGCATATATGCAGGCAAAACACTTATACACATAAAATTAAACGAATAAATCATTTTCTTTAATGAAGTGGGTGGGTGAAAGGAAGCCATTGCCCTGGTGGCTGAGGCAGGAAGAGCAGAAACTTTGAGGCCAATCTGAGCTGTATAGTAAGAATATATTGAAAGGGGGAGGGGAGAGAAAGTAAAGAAGGAGAGAATGGAGATAGGAATGAAGGGAGGGAGGGATAGAGAGAGGGGAAGAAGAAGAGAGGGGAGGAGGGAGGGAGAGAGGGAGGGAGGGAGGGAGGAAGGGAGGGAGGGAGGGAGGGAGGGAGGGAGGGAGGGAGGGAGGGAGGGAGGGACAAATAAGGGCAGGCTAAAGCTAAAGCAGTAGTAGGATCCCATGAGCCATACACTCAAACTAGCCTCGGTTACACAGGAAGATGCCACACAAAAGGAAGGATTCTCCCCACCACCCCACCTTCTGCCATTAATATTAGGCTGACTTATTTGGAGTAGAAAAAACAAAGAGAGCAACTATATTCCACCCTTCTTCTCTTTCCTCACCTCCCTTTTTTCATTTCAAAAGCAGTGGTGCATTGCCATCCTGTGACCAGGAAATGACAATAGCAAATCTTCCAATGTGCCCTCTCTCCCAATATCTTCCAACTTCAAAACAGATGAAATAAAAATTCCTTCTTACCATGCTGGGAGGTGGATAGAAAACACAAATCATCCTCTTGCTATTCATAGCTTTTAATCTGAACAATAAATGCACTACCCCGCTCCAAGTATTTGATTTATAGAAAACATTAGGCTCTGTTTCCTGAAAGATTTTGCTGTGCACAGTATGGAAAACGTGCTGTTCCGTGCCCCGACACAGAGTCTGGAAAGATGGCTTAGCAGTTAAGAGCATATAATGCTCTTGCAGAAAATCTGAGTTCAGTTCCTAGCTCCAGCTCCCAAATCAAACAGCTCAAAGCCACCTTTGACTCCAGCTCTAAGGGGAATCTTACATGTATGACCTCCATAGGCACCTACAGTCACTTAGACAACACACACACAAACCACATAATACAGCTTAAAATCAAAAACACAGAATCAGCGCCAAACTTTGGAGTTGGGAGCAGGGAGGTGAAGGTTCAGGGTATGAATGAAGGAATAAGACAGTTGAGTTCCCCTGGATAATCTCAAAAGAGGAAGAAAGAAAAGGTTGAAGAAGGGGAAAGAGTGCCATGAAGTGACTCTAAGCAAAGAAAAATAGAGCAAGTGAAGAAGGCAGGAGGAAAACAAACTACGAGTCATAAAAATGAGAATGAAGTCATGTCAAGAGAGGAAATGTCGAGAGAGGGTCATGTATAACACAGACAGACTTCTCTTTCCTCTCTAGTGCTTCCTTTCTGCACCCAGCCTCTTAGAGAGCATCCTTCGACACCCGAGAAGTACCAAGAGAATGTATGAGTGAGTGGACAACAGCCATTGTACCATGAAGGGTTACTGAAAGAGCAGAGGCACTGATCCTGAAGTCAAGGGGGACTCGGGAAATCAGGGTCTACTGAGTCACAGCAGTAAATACCTGGCATCTGCAGCTGGTGCAGCAAGAAGCCAGAGATGCTGTGCTCCTCACAGAAATCCGTGAGAACGACTCTGGCCCTGATCCTCCGCAGCTCCTTTCCTGGGCTGACCTCACTCTGCTGTTATGAGCCTGGAGGCTGGCTGCTTTGCAAAATCACATGTGCTCTCTTTGTCCATGAGCTTACTCTGAATCTTTACAGAAACTCTTCCAATTGTCAAAACACTTGTTGTATGATCAATGTATTCTCTCTTCCGGACAGCTAAGGTTCCTGGAGACCACATTTGTCTTGGTCTAGAAAGAACAGCTGTTTGCCCGTGTTCTCATCCAATACTGTACCTTCCTCAGGAAGACTGGGGGAGGGGGGTGTGCCTCAGGAATAAGAAGTCCCTAATACTCTAAGAGTACAGCAGGCCCCAAAATCTGGGCTGGCAAGGAGATGGGGGGGGGTTGTTTATACAAGCATGACACACATACCTTGATGACAGGCCTGCCAACACAGACTCCCTGCTCTCTGGCTTTGCCCTCTAAATGCCTAAGAGAAAAACAGCTTCTAACAGTCACATCTTGCCCATCACCACTTCTGACTCAAGTGGTCAAGCAGCTTGTACCCATTATGCACTGATGACATGGCCCCCTAGGGGGTCTAGCACACCACTGAGAAACAGAAGCTGGTGCTCCTCACTGTTTGATTGCTTCTTCAGAGGCCATCTCCTTCTGATGGCATGGCCTATTTTCCCAGCGGGGGTTCTTCTTCTTGGAGGCTGATTCCAAAACTCAGTCTTAACAATTGGACTGAGATCTGTTTTTCTAGAGCCGGGGAGCGACCTCCACAGGGGCATCTCAGGTAGCAGAGGGACAACAGCTGCTTTACCCATTAAGAGATCCGTTCTTGGTCTTTGCTTTTTCTCCCAGAAATCTAGTGGCTGCAGAGCTGGTCTGGGTGCAGAAGTTGAAGCCTCTTCTACAGTCTCTCCATGACTGAAGCAGGGATTGTGGGGCTGGGCTGCGGCCGCTCAACAGACCTCAGTTGGAAGAATGAGTTTAGGGAAACAAGATGCAGGCCAAAGACCTCCCTAGAGAAACCAGGTGGTGGGAGGAGAAGAGGCTGGGAAAGGAGGAAGTTCCATTGCAGGAAGGGACTAGCTCTGCCAAATGGGTTACTGTGGGAGACTCCGGCTCCAGCTCATGGGCACCAGCCCAACTCTAAGTGGCCATTTAGTAACAATGAGCAGTAGCTGCAATAGAGGTACTATACTGTGACCATGGTGCTGTGGTTATGATACCGAAAAAACGAGCATGGCAGGGATTCAAGTCAGGGCCCCCAAAAGCAGAGAAAGCGGGGCACTTGGATGATTCTTATCCTACAGTGTTTAAAGAATTTCAGGAATCCAGCTCGTCACAGTGCCCAACTCTTAAGTCAACTCTTAGGGTTCTAAATGTTCACCGGTGATAACTCCTTGAGATAAAAGGTGGGGTAAAGACATGAGGAAGGTCGGACTATCTTCCCAGATCTGGGTTTATCTCTCTAGTCCCAATTTAGTGTCTTTCCAGTCCCGCAGCCGGACCATCCAAAAGCTCTTGACCATGCTCACGCCACCTTGCATAGCAAAGGCAGAGCCCTGCCCTCAAGGGAAGATCTTAGGACTGGAACATGGGTGGTCTTGTCTGCTCTGCTGCTTAGAATACGGCTGGGCAAACGGGTCGTCATCTACTGACAAGTATCGTATCAGAGAAAATTGGGAGCCAGTTTCCCCAACTCAATTCTAAGTAAAACTCCAAATGAAGTAGTCCAGTTCCAAAGCAAGCTCGGAGTAGTATGGAAGCCACTGGACAAGGCCCAACAGAGAAGGATGTAGGGATAAACATCAATGGAAAATATGCCTAAGTTTGGTCTTTCACAGCAACCCACAAACTACTACAGTGGCCCCCACGCCCCATCTCAGTCCAGGATTCCTAGACCCAAGACAGAGAAAGGATGTCATGTTGCCCACTAGAAACATAGTAGGCACTGACCTTGAATCCAATACTACGTCCAGCAAAAGTAAGCCTGCTAGGAGATGTCAGAGAAAACTTAGCCACCCACATTGGAGAAGCGGTGGTTCCCTTTCCCACCATCTACAACACCATCCTCACAGTGCCTCCTATCCGCCTTGAAGACAAACTGCAGCACAGGGGCGGCAACTTCCCGGGTTCCAGCCCATCAGCGCCTGATCCAAAAGGCGCTGATTGGCCTCAACAAGACAACACCTTCTAAAAAAGCAGACTCTCTTCCACCCTCCCAAAGCACGTGAGGTGGAGCTCTGATGAATTTAGGAGAGGGTTTTAATTAGAACTTCCAACGCTAGATTTCGGAAGAGGCATTGAGTGACACAAAGGAGCTTTGGAGAGCTAACTGCAATGGCTCTAAGAAAAATGGGGGTGAGTCCTAAAGAGATGACTGATTAACTCACCTGTCTGGTGAAGAGGATGGCTGTGTCCCAGTACTCAGGGTGCTTGTCGCTCACTTTGTTCAGCTTTTTCTGCCAGGCACAGAAGTTGCGCAGAGTCAGAGCTGCGTTGCCTGTGACCTTGGGCCCGGTGTCACGTTCTCCTAGGAGTAACACCTTGACCACAACGATGTTGATGGGGTTGAGGATGCTGGGGTGGCGATAGAGTCTCGCTGCCGTGGCCAGCAGCGTCAGCAGATAATGCTCCAAGTCCGCGCCGTGAAACTTGACCATTGACTCGTCCGCCACCACCAGTGTCTCCACGTACCGTGGGATAGACACGAAGCGCTTGGCGCGCCCAGACCTACGCCGGTTGTGGCTCTCCCCCACACCCGTCCGCCGTGGTTTGTAAGGGTCCAGGGCCCTCAGGATGGCAGGGTTCCAGCCCGAGGCCACCCCGCAGCGAGAGGTGGGGTCTCCGGAAGGCCCTACCGGAGTACCCCGGCGCTGGAGAAGGTGTGCGCCCTGGTTGTGACGCTGCGCCGCCGGCGCGCTGGCGTTGGGCAAAGGGCTAATGACATACTCCGCGCCTCGGTAGCCGAAGGCTCCGCGGAGACCCCCGCACAAGCTCACGGCAGCAAAGGAGTCTGGCTCCGCGTTCACATACCCGGAATAGAAGCAGCGTCGCAGGTCTAGAGAGTTGCCGGAAAGCCTCTGGAGTGGGACACCTAGATACTCAGTAGCAAAGGCGGGAGCCAGGAACTGGGCATCTGGTGTCAGGTGTAAGTAAAAGTCCTGCTGGAAAGCTGTAATCTGAAAAATGAGACCCTGATCCCCGGAGTCCTCCGTACCCCTCCTGTAGTAGTGGCGGCCATTGATGTCCGGGTCCCGTCGGATTGGAACGACCACCTCCCACTCTGGCTCGGAGCTGCCAGCAGGTCGCCAGGCGAGAGCCAGGATTGAGATGCCCAGCAGAAGCATGGCGCCCGGCCGCGTACAGCCGCGCTCTGGGATGGGACTTAGCCCGGCTCCCACGGCAGGCACTGTCCCCTTGTAGCCCACAAACCAACGCCCGGGACAACGGGCAGTTACCAGAAAAGACAGCCAACCAAGTCCTGGAGACTCCTCCCAGAGCTGCAAGCGTGCACAGGACAGCCCGCGCCTCCTACCTGTTTCTCCCTAAGCAAAACGCGCCCTGGGAGCTTTAGTACGATCGCTGTCAAGTGCACAGGCGAAAATTTGTCGTGGAGAAGTGGCGCGAGGTGGAGGGCTGCTTCGCTAACCCAGCCACTCGGGGTGCAGAAAACCAGGCGCTGATCGAGCCTATTAAAGGCCCCCTCCTCTTTGGACTGCCCAGTCAGAGCCCCTCCCCTAACTCCCCTCCCAGCCTCCCAGAGCTCGCAGCCTGGAGCCTCCAGGGGCCACCGGAGAACTCGGTCCCGCCTCCTGAACAAGAGCCACTTGGCGGGGAGGGAGTGGCGTTATGCTGAGGCAGGAGGCGTGGGCTGACCTAAGTAACCAACGCTGGAGTCTATTCGTGTTTTGCCCTTGGTACCCCAGTACTGAGATGCATAGGTCACTACTGCCTGTATGAGCATCTCTGAGTTCCCTAAATCTTAGCCTTCCATTTAAGGAATCAGGAACCACCCCTTTTTCTAGGCCCACCTTTTTCCTCCAGTTGCAGCAGCCCCAATCCCTGATTCTCAACCATCAAGTTTCCCAAAAGACCTTAAACCAAGGAGACCCCCTTTAAATGTCTTAGTGTTGGGAGAGCAACCTCCAAGAAACAGACCCACTTCTTGAACCCAGAGCCACTCAGGCCCACAGGCTGCCCTCTGGGTCAAGAGCTATGCTGAACGCAGGCCCAGACAGACTTTCAGATTTCAGGAATCCTGCCAGGCAGCTGTTAAATGCAGCCATTATTTAAAATTAAATTACATAAACTTACAATGAAATAAATTGTATTTTAAAACAAAGATGATTAGCTCTCAAAACTCCATCACTTCCTAATTATCTGACTGTTCTCTCTGGTTTTGAGCCACTGAGACCTTCAACCCTTCCTTCACAGCCCAAAGCTCCCAGAGAAGAGAGCAGGCAAAGGTGGGAATAAAAACGGCCTCCCACTTAGTATCTTTATCTCTCCATAAAGGGACATAGCAATGGGCCCTCAAAATAGGTCATGGTGGAGGTATAGCTAATGCTAGCCCTTAATAAACATTTACCAGTATCCTGATGCCTGAAAGAGAGACAAGCAAATGCTGGTTGTCTTCGGGGGAGGGGGCTGTAAAGAGACCGGTGGGCAGTAGAAAAAGCAGGCCATGCATCTCCTTATGATATGTGATCCTTGTCCAAGTATAGGGCAGGGCCCTGGGGTGGAAAAGTATGGGTCAGCTAGGGAAAGCACAATTATGGTGTGAAGTTCCCATCAAACTTAGAGATAAGACTAGCGGCCTGTGTGTGGCCTTAGACTTCAAGATTCTCAAGTCTTTGCAGACTCTGGGATGAGAGAGATGACTCGGGGCTAAAAGCACTTGTCCTTACAGAGGACCCAGGGTCAGTTCCTAGCACCCACATAATGACTCCCAGTGCAAAGGGATCCAATGCATTCTAACCTCTTCAGGCACGGGCTTGCATGCAGGTGAAGCACCCCTATACATAAGATAAAATAAATACATCTTGGCAGAATCTCTTTTTTTTCTCCAACAAGGAAGGAAGAAATCAAATAGAGGAAGGAGGCTGTCCTACCTAGTCTCTCTTGAGAAGCAGAAAGTCTTTCAAGAAACAGAATGTTCTCGGTTACACCAGAAAGAGAACGCTAGGGAGTGTGATGGTTTTAAGGATGAAGATGATGGTGAGAAGTTGGGGAACTGTATTAAAGAAGTCCTGCTCAAGTAAACAGGGTCCATTGTCAAAGGTGGGGGGGGGGGGGACTGGGTCAGGTCCGTCAATTAAGAGTACTTATTGCACATTATCTTCTACCCATAAAGAACCTCAGAAGAGCCCTGTAGGGTGTTGGGATGGGAAGACTGACAGATGCCCATAATTCTACTGAGGCCCATCCTTAACTGAGACAAAGGATCTGAAATTCATTATGTGAATGAGTAAGAGATGGGTGTTTATACTCTGTAAATGAAAGGGAAAGTAGGCGTGTGGGAGGAACGTGTGTAAGAGGGAGTTACAGTTTACAAAGGCCTTGTGTTTGAGTGTTCAAAGAAGGCCTATAATTAAAGAGGAACACAGCAAAGAAAAGCCATTTATTCAGAGCAAGCAGTTCCTTTCTTACACCCGACCATTTTAATGGTGGGTTACAAGACTTCCAAATACATTTGACTTTTGCTGTGATGGGTTTCAACAAGGTCTTGCTAACCATCAAACAACATGGTAAGCCCAAGGAGAGGAAACCTCCTTTCCACCCAAGAACTTCTAATCTTCCTTCCCCAGTCACAGCCCAAAGAGCTCACCCTGAGCATGGAACCTGACTTTCACAAAGGCACTAGCGTAGGTTGCACACTTACTATGGACCAAGTACTACAAGAAAAGTTTTATGAGCATTATCCTATTTAGTACTTCTCTCTTCCTTCTTGGGAAGACAATTCTATTCAGTCACTTTTGCCAGGGGTTTCGAGTAAGGAAATAAAGCAAAGGGATATGATGTAAAGCACAGGCAAGTGGAAGTTGGAACTCAGAAGCTACATTGCTTTTATCACTGCCTCAATTCTCTGAGTATCCCTGTCTGCCAAGTGAGCAGGGGCCAGTGTAGGTAAGGGGCCTTCTGTCAAAGGAGCACATTGGAAAGCTCTAGTTTCTAAAGTATTTCTCCATCAGTTATCTATGACTATTTGACTGAAGCCTACAAAAGGCAGTGTCGCGTAAGGGTAAGGGCACAGGATGAGTGTGATGACACATAGATAAACAGATAGAGATAGGTGAAAACTTAATATGATGAAACCCATATGTGTATAGCTGGAGAGAAGAGAGACAGACAGACACAGAGAGACAGACAGAGGTAGGTAGAAACAGAGACCAGAATCACAAAATGTTCATCAGATACCAGCTACGTAATCTCAGGTACACGACAGTATTTTCCCTAAGCTTTATTTTTCCCCACCATTAAAATGAGGAAGCCAGTAAGGATAATACCTTAGTTCCGATATTTCTGAAAATTAAATAACTAATACTTCTGAAGAGTTCAATAGTGTTTCAAACATGTAAAAATTGTTTCTTAAAATAGTATCTACGAGTACAAGAGATATTGCCTACTGCCATCATCATCATCATCACTACCAGGCCTCTAGTCGGCATCCTGGCCTTCTGAGGTCTTGCATATACCCAACAGGTGAGAGAAGAAAGCTTATGGCAACTTCATCCTCCCCAGCTCTAGCAAGGGACTCATTTGTGGCTTCAGCTGTCCATTTTCCATGCTAGGACCCCACAACTAGCACCCTCCTGCTTTTCTTTCTCCTTTATGATGTAATTATCCTTGGAATATAAATGGCACCACCACCCCCAGAGAAAGATTGGAATCCTAACTGTGTTATCATTTCTAAGCATCTGTTTGGTCTTCAATACCCTTGACGTCTCAGCCAATATGCAACTTCTCTGAGGGCTGTCTCCAAGCCACTCAATGTCACAATGTAATTACGATGGCACCCTTGGCTTAAATCCTGGCATTTACCTTTATTTAAAAAAAAAAAAAAACTAATTTCCCTATTACATTTATTTGTGAGTGTATGTGTGTGTGTCTGCCATAGCAGACATGTGGAGGTCAGGAATCTGTTCTCTCCTGCCACCTTGTGGGGTCTGAGGATGGAACTCAGGTCATCAGGCATGTGTAGAAGCACCTCTGCCTACTGAGCCATCTCTTTGGCTCTGGATCTTTACTTAATCTATTGATTCCCTGTGCCCCTGATAGAGTAAGAGTGGGACCTCATGTGTCTTGTTCACTATTCTATCCCTCAGGACCTCGCATAGGGCTGGGTATAACAGACTCTCCGTATATACTGAATGGTTAAACCTATTCTATACTCAACTTAGTAACCCTAGTCTATAAAATACTTGATACAGCTTCACCTCCAAAATGAAGTAAACCTTCCCCATGAAGTAGAATTCCCAATGAGCCCACTACCTCATCACCTTTATTTCAGGGTTAAGGCATCTCAAGTTCAAATAAGTAACTGGTTTCTATAAAGTCAGCCAGTTGCCTTACTCAGCTCATGAACTCACCTCTCTCCACACTATCTGAATACTTAACACCTGCTCTAATCAACTAGCTTAGCTGCTTTCTGTAACTCTTATCTCGTGGCTCTATGGAAGCCATTCCTCCCACATAGGATATCATCTCAATCTGACCTATGCCTGTCCAAAGATGACAGAAGCTCCTCACTTATTGCATGCACACAGAAAGGTCCCATTTGCTTGTCCCTTTTCTTTTTATTTTGGGCCACATCCTGAGATGCCTTGGAAACTCATCAAAATCAGAGCTCCCTGTGGAATAATGCTCTTACACTGGAAAGATTTTTCACTTGTATTGGTTTAATAAAATGCTGATTGGCCAGTAGAAGCAGGAAGTAGAGGCCGGGCAACCAGGCTAAGAGAATTCTGGGAAGAGGAAAGGCAGAGCAGCAGGAGACCACCAAATGCATAGAAAGCAAGATGAGAATGCTGTTCTGAGAAAAGGTACCAAGTCACACGACTAAACATAAATAGAATCATGGATTAATTTAAAATTAACAGCTAGTTAATAATAAGCCTGAACTACTGACCCAGCAGTCACTATAATATTAAGCATCTGAGTCAATTATTTGGGAATCAGCTGCTGGGTATTTGAAAGTTTCTGGTGGGACCCAGGAGCTTCTGACTACATCTCCCCTTTCCCGCTGTGTCAATCTCCGTGATGGTTTCCAGCACAGCTGTTAACCATGTGGCTGAGCCAGGTTTGTTCCAGGTGGAAGTTCAGCTCAGTAAGGGAAACACTGAAGCCAGAGAGAGCAGCCACAATCATGTTAGATTTTACTTTCCTCAGAAGCGAGGCTGGTGATTTTCTTCTTTTTCTTATTTAAAAAAAAATAAGATTTTTTTTTATTTAGATAAATTTTTAAAAATTACTTTAAAAAAATTCCCCATACCCTCAACTACTTCCCCTGCTTCATCCAAGTCCTCCCTCTGCCTCCCCACTCCCTGCACCTTTTCTTTCCATGAAGGTTCCTCAGCTGTCATTTCAGAGTCACAGAGCTTCCAATAGCTCGAGGAGCTAGTGATTTTCTAACATCAGGACCAAAGATGACTCTGTTGGCCTGGGAATTGTGGGAGTCCTTCCCAAAATCCTAAGATGAACCCTGCGGAGACTAGGGGAAGAAGCTATGTGCTGGTTAGGCAAGATTTGGAAGGAAGGAAAGTGATCAGAAGCATTTTGATTTCTCAGATTAGAGGTTATAAATCTCTAATTATAAATCTCACAAAGCTGGGATTTATGCCACAACGTAAAAATAAATTTATGAACTTAGCAACTCATCCCTGTCCCCTTATGTCTTTATCATTCTTTGTCAAAGATCCATAAAAGCCATGTGCGTCTCATCTGCTCATCATGGAATCTACACTACAGAGAAAAGCAAAGTAAGCAGCATGTCAATAGGCACAGCCTTGAAGTATGCCTTGGAGGACCAAGGGAATGATCATCCATAGCACTGAGATCTCTCACTGGTTTCCACCACAACTTGAGCCCTCCACTACTCTCCTTCCAGATGTGGGGACAGCTGAGGCAGCTGGAGGGCCATAGTCATCTATGGCCCTATGAATTACAGCTCTAGGCCTGAGTCCATTCTTCATTGCTCAAGGACATGTTTAACTCTACTTTCTCACAGAGCCACCCACTCTTGTTCTTTTCTCTGGGTTTAAGAGCTTATGCAGACGTTCCTCTGGCGCATCTAATACTAGTTTCTTTGAATAATAGGTCATAACAAAGGGGCTTGATTTGGCTTAAGCAAGCTTAACAATTAATTCCTGTGTCCTTCTTCTGACCTAAATTCTACTCAGATAGTCTTAAATACCAGCCACCACCCCCATAGTTCAGGCTCCCCAATTCAATCATTTATTTTATAGCTTTACAGGTATCCACCCCAATGTCAATGACTTTGGACTTCGTGGGTGTTTACTACATAGCCACACCTTAGCTTTCTGTTGGATGGATGCCTTCAATGAAGAAATGTTCTCAACTCCTACCAAGATACTTCAAAAACAATTAGATTGCCCTGCCAAACAAGCTTCCATCTCCTCTGCTCATCCACTGTGTTCCTTTCTCCAACCTTCATCCACATAGAACCTTTGAGATTGGACTTGACCTAGAGCCTCAGGATCTATCCTGATAGTGATTAAGGACAACCTCTAGACAATAGATGAAGCTCCAAGATAAAATCCACCATTCCAGAGGACAAGATAATGGGAAAGGGACATACTTGGGAGTGGGAAGTCAGGGTGGATACAATCAATATATATCATATGCATATATGAACTTATTAAAAATTAAAAGACAATCTTTTTAATTTTTTCATCATTCTCCAGAAGTAAATTAGTTTCTTATACCTACTCAGCTTCCTTTCTAATAAAACACTAGGAACATACAAAATTCTATGTAATTTGGAATTGATACATATTATCTCACTTTACCCTTATGATAAATAAGTTTGGGGAAAAGACTGATAAGAGTCATTAATACCTCTACTTTGGGTAAGACAAACTTGGCCTTGGGCTATCAAATGGCTCAGGGGATAAAGAAATTTATAAGCAAGTCTAATGCATCCTGAAATCCACAGGAGAAGGAGGAAATCGCTCCTGGAAGTTGTCTTTTGACCTCCACGGGCATATACCACAGTACACATGGTACACATGTACTATCACTTGCTCTCTCTCTCTGTCTCTCTCTGTCTCTCTCCCCCCTCTCGCTCCTCTCTCTCCTCTCTCTCTTTCTCTCTCACACACACCATTTTAGATACATGTCCCATGCATGCTCATTTACTTATAATAAACAAGAAAAATAAAACTTTTAAATAATAATTTAAGCAAAAAGGAACTAAGACTTACAGAAGTTGAATGACAGACAAAAATCTCCTTGTTGAGAAGGGGGAGAATTAAGACACAACACCTATTTTACATTAGGTTCTACTGCAGGGGCTCCTCAGTGTTTCACGTCCACCATCTTCGGTCTTCATCATAGACAGCTCTAGACCCTCCTTGGATGGTCCTACTCACTCTCCTTAAACACATAAAAATTGGTTTAAATGGAATTCTTAAGAATCCAATGAGTTGCCTGAGTCAACAATTAACACAAAAATCCCAAAATCTTCTTTGGAGCGTCTACAATGAACCATCAGAATAGAACGGCACTGTTCAAGTTGGAATCCAAGAGTGTATTTTCCATGGCATTTGTTTTCACTTCCCTACCTGCACAGTGTCACTGAGGGGAGATTCAACTTACTAGAAATCCCCACCGCACAACTGCAAAGATTCTTAATGATTTGGGAGCCTCAGAGATCTAAACATGCCTCCCCCAGAAAGAACACCCAAACACAAATACAGAGGGGGAGAAGAGAGAGAGAGAGAGAGAGAGAGAGAGAGAGAGAGAGAGAGAGAGAGAGAGAGAGAGATTGATTGCCCATAGCTTTGGGAATGTGCAGCCCCTTAGAAGCTCAGTCTTTGACTTCTAGAAGGATAGCCAGCCCTGTCCTTGCCCAGAAAGTAGAAAAAAATAACCTCTTCTCCCACAGCAGGTAAATTGATAAGATGTTTGAAAAATCAGGTTGCTAGGCCTAAGTGCGGTGACCTAGCTTATCAGTGATGGAGAGAGAAGAGCACAGAGCATGGAACAGGTCAACCCATAACCCAACTGCAGTTGGACAAGCCAGGGTCCAGGCCGTTGTTTGCTGCTGCTTCACTTGGAGGCATCTACCGTGCTCCCGTCTCCCGTGTTTTGAATTCTTTATTATAGCCCTTAGAGACAATATTCTTATGATCACAAGAATATTATGAAACACCATTTGAAACTCATAATTAGGACCTGATACAGTTCTCACTTCAGGAGTTTCAAATTTATTTGTTCCGCCAAGAAAAACTGAGCTGTGTTGTGGATTCTTGCTCACTGCATTTAGGTAAAACTAGAGAGTAAGGCCTATAGCCTGTGCAAACCCAGAGATGGCAAACACTTCCTTGTTCCTCCATTTCTGTCTCCTCGGAGAATGCACAATTTCCCTGACGGGCCCTGCTGCCGCTATGCTGTCTGTGACTCTCCTCACACCTCACACACATCTTCACTCCTTTTTCTCAAAATTATGTTGCCAGCGGTTCATTCACACTGATGTGGAAGTCGTAACAGCTTGAAAATGGTTCCCCTTAATGTAGGTTTATTGACACATTCAAAGAATCAAATTATTTTCAAAGCCAAGTTCTGATAATAGAACTTCAGATAGCAGCCAGTAAAGACAGAGTACTTAGGAGGGAAGGGGTGGGGGGGGGGGGAATGCCTTCAGGAAGAGCTGCTGTCAGATTCATGGGCTGCACACAACTCCAGGGGGCACGGTTCTCATCAATGGAGACCAGCAAAAGCAAACTCATAGAGCAGCAGCTAAGCCCACTTGCTAACCATGTTCCATCCTCCTCCCCACCGCCCACCCCCAGCATTTTCCTGAGCTCAGCAGGGCTGTGATAGGGAGGTTTCCAGTAAGTCACTGCCCTCAGGTTTTTGTCTGGCAGCTCATTTCAAACTCTATGGTAGAATGCTAATCTCTTAGTCATTCTCTTTTTGGTACTAACCTATCTGATGCACATTGCTTTCCTCTGGGCTTCATGCCTCTCCATTTCACTCTGGAAGTGGAAAAGCAAGTGAACCATAGGAACAAGACTTATACACGGCCACGGTGTAAGCATAACTCCAAGTGGAGATAAAATTTGCTACTGAGCACCCACAACCCAATATGGATGAGTCCTGTAGGTATTAGTTCTCGCGTCTTCGAAGACATTGGAAATCAAGGGGCTGAAAACTGGAACCAGGGAGATGGGCTGGCAGTTAAGAGCATTGGCTTCTCTTCCAGAGGGCACAGGTTTGATTTCCAGCAGTTACACAACAGTTCACAACCGTGTGTAACTCCATTTCCAGGTGATCAGGTGCCCTCTTCTGGCTTCCACGTGCACCAGGCACACAAAATGTGCACAGACATAAATGCAGGCGAACCTCCCTGCTGGAGTTTGTTCTGGCTTGAGTTTGCATGGGATTTGTACATAGTTTTATAATTTCCAAGTGTTTCGTATGTGCAGCTGCTTGTACTGTGTGAAGGACACTTTTCTTGTAGTCACCCACAACCTCTGTTTCTTACCGTCTTTCCATCCATTCTTCGGCAATGATCACTGAGCCTTAGGAGGAGGAGATGGGACACAGGTGCCTCATTTAGGGCTGAGAATTCTGCAGATCTCCTATTCTCTGTGCCTTAGCCAGCTGTGGTCTCTGTGTTAATCACCAACTGTTGCAATGCAGCTGTGCCATTTACCTGCTTAAAAGCCCTTGGTGCATCTGTTGCCATCTGGAAGAGAGTTCATGGTACCCAGAGCAAGAAATAGATCCCTTCCCACACTGCACCCCCCATGGCCATCTCCTTCAGCGGTGTTTCTTGGCAGCCCCTTGTACTGCATACCAGTGAGGCTGCTTTCTTTTTCTAATGCTGAGGGTTTAACTCAGTGCCTTGAGTGCAACAGGCAAGTGCTCTACTACCACAGAGCTACATTTCCAGCCCTTAGTTTATAATCGGGATCTTCCTACATAATCCAGCCTAACTTCAAACTTGCAACCCTCCTTCCTCTGACTCTTTAGCACTGGGATCACAGGCTTGATGCACTAAATCCAGAGAATTCCTTTATTTTGTCAGATACAGCAGGCACTTTAATGTCTGTGTGAGAGAGCATGTACGTGCATGTAAGCATTTGCACCTTTCCAAGAGAGTTTTCTTCTTCTAGTGCCTAGTAAACTTTGTTCATTGAAATTAAGAAGAAAAAAATTCAAATGGACTCTCTCACAGCCTCCTCTCAGCCCATTAAAGCACAGCTATCTCTGGGGTCCTATAACCCATAGGTTAAGTTCACCACAAGTCTTTCCTATTCTCTGCGCCAAGCTTTTCACATGGCTTCATTTTTGCACCTGTAATATCGCACTGTTCGGAGGCCGACCATGGGCAGTCTTGATGAAACAGACACTCATTCAGAACACCAGAAATGTCTTTTGCATTTCTTTGTTCCAATGTGTTGGACCAGTTCTGGCACACAGTAGATTTATGGAATGGCTAAAAGTGAAGATGTAGGTGATGAGCAGCTGGGAGAGGAAAGGTAGAGAGGAAGGAAGTTTAGAAGGGAAAAAATGAGCAAAGTCAAGGAGAGGAGAGGAGAATAGGGTCAAAGCCAGAGGTAAAGCAAGAGGGAAAACTCAGAAAGGAGAAATAGACAAGTGAGCTCTGTCTCTATCACCACTCAAAAGTGTCCACATACGCAGCTGTGTGTGTGTTATGTAGATGGATGTATGTGTGGGTTGAGGATTGTGAGCATCTATACACACACACAATGCAATATTCGAAGAAAAACATTCAACATTTGAAGCTTCAATACTATGTTTGTACACAGGGAGCTACATGTGTCTGTACATCCTCCTTCCTCACTGCTTCATTGAAGCTGTAAACACCATTCTGTTCCCATATCTTCAGGCCTAGCTTCTTTCCCAATCACCTTTAAGGCCAACGAAAGGTAGATTCACATTCTCAATGAGTTCATATAAGCTAAAGCACTTCTGTGCAGGTCACTAAATATGACTGAAATCAGAAGACCTCAAATTCTTCCGTATGGAAAATTCTTTTAATGAAACAGAAAGGCCTAGAGAGATGACTCTGCAGTAAAAATGCTTGCAGCTCTCACAGAAGAGCCAGGTTCATTTACCAGCACAGTAGCAAAAGATGCACAGCTACCTATAACTCCAGTTCCAGGGAACCCAACATCCTATGCCTCTACAAGAACCTGCAAGCAGGCACACACACATAAACAAAATTTGAAAATAAGTCTCTTTTTTTAAAAGAAGCCAATTGTAAAAGAAAGAGGTCAGAATGAAAGTGCACAATCACTTGACAGGGAGGATGCTGAAATACATCAGTATAACCTCTGAATGCTGATGAGCTGCTTCAACTGCAGCCCCATCAACAGACAGAAATGGGTTCTTGGTTACACTGTGCCCAGATGGGACATAGAGACAAACTTCACGGAGAGCCCAAGGTTTGGCCCTAATCTCCAGCTGTGTGACTGTTCAGAGGACTGCCGTGTAAGTCCCGTTCCTTGATTGTTAGAAAGGGAATCTCTTAGGTCCTGTTCCCTAGACTGTCTATGCCTCTCTTTGAAATTCTTTAACAACAAGCAGGATGAGACCCAAACAAACTGGGAAGTCTGGAGGGACATTTGGGGGGAAAATAACCCTTGTAATGTAAGGAAGTAAGACTGGTGAAGAATTTCCAATAAGTACAGATGTCTCAAGACATAACAAACAATAAAAACTGATTTTTCTTATCCAGAATTGAAAGAGTGTTCTACTGTTCAATAATACTTGATAATTCCAAGAAGTGCATCTTACAGTATCTTTCCCCACCCACTTCACAAGTTCCCTTTTTGAAGACTCTTACATGTGTCTCTTGTTATTGCTTGAATACTCCCACTGACCTATTAAAATGACAGAATTCTGCCTTGATGCAAGCTGCAATCAGCAACATGTCTGCTGGGGACATGACATGTGGCCCCAGCCTCTCCCGATCTGCAGGGACAGTGCCTGAGAGCTCTCTCATTGTTTCTCTTGGCTCTCTCTCCTCAGCTCTCTTACAATGTGAACATTTTTGGTGGTTGTTACTTTTGATCCCAAGTGCCCCTTACTTACCGGAGTCTCTGCTGGTCCCCAAAGCAGGTCAGACGAGAGCTCTAGGCAACTATAGAATTGAGAGTTGGGTGGAAAGGTGCTGAGATTTATTCCAGATGTTTTACAACTTCATCTCCCAGGCCAGATGGAAGAAGAGATGATGACCATAGTGATGGTGATGGTGCTGGTGCTGGTAGGGATGTTGCTGGTAATTTATATACGTTTACATGTGCCACAGTATTTCACATTCTAACTTACTGTAAATATATTCACATACATATATACATAGTAGTATTTACATTAATTCTCTCCATAATGTTGACTAAGCACCTTGACATATCTCAAAAAATCATTCTGTATCCTCAAGTGTCTGGATCCTTTAATTCATCTCCCCTGGCCTTTCAAAAAGGCTGAATGGGTGCAAAGTGGGGATATACCTGCATGCATGTGTGTGTGTGCGTGTGTGTGTGTGTGTGTGCGTGTGTGTGTATGTGTGTGCATGTGTGTATGTGTGTGCATGTGTGCGTGTGCGTGTGTGCATGTGTGCATGTGTGTGCGTGTGTGTGTGCAAGTGTGCTTAAGAAATGGTTATGTGGGAATGAGACCATTGTTTAAGGAAGTTTCAGACTCTCGTATAGCAGCTACAAAAAGTAAATGTAACATGACTCCCATCTGGTGGTAGCAATAAGTAGTGTCAATTTGGGGGAATTATTGTTTGCATTAATATCTAATCAGGTGTACAGGAGCCAAGGTATTCCCGAGGTTGAGGTGGTCTCAGGCACTGGGGACATCTCGGCTTTTTCTGCCCTCCCAGATTCCCTTTGAATTGAAAGACACTTGTTTTAATAAAGACCATAGATGGAGGTAAAGAAAGGCTATAGGAAGGAGAGCACATAGGTTACATTAACTAAGGAGGCAACTTACCTCTCTCAATGAATGGCGGTGAGGAATCTGGTGAGTTCTCTGATCTGTACTTAGGAAGAGTTGTTACTTCTAGAAACACCAAGTTCCAGCAGCGCCACCTTCTGGCCATATGCAGCCCCAAGATTATTCTTATTGTGGCCATGGTTATTACCCATATTGTTCAAATGTCCATGTAACTCTTACAAGTCAATTTCATAGAAATCACAGATTGTAATGGTTGCATTCTATTTGGAATCCTGAGCACCGTGTGTGTGTGTGTGTGTGTGTGTGTGTGTGTGTGTGTGTGTGTGTGTGTGTGTGTGTGTGTGTGTGTGTGTGTGTTGCCCGAACACTCCTTTTTCAGAATAATTTAGAGGGCAGCGACCATCTCCTAAGCAATTTGTTACACATATTAGCAGATACTGCAAACATAAATAGCAAGGTTGTTGGTCTTTATTTCTCGGTGTATTTAAGTCAATTAAACTCTTGTTAGGAAAAGAATGTCAATATTGCCATAAGATTGTTTTGCTAGTCTGCTTCCCACTTAGACTGCTAATGCAATTGGAAGTATTCCCTTGGACACTGTCTGAGAATATCACAGCAGTCAGCCAAAATTCGGAATTGATCAGAGTAATTAATTCTTTGCCAGGGTAGCCTTGAGAATATGAATGACTGGTTTTGCAACTCCATTCCAGAGGCTTCATTTAGGACTAAGAAAAAACTGAGCAGACAGAGCTTTGCACGGAGCCTCTCTTACATATGAGTGATAACACCAAAGCCTGCCTGCTGTAGAAAACAGGTGTGAAGGAACATAAAATTGGTGTTGGAGATGGAATATAGCATCCTGGGATGTGTGTTCAATGGCAAGACAGAGAGGAACTGAAAAGTCCCTTCTCCAGTGACTGCTAGGTGGAGTTGTGGTCATCATATGATAGCTAAAATGACAGAAATGGGACATGATTTGTGGCCCAGAAAGATTTGGAAGAAATGAACTTTGCTTATGTTTAAGGGTTATAGCTGGACTTTGAGAGAAGCCATTTTGTTTCTTTCTTTGAAACCTTGAAAAATCCAGGATCCAGAAATAGGGACTTCTAAGCATCCTCCCATAGGACACCGGCCAAACATTCCTCTCTATCTCCCTAATACTGTGGTTAATTCTGTGTGAGACCTTCTTCCCCAAAAATGCACTATTTAATTAGCATTTGACTTCGGTGAGGAATCCTGTGTCTACACCTGTTAGCCAAGTAACATGGCACATTATTTACGTACCCCACGCCTGTTTCTTCACCTTCTCAGCTGAGTGCTCAGCACACAACAAGCAGTCAGGGGATGGCAACTGTCACTACTGTGTTGCAAATGTCACTAAGGCAAGGAAAATGAGCACCTAAGACAATGCTTCACCCACAGTCTGCGTGAGTG
Organism: Phyllotis vaccarum; assembly: GCA_033318265.1. Lineage (NCBI taxonomy): Eukaryota > Metazoa > Chordata > Mammalia > Rodentia > Cricetidae > Phyllotis > Phyllotis vaccarum. Next base: position 99,082,027 of record JARWLC010000012.1, on the reverse strand, counting down.
TTGATGACAAAGTAGAAACTGCAAACGAAACTTAGGGGCAAAGCAGTCTGTATCTCCCTACAGAAGGTGCCATGGCATACAGTCCGTACAGTAGAAAGGCCATCATCATTTACACAACTGTGGGTAAATCATTGAAACCTGCATTTTCTCTCCTCTTCAAAATGCAAAAGTGGATTAGTTGGCCACTAATGTCTCTTCCAGTTTTGAAAGACTCTGGAAGCCTAGAGACCAAGAGAATTCAGAACACACTACAAATGTACGTGGTACAAAAGCACTGTATAAAACTTTAGTGATTGACTGAGAAATCATAGGAATTAATTAAACTTAAAGTTCAGGACCATAAAGATGGCTCATCAGTTACAAAAGCCTGCTGCATGGGTGTGAGCACCCACAAAGGCCCAACATCCTCATAACCAGTTTCAAGGGACGTGGAAACAGGAAAATCTCTGGGGCTTGCTGGCTTTCAACCTAGACAAGAAAATGTGGTAAGTCCCGGGGTTGAGGAAGAGACCCCCCCCCCCCACTTCAAAGAACTAGAGCATGGTCAGGTAGGATACCCAGTGCTTTCTTCTGGCCTCCACATGCACACAAACACACATAAATATAAGAATATTTTTAGAAAGTTAAAGAGGCTAGAGAGATAAATCAATCCTTAAGAACACTAGCTGCCTTCCAGAAGACTTCAGTGTGATTTCCACATGTGGTCTGTATACATGTAGGCAAAACATTCATATGTATAAAATAAAATAAATAAATCTAAACAAATTTTATTACAATAGTTTTATAGTATATAGTGTCAGTTAAATATATAATGCTAATTAAATATGTTAATTAAATAATTATTAACACTAATAATAAATGACTGCTAAATATAGTCAAAAAAGACATCTTAACTCTTCATATTTTTTATTCATATTCAGAGATATTTTGAGACAGGATTTCTCTGTGTAGCCTGGCTGTTCTGGAACTCATTCTGTAGGCAAGGCGGGCCTCAAACTCAGAGAGATCCGCCTGCCCCTGCCTCCCAAATGCTGGAATTAAATGCTGCCCCATGCACCACCACTGCCCAGCTCAAATAGCAAATATTTTAAGCTCATCCAGCCATAACCTTTACAGTTGAAATGCAGCCAAAGTGTCCCTGAAGGTCTGTCACCAGTAAACTTTTTTACAAAGTCTAAATTTCATGGTATTTTCAAGTGTCATGAAATATTAATAGTCTATTTTGTAATTTACCACTTAAAATATGTTTTAAAAATTATTTAGCATGTGGGATGTACAAAAACAGTCTTAGGGCTGGAGAGATGGCTCAGTTGTTAAAAGCACTGGCTGCTCTTCCAGAAGTCTTGAGTTCAATTCTCAGAAACCACATGGTGACTCACAATCTTCTGTAATGAGATCTGGTCCTCTCTTCTGGCCTGTGGGCGTGCATGCAGACAGAACACTGTATAAAAAAATAAATAAACAATTTTCTTAATTAAAAAAAAAAAAAAAGTCTTACAGTTTGCAGACCCTTTCAGCATTTCTCTGAGGGGGCAAAAATTATAATGTAGGGACTCCATAATTGGCCCATTTGGATTTTCAGTGGTGGGATGTGGTAGTGTTTGTTTTTGCTGTACAATTTCATCCACCATGCTTGAAGAGGTTCCTCTCCAAGCCATCCACCATCCTGAAAGGCATGGATTAAGTATAGCTAAGGAACGGATGACACCTTGTGGTTGTGTTGCAAATGGCAGGCACTTCCCTGGAAGTTACCATGGAACCTCCTAGAAGGATGAACCAAACCAGCAAAGGGCAGCCTGCCTGGCTCCTGGGATAGCTTGCCAGTCAACAATTGTTGTGTGATTATATGTGGTTATTGATGAAATGAAGCAAGATAAAGTCCAAAGCTTAGCAGCTGACAGTCTCCAAAGAAGGCATCCAAAGGCGGTGGTTCTCTGCCTATTTTAAAACAGTAGCAGCTGCAGTTTCCAAAGCCTTCCCAACTGAAACACCAGCAACATTTAGTTTCCCTAGCTTGGTTATAGCCATTAATGTCTAAAGAGAAAGGAGGAGCTGGACACTCCTCACAGCTCAGTCACAAAGGAGAAAGAAGGCACAGGTGAAGGACCTAGCTGCTATTGAAAAGCGGGCATGCGGTTCCAGAACATAACTGGTCTTCAGCGTTCAGGAGGCTAAAGCAAGGGACTAAGAAGTTTGGACTGTGTAGTTGAGACCTGGAAAATGGCGAACAAGGGACTAACAGCAAAGGCCAGTAATCGAAATATCACCCCAGCCCTGAGGCAAATGGGATTACTCATTTGTCCATACAGGTCACACTGTCCCAGGAGAATTAAACTGTTGTGGGATAAACACTTTGTTCATTTTTGGTAATGGACTGAAACAGTGATGCTTTCCATTCCCCTGCCTCTGGGCGTGTTTCACCCAAACTTCCAATTCTCTGTGCAGAAAACAAAGGAAATTCTGTACCTTGAGGGTTCTCAACCGCCCCTTTGTAAAAGCTACATAGTTGGGGGTAGGTAAACTGGCAAATGGTGTGTCCTCCATGCGGGCTGCTCAGAATGGGCACAAGGTGGGCGGCTAAGTCTTGGACTGGTACTGAGATCCAATCTAGATCTGCACCCTTAAGACTGCAGTGGATACAAACGTTGAGTTTTGTGGTCTTAAGGCTCTGTAATCACGCTTGCTGGGGTCCCACTCTTCTACGGGAAGATGTGGTGTATGGTAGAGCGAATTAGCTTCCCACACATTTATATGTATTTGGAGCTGTAGGCAGTGCAGTAAAGGGGGACCTGACCACCTTTCCTAGTGTCACGCAGGCAACTGGCAGAACTGTATAGCCAAAGACAGATTGGAGAAGTGTTTCCTCCCATAAGTAATGGGAACTTAATGGTATTGGATCCACTTTGCCTTGCTGATGGTTACTTCCCACTGCCCCACCATCTTCAGAAGCAAGCAATTAAGAGTCCTTGCTAGCCTTGACCGGGACCTTTTTAAGTGCAGCAGTGGTCTTAGTGATCAGGGGGTTTCAGTGTGACTTTCTACCTCTCATTTGTGTTTTGCCATTAAAGGCTCTGGAACCGTCTCGAAAAACCTCTTTCAACACCTGCTGCCAGATCTGTGCCGGGATCTGAATACTGCTGAGACCAATGCAGAGGCCTCTTCCAGAGAGTGTGTCTGTACCCAACACCTGACTGTAGACCTGGAAGAATCTCCTGCCTCTAGGACTTGTCTTCAGGGACTGTCCAGCATTAGAGGAATTGGCTTGGGTCTTCACATAGAAAGAAAATTAAAAGGCTGAAGTTGGCACTTAACTGCTTAGCTATGGGGAGGGACTCACTGCCTCCTGATTGGTTTTACATTTCAACCTTTTTCCCCCTCCTCTGCCTATTTTCTGTTTCTGTCTCTGACCCCGGGGAGGGGGAACGGGAATAGTGAGAGAGCAAAAATAAACCTCCAGGTCAAAGCCGGGAAGGAAGTATAAATACGAAGGGCTAGGCAGCCCACTCGGTGCTTCCCGAGGAAGGAGTCGACTGCGCGGGACAGCGCGGAGGAGAGTTCTCGAAGCCCAAACGCCAGCTGCTTGAGCTCTGCTAGGTTGGCTGGCGGGCGCAGGAGGAGCGGGCTGCGCGAACCAGAGGGGCCGCCAGGGGACCGCCGCGCCTGCTGGGGCTGGCCGAGTCCTCCTCATCTGATTGATCATTTTTCCTGGAGAGAGCGGCCCGGCCGCCTTGGGCCACCAGCACCTGCCTGCGCGCTGCGTCCTTCTTCCCTCTCCCGCGCTCCGCAGCCCTCTGGCCCCATGCTCCGCGACCCCACCGCCGCCCGGTGGCCGCTCCTCCTGCTGCTGCTGCTGCTGCAGCTGCCGCCGCCACCACCCGTCTGCGGCGCCCCGGCAAAGCCGGGAACCGGGTCGCAGGCCTCGGAGCTGCTGGTGCCCACGCGGTTGCCCGGCAGCACGAGCGAGCTCGCTTTCCACCTGTCCGCCTTCGGCCAGGGCTTCGTGCTGCGCCTGGCTCCCGACGCCAGCTTCCTGGCACCCGAGTTCAAGATCGAGCGTCTCGGGGGTTCGGGGGCTGCGGCCGGAGGAGAGCCGAGGCTGCGCGGTTGCTTTTTCTCTGGCACGGTGAATGGGGAGCGAGACTCACTGGTGGCGGTGAGCCTGTGCCGCGGGCTGAGCGGCTCATTCTTGCTGGCAGGCGAGGAGTTCACCATTCAGCCGCAAGGCGCTGGGGACTCCCTGGACCAGCCTCACCGCCTGCAGCGCTGGGGACCCGGGCAGCGCCGGGAGGACCCCGGGTTCTCCGCCGCTGAAGTCTTCCCCCTCCCTGAAGGACTCGAGTGGGAGGTGGAGATGGGTGAGGGGCAGGGACCAGAGAGAAATGACGACGAAGAGGACAGCGAGCAAGGCAAAGAGGGCTTGCTCAAAGAGACAGAAGACTCCAGCGAACTGCCACCACCCTTAAGATCCAAAACTAGGAGCAAACGGTTTGTGTCCGAGGCTCGCTTCGTGGAAACACTGCTGGTGGCTGATGCGTCCATGGTTGCATTCTATGGGACCGACCTGCAGGTAGGACTCGAGAGTCTTTCCCGGACACTAACAAACCATAACATACGCCTCTTCCTAAATGACTTTCAATTCTTCCCTTCCCACAGGGAAGGGGGGAAAAAAATCTTCGTGCTCCCAAGCCCAACCCCAAAGGGGACTTTCTTCTTTCTGAGAAAGAGCGCTAACTCCATTAACTTCTGCTATCCCGGCTTCCTACTTCCCAACTCCTAAGTCCCTTCCAATTTACAGTAGATGTGCTGGCTCTGACTCCTCCGAGCTGGCATCCTGAGTCTCCCGTAGTCCCCAGGCACCTGCCTCTCCCAAAGGAAATGAAAACTGCACCCCGAACCTTTTTTTTTTTTTTTAAGAATCCTGCTCCTCCTGGCCGGCTTCCCGCAACTCTCTACTGTCTGTGACTCTCAGAGGCTCCCTAAGACGGGAAACTGGGTTGGGACAGGGTGGCTGGGACTCTCTTTTGGTACAGAACTGAGGTTCCTGTAAGTAGAGGAACCTGGAAGAAAAGCTGTCCAACTTCTGTAAGCCCAGCTGGTTCTGATCAAGGGGCATGGACTACCTCGCCAACCTGGCGCTCAGCCGCGGCAGAACTTGGCAGTGCCAGCATCCAGCACAAAAAGGGAGGGGAACAGAACTTCTGCCTTGGGGGCTCAGCCCAGAAAACTGAAGTTTCAGTGACAGAGGAGGGGGCTGGGTTATAGATGTACTTTTTCGGTTACTGTACCTAAAGGAACCAGAACTGAGCATGGTCCAGCCAGCCACCCTCAGTCCAGAATCAGCTTTCAAATGACCTGGGCAGAAAAACCAAGCCCAGGACATTATTACTACTAGTAGCTAAGCATTCCTAACGACTTGCATTTGGTGCTGACTCAGCAAGAAGGGCCCCCAATACCTTCCTCCCAAGACAGGACAAAGATCTTACCAGAAGGAGAAGGGATAGGGGACATCTTATCTTCTTCTGGAACATATAAAATCAGAAATGTTAGCTCAGATAGAGGAAACTGAGCTGCGCAGAGATCACAGTTCTCCCAGTCAGGGATCCCAGCACCACAGCAGCCCAGTTAGTACTTTGGCAGTGGTGGTGTCCTTGATTAAAGTCCCAACCTAGACTCAGCCTGTGCCTGACTGTTCCAAGTGCCTAGGACATGGGTGACACCTTTGCAGAATAGCCAGACAAGGGGAAAGCCTTCCTTCTCACCTGGTCATTCCCACTTTTCTGTGATGAAGATGTACTTGATAAGAAAGTTCCAATGAAAACCAAGTGGAGAGAACAGGAAGGACTGTGGGTGAGAAGGTCCACATGATTGTTATTCTGAGAAGGCCAGTTAAACCTGGGGCAGGCTTTCTACGTGCTCTTGTGGTATTTGCTCTGCTCAGAACACTGCAAAATAGCTCTGAGACATCCGACCCTTTAGGTTTAGTCTATATGAATATCATATTTAATGCTCTGCCTACCCTAAGAGGAGGCACCAGTCACTTCTGACTCCTTTCCCCCAGTAAGAATTGGAGATGTAGAAAAGGGGAGGGGGAGGAAATGGCTTCTCAGTTCACTAAGACCACTACACCTGGCTCCAGGTTCCTCCAGGAACAAACTCAAAGCTAAAACTTACATCTCTTCCCAAATTAGACCAGTCTCTGACATCGGCTTGACAGCCAAAATATAGAAAGACCAAGAAGAACATGGGGAACTGCAGGAAAGTCAGTTTTTCAGAACTCAGAGCCAAAATGTCCTCCCTAGTACCTCTTAGCTTCTCACTTAAATACCAGCAGTCTCAAGATGTCCCACCTAAGTGCTAAGCCCTATTCTGAGAAAAACCACGTTTGTCTTCAAAGGCTCAACAAAGAATCAACTTGTATGAGCGACACACCTGTACCTCAAGCAGAAGTCAGCATATCTTGGGACATGCAGATGTCCCACTTCAGTAGCTCAGGGATTCTGGAGCCTGGAAAGTTTGAATGTCTATCTGAGTTGGGACTAAGGGGGCTTTCTGAAAAGAGGGACCACCTCAGGAGAGTCCAGTAACTTTTCTACATCTCAGGTGCAACTAAGTGTCCCCTGGGAACAGAACAAAGTCCCAGCAGTAAGCAAACTTCCTGAGTCCTCTTCATGGCAGGGAGGGTCTTCTCCAAAGCAGACTGGAAAGTTCCCAAATGGCAGGGTCCTGGAAGATGATTCCAGGAAGGGGTTGCTGCAGCAGAGTGGGTGCTTCCTACAAATCCTAGTACTATGGTTACCCTAGTTTGCCCAGAAGAATCTTTGTCCAGTAGTATAAATAAAAAATAGTGTCATCTCATGATGTCATTAATGTGATAGTTCAAGTGATTTACAGGTATAGATAGGCTCCATCAGCTCTGTAGCTAGATCAGTCTTCCTGGGTGAAAGACTGTTCTGTTACACTATGTTCAGTCCGCCTTCCCAACGACAAGTCCTTTCCATCTCTTGAATCTGCTGTAGTCAGAATGACCAAAGATACTATTTCCCAAAGAAACTGACCAAACATCCAAATGAGTGAGGATGGGGGTGTAGATGATGACAGGGTAGCCTGGCTTGCTTATTTGCTTGCAAACTTTAGATTTGGTTTTGCTTGTGGCAGCCAAGATTGATAGTAGTGTGGTGGCCAGGCACATGGACTTAGAAATAAAAGTAATAAGCAAGTATCTATCTTTCTGTACCTTGGTTTCTTCACCAGGGAAATGAGATGAGTCATACCCAAGCTCTGGGATTGTCTTGAGAATGTAGCAAAGCATAGAACGCATCTGAGCCAGGCTCTGGTAGACAGTTGGTGCTCAGCAAGGCACAACTATTCCTAGTATCACCTTTGGTGACACAAAATGTCAAAGTGGTCTAATGGTATGGCTACACATGCCTGGAATGCTAGCCATTACTTTTCAGCTTTGCTGACCCACGTGGTAGAAATACCATCTTTGCAGATTGCCCCTGCTCTGAGTGCTCAAGGTTGGTTTCTGGCGGTTCTCAATAAAGGCAGCTTTTGCAGCAACACCTTTTGCTGTTTGGGGAACAAGGTGAGTTGAAGCACAGCTCTGTGGGCCTCATTCGTTCCTCTCCCTTCGCTTCTCCCTTCCCTCTTCACAGCACAATTCTAGGACATAGAGTCACACTTGGACAAAAGAGTATAAAGATGCCCCCTGTGGGCATCCATTGCTTCTCTTCTGACATCCCCCATGCCACACAGGATTTAGTTTTGTATCTACTGTGTGAGAGAAAGTTAGCAAACCACTGCAGGTGGTTGCAGCCAGAATGAGAAACCACTAGCAGTGCACTTTGCCAAGGCTCAGCCTCTACAAGAATCCCAGAGGTAGGCTTTGATAGCCATAGAAACATCCAAGAACCCGGGAAGGAATGTTCTTACTTTGTAGCTCAAAGAATTCTGGGGGTACTGACAGAAAAGACTTCCAAAGAAGTGTGCCACCTTGCCTAAAAAAAATTAAGTTGTGTGACTCACCTTAACTGTGGTCACTATGGACTTTCATCACTCTGGGATTGTTCTGGAGGTGGCCTACCAAAACACAGGGGCTTCAGTCAATGGGGGAAGAATCTCATTCCCACTCTTTAGCCCACAGTTCATACTTGTGTGGTAAGCAGGGAGGTATAAATAGACACCAGGTGGCAGAGCAAGCAAGCCATTTGACCTTTTCTTTGACTGGCACCTGGACCTGCTCCCTGTATCTGTAAGTCAGGTCTGTCCTTCAGGACCCAGAGAACAGATGAGGAATCAGAAGCTTACAGACTCCAGGTGACATGCCTAGCACAAGTTATGCAATCCTTGTCCCTGGAGAACATTACTATAACATGAATTATGCAAAGCTCCTGCAGCTGGATCTAGAAGATCCAGCTGGACATGGGAGATAATGGAGGTGATGTGCTTCTGGGTGAGACAATCACCGGGGTCCTGAAAGCATCGGACCATGGAATCTTTGTGCCCTCCACTATGCAGATTATCTTCTGAGATAGTGTCAGGAAGAATTTAGGATGTCTTCATAGCCAGCTGTTGCCTGGAGGCAGTAATTCCCTGGCCACCTCAATCTGAGCAATGTTCAGAAGATCTCATGAATTCCCTGTGGAGTTCTCCTTCTATGTCTCTTCCCTGAAGGATGAGTGTGTCATCAGTGTGTCACTCAAAGGGTGGCTTGATCTGGTCATCTTGCATGTGCAGACCATTCTTAGACCCCCAAATCTTTCAATTTCTCATATGAGACCTTCTTGGTTGAATATCTAGAAGCCAGCATACTGGCTTCACCCTGTTTTGAAAACATCTTACTCTCCCTAATTTTCAGATTTGGGACTCAGCAGGAAGGAAATCCTGGAAGGATCGTTGCAGATTGCTCCAGGAGAGACTCCCAGGGGTTGGTCCAGTCAGATCCTAGCCTCCCTAGGCCGACCAGGAGACTGTCTGTCCTCTCTCAAAAAGCAATGAAGTTCCGGCCAGGAACTTGTCTCACAAGCTACCATTCCTCAGAACTCACCCCCAGTTGCATAATGATGTGATTGCATTTTTCCCCTCAGCAATCCAACTCAGGGAACAAATGCCAAGTTGCAGCTTTGCTGATAAGATGTTTACATCAGCCTAAACAAGCTGGAGTGCATGGCATGCTGAGTAACCTGGGCTCAGAAACCAGCCAATCTGTTTGTAGGGCTAATGAAACATCTGGTCTATTCCCTGCAGGATGAACAGACAGGTCCCATTCACAAATAATGGAATGCATCTGGAACTCCCACACATGGCCTTCCCCTATGCAATGCCCCCTCCATAACCTTTCCTCACATACTCCCACCTTGTAGACCACAGGAGGGTGGGGTGGGGGGGAAGAGCATAGAGAGAGAGAGGAACTGAGGGAAGTGAAACTCTAAGGAGCAAAAGAGGCAAAGCATGCAGGCAACTGCTCAGCTAGCCACACCATGGGCTCAAGGCATGCCAGCTTGTCACCCTTTGTCTCTGCCTCTGAAAAATAATCCACAAGGTCCTGGAGGCAGGACAATAAGCTTCCATCTGGCCTCCCCTCGAAGCCTTGGAATCCAGCAAGAGAGCAGTTGGCAGCTCAGGGATAGGCCAGAGGCCAGCTAATGACGTAGGAGCACAAACCCTTCAGTTGGCTTGGGTGGAAATGAAAGCAGGTGGGATCCTCAGCATCTGGGTCTTATTCTCTCAAGCCCCAAGTAGAAGTGAATAAATACTGGAGGGGGAGGTGATGGGGACTGTCTGGGCAAAAACCAGAAATCTGAACTCTAGGGACCCCTAGGGAGGAGTCTGGACCTCAGACACACACCTGGGCTGAGATCTTGGCTTTAAGAGTAATGTAATCTGCAAGAACATTTTGAACTTGAATGCCTCTCTCATTCATAAGCAGAATGGAAATAGCTGATCTGTAGTTTCTGTGAGAAGTTAATGAGGTGACCTGTCAACTGTGGCCGATGACTACTGCAGAGCAGCTAAGGGTAATTATTAGAGAAAAGTTTTCAGAGTTAACAGTTCCCATGCTAAAAAGTAGACGTTATACCAATGAACATCAGGAAAATGCTCAGACAGATTCTAAGAGGGAAATTCCACTGACTGTGAGACTTCAGACTATTGCTTCTGGAGTAGAGCCAGGGAAGATGGGGATGCTTGGCCAAGAACCAATGGATGTCCAAGGCAGTCAGAATAAGCCATCCAACCCAAGAGAACTTTTTATTTACAGTTCCAATGCAACATCCATGCTCCATGTACAGCTGCTGATGTATTCAAATGTTGCTGGTACAATGGGATAACTGACTGTATTGAATTTTAACTAATTTCTAGGAGTAGGTCAACCTGTAAGCTGGTCTGAATGTTAAATGCTTAAGTTTTGTGATCAAATAGGTCTGTGTTCAGATGATGCTTCATTAGACTTGTGGTCTTAGACTAGTCACTTCTTCTCTGGGAAAATAACATTGAGTCCCCAAATGATTTCCTAATTCTTGTGAGATGCTGCATACCTAGGGCTCATCCCAGAGTCTAACATGTGTGAGATAAGTGTCTCCTAATACAAGATGGCAGTGTCGGGCAGCCAAGGACATGAAAGTGATTAGTGTTCCCCCATTGTTCCTTTTCCTGGTAGAACCACATCCTCACAGTGATGGCAATGGCAGCCCGAATCTACAAGCATCCGAGCATCAGGAACTCCATCAACCTTGTGGTGGTGAAAGTTCTGACAGTGGAGGAGGAAGGATGGGGTCCAGAGGTCTCAGACAACGGGGGGCTCACACTTCGCAACTTCTGCAGTTGGCAGCGGCGCTTCAACAAGCCCAGTGACCGCCACCCAGAGCATTATGACACTGCCATTTTGTTCACCAGACAGGTGTGTGGGATGGCTCGGATACCCCGGGAAGATGGGAGATGGAATGGGCAGAGATCAAAGGGAGAGCTTAGTGGCTTGTCCAAACATGCCAAGTGTCTCCCCGCTGGCCCCAGCTGGACTTTGGAGGCCCCTTGCTGAATGACGATAAGGAGGTCATGAGGACAAGTGTGAGGCCATTGCAAGGGAAGAAGAATCTCATAAGGGCCCTTTTCCAAAAGTTTGTGACCAGCTGTCTGCTGAGGTCATACCAAGAGGAGACAGATTCAAGCTGCCCTGGGAGAGGTCTGGAAATGGAAATGGGAAAGGGGTTCTGTCTTCTCTGGTTAGGCATAGGGATGATAAGCTGGGGATTCCTGGCGTTTTCACAAAGGATGGCTGTGGTGACTTAATTCAACAGCTTTCCTGAAGGCCAGTGAGCACAGTCATGTATGCTAGGCCCTGCCCTACTTTATTAGCCCCCACGAGAGTCACAGGTGGAAGTGAAGTGGTCTTCTACCCATTTTGCAGCGGAGGTAACTGAGATACCAAGAGGCCATATATCAGTAGTGTCCACAGTTAAGCCCAGACAGGAGCAGACCAGGAGCAAATGTCCAGCACTACCTCTCAAAACAAGCCTTTGAAGTCCTCAGCCAAACCAATTGTCACTCAGTGTGTGTCCCCCTCCTCCTGCTGCTGCTGTGTGTGTGTGTGTGTGTGTTTGTGCATGCACATAAAGTGTTGGTGTTGATTGTCAATAGTGCTGTTGTTTTAACAATAATGTGTTTCTTAGGTCCCTCTCCAGGTTAGAAAAACAAGGGTAGGTGAACTAGCTGTCACAACTAAGACAGAAAAATCAAGAATAAAGGACAACTAGGTGGAATGTCTAGAAGCTGAACTCTATTGATTATCCAAGTCTTTAAAAAAAAAAAAAAAGCTTTAGAAGGTTCAGCAATGTTTACAGCATTAGGTGGTGTCTCTCAGAGGCTGAGTGGAACACTGGGCACTTAACTCTGGTCTCCATGCCTATTTCTACACCATAACATGCTCTCTTTACCAAACAGAACTTCTGTGGGAAGGGGGAGCAGTGTGACACCCTGGGGATGGCAGATGTTGGCACCATCTGTGATCCCAACAAGAGCTGCTCGGTGATCAAGGATGAGGGACTGCAGGCAGCCTACACTCTGGCTCATGAACTAGGTAAGACTCCTCACACCACAACTTGCTTCACACATCAGAGGAAGCTGCCCCTTCCACGTCCACAGCTACCCGGATTCTGAGGAGAAGGCAGTCTCACATGTATCCGTTGATGGAGTGGTTCTATATTGATAGATGTTATATTTGATATCAATGACTCCACTCCTACCCTGAGCATAAGACCAAAGCGCTAAATTGGTGCCCTGGGCCATCAGCAGCTTTACCCAGAGAATGCCAAAATGTGGAAAAAGCATTAGGTTACCATGACTGTTAAGTAAACTAAGTAGTTAGGCTTCATGGGGGGATGGGTTATGTTAGACAGTCAACAGTAGAAGTGAACGTGAGATCCAGAGATACCTGTAAAATAAATAAATAAATAAATAAATAAATAAATAAATAAATAAATAAATAAATAAATAAATAAATAAATAAAATGAAGGAAGGAAGGAAGGAAGGAAGGAAGGAAGGAAGGAAGGAAGAAAGAAAGAAAGAAAGAAAGAAAGAAAGAAAGAAAGAAAGAAAGAAAGAAAGAAAGAAAGAAAGAAAGAAAGAAAGAAAGAAAGAAAGAAAGAGATTTCAATGGTTCTCTATTATCTGAAAAGGCTTTCTGGAAGTAGGATATAAAAGCAAGCCCAGAAACGGAAGTGTTCAGGTAGTCAAGGCGGCTACCAGTGGGGAGAGAGTGGACAGTTGAGATCATCAGCACTGCTGGCCACATAAGGAACAATGAGGGCAGGACAGGTTACCTGGAGGTGTGGGCAGCTGGATTGGACCACAGTTCTCTGCTCCTCCCCCACCAACCAGGGCACGTTCTCAGCATGCCCCATGATGATTCCAAGCCCTGTGTGAGGCTGTTTGGGCCCATGGGCAAGTACCACATGATGGCGCCGTTCTTCATCCACGTGAACAAGACACTACCCTGGTCTCCCTGCAGTGCTGTGTACCTCACAGAGCTCCTGGATGATGGTCACGGTACGCTCCACTCGGCTCCCCTCGGCTTCTCCCCACCCGTCTGCTATAGAGCCTCTTCTGTGTCTGCTGGCACCTGCTCTGCCCCGGGGACTCCCTGCAGCTGTGCTTTCTCACAAAGCCCATAGGGTGGGGAGAGACTTCAGAGGCCTGTCATTCTAGAAAGGCATGCTAAGCATCCTCTCAGAATGCTCTTCCTTGCCCTCATCTTCCCATGGCCAAGCTCTGGGCTAATTTGGATTTATTTGTTCCAAAGAAGAAGGAATTAGACTGAGAGGCCTGTCTGGAAGTGGTGAGTTTAAGCAGAACGTAAAGGAATGGAAGACTATTTGCAGTTTGAAAGAGCAGAGAAGAGAATGTTCCAGGCTGAAGTGGTAGACTGTACGGCAGCTGAGAAACGGCAAAAAAAAAAAAAAAAAAAAAAAGATGTGGTCAGGTCACAAGCAAGAGTCTAGGGCAGGGGTGCCTAGTTAAACAATTTGGTTTGTCCAACAAAGCAGGGAAGCAAGTACTGTAGATTCTTCTGAAGGAGGCAGGGATATAGATGATGCAAAAATAGATTGTACAAATGTTAATACGCAGAACTTATTTGTATGTTGGGTTGCTTAAGTGGGGTGTGGTTTAATAGTGCAAGTGGCTGGCAGTCACTAGATGCATGAGCATCACGGAATGCGCCTGGCATGTTTGGGGCAGTGAAAAAAATTCACGCTGCAGAAACCTTTAATATAGTTGCTCAGATTAAATGAGCTCTATGTACATGATTGGATGTTGGTACTGGATGAAGAGTCTGGGATGCCTAAACACTAAAGTACATTATTCGGAACTGGACCATAGTGCAGGAGATCATGGGGGAGATGAGAGCAAGACCCACCCTTGTTCTGATTCATCTCTTTCTTCTATTCTCAGGAGACTGTCTCCTGGATGCTCCCACCTCGGTCCTGCCCCTTCCCACAGGCCTTCCAGGCCACAGCACCCTCTATGAGCTGGACCAGCAGTGCAAACAGATCTTTGGGCCTGATTTCTGCCACTGCCCCAACACCTCTGTGGAGGACATCTGTGTCCAGCTCTGGTGCCGCCACCAGGATAGTGATGAGCCCGTTTGCCACACGAAGAACGGCAGCCTGTTCTGGGCTGATGGTACACCCTGTGGCCCTGAGCACCTATGCTTTCACGGCAGCTGTGTGCTTAAGGAGGAAGTGGAGCATCCCAAGGTGAGGAAGGAGGCGAGAAGAAAAGGGGTGGAGAGGAGAGAGCTGGAGGGAAAGACAGAGGCACCATATTTGAGAGTCAGGTCTAAAATACTTCAGGCCAAGCTGCAAGTGTTTCTTATCAGAAAAAAAAAAAAAAAATCACTTGTCTTTCAACAAAACAAACTGTAATTACCCCATAAGTGATGAGCCTTGAGGATTGCCCACAGTCAAAAGGATGTTGTCATCATGCCCCCATCTCCTCCTTGGTGCTGTTTTGTAGCTAATTTGAGAGCCTATAAAGATTGGTGAAGGTATGAAGACCAGAAGATGGGCACTAAGAAAAGGAGAGCCTGGAGGAATCCACTATAAATAGAGAGTGGCATGGGATAGGAACATTTCATCAAGGTCTGGGTATTCATGGCCTACCATGTTTGAGCTGAGTTCCTTAGTAGAAATCAGAGAGTAAGTGTAATAGTAAGGAATGTCATACTCCTAGAAAAGGAGAGAAGGGATCCGAGTGGCCTGTGTCCAAAAAGAGAAAACTTGGCCTCGTACAGAGGAAACTTGCATGAAAAACCAAGGCAATGCCAGTGAGGCTTTTAAGTGGTTCACTTCTCTGCCCTGCTCTTAATACATCCAAACAGCAAGGCTGATCACATTTCTTCTACTGCAAGTCATGGAGCCTTCATGATGAAATACCATCCGATGAGTTTCACAGCCTGGGCTCTGCCCAGTGCTGAATCGCCACGGTGGCCCAAGCATGTTCCAAGGGCTGTCCTCTTGACAGTGGCATGCTCTTGTGATGAGCTTGGGAGCCTTTCTGGGCTGTGGAAGCCACACACTCTCATATGAAGCTGCGGCTGGCAAGCGTTCTTGGATTCTAGTTCAGCCACCTCCTGTTCTCCCCATTCATTCTCATGGTGCTGAGAAGGATAGTCCAGCCACCCATCTCAGAGGCAGGATGACATAAAACAGTCACAGGATCGTCTATCCTTAAAGTGGAAAGGCAGCATTGGAAGCTAACTTTTCTATACAGGGTCATACCTGTCAGAAGCACAATGACTATAGGACTTTATATTCAGAGCCCAAGAATGGGAGGATACTGTAAAAGCCATGGCAGTGCTTTCTTTCTGGGAAGCAGTGCATTTTGAAAGCTTGGCTTGCTTTCTCTTTCTTCCTTTCTTTGTTTATTTTTTAAAGTCTTCTGCTTTGTTTTTATACGAGCAAAGTATCGCTTTAGTAATGGAAGAAATTATTTGAGAACTCTCTATGGAGCTATGAAAGAAAAGACTTTGCTCTCATACGTTAGACTTGGAAGTAATTCTGTTTGTTACCCAGCACTGTTCTAGCGCTAGAACCAGTAGCTGATAGAATTGTGACAAGACCTTTCAGTGGCCATTTCTTTAGAGCAAGGTTTCTTAGCCTCGCCATGAGTGACATTTGGAGCTGGGAAAGGCTTTGGAGGGATTGTGCACTGTTGGTTATTCTGAAGAACTATTCCCTAGGTCAGACAACCACAATGACACCATACCCCCCCCCCATGAAAAAGAGCATGGGCCTCAATGGAAACCTACTGTACCGGACTCAAACTTATCTATAAAAGACCCTCCCTCATACTCATTCAGCAGCTATTGTGTTGAGCACTTGGCTAGGTAGGGTAAGGTGTTGCTTTATATACATTGGGCAAGCACAGCAAACAAACCCAGCGCAGCCTCTGTGCTCACTAAGCTACATCCAAACAAGCCACACTATCATTAAACAAGCAGCTGAAATCATTTACAGAACTCCATACACTCAGCTGAGAATCACTAGTTGAGGAAGTCAGGTCTACATCCAACAAATGGCATAAACAGCTGAAGTTGGCTCCCCTATGGTCCTGATTCAGTGGCATTGTGTGTTGCAGGCTGTGGTAGATGGGGACTGGGGTCCATGGGGACCCTGGGGAGAATGTTCTCGAACCTGTGGAGGAGGAATACAGTTTTCCAACCGTGAGTGTGATAATCCGGTACCTCAAAATGGAGGAAGATTTTGCCTGGGTGAGAGAGTCAAGTACCAATCATGCAACACAGAGGAGTGTCCACCAAATGGTAATTATCTGCCAGAATATCCCATGGGGTATGAGTTCAACATGTCCCAAGAGGAGAGGAAGAGAAGTCTTCCCGGGTGTAGAGTTGAGTCCTGATGCAAATTCACATGGATTCACCAAGACCCCAAGCTTGGGAACAGTCCTTAAGCATCAGGGCAGCTTTTACTTAAGGGAAGGTTAGCAATGTTGAAAAAGAGAGATTACCTGGTCTCTAAGCTGTACAAAGACAAAGCGTGTTCACTCCTGACCAAATCTTCCTGGAAGGAATCTTTGAAGAGGGTTTGTGTAGAGGGGGATAATTGTCTTGGAGGAATGTGAACCCTTCTCTGTGTGCAGATAGAAGTCTTTTCCAAAGCTAGTGTCAGAGCCAAACCTCCAAGGTCTCTTCAGCCAACATTCAGCTCAGGCAGGGGAGAGACGATCTCTAAGTGTGATTCCTGGGTGCATTCCTTCTGAGAAGAGCTGCCATCTTTCCTCGGGACCATGGCAACTGCCTGACAGAGCCTTCCCAGGAAAGAGCACCACCTCTGCCCCTGCTTGCTCATTCCTATCCTCCAGATCATGTTAGAAAGCACACACACAAACTCAGAGGTGGAAAGGGGCAGTAGCCAACCTAAGGAGGGAGGAATCAGATATTGTTCCACCACTATCCCTTCCAGCACCAGTTTGGGCAGCTCCAGGAAGTGTTGGCAGTGTTAAAAAGCAAGAGAAGTTCTCCCAACTGCCAAGATGCCCTGGCATGGGGTTGAGTGTCTAACAGAGAAATCTGTAGGCTCTGTAGTTTTGCTTATCAGGGAGGATCAGCAACAATATGAGGATTTAGAAATTCATCTCTGGTATTAAGAGCTTTCAAGGTAGGCATCGATGATAGGTGACAGGTGACGTTATGCACTGAGATCAGCCAGAGCCTTTGTGTGTCCATAGCTATAATAAATATAGAAGCTAGAAATATACAAGGCATGGTCTCTGTCCTCAAGGACTTTGAAATATGATTAGTGGTAAATTCTTTTATATAGTAATTATGGCTTCCTCTATGAGACAGCAACCCTGGGCTTATGAGGAAGGCTGAGAGGATGATATATTGGTGAGACTAGAGGGATGTGACAGGATGAGGCAGGTATGGGATGAGGTACTATCCTTTGCTAGGTGGATCCAAGCAGAAGGTTAGCAGCAAATGTTCTTAAAGCCTGAAACAGTGTATGTGGATTGTCCATGACAACTGTCCTATCAGGCCACTTTGAAGGTTTTGCAATTACAGTCACAACCCCTTCAGCAGTATGGACTCACAAATTCCTCACTGAACATCTGTGTTTAGAAGTCTGGAGTAAGAAATTTCTGGCCCAGACTTTCAGGCCTACCCTCAAGGTTTGGACCTGAAGACCCGCAGTCCCACAGTCCCACCAAGATACACAGATGCTTACATTAATTTTAGGCTGATCGGCCTAAGGCCCAGCCATTTAACTTGCTAACTCTTTACCCTTAAACTAACCCATGACTCTTATCCTATTCAGCCATGCAGCTCAGTACCTTTTCTCAGAGCAGCATAGTTGTCCTCTGCTTCTTCTGGCTTCTCTCAGGCATTCTGTTCTGTTCTTCCTGTTCCCAGAGTTTTCTTAGTCTGGTAGCCCCACCCACACTTCCTGTCTGCTTTTGGCCAATCAGCGCTTTTTATTAAACTCATAGGTGGGACAATTATTTACAATGTAACATCATAAATCAGAAGTTTCCATGGGCCAGTCAGGCGCACAGCCAGGAAGGAGATACATGGTAGGAAGAGCAGGCTTATTTCAGGATTGTACAAGGGAGTCATTCACATTTGAAGGGTAATTTTATCTGAAGGCAGTGCATATATGCTTTCAGGTATGAGCACTGGGAAGGCTCATTGGGGGAGGCTCATTGGAGCCTGAGCATCGGGTCCCCAGAGGATGACATGAGACCTGGACCTGGGATTATGAAAGTCATATGCATACATTTGAAATCACAAATCTTCCTGAATTTGGCAGAAGATGTCATGGTAAATTAGAAATAGCACAGGAAGATGCTTGAATGCTCAGGATGCTTTGGCGCCAGCCTCATCCTGGAGCATAATAATGCCAAACCAAACCAAGTATCAAAAGAATCAGATAATGCTGATTGGGGGGTTAATTATAGTACCTGCAGATGGAGCTCTCCCATAGATATTCAGAATTACAGAAAATGAGATGTAGAGGCAAGACCAGAAATGTCAGTGAGTCTTTGCCACATGTCCGTTGTTACTAGGGAAATCAAGACAAAATATAATTAGCAGAGTTCTGAAAAAAAATATAGCTCTGTACCAATCATGCATGCACAGATGGAAAGGATATTTGTATCAGAAAGTCCAGTGTGAGGTGGGATGGCTCCTCCCCTTTTATCTTTAAGGAAGGGTCACACACCAATATCCAGGTGTGTCTATAAATACTGGGCTCTGCCTGTGTCCTTGGGTTGAGTCCAAAGCCTAAAGAAGGGGCCCTGGATCCAAATCGGTCTCTACCAGAGTCCTTCAGCAGGCATGGTACTTCCATGTCATTCCTTATTCTTCTCAGGCAAAAGCTTCAGGGAGCAGCAGTGTGAGAAATACAATGCCTACAACCATACTGATCTGGATGGGAACTTCCTGCAGTGGGTCCCCAAATATTCAGGAGTGTCCCCCCGGGACCGATGCAAGCTTTTTTGCAGAGCCCGGGGGAGGAGTGAATTCAAAGTGTTTGAAGCCAAGGTAAGAATCTCCCATATTCAGACAGGGATGGGAGGGCAGGCACACATGGCCGCACCCCTGCTGGCTGACTGCTTCTGTGTGCTCCATGGACGCTCTTACCCTTTCCTTTCCCAGGTGATCGATGGCACTCTGTGTGGGCCAGATACTCTGTCCATCTGCGTCCGGGGACAATGTGTTAAGGCTGGCTGTGATCATGTGGTGAACTCACCAAAAAAGCTGGACAAATGTGGAGTATGCGGGGGCAAAGGCATTACCTGTAGGAAGATCTCCGGCTCCTTCATGCCCTACAGGTGGGTTTCCTAGTGGTTGTACCTAAGCAGAGGACCATAAAGAGCTTTGGACACTGATGGCCTCAAGTGTCAATTACAGCAGCTAGTTAATAGTTGTGTGGTGGGGGGGGGGGGGTCATATAAGCTCCATTTCTCTACAGAATGTCAGTGGTCATCACTTCTCATAGTCACTGTTGGAATTTCCTGAGGTAGAAGATGTAGAGCACTTTGCATGGAATCTGGCCATGTAGGAGATGAGGCCAGGGCAGCCGTTATTTTATTAGCGCTGGAGACCACACCGGCAGTCAGTTCTGAGTCAATTCTCAGGAGAGTAACCCAAAAGAGCTCCCCTGGGCCCTTACCGAAAGGACACCTAACCCAAAGACCGGTGAGCCCTATCCTTCTGAGACTAGATCTTCACTAGAGAAGAGAACACAGACCATTGGTTCAGCATCCCTGGGAATCTAAGGATTCAGATCCAAGCACCCCACACGCATTAGAGCTCCTGGGGTGTTCCAGGGTGCTTTCAATCTACTGGGCAAAGTCAACACTGTTATCCCCTGCCCTAGGGTTGAGGGACAGAAACATGAAAAGGTCAGTTGACTTTTCTAAGGTCACACTGAGAGTGAGTGATTGAAAGAAAACTTGGGTTTCTTCTTTTCTTCCTCCTGCTGTGCTAGAGATCAAACCTAGGGCATCTCTGTAGGCCAGGCCAGGTTCTTTAATTAGCTGGTGGTTGTTATCTGCTGTCCCTTGAACTTCCTGGAGAGTCCCATGAGATAGGGTCAAGGTCAAGTGTTTTATTTGTCACTGTGGTATCAAGTCCATTCATATGACTCTCTAATTATTCAAGGCTCCAGTCCAGCCCCAGTACCTCAGAGGTTTTGTCTCTTTACTAGTTTTCTACCTAGAAAAGCTTGCTCCACCCTTCTCGATCCTTCCCTCTCTCCTTTCCTTCCTTTCTCCACTCCTCCCTCCTCTTCTGTCTCCTTCATTCCATATGTTATGGTAGTACATATCTCAAAAAAGAGAACCAGTTCTTAGCAGCCAACTTGGAAGTATTCTCAAATTTAAGCTCAAAATAAGTAGGATCCTAGGTCTCTTAGCCACTAGGTCCTAGACATATGGCCTTAGATACTTTCCCTGACCTTAGACTGGCCCCAGCTGGACATAGAGAAAGATTAGCAAAGAATCCAGCTGACCTTCCCCAATAGTTTGTCTTAACCCTGTGTAACCCACATTCCCTTAGGAGGATGACATCCTACATAAAGCCCATGTCTACAATGGACTGGAAGCATCTTTCGCAAACAAGTTTTATTCCCCCATCCTTCCCAAGTCCATAGGAATCAAATATTATATGAGGATTGACTCAAAGAGGAAGTGTTTATCCTCTATCTTGATTGGGTTCTGGCATGAGTGAAGAGCTCATTTTTTTTTTCTCCACATGAGTTTGAGCTCTGGGTCTGGAGGTGGCCATGCCTACTTTTACTACTGAAGGTAGAAACTGGATTTGATTTCTCACTTGAACCAAGGAGGGGCCAGATTGCCTGCCCTGTCCTCCTACACTTTCCTGTGCTGCTGTCAAGATCTACACATCTAACTGCCTCAGTATCCATGGTAGATTTTCCAGATGAAGCAAAAAGCCATTGAAAGCCCAACGCCCAAGACAATTCTGTCTGCCTTATCAACTAACTTATTTAGAACTTTGAGGCATCACTTTATTATTTGCTACTTGTTTTACCTATTCATCCCCAGCCACCTAGAGAAACTCATTTTAATTTCCAGGCTAAGGAGTCACCAGCCCTAACAGTTTTTCTGTCTCTATTACAGTTATGGCTACAATGACATTGTCACCATCCCAGCTGGTGCCACAAACATTGATGTGAAACAACGGAGCCACCCAGGGGTCCGTAATGACGGCAGCTACCTAGCACTGAAGACAGCTAATGGACAGTACCTACTCAATGGCAACCTGGCCATCTCTGCCATAGAGCAGGACATCTTGATGAAGGGGACCATTCTAAAGTACAGTGGTTCCATGGCTACTCTGGAGAGGCTGCAGAGCTTCCAGGCCCTACCTGAGCCTCTAACAGTACAGCTCCTGACTGTGTCTGGTGAGGTCTTTCCCCCAAAAGTCAAATACACCTTCTTTGTTCCCAATGACATGGACTTCAGCACACAGAATAGCAAAGAAAGAGCAACCACCAACATCATCCAGTCATTGCCCCATGCCGAGTGGGTGCTGGGGGACTGGTCTGAATGCCCTAGCACTTGTGGAGGAGGCTGGCATCGGCGGACTGTGGAATGCAGGGACCCCTTGGGTCAGGCCTCTGACACCTGTGATGAGGCTCTGAAACCTGAAGATGCCAAGCCTTGTGGAAGTCAGCCTTGTCCCCTATGATCCCCTTGGTGGAAATGCCTTAGGTTCATGGACTTGGGCTACTGGGATATATAGACAAGGGTCCCCTCTGAGGTGATACTACATATCAAGATGGCTTGACCCTTCCAGGCCTCCTGTTACTACAGCCTTTTGGGTACTGCCAAAGTTATAAGGAGGAGGAGAAGTGTAAGAATAACAAATCCTAAGATGGACGGACCTTGTTTAGGTTCAAGTAGAGGGTATAGGTTAAAAAGTAAAAGTACACTTATTGATCCAAATGGGAGACTTCAGAGTCAGCCTTTTTGCAAAGGACTAGCAAAGTTAAATGAAAAAGTTTTTTTTTTTTTCCTATTTGGTTTCCCCAATAATCAATCTACCTCACAGTCGGGGGGAAATCAGTATACGAGAGGTATGAGGCCAGGCATTGCTGGTAAGTGTCAAAGAAAGCTCCATAGCTTATCTAAACTCTGAGTTACCTTCAGTAATGACCATGAGTATCTTTAGTGTTAAATCCAATGTCTAAAGGGTGGTGGTGTCTACCACAGGGTTATAGGGAGTTACTTGTTCTCAGGCTGCCACCTGCTAGGGTGGACCCATTTCAACTATTTATGCAAATATGTCTCCAAACTAAAGTGTGATCTTATGCCAATGAAATGGTCTAGTCTGGTTCATTACTTCTTTGGAAAGGGCAGAGACCCAGCATGCAAAAACAAAGGCTAAAACAAGCTTACTTGGAGCACACATGGGGCAACTGCCATCTTCCTTATGTATCTTGAACTTTCAGTAAGAAGGTGACTGCCTTGGGTTCTCACAAGCCTACTAAATCAATCTCATGCAAGCAAGTGTTCATCTGTGTGAGCTACCCCAGTGGTTCTCAAGCCCCAATGCCTTTTAGAGGACTCAGCCTAGCATCTGTGAGTTCTACAATCACCGAGGTAATTTGAAGGCTGCTGTTTTAGAGACCACATTTCAAGGACCCTGTGTTAGAGAAAATTCCAGCCTATAGGTTATAGCAGTTTTCAATATGTCTGAGATCCCTATTTTTTCATTGTTCATTGTTTTGAGAGAGGGTCTCACGTAGTCTAGACTGACCTCAAACTATGTAGTCAAGGGTGGTCTTGAACTTCTGAACCTCCTATCTCTACCTCCCCAGTGCTGAAATGACAGGGCTGTATCACTATGCTGTTTATATTTTTTTTAATTTATTTTGAGGCAGGGCCTTGTTATTCTTGAGAAAGTATCGTTCTACTAGCAAGTTGTCCCATCAGCCCTCTGATATGCTGGCCTGAGTCAGAAAACGCAAGAGCCTCTCTCACTTTCTGCCTAGGGACCGTCTTTAGTCCAACTTCCCAATGGACACTATTAATTTGGAGTAATAGTCCCTATATGTTACCCACTGGAAAGCCTGGGATCCAGTCCTCAGAGCCCATCTCACAAGGTTCAGAAGGAGTTCCCTGGCTTAGTCTTTTATATAAGGAACTCAATCTTGATCACAAATGGGGAGAAGAAATGGACATTTAAAAATGGCATCCTAGGAGCTAAAGAGGTGGTTCAGTGGTTAAATGCTTGATGTACAGCTGTGAAGCCAGGAATCCAAATTTCTTGTACCCTGTAACAAGCCAAGTGGGGTTGGCAGCCTTCCTGAAATTCCAAAGCTCAGGATACAGAGACAGAGGAACTCCAGGAAAACTGTTTGGAGTAACTAGAGGAGCTGGATTGCTTCAGATTAGCAGTAGATTAGCTAGAGTAAACCAATCACCGAACTCCAGGTTCATCAAGACATCCTATCTCAATAAAGAACGTGAAAGGCAAGCAAGAGAGACAGCTGATATCAACCTCTGACCTCCACACACACACACACACAACCATGAAGATTTATACATGCAAAACTAAAACTAAGCAAAATAAAAAAAGAAAGAAATGACATTCTAGCAATAGAAAGAAAAATACATAAATTTACATCTTCCTGTTTCTTGTTACCCTTTTTTCTTGTTTCCAAGTCTCTCTCAAGACATGAGACATGAGCAGATACACTGGACCATGGGTGGTAGTGTACACGCCTTTAATCCCTGAACTTGAGAGACAGAGGCGGGCAGATTTCTGTGAGTTTGAGGCCAGCCTGGTCTTCAGAGCAAGTTCTAGGACAGTCAGTGCTACATAGGGAACCCTGTCTTAGAAAACAAAAAAACCAACCACCACCAATGGCTCCTCAAAAAAAAAAAAAAAAAAAATTGGAGCCCTGATATAAATAAGGACCTTGGGGCACAAGGTAAGGCTAGGAGGATTTTATCCACTAACATTGTCCTTAACTGATCTCTAGACTATGGTAGTTGACATCTCCTTTTTCCTATCTTTTTCATGTCTGTCTAGTTTTTTTAGAGAGTGGGAGGCCAGGCTTACCTAAATATAAACAAGCGTGTACACACACAGGCATGTTGTTGATGAGCGATAAACACAGTTTCCCCAGCTTTGGGATGCCCCAGTTTACTGAGACTGGTGTGTGTGTCTGTCTGCAAGTCTTCATGCCTTCCGTTTCTCATTCTGCCCCAACTAATCAAAGACGAGTGTGTTGTCCTCACTAACTCCTGTGTCAGGCCAGCTGTACCATCCCGACAGCCTGTATCATTACCAGACACAGCTTTTGCCCTGGAGTTCAGCTGGCAGCAGAGCTGCTGATGTGCAAAGCAGAATGGAATCTGGCTTGGCTCTCCCTTGCTGTGTGGGCTCAGCAAGGCTCACAGAATACATACTTGTTTGTGTCTGGAAATTCAACAGCTGCAACTCAGTACTCAGCAAACAGAACTGCAGAGGGAGATCACGCCATTGTTGGCCCTGGCCAGCCATGGCCACCCCTTTAGCTCAAAGAAGGAAAGTCTGTATTTCCTCTGCTGAGAGTTTGCATTTTCTAGCCATTTCTCCTGGAAATTGGTACCAGTGATTTCTCGCTGGAGGCCCTAAGGCTCTAATTCAGCAGGTAATTTAGGCATTAATCTGAATACTCCAAGCAGCCGTCCAAAATATCCCCTCCTTGCAACTTTTTATCTTTAAGATAAGTAAACCCAAAATTCAGCATAGTGGCACACCTATGCAACCACAGTACTCAGAAAGCTGAGGCTAGAGGCTCTTAAGTTCAAGGCCAACCTAGGCTACTTAATGAGACCCTGTCACAAAAATAAAAAATAAGCAAATTCTTATCTGGGTTTTCTTCTCTGCCCTTTACTCCCAGATAGCCAACCAGAGACTGCAAATTTGGGGAGGGAATTCTCCAGGTGAGAAGGAGTATGACCCTGCTAGAAATCCACACCCCTAGTTTCATCACCATTTAGATCATTAAGCACCCCCAAGGTCATTCAAAAAGAGAAGAGAAATGGCAGAGGAAGTGGGAAACGGCCATCCTATCATTGAGGAAGATAAACTGGGATTTACTGTCCTTTGGCAGCCTGCAGCAGGAGGATGACATCTTTATAAGGAAATCTCTGTGAGTGAAACAGAAAAAGTCACCTATGGAAGCTTACATTTTTGCTGGTTCATTGTGGGCAATCATTAAAAAAACAAATATGATGGTCTTATTTGCTTTGCACAGGCAAGTATCATAGGGGTCTGGAAGTACAGCTCTGTGGTTGAATGTGTGGCTAGCATAAGTGAAATTCTGAGTTTTGATACCCAGAATGGGGTGGAGGGGAGGAAGAGGGAGAAACATAGGATGGATATGACAGAAATATAATATTCTAAACAATATCCACGTAAACAAATAAAAAATACACAAATAAAACAAAATGACTGGATTTCCACTATAGCTGTGAGTGCATTGAGATTCCCAGCCTTCCTGGGTAGGATTGGGACCCTTCCCCCCTTCCCAGGCACCTGTGTGTTTTCTAGACCAACAAATCCAAGAATGGCCTTTTCAGACTTGGCAAGATAGGTGTGTCCCATTATAACCGTGACATATTCCTTTGGTTTGTTCTTCAGATGGGAAGATTCTCTGGCATTCCTCTAAAGAAGTAGCCACCCTGGCTTAACACTGCCAACCAATCCAGAGACCCCTTAGAAGAGAGAAAGTGGCTTCCTCTCGGGAAACTACAGGAAGAGAGAGAAAATACCAATGTAGAAGTACATTCTGAAAGGCCAAGCTAAGGCAGAGAGGAAGAAAGACACCTGTCCCATTTAGAACGCTTTCCTTTGGGCCTTGGGCTCAGTGAGGAGAGATTAAATGTTCCAGTGTTCCCTAGCAGGTTATGTCCAACTGCCCCAGCAAAGGAGAAAGTGAAGAAGCCTTCCTTAGACTTCACTGTGCCTCATTCCAAACATCTTCTAAGTCTCAGGAGCATTGGAAGAGCCAAACACAACTTCCGGTTTCTAAGAAAGGGAAGGGGAAAAAAATAGTTGAAAGGGTATTTTGGACACTAGAGATTTCAAGTTTCTGTAAACGCAAGTGAATCAGACACATGTGGAATAAATTTCCCCTGAAGTAAGAAAAGATGCTGTTGAGTTCCTCTTGCTGGACCAGAAGAAGGAGAATGGGGAGTTGGAAAGAGAGGTACATCGGATGCTGAAAGGAGTGAGAAAAACCTTGTGACTGTCAGATCAAAGAGGTGGCCCCAGTGATGACAAGGGTCAGCAGTGCCCTTCCCAAGACCACTTCCTGACTTATGGATTACTCAGAGCTTCTCCACCTCTGAAGTCATAGATCCAAATATCCTGCTTCCTGACCACAACTTGCCATCTTTCCAGATCTTTCACTCCACCACACATCCTTCATCCTCAGGGTTCCCATGTCCTCCATCACTCCCATGTATGTACTTTATTCATCTGCCTTTACTTCTATGTTGCCACATCTTTTCCTGGATTATTTAAATTCCATGCTAGAACAACTCAAGGACATCAAACATCTCAACATCCTTGCCCTGTTGACTTTCTTCCCAAAAGTCATTCCACCACCTACAGTGTCTGCAGGGTTGAGTCCACCCACTCCAGCCATTTTACAGCCGTCTCTTTCCACATACTAGTGCTTCCCATACCCCTCTGTAGCACATATTTGGTCTCCTTCTGGACATTTACATATGTTCTTCTCTCTCCCAGAATGTTGCCTTTCTACACTCCTGATGTGGGATGTCTTTCTGTATGCTGTAAATTATCATTGGATAATAAAGGATCTGCTTTGGCCTATGGCAAGGCATCCTAGAAGCAGGCAGGAAATCAAAGCCTAGATAAAGGGGAAGAAAGATGGAGTCAGACAGAGATGCTGTGAGCTACAAAAGAGAGAGAGCAGAGATACCAGCAGATGCAGAAGGAAGAACACCAGAATGCTGCTCTGAGAAAAAGTACCAACCCATGTGGCTAAACAAGATAAGAATAACTGGTTGAGTTAAGATGGAAGAGCTAGCTAACAATATGCCTGAACCATAGGCCAAGCAGAATATATTTAATCTTGTGTTTCTTTGGGACTTTGGGACTGCTGGTCTGGACCTCAGAGCTAGGCAGAGCTAAGCAGTTTTGAGCAAGTCCAGAGCAGGGCTAGGCTGGGCCAGAAACTTAGTACTACCCACTCCTATGCATTTTTGGTCATTATTCAAGACCCAAATTAAAGGTCAGTGCCATCCTCAAGGTGGGTTAAACACTCCATAGTGTGTGCATATTGCTTTCCAGATCTCCAACACAGTGGGTTCCTTCCTGCCATTGATGCTGGACCACATACTCTGTGAGCCACAGTGTGCATCTCACATTCATTATATTACTGAATCTACTTTCATATCTGTCACTTTTTCTTCCATCTTTCAAAATATATGCACACTTCTCTCCCATGCCTCTGCTCCTCCTACCCTTAAGAGGATGCCTTCCATCTCCCAACCCCTAATGAGCTAGTTCTGCCTACAACTGCCCACAGGGACTGTCTGGCCAAAATCATTGATGATCTTGGGCTACATCCAGCCGACATTCCTCAGTGAGATGCCTGAGTCCTGGCCCCCCTGTGTATGTTGTCTCCTTTTGTTTATCCCTCAACTGTGGAATTCTTCAGGCTTCTACCTCACCCTTCCTGTCTGATGTCATCTATTCCCCTGGTTTTTGGTTTCTCCTGTGTTGTGACTCACTTGTCAATGTAAATTCTGAAGTTTGTGTCAAGCCCCCCTCCCAAAAAAAACACCCCAGTCTCGAAGATTCTCTAGAACTCAGGACCCAGCCTGTAGTTGTACTCTAAGATTTCTTAGAGTGTTTTAGCAAGGATGCTCAGCTGGACCATAGGGGCAATTTACACACAGGCAGAATCTGGAGAACTCTGCCTACAGCTTATCTACACCAGTTCCCTCCGGAGAAGGATTTCATTCACTCTCCCTTGACCTCAAAAACTCAGCAGCACAGGGATGATATTTCTAATGGACAGTAGAAGGTTCACTGGAGACTTGATGATAGAGGGCTTGACTAAGGTTGGACATCCATATTGGCCCCTTATGCTTTGGAATGCCAAAATTCTAGTGGATCTTCAGTGTAAATCATGTGGCTTGTAAAGTCCAACTGCCTTATCAGTTAACCATTTGGGAGCCACTCTGAGAGCCAAGTTCCCAAATGCTAGCCCAAGAACACCCACCCCTGCAGCCAGGTGATGAGGAGGAGTACAGCAGTCAGGACTGTTGCATTTGATGCCCTTCTGCAATGCCTAGGCACATCTCTTTCCCCAGACAATGCTCTTTCTCCCTTACACCTTTGGCCTCTCTTCTGTTTCCCCCTTTCTTCTCAGCCACCCAGTCCACTGGTCCTCGAGTATCAATATCTCTTCATTTCTCACCACCCCCACCTTCTGGCTCTGGATCCTTCGCCCCCTCCCCCCAGCATGGCTCCCTAAGCCTCTCCTAGTCAGCCACCCTCTAACTCTATCTTCACATCATTCACAGTGATTTTTCTAAACGCAAAGATCAGATCATTTCACTTCTCAGCTGAAACCCTTCAATAGCTTCCCAATACACTAAGAAAAACGTTCCAACTCCTGACAGTTCCCTGGAACTACTGTCTGCTAGCTGCCAGCCTCGCTTCCCATCACTCTCTTCCTCTTGTGACAGTTTCTCTGGTCTGCTTCTTGCCAAAACCTTTCTACCTCAGAGCTTCGTGTATGGTGTTTGAAGCCTAAGAGCCTCTTTCAACCTGCTCTGTGAACTATGTCACCTCAAATTATCATTTTGACATAAGGCCCTTGGGGGATGTCCTCAAAGGACTTCCCCAGCCCTGTAAACACCTGTTAATCTCTTTCAAAGTTAATCACTCTACCTCTCCCTTCAATTGTTTATTTGGTGCCCTTCTTCCTTACATGGTTCCCTCACAGACTACAAGCTCCATGAGGATAGGGTACTTAGTTCACCCCTGGATCATTTATAAGATGGTCATGTGGCCATACACTCTACTCAAGCTCTGGCTATTATGCGTGACAATCATCTTAAACCACAGAAACTCATTTTTCTCTAAAGGCTAGAAGTTCAAGATCAAAATGCCTGCAGAGGTCTGGGGGGGGGGGGTTGTTGATGATTCTTCTTCTCCTTCTTCCTCTTCAACATCTTCATCCTCTTGATTTTAAATTAAACCTTCTTACTTTAGCTTTTATTTTATTATGTTAGCATACAAAGTAGTAGTTTTCATTGTGATATTTGCATAAGTATAGATCCTTATACTTTGTTCGTATTCACTTCCCCACACCCCTCTTCTTCATGCCTTCTCCCATCTCTTACTGGGATTCTTCCTTCTCTGAGGAACCATGGAGTTGGCCTGGTCTAGCTACCTTGAGATGCATGCATCATAGGTTTTTCAGGTTAGAATCTGTGGCTCCCAGAGCACAATGTGCCTTCCAGTTACTGAGAGACTTACACACTCCCTTGGGCAGTGATACGTTCAGGCTGATTTGTGTCTCTCTCGAGACTAGGAAACATGGAAGTTTTGCAGGACAATTGATCTTAGACATTAATCTCGTGCACCCTGCAAAGTTTGCAAACATAGTCGTATCCTGGCAACTACATTGTATTGATCCTGGCAACTGATGTTATATTCTGTTTCTGACAAGGGTACAAAAGGTCTAATTGCTCTCAATAAAAATACCACAGCTTAAGTTTTTGGAGTCTCCAACCAGCTTGGTTTAGTTCCTCTGGGCCATATCAGGTGATCTTGGCCCAAGAAGAAGGCACAGGTGCTTATACCCATCTCTCATATTTACTCCATTCATGTTGCAAATATTCCATTGGGGCTACTGTTTCCCCTGCTCAGATGGCCTCTACTCCATGCATGTGTGAACAGAAGGGAGAAAGAGAAGACACCCTGGTGACTTCTTATAGTGGTACTGATCTAGTCAGGAGGGCCCACCATCTCATCAGCCCCAAACAGTGCCAATTACAGAAAGTGTTTGAGCATCAGATTTCATTTTCTCTGGTAGAGAGGGTCCTGAAACCAATCCCTGGGCTCTAATAATTCATCATAAGAACTAGAGTGGGAGCACAATGCTGTTCTTCAGATGTGTTGCCAGTGTTCAGACGGCAAGCATATTAACTACAGATAAGGAATAAGGGGCGGGGGAGATGGCTTATCAGTTAAGCGCACTGGCTGCCCTTGCAGAGGGCCCAGGTTCAATTCCCCACATGGTGACTTACACTTGACCTTAACTCCAGGCCAAGGGGATCAAACATCCTCTTCTGGCCCTCCTCAGTCACCAGTAATAAAAGTAGTATATAGACACACACGCAGGTAAAACACTCATACTTGTAAAATAAAAAATGTAAAGCCATACCAAGTCCAATAAACAAACAAACAACAAAATAATGCAGGATTTTGTCACACCTTCCCTCAAAAGTTCCTCAGTAGATCCTGCTTCCCCTTAAAGTCTTCAGGTCAGTTGTGGAGCTCATAATCACCCAGCCACTGCCTCTTCAGGATCTCTCAGCAGTTGCCCCTAAGAAATTCAGCTTTCTTCTGCAGACATATGCCCTCAGGTCTCTTTAGCAGCATGTGCAGCAGAAGCCATACTTCTGAGCATAGGCAGTAAACACAACTGGTAAAACTTACAGACACTTGTGCTCCAGTAGCTTTGAAGCTGCTGAAGCTGCTGTCCTTCAGGAATGAAGAGTCACACACATTGAGCTGACTTAAGTCCTTGGAGAGACAAGGTCATTCTGAGATGAGCACAGAGCCTAGTGCTAAGTGCCAGCTCTATCACTTTTGAGCTTTCTGCCTGCCTGGGGGAGTTGTTCCACCTGTTGGGTAGAGCATCGCATGAGCTGGTGTGCACTAGTTCTACAAGGGTCCTTCCTGCAACTGTTGGCAAGCATGTGCAATGTGTATCCTACACATACGCATGCTCTCTTCTGTCCTTCTTCCCCAACTTGCAGGCCCACATCCTGACTTCCACGTTAGACACAAGCTTCCAGGCAGAGGCCTCCAGCCTGCTCCTCCTGTCTAGAGAAATGGTGTTGTGCACTGTCTAGGAGAGTAATGTGATTGATTAATAAATTGATCCATAATTCCACTTGTTTGAATACTTCACTCTAATTGTTGATGGAAGAAAATCTTGGAAAGAGTTTGCTAGAATTTCAGTCTCTGCCACATTCAAAAAAATATGACTTTGACTTCACAAGCATGAAAATAAGAGAGAGGAAAGAAGATAAAATGAGTTGGCTAGTTTCAAGTTTTATCTCTGCCATTATCAAGCGATGACTTTGGAAAAGCTACAAACTCAGACTCTGTGAACCTTAGTTTCTTCACCCGGATAATACCTCATTGTGTAATAAATGAATAAAGTGATGGAATGTAAACAGGTTTTGCAAATCACAGCATGAATGTATACAATTCAGCACCGCATGACCTTAGGTAACTTGTTGGAACAGCATTTCTGCTTCACCAAAATCCCTGCATGTGGCCAGAAGGGGAAATAATACATAGAGTTACTTAAGCCAGTGAACAGCAGAATCTGCAGCATGAATTCTTGGTATAACAGCCTGTTAGAGAAAAGACTGGGAAAAGGAGAAGGTGGTTTTGAATAATACCCATTATAACCATGAGATCCATTATTAACGATACCCACAATCAATATGTGCTAAGAAGGTTTTTGGTGAAAGAAAGGTCTGGAAAAACGAAAGGTAAAGCTGCACATGCCTGACTATGTGGTGTGTACTTTAATTCTAGTGTTGGGCTTGGCAGGGATGTGGACCTCTATCGTTATCCTCCTTCCTAGGAGAGCTAAGGCTTTGGGAAATAAACCTAAGTTAGGGAGAATATTAGAGGTTAGAAACAACTTGATGCCCTTCTGAATGTGATTAATTGCATTTTGAATTTATAGATATTCACTCAATGAAATATTGTACAGCCATTTCAAAGGATAAAAATAAGGTCCCAAATGAAATAGTTTGCCATGAACTCACAGTGGCTGGGGCTGCCTGCATAAGGCCTGTATAATATCAAGTCAGACAAGTCCCACCGCAGTTAAGGAGAAGCTTATGAAGTCCCACCACTAGCCTAAGAGATTTGACAGTTGATATCCGTGTGGTGGTTTGAATGAGAAAAGTCCCCATAAGCTCCTGGTTGAATGTTTGGCGGCCAATTAGTGGAACTGTTGGGAAGCATTAGGAGGTGTGGCTTGTTGGAGGAGGTTTCAAAAACCCATGCTAGGCACAGTCTCATTCTCTCTCTGCATCCTGCCTGAGGCTCAATGAGCTCTCTGCTATTGCTGTAGGGCCATGCCTGCCTGCCCACCCCACCATGATGAAATAGACTGGCCCTCTGAAATTATAATACTAATGAAATGCTTTTCTCTAAGT
The DNA here is from genome assembly GCA_033318265.1 of Phyllotis vaccarum. Classification (NCBI taxonomy): domain Eukaryota; kingdom Metazoa; phylum Chordata; class Mammalia; order Rodentia; family Cricetidae; genus Phyllotis; species Phyllotis vaccarum. The sequence continues at coordinate 99,049,545 of JARWLC010000012.1, read as the reverse complement.
TGTCTTGATTGTGGTGTCTTTTCAAGGTGGAACAGTAACTAGGGCAGTTATTGAGGAAGGGAGAGTTTCTGTTTTCCTCAAGGTTCCGACACCTAAGAGGATGCCCCCATTTTTAGTGGATGACTCCATGCATCTCTTGGCAGCCCTGAGTAGAATGTAAGTGCAAAAAGGAGACCATTAAGTTGAGAGAAAAAAGTTGTCTTAGTTACAGTTTCTACTGCTGCAACGAAGCACTATGAGCAAACAGCAATTGAAGAGGAAAGGGTTAATTCGGCTTACTCTTCCACAGCACAGTTCATCATTATGGAAGTCAGGACAGGAACTCAAACAGGGCAGGAAGCTGGAGACAGGAGCTGATGCAGAGGCCATGGAGGGTGCTGCTTGCTGGCTTGCTCATCATGACTTGTAGCCCCGTTTCTTATAGAACCCAGGACTATGCACAATGGGCTGGACCCCTCCATATCAATCACTAATTAAGAAAATTCCCTAGAGACTTGTTTACAGCCCCACTATATAAAGGCATTTTTTAAAAGGAATGTCGCCTTCTCTCAAGTGACATTAGCTTATGACAGTTGACATAAACCTAGCCAACACACAAAAGTGGTTTGAGGATAATGGGAGAAATTGGGAGGAGGGACTGTAGTATAGATTCGATCCAAACATATTACATGCATGTATGAAATTCTCAAGCAATGTTCTTAAAAGAAAAAATTAATTAAAAATTAACAAAATTTGTATTGTCTTACTTAGGGTCACTATTGTTGCAGTTAAACACCAGGACCAAAAACAAGTGGAGGGAGGGTTATTTGGCTTATGCTGCCACATCATTGTTCACCACCAAAGGAAGTCAGGACAAGAACTCACACAGGGCAGGAACCTGGAGGCAGGAGCTGATGCAAAAGCCATAAAGGAGCTGCTTACTAGTTGGCTCCCCGTGGATTGCTTAGCCCATTTTTTTTTTTTTTACAGAATCCAGGACCACCAACTCAGGGGTGAAACCACCCCCCAATGGACTGGGCCCTCCCCCATCAATAACTAATTTATGAAATACCCTACAGGCCTATCTGCAGCCCAACCTAATGGAGGCATTTTCTCAATTGAAGTGCCCTCCTCTCGGATGACTATGAATGTCAAGTTGACATGAGACCAGCCAGCACAGTTAACTAATACCATATGGTCAAATGCCAAGTGCTCAGCCTTGAAGTCATATACGTACAAACAAGTAACATTAGATGGATTGAGCAGTTGTATTTAAACATTTGAGAATATATATACACATGTATGTAGAACAACATTTAAAGAAATAGTCTATGAACGTGAATGAGAAAAATGAGTGCATTGGAGGAATCAGAGAGACAAAGAAAGGGGGAAAGAGTATAATTATATTTTGATTTCAAAAATAAAAATATTTTAAAGTATAATAAAGCAAATACACATACACACACGCACACACATATAGAAGTCATGTGCTACTAGTGAGTGCATATATATAATATATATATATATATATATATATATATATATGCCTTTGTGTGTGTATGTTGAGAGAGATACTGGACTTTTTTAAACACGAGCTGCCTCTGAAGAGATAACTAGAAAGATGGGAGATAAAGGCATGTCTTACATATGTCATCTTTTATCTTTTGGATAATGAACTGTTAGTGTGTGTGAACACGTGTGTGTGTGTGTGTGTGTGTGTGTGTGTGTGTGTGTGTGTGTGTGTGTGTGTGCTCACTGGACTGTAAGCAGAGCAATAAAATAAGCCTATGCTGTAGGTGCAGGATCTGAGCAGCAGAGCACATGCTATCTGGACAAAGACAGTGAGCAGGCATGGCACAGTGGTTCCTTTCCAGTCTGATAGTAGGAGAGCAAGTACTGCCATTTCTCCAGCCAGACACCCTCTACCTGCCACAGCACTGTGAAGAGTAGCAGCTGTGGACAAGTCCTCCAGGGGCAGAGTAAAAGCTGGGGCACACAGAGAAGCTGTGGCGGGCTTGGAAGGTGATGGAGGGAGCAAGATGCAGCTGAGAGAGGCTTCAGGGTGGAGCTGAAGACTCACAAGGAGGAGTGGGTAGTGCCATAATCTCATGCATGGCATGCCTTCATGAGGACCAGAACACAAGGTAGCAGTGGGTGGGACCCAGACATTTTCTGTAGTGCCCACTAGTAGACAGACCACAGCACGAAAGAGAGAGGATCTTCGGTTGTGTGTAATTAGCAGGGATGCTGATAAGGCAAGCGGTACATGATGACAAATCTTCACCAGAGCCTGATGTCATAGGGCTCTGAGGAAACCCCTCTGCTTTCCTACCTACCGCAATCCCTCCCCCAACATTTAGAAAACCCTCTTGCTCTGGCTTTCCAGTGTTCTGTTTTACATTTGGCTTCCTTCCGCAGCAGCCTCCACTTAGCTAATTTCTGCTGCACAGCCCAACTGCTAAGAAACTACACAAGAAGACAAGGCCTGGACAGGATCAGAAAGTGCCAGAAATTTTGCCACCAAGCCTCATCCACGGAGACTGCCAGGAGAACTTTGCAAATGGAATCAGTCTGAATGCGGTTGATGAGAACCATCTGAACGAAAGGAGCCAGGACAAACAGGAACCATGGAGTTTCCTACTGCCCTGGGCTGCTCTGGCTTCCCCAGGTTCTGCTCCTATGCACTGACCTTTCCATCTTAAAGAAGGCATACTCCTTGCTGGAAGCCTGTCCAGATCATGCTGATGAACCCTGACCTCACAAACCCTCTTTTCCGCCACGTGTTCTGTGCCAGTCTTCCCACAGCTATTGGGCCATTGCTGTGTTTGATACTATGATGAAAGTAAACATTTGGTCATAATGTGGTTCCGTCTTTCCCCTGGAATTTGAAAAGGTCAAAAGTCTCCTGCACTAGCCAGATATATCCTTGCTGTCATATTAAAAGACCAAGGTGCCTCTTCATTGTGGTAATGAAGTTTGGGATACTTTTCTCACAATTTTCTCAGGAAAACAAACCCAATGTCAAACAAGAAACAATTTAGTTCACAGTAACACATCTCGAATAATGTCATTACAAAGGCATTGTTGTTATTATCAGCCTCAGGTTGATGGGGAGGAGATAGGGTAGAGGAAGAGTTAGAAAAGCCTAGACTTCTGGAGTCTAGCAAATTCCAAGGAATTAGAACCAATTTGATCTTGGACTCCTGTAGACTTCAGAGGGGAAACTCAGAATATCTCCCAAGAGACTACCTTTAGAGAGATGTTGTTTTGTCTGTATCCAATTTCTTTTCACCACCTGTGTTTTTACTATGTAGGCTTTCAACTTTCATTTAGAGCAATTGGTCCTCTGTACTCACCCAGCAAAGAATGGGCATTGGATACGCTGACAGGAGCCTTATCCATCAAGTGTTCTACAGTTAGTTAGCTGGTGAATTTGAACAAATGCCAATGTGAGGTTTGGCATCCACAGAGCTTTGGTTCAGATCCGGGACAGTGATTGATGATGAGTCTGTGATTTGATAATTGGGAGCTTCCAAATGGCCCATCCAGAAACATTTAGTTGGTCAAGGAGTTACCCCAATTCTTAGTTTCTTTGAAGGATAACTTAGCTGTGTATTACACTGAGCATAAACATTGTACTGACCTTCATCCAGGAATTTAAACAGTGTCATTGAATGTAAACACTAACAAATATCTTCTTGCTAAAGTGCTCTGTTTTCAGGCTGGGTTAGGGCTCTTTCTCTATAAAAGTACTTCGGATTTTTTTAAATTGACATAATAATTGTACATCTTTAGAGAATATAATGTTATTTTTAGTACTTCATACATTATGTAATGGATAACTCAGAATATTTAAGTTATCCATCATTTCAACCATTTGTCATTTCTTTGTGATGATAACATTTAAATCCTCTCTTACAGCTATTTTGAATTACATGACACAATACTGTTGATTACAGTTGCCCTTCTGTGTAATGCGACACCAATACTTATTCTTCCTATCTGGACACAATTGGTACCTTTTGCCAATCTTTCCCTCTTTTCTCAGTGTCCAGCCTCTGGCAACCACTGTTCTCCTCTCTACTCCTATGAGGTCAACTTCTTTAGATTCTACATATGAGTGAAACCATGCGATATTTATCTTTGTGCGCCAGGCTAATTTCACTTAACAATGATATCCAAGATCAGGAACATGAAAAGATACCCACTTTCACCACATCAGTTCAGTAGCATTTGGGAAGTGCTAGCCAGACTAATTAAACAAGAGAGAATCAAAGAGCATCCAGATTGGGATGGAGGATATCAAATAGTTCTTGTTTATAGAAGACTTGATCAAATGAAAAGAGCATCCTAGAAACGCTGGGAAAAAAAGAGCTGTTAGAATTAATAAAACATGAGGGTTGGAGAGATGGCTCAGTGATTAAGAGGTCCTGAGTTCAATTCCCGACAACCACATGGTGGCTCCCAACAATCTGTATGAGATCCGGTGCCCTCTTCTGGCCTGCAGGCATGCATGAAGGCAGAACACTGTATACAATAAATATAAAATTTTTAAAAATAAATTAATAAACAAAGTTACAAGATACAAAGTCAATATTCAAAATCAAGAAGTATGCCTATATTTCAAACTACCTTAGGAAAAAGGGAAGATGGATGTGGTGGTGCATGCCTTTAATCCCAGGACTCAGCAGGCAGACCTCTGTGAGTTTGAGGCTATCGAGATCTACAGAGCAAGTTCCAGGACAGGCTCCAAAGCTACAGAGAGAAACCGTGCCTTGGGGGGGGGGGGGGAATGGATGGAAGGAAGAAAGGAAGGAAGGAAAAGGAAACTAAGGGAATTAAAAGGATGGCTCAGTGGTGAAGAACACTGAAGGACTCAAGTTCAATTCCCAGCACCCAAATGCTTCTGCATACATGACACAACATTCATGCACACACACACATCATATATAAATAAATAAGCTTAACCAAAAAAAGTTTAAGAAACTTATTTCTAATCATTCTGATTCTAGAAATACATATTTTATTTAACCAAGGATGTCAAAGATCTCTACAATGAAAACCATTAAATATTTTTAAAAGAAATTAAAGAGGACACAAATAAATGAAAAGAATATTTTATATTCATGGCTTGGAAGAATTAATATTGTTAGTGTCCATGTAAACCCACAGTGATCTGAGTATTTAATGCGCCCCTATCAAAATGTCAATGTTGCATTTCACAGAAATAGAAAGAACACTTGTAAGCTTTGTTTGGAACATTAAATTTGAAATTCACAGCCAGATCTTCACCCACTTGTATTGGTTAGCCAGCCCTCCATGGAGTCCTACCAGCTCCCATGGTTGAGGGAGCCCTCTGCTGATGGCTTTACTGTAACTTCACAGCTTGAAGATAGGCAAACTGGATGAACTCTAAATATTTCCTGACTCCAGGAGTAAAATATGTCTGGGGACCTAGAGTAGACTTGTAAAAAGCTAGCTCTAGGAATACCTTGATTTGTCCAAATTATTTTAGGTTTTATTCTTTGAAGTAGTAGAAGAAAGTAGGTCCACAAAGAGACATGCAGGCTTCTATACACACACACACATATATGAACACATGCGCACATGCATGCACACATGCACAGGGACACACACTCGACAGATATGCATCATTATTCATTGCCAAAGTAAGAATCTCTCTCTCTCTCTCTCTCTCTCTCTCTCTCTCTCTCTCTCTCTCTCTCTCTCTCTCTCTCTCGTGTGTGTGTGTGTGTGTGTGTGTGTGTGTGTGTGTGTGTGTGTGTGTGTTCTGGTATAAATGAGTAGGAGGCACCAAAGTATTTATAGAATCCCAGAATCATGGGATTAGACGGCACATTTACCCTTTGTGGCATGTCTGGATGAAAGATTCTGACAAAGCCACAGCTTGAAAGAGACAAATCCTCTTCAGACGCTGTGGCCTTGATTCTGGAGGTTAACAGCTTAACACCAGGGTATGGTGCCTGATATGAACTCTGGAAATTAATAACAATAAGGGTGGGCTTCCTGCCAAGATCTAGAGTGTGAATCCCAAGAAAAGCACCTTCTATTTTGAGATCTCTCTCATCTATTGTGAACAGATCTATACTTTGACCCACATCCCACCTCTGTCTGCATGCCTCTTTTCCCAGCTCTTACTCTAGACTCACCTGGGTTTTTAGCTCATAAACAATGATAACTACTTAGTGTGTGAGCCTCCTGATTCACCTGAAAGAACAGTCATTTCATAATGACTGTTAAAGCAGATACGTAAACACTTTTCTTCTCTTGCCAACGATGCCTAAGGAAAGACATGGGAAATGGCAGAGTACCAAACAGAAGTTGTGACCAGAAGGAAACACGGCAAAAACGTGTTTTCCTTGAGAGGGATGTTTTGAAAGGAAAAAATAAACATGCAATCTCCCTCCAAGCCATACAGCCAAGACTTAGGCATATACAAAGGGAGCTCCCTCCAGAGGAAAAACAAAAGAAATCATCAGCCCATGCAATCCCCTTGCTCAACATCCTCTAGAGATAGCCATTGCCCCTAATGAATCTAAATTATTGGGCTCAGGAGATGGCTCAGTCAGTAAAGTGTTTGTCTTGTAAGCATGAAGACTTGCATTTGATCCCCTTCCCTTTCCTTCTTCCCTTCCCTTCCCTTTTCTTCCCTTCCCTTTTCTTCTCTCTCTCTCTCTCTCTCTCTCTCTCTCTCTCTCTCTCTCTCTCTCTCTCTCTGTGTGTGTGTGTGTGTGTGTGTGTGTGTGTGTGTGTGTGTTATAGATCAGACCAGCCTCAAACTCCATATATAGCCAAAGATGATGGTGACCTTGAATTTCTGATCCTCTTACCTCCCCCTAGGATTAAAGTTGTACGATACCATAGCCAGTTTTATGTGGTGCTGGATGCTAGGCAAGCCCTCTACCAACTGAGCCATATCCCCAGCCAAAGCCTAAAGTCTTTAAGCAAGGGTTCAAAGTTCTTTCCCTGTCCTGGCACAGCCTACCCCATTCTGTGTCCTAGCCCTCACATTCACAGTGCGCTTTCACCTTGACTGTCAGTCCATTCCGCCTTCTTTCTCACTGGGAGGGTCTCCAAGTTCCCTTCCCTGACCTTTTCTCTAGCTCTATCAGAATACATTTTTTTCATTCCCACAGACCCAAAGCTTTTTTGGTCAGTATCCCAGATGCCACCATTATGATGCAAATAACCATTGTAATTAAGGGTAAATATAGTCATGCCAAAGAGACAGGGCATCAGTACATAAATGCAAGTAAGACAGGGCATCCACTGGGCATGATGGCATGTACCTTTAATTCCAGCACTCAGGAAGCAGAAGTCGGTGGATCGATGGATCTCTGAATTGCAAGACACTCAGGGTTACACAGTAAGACCCTGCCCCCCAAAGATACATCCCATCCTAAGTAAATGAATTCTGACTTGTCTGTTCATACACAGTTCATCTAGAAGTTTCTCAACATTTAACGCTTCTAGTTCAAGGACATTCCCTATACATGTGACCAAGGAGTGTTTCTATGCTGACACCAACTGTCAAGCAGCTGAGAATTGGATAGATCTCCTTTCCTTCCTAAAAATTATTTCTACCAGCTCTGGAAATCAATTATAAAACTAAGTAGGTGTTATGAGCTGACAGGTGGACCCCAGAGTTGTACAGTGAGTAGCCCTGGGCCGCCTTGAACTTGTACTAAGCTCCATATCCAGTCAATGTCTGTCCTCCATGTTGGGGCTTATGATATGATATGGACTTTGGAGTCTGAGAAGTTCAAATTTCCATCCTGGCTGACTGTTATAACCTACAGCTTTCTTGCCTCTAAAATGGAACTCATAACTCATTAAAAAAATAAAAGTAGGCCTTCACAAAACTGTTTGCATCTTTAAGTGAGATTTTTTTAAAGATAAAGTACCTAATAATCCACAACAAATACTCAGTAAATGAGAGTTATTACTACCAGAACGATTCCCAAACATAATACATTTCTGATAGTTCTCCTTTGGGTTTATGTTTAAAGTAATTTTATATGCGTATACAAAATTCATGATGGGTTACTATTATTTGCATACATATCTTCTTTTTTGTATCCTGTGTATGCTTGTGTGCTAAGTAAAAATACCATATGTGGCTCTCCATCTAATTATTATTTAAAAGTAGCTAAAAATTACATTGAAATCTTTACAAAAATCAAATCTAGGGGCTGAAGAAATGACTCAGGATTTATATGCACTTAACTTTCTCAAAAGGAACTCAAGGTTGGTTCTCAGCGCTTATATATGGCGTCTTTCAAATACCAGTAGCTCCAGCTTCGGGGGATCCAATGCTTCTGGCCTCCAATGGTATCTACACTCATGTAAACATATCCACACACAGATATACACACATATACACATACTTAAAAAATAATAAAAATAAAGTCAAATCAACTAGAAAAACTTTTACAACAAGGGATGGTATATTTTAGGTACTTAAGAAATTCTAAAGGCATTGCTCAAAGGCTAAATTTAGAGATTTGGAGGTTTGACTCAGTGATAGAGCACTTATCTAGCATGTATGAGGTCTTAGTTTCAACCCTTAGCATCACACACACACACACACACACAAATCCCTAAATTTGCTATGAAAAGAATTTATACCTTATACAGATAGCTCAAACATTCTCTTTAATATCTAATAAAATGTTAGCACTTGGCCTTTTAATTCTAATGGAGTTGTTTAACTATTGAGGTTATTAAAAGATGACAATTAGAAAAACTAATTCTTCTGAATTCACAAAATGGAATTCTAAGAAGCTTAAAACACTGGAAGCTATCAAACATGGAGGTTCAGTGCTAGGCCGACATTCTGGGTTGCAGTGGGATATTTCTCTTGTACACGGTAAAGATTTGTCACTCATATTGGTTTAATAAAATGCTGATTAGCCAGCAGGGAGGCAGGAAATAGAGGTGGGGAAACCAGACTAGGAGAATTCTGGGAAGAGGAAAGAAAAGAGGAGACACCAACCAGATGCAGAGGAAGCAATGCCGGACTAAGCAAAGGTATCAAGCCATGTGACTAAACATAGATAAGAATTATGGGTTAATTTAAGACTAAAAACTATATAATAGTATGTTTGAGCTACTGGCCCAGCAATTACTATAATAGTAAGCATCTGAGTCAATTATTTGAGAAGTGGCTGCTGGGTATTTGAGAGTTTCTGGTAAGACAGAAACATCAGACTACAGTGCGTGGCTCTGGGGCTGCAGGGGTGTGATAAATTTCTGGGCTCTTTTGACACCTGAGAATAACTTTAATTACTGTTTTATATATCACCCTTTCAACATTTAGACAGTGAATGTCCCTGAAAGTTCACTGGATTCACTAGTAAGTACTAGTAATTCTGTTTTTTTCAAGAGTAGATTGTTATCCAATCGATAAACATACTTCTCATCACTGTTCTTGTTACAAAGATACACAGACCCCCTTTCCTTGAGTAGTTTCTGTAGGGGTATTGTGTTGTCTCATGGTAAATAATTGTCCCACCCACTGGTTTAATAAAAAGAGCTGATTGGCCAAAGGCAGGCAGGAAGTGTAGGCGGGGCTACCAGACTAAGAAAATCTCTGAGAGCAGAATGCCAGACAGAGCACCAGAGAGAAGCTGCAGGATGCAGAGGACAACCATGCAGCTTTAAAGAAAGGTACCGAGCAGCGTTGGCTGAACAAGAGACATGGGATAGCTTAAGGGTAGAGAGTTAGCAAGCTATATGCCTGGGCCTAAGGCTGATCAGCCTAAAACTATTGGAAGCATCTGTGTGTCTCTGTGGGACTGCCGGGACTGCAGGGTCTGCGGGTCTGCGGTCTGCGGACCTAAACTTTGAGGTTAGGCCCAAAAGTCTGGGCCAGAAACCTCATACTACAAGTTTCTAGTCTAGAAGATAGATACCTTTATTCTGATCTAAAATCTGCTCATTTCAATCAGTGGACAAGGTGGTAAAGAAAATAGAATATATAATAAACAGTCACTGAGCAAATACTAGAAAACAATTCATGCTATCATAAAGAAAGATACCCATGAATGTGGATAGTCTCAAAGGCCTAAGATTAATTAAACTAGCAAAGAAAAATGGGAATTAATCTAGGGGAAATGACCACTATGTTAATGATATATGATCTTAGGAAACAGACCAATCTTTATACAAAAACTAGAGGTGTGGTAGTTATAAACATAAGAAGAGGGGTGCTGGAGAGATAGCTCAGAAATTAAGAACACTGGGTGCTCTACCTGAGTTTAATTTCCAGTAACCACATAGTGGCTCACAACCACCTGTAATGAGATTTGGTTCCCTCTTCTGGCCTGCAGGCATGCAGACAGAACACTGTATACATAATAAATGAATTTTAAAAAGAAAGAATGGTGGCTTGGGAACAGGTAATAAAGACTCTGACTAGCACAAACAAAAATCCCTGCTTTATGCTAGATATGCTAGGAAGTAATATTCTTGTGTAGAAACTGGGAAAGAAAAAAAGTGGGCCTTTTGAAACTGCTCTGTAGTCCAAAAGACACCATGGAGTGAGTCTAACTCTTCAGTCCTAAAAAGACAAGAACAATAAAAGACAATGGTTTAGGATTAGATGTACGATTCAGTCTTCCATGGTCACCTGGCCTCTTTGACCATAGTCAGAGATAACAAGAAGCCAAAGCAGAAAAAGCAAAATAACTCTGAGTTACTAGTCATTGGAGAGAAGCTGTTCCTGGCAGACAAACGTGCCCTTCTACGCCTCTACTAAAGCAGTGGGATTAGGTGGTTTTCTGGGCCCCACAGTACGGTCTGTGGAGCTGTCAGCAGCCTTTAATCAAAACATGACGGTGTCGCACGCAGGGTGGCTGGTTTATGTTCTGGATATTAAACGAAGGCTTACGTGTCCCTCTATTTATACATGCTCCTAGGCCTGCTGGATGACTGCCATTCCATTCAAAGGAGGTAAAATAAAACCCTCCTGTGTAGCACACACATTCCTGGAAGCAGCGGGCAAGAAAATTTTTGCCCTCTAACCACAAAAGGGAATCCAGTAGGGGAAACCGCACAGTGGCCTAACTGACCACAGAGAGAAATCCATCTTATGAGTGTCGAGAGCTAGGCTTGGTAAAGTAGTGGGTGAAACTTGGAATAAGCCATCTCAGTATTGAGAGATGGGATGACAATATGAAAGGCTGTGGAACCACCTGCCAGCCTTTGCATCAAACTTGTCCGAATTTCATCCTTGGGAGATCATCGGAAAGAACCAATCTTATTGCCAATTCACCAGGCACATCCTATGGCAATTCTTTCTCAGAGTTTAATATGGTTTCAAGCCGAAGGAAGACAATCTGCAGGTTGTATGGGTGCTTGCTAGGCAGAACTGGAGAATCTGTACAGAGAAAAACTGGTAGACTGCTTTCACTGGCAAAATGTTCTACTTGCCAGGCCATTCATCCCATACCACAACCTCCTTCATGCTATTCCCAGTCTTGAGCATCTATAGACATATGCATACTTTAATTGCAATTATTTTTTCATTTTTATGTCTATGAGTATTTTATCTGTGTGTGCAGTACCCAAGAAAACCAGAAGAGGTCATCAGCTTCCCTGAAACTGGAGTCACAAATGGTTCCGAACCATCTTGTGGGGATTGGGAACCAAACTTGGGTCCTCTGCAAGAACAGTAAGAGCACTTAAGTACTGAGCCATCTCCCTTTTATTCTCCAGGCTACCCCTATCCTAACACTTCCTCGGGTTACAGGAGCTGAATGCATTTCTTTTTAACTTTTCCTAATCTCATAGCACTTTTCACATCTGGCATTTTTCTTAACTATTCATGTATTACAGCATTTTCCCGACTGGCTATATCTCCCCACACACACATCACGTGAACATCAGAGACATTCCAACAAACTTTACAAATATAAAGACTTTGTGGATTTTCAGTATATGTTTCTTGTCCGCTCACAGACTTTCTGCATAAGGTGGCATACTTCAGCAAGACACAATATCACCCAAGGTGCAGCTTGTGATTCAGATAGAGCACTTTCCTATCCTAACAGGGGTTATATTCTGAGACCCCAATAGCTACCTGAAACTTCCTGACCAGACCTTACACTATATTTTTCCTGTACAGGTGTATCTGTGACAAAGTTTAATTTATAAACTAACCACAATAGGAGATTAACAAAAATAAATAATAAATTAGATGGACTCTGTAATTTTTCATGTGTCTTTTTATTTTCTTTGTCTCACACAAACTTATTTTTTATGGAAAACTGAATTTTGTCATACAGTATACTTTAATCACAACCTCCCCAAACTCGTTACAGATCCCCCCTCACCTTCCCATCCACCCAAATCTATGCCCTTTCTCACTCCTTAGAAAACAGATAGGCAACTTAATTTTTTTTAAACCCAGAATAAAACAAAACAAATTAAAAGGGGGAAAAGACACCAAAGAAAAAGAATAATAAAACCATACAGCTGCAGAGACATATATACTTGAACACATAGTAAACACATAAAACGTAAAATATGAAAGTATAATATATAAGCAAAAGACCTGTACAGTTTTTTTTAAAGTTCGTACAAAACATTGTCAGACAAAAAGACAAAACCTCTCCAAAAAATACTATTGAGTTCACTCTGTATTGGGCATAGGGCCTGTCCTTAAGTGTGGTTTGTATGCCTCATTAGACTCTGTTGCAGAAAACTCTATTTTCCTCTGTGATATACTTATCAGTTGGAGATAGCTTCTGGGGTGGGAATGGGGTCTTGTGTCCACTTCTCCTGCCAGGGCTGGGACACCATCCAGCTTAGATCTGTGTAGGTCCTGAACATGCTGTCAGTCTCTGTGAACTCGTTCATGCATCAGTACAGCTGCCTTAGCTAGAGGTTTATTGTTGTGAAGAGATACCATGACTACAGTAACTTTTATAAAGGAAAACATTTAACTGGGACTGGCTTACAGTTCAGAGGGTTAGTCCGTTATCATCATGACAGGAAGCATGGTGACATGCAGGCAGATGTAGTGCTAGAGCACAGTAATGCAAGTCTTCCAAGAAGGTCACACCCACTCCAAGAAGGCCACACCTCCTAATAGTGCCCTTCCCTGGTGGCCTAAGGAAGCCATTCCTATTCAAACCACCACAATGGCAGAACATCAATAGGATTCATTTTATTACTACAATTCTTTTTTGTTGGTGGTGGCTTTGGTTTTGGTTTTCAGACAAGGTTTCTCTGTGTAACAGCTCTGGCTGTCCTGGAACTCGCTTTGTAGACCAGGCTAGCCTCAAACTCACAAAGGTTGCCTGTCTTATTATTACAACTCTGTAGCAGAACAAGAATATTTGGTTTTCTCCAGTGTGGTAGTTTGAATGTATTTGGACCCCCATAATCTCAGAGTGGCACTGTTATGAGGTGTGGCTTTGTTAGAGTGGGTATAGCTTTGTTAGAGGAGTGTGTCACTGTGGGATCAGGCTTTGAGGTTTCCTATGCTCAGGATACTGCCCAGTATCTCCACCAACTTCCTGTTCCCTACAAGCTAAGATGTAGCCAACGTCACATCTGCCTGCATGCCACTATGCTCCCCGTCATGATGATAATAGACTGAACCTCTGAAACTGTAACTGATCTCCCTCAATTAAATGTTTTCTTTATAAGAGTTGCCATGGTCATGGTGTCTTTCCACGACAATAGACACCTTAACTATGACACTCCAGTCCCTGAGCTATCTAGTCCCAGGTCACCAGGACAGTGTCCGGCATGGGTTCCATCTCATGGAGTGGACCTTAAATTAATTAGATATTAATTTGTTGCACTTCTGGCTTTTATGCCACTATTTCACCAGCACGTCCTGCAAGCAGGACACCATTGTAAATAAAAGGGCTTGTAGATGGGTTGATGTTTCCATTTCCTTGCTAGCATGCAGAGTACACTCCAGTAGCATGAACACTAGTCAATAGGAGTGAAGGCCCTAGGTAGACGCCAGCTCAACTTTTTCATATTCAAGGAGTTGTGTTGTCATCTTATGGAGAACAGCCAATAGCCTTGGCAATAGCCTGGGTTATTTAGGGATTTCCGTGGGGCCCCTTTGGCCAAAAACTCAATTAGATGTTCCTAGCACTAGAGGTTTGTATCTCCCATCATTGGATGACTCCATTAGGATTTTATTTATACATTTATATATATGAAGCTTATAGTAGACTTTCATGTGTTCCTTAAATGGCTCTTAGCTGTGTGTCCCTATGTGAAATTCACAGTCTACTACCTCGGCCACTCAAATGATGGAATTACAAGTGTGTGCCACCAGGCCAGACTTATAGTGTCTTATAATAAGATACTGACAGCTGTGCTGAGGTGAAGTGAGATGCCTCCAGGTGGCATGAGTGGTGAAGATGCTGAGACACAGCATTAGGAGACAGCACCATGAACTGATAACTGAGCTAGCCCCTAGGGATAAAGGGACAATTGGTGTATACAGTGTGGATTTCCTGAGTAAATGGAATGATACCTGTCGCAAGCAGGACAGAACAAGACAACAGAAATTTTCAAGCAGGACAGAACAAGACAACAGAAATTTTGTCATATTACCCATATGGTACATGTGCAGGATGGTTTTATGTCAACTTGAAACAAGCTGAAGTCACCTGAGAACCAAATAAACCCTCTTCTCCCCAGGTTGATTTTGGTCATGGGTTTCATCACAGCAACGGTAACCCAAAACATGACAGTACACTATTTAAAACTTATGAATTCTTTATTTTTGAAATTTTCTATTTAATATTTGGGAACCAGAGTTGCCATGGGTAACTTGAATTGCAGAAAGTGAAACTAGATTTGAGGGATGGGGCAGGTCATTATACTCTGCTGAGGTATCATTTAATCAAACCGACATGCTTTGGAAAGACGACTGGATGTGGAAACAAGGGCTACTCAGATAAAAAGTAGAGTTCAGCCTTGAGAACATCCATCCATCCATCTGTAGTCTCCCTGCAGTGGGCCTTGCTGCTTCCAGTTCACGGACATAGTCCTTATTTCCTCAGCAGTCTCCTGTCCCTACCCCTGGGTTCCGATGTTCACCCACTGTCCTTGCAACTTTGGCTATGCTTCCTCATTATTCATAGTTGCTATCTTTGGTTGAGATGATCTGTAGTTTTTCAGACATAGTCCCACATTCCCACCTCCAGGTCTCTTGCTCACCCATTTAGCATGCCGTCAGGGTATTTACCCACATCTGCCTATCTAAACCATACGTAACTCTTTAGAGCTTAGTTGAACTAGTTCATCCTTTATGAGTCTCTTCCCCCAAAACTCTCTAGAGCCAAAGTTTCCTTTTCTGGACTCCTATAACACTTGCTACCTTTCTTACTGTACCTAAGGCCAGGCTTCAACCTTTTCCCTCTGACAAATAACCAGAGAAAATACACAACCCTCAAGGCCCTCCCATGAGGCCAACCTCAGGGAGAGCCATAGACCTGGGCTTGTGAGTGTCCCTAGGCTACAAGCATTGTGGATGGCCAAAACCTGCTGATGAAGCCTGGTCCAAGGAAACTTCTGGCAAATGCTCTTATCACTGGATTTGTGCAAACAGTCCCTGATAAGAGCTCAGGAAGCAGATAGGAGCTATTAACACCTCTGGGCCAGGCCCAGCGACTCCTTTGGCAGTCTTTCTGCATGTCGGGGAAAGAAAACTTTAGGGGCTGAAAGTGTCAGAGATCAGCCTGGAATACAAAGCATTTCCTGCCCAGCCTTTAAAGCTAAGTGGCTTTGTGCCTATGTCTCCCAGATGCTTCAGAGTTAAGCAACCCAAAATTCCCCCGAGCCACATCAACCTGATTGGGCCCCAATTGGGCCCCGATTGGGCACATTGACAAAGGAAAAAAGTCCTATGCTTCCCTCATGAATAGGAATCTTCTTCCAAGAGCCTCTAGCCTCTAAGGAGCACTTTCTCCACGACTGACCTGGGTTCCTGGCTGTGCCTCGTGCCTCCACTCTGGGTTCTCTCAGAACACACTGTAGTGATCAAATGCTCTGCCCAGAACTCTCCTCACTGACAAGCAGGTAAAGTAACTCCTCTCAATCATTTGTTGGTAGTGATGAATTCCAAAATTCCAACACCTGCCAGCAGATACCAAAATCCACCAATGCTTCAGACTCTTATGTAAAATGACGTAATATTTACATACAGCCTATGCAGGTCCTCCCATTCAACTTAAGTCACCTCTAGATTACTTTAACACCCAATGCAATGTCATTACTACACAAAGTTGTTACATGTATTACTCAGAGAACAGTAACAAAGGAAAAAGTCTTTCTTACTTAGTACAACTTTTTTAAAATAAAAATTTATTTTTATTTTATGAGTATAGGTATTTTGTCTGCATGTATATCTGTATGTAGCATGCATGCCTGGTGCCTATGGAGACCAGAAGAAGGCTTTGGATCCCCTGGAACTGGAATTACAGACAGTTTGGAGCCACCATGTAGGTGCTGGGAATAGAACTCAGGTCCTCCAGAAGAATAACCCATGCTTTGTTTTCAACAGCTGAACCATCTCTCCAGTACTAGTGAAGAAAATCCTTTAGAAAATACTTTCAGTCCTGAGTTGAATCCAGAGATACAGTGCCCACATGTAGTGACAGCCAACAGGAACTCGGGCCACTGATCAACACCAACTTGGGCAATGGAACACTGGGTGAATCATCTGGAAAAAAACAAACCAACAACAAAAGACCATGCAAAGGTATTATACGGTGGAAACAGCTAGCAAACTGGAGCAACAAGTCTGAAGAAGGAAGAGCGGTGAGATGGCTCGGCAGGTACAGCTCTTGCCACACAAGCCTGACGACCTGACTTTAGTCCCTCGAACTCCTAAAAACCTAAATGCAATTCCACCTCACCCATATGGGAGTGGAGAGAGAACCATCCAGGAGCTCATGGGCCAGCCAGCCTGGACCCTGCCTTACCAAGGCAGAGAGAAGGTCATGGAAGATGCATGTCATAAAAGTCAAGGAAAGAAGAAAGGGACCAGGAAGGGGGAGAAGAGAACATGGGGGGGGACACACAGGTAGCAACTAAGTACAAAATACTATATATGTATGAAAGCAAAGCCCACTTCTTTGCAATGCTAACTTGAAAAGGTTTTAAGGCATTTCATGTTATAGTCTACTGTGACCTGAGCTTGATGGTGAAGAACTTAACAAAAATAACAGTAACTTCCTTCAATCCCTTTGTACATTTCCTTGATTTCCCTAAATATGACGTTTTATTATTGATTCCCTCAAGTCAGGGACCTAAACAATGTTCTCACATAACATTTAATTGTCACTTTTTTCTATCTGTTTTATACTGTACAATAGCCCTCATTTTCTCGAGTTTCATTTTGGTTGCTGTATAATAGATGCAGAATAAAGAACTGGGTCATATTTCCTAAAGAATGTCGCGTATTTGGATTTAGTCGATTGTATTTTTGCTCATTCTTTTATCCCTCAAATTTCATGAAATATAACTGCAAGTCCAAAAGACTTTAAATAAGTAAGTACAATTGTTTAGCCAAGAAAACATCACTAGAGATAATTCCTGCTATGTCCCACCAAGAAGGCACAAGATATTCAGCATGTGCCACTTTTAAGGAGGCTAAGATGGGGTATATGTGAGAACAGTGACCTTTTCATTATGGTGTTCTCCACTGCCACTATAGCTAACAGCTTTAGACTCTTTAACGAACATTGTCAGTTACTATCAATCAATCACTTCATTACAAGTTGAAACTTAGGAATTTCAAGCATTCCATTATTCTAATCTACCAATTGCAATTGTCTTCTATATAGACAGGACCTATACATCAGCTATTTGATTATTCTGAAACATATATGACAAAAAATACGTGTTTTCTCATTCATTTCTTACTTCCAAAATAAAGAATGTATCATCCTATCAACCTCCTGCAAAAAGCTGTTAGCTATCTAGAGCTCGGTGTTTGGGCTGATTGCCTCTTTGTATTGATACAAGCTTACTCTTTCAAGTGTATAATAGGCTATGATACATTGTATTGTTTTTCTTTGGAAGCACAGATTGTCTCACATTGACTCATGGGAACTCCTTCAAAGTGGTTTCTGTGTCATCTGACATGACTCTAAAAAGTCGAGGAGAGCTTCTAGCCACACTGGTTGCCCAAAAACTCATTAATTTTGTTTGTATTTGAAAGGTGCCCCCCAAAAGCCCCTGTGCTGGGGCTGGAGAGAGAAAGGGCTTAACAGTTAAGAGCATTTCTTGTTGCTCTTTATAGAGAACCCAAGTTCCATCCCCAGTAACCATTTGCTCACAACTCCAGTTCCAGAGGATTTATGTCCTCTTCTGGTCTCTGTGGACACAAAGCATACATATGGTACACAGACATACATGCAAGCCAAACACCACACACAAAAAATAGTGTTAAGCCAGTGCATTAATGGGTTGGCTCACAGCTCATTATGCTATTGGGTATTTTAAAAGTCTGAACCTCATGGAGGAAGTTAGGTTTTCACTGGCATGGCCTTGAAGGGATATGGGAACCCTGCCCCTCTTTCTGTCTCTCCTTGCTTCCTGACAGCTGTGAGATAAAATGGTCTTTTCTGCTGTGCCATCCCACCAGATCTACCATGCTGCCACGAACACAGCCTCAGGGACAGATGACTGTGATCTGAAACCATGAGCCAAAATAGACCTTTTTACTTACTATGCTTATTGTCTCGGATATTTTCTAACGGTGACTTATTATTTACATTCGTTGCCCAGAACCAGAATCAGCCATTTCACCAAGATAAATGATATGTACATATTTTCTTCAGGATTTAATTAAACATTGCGAATGGAATTGAGACTTCTTTTGCAGACATCTCCCTGATCCCATTGCCCTTCCCTCTCACTGATGTCAGAAGTCCTACTATGAATCATTTTTTCCCCAAATCCTTTCATATATGTATGTATCCAGAAGCCTCTGTTAATTAACTAGCTTGGTCTATTTTGACTATTACTTGGAACCAGATATCTTTTTTAAAAAGTAGATACTTTAATTCATAAACTAGAATGGTTTTTCATGGTCACTGTAGCCAGAAAAATAAATGATAATCTGTCAGAGATGTCATTAAAGGGCAACAAAGAGCCTTACAATTAATTTCCCAGATCAATAGCAAACGAAAAGTATGGTAACTCATGATCAATCACATCTCATGAATCCCATTCATTTGAATATTATATCTATAATTTTTAGCATTCAGTTTAACTAACAAATCCAATCTATTTAGCAAAATAATAGAAGCTGTTTCTCCACTGGGCCTATGACCTCCCTAGCTACAGGTTTTTGTCCTGGTTTATAGTACCTGGTTATTTACTTAGAACTGTCTACATGTACACTCTTAAGTAGAATTTTTTTTAATGTATAAAGTATTCTGTCTGCATGTTTGCCTGAATGCCAGAAGAAAGCATCAGATCCCACTATAGATAGTTGTGAGCCACCATGTGACTGCTGGGAATTGAACTCAGGACCTCTGGAAGAACAACCAATGTTCTTAATCTCTGAGCCATCTCTCCTGTCCCATAAGTGGGATTTATACATAATTTTTTGTTAGCTTCAGAACCAAAGTTATACTAATTTCACAATACACACACACGGGGGGGGGGGGTAATTTAGGTAGCTCCCCTCTTTGCTTTATATAAATAAGTTGTATAATATGTTTGTTGATGGTGGTCAGCAGACTGATAATACAATTTGGACTTGTACTTTGGTACAAATAAAGCCCAGAAGCTAGTGAAGAGATAAAATAATCACTAACCCTATCTTATGTGGGACACTTCTCTCAAGACACCTCATGTGCCATCTGTGGCACCAGGCACAAGGCTGAATAAGAAATGTCTGTGCTGATTTGAATAGTAAATTGTTAGCAAAGTTACATATCTTCCATTTTTAAAGGTGTACTATTTATTTGTGCATCTTTACGTCTATGTAAATAGGTGTACAATAGCATACATGGAAGCACACACCTCTCAGAGGCAAGAAGTAAATCATTCCCCTATCATTCTCCACCTGTTCCTTTGGAGTAAGGTCTCTCCCTGAACCTGGTGCTCTATCTTCCTCAAACAACCTGAAAGCTAGCAGGTCCCAGCAAATCCTCCTCTCTCCTCTCTCTCAGGGACAGGATGCAGGTGGGCTTGGGATGCCCCAATTGTTACACAGGTACTGGGATCCAAACTCTGGTCCTCATGATTGTGCCACAAGCTCTCTTAGCCCCAAAGCCAACTCCTCAGCCCATTTCATTTTAGAAATAGGGTTTCAGCAGTGTCCTGGAGAATAGACTAAGCATATTTTGAAGCTAAAGCAATTGTCTTCATGGAGAAGGGAAGAGGAAACAAGGGTTATGTTTGGGCAATGACCATTTTTGAAGATTTTAACCTGGGAAAGGCTGTTGGATATTGTGCATTTCCCCCTTGTTCACTGATAAGTTGGACTGCACACATTAATGAAGAAGATTCCTTAGGTTAGCTCAGATTACTGAATCAAAGTCTCCAGGGAGGAATGCCTGAAAATATGTATTTTTAATAAATATGGTAAAAAAAAAAATCTTGTGCATGAGCAAATTTGGGAAGTACACACAGGAGAATAAACATGGGCTGTGGAGTTAGGCTGGGGCCTCAGTTTTAGTTCTTGTGTGGCTCTGGGCATGTCACTTACCTCCCTGTACCTCCTTTCTTTATTAGAAAAGAGACTAACCATTCCTCTCAGATAAAGTAGCCACGAAGACTCAATGGGAAGGTACAGCACAAAGCTGATGTTCAGTGAGGAGTCACCTTTATTATGGAAAAGGTTCTAGAAAAAATCATGAAACCAAGCACTGACTACAGAAACATCCCTGAAGGTGAGAGGGAGAAAGCGCCCGAACCTTTTCTTCCTAGTTCAGTATCTGCTCCTCAGCTTCACAATCACAGAATCTAGATTTTCTTGGAGAATCAGCAGCACCTTCCACTCCTACTTTACATGGTTCTGGTGTGAGATTCAATCGCGCCTTCCCACTCCAGAGACAAGAATGGCTCGAGCCTAGCCAATCAGCAAACTGCATTCTCTCTGGCTATCATGGTGGGTTCAGAATGAGGACCGTGACACAAGCTGATCTGATGAGATCCAGCTTTGGAATTTCTGCTAAGACTGTGTTTTCTACTAAGCTGCTACTAAGTGGGGAGGTAGGAGAATAAAGCTCCCACAATCTGATGCTTCCATAGCCACAGGAGATGAAAGGCCTCTAGAGACACAGGATGCAGAGAAGCAAATCTTGAAGAACTTTTTGAGCACCGGAATCTAGATATGCTGGAGAGATTTTATTCTGGGACTTTGCACCCGTATAAGCTATTAAACATTTTCCTAGAACAGTTTAAGTTAGACTTTCTGTAACTTGCACTCAGATAGATCTTGACATTAATTTCTTCTGTTTCAGTCTCCAGCTCACAAGCTTTACTTTTTTCTTTTTGATCTGATACATTGCCCAACTTTATTAGGAAGAAACAGTCCCATGGCCTAACATTTGGCGGATGGATAATGGAAATTGCTAAAGCGTCATTCGTCTCTGGGGAGCAGAAGCGCAAATGTGTTCCATCTCAATGGGTCTTTTTCTCTCAGAATGCGAAGTTGTTGATATTGCGGTGAGTCTCCGCACTGTTCTTGGAGCTGTGAGAAAGGTTGCCATGCAAAGGCAGTACAATTGAAAGCTGTTGGGAACGGGAATGACAAGAGTGGCTGGTATGCAGGACTGTGTCACTGAGATTACTCTCAATTAGTGAGCAGACATTACACAATTGTCTCTTTCAAGTTCAGAGAGCTAATACATAATACACAATCAGAGGGCATTGTACATTGGAGTTTAACTCATTAGCCAAGGTCAGTTCTTTACCCCTTGAAATGAAGTTGTCCGTTGCCTATCAGAGCTTTATTTTGAGTCTCAAAATTGCAGCTACAGGCCAAGTGAGGATTCCAGTTTAGGAAGAAGACAATTGTGGTTAGGAATGAGAGTCCAGGTGAAACTCATTGAGTCAAAGCCAGGGAATAGTAAAGGGCTGGGTGGTGTGAGAGACGCAAAGTGGAGTCTGACGTCAGTGCCTCCCACTCAGAGTACAGTCAGGACCTTAGGTAAATCTAGCTGAGGCAGCAACTGGCCCTTGTAAGGGACATCCCAGAATGGACATGTCCCTGTGTGACTTCTCAGTGAATACCAAATGGATTGGGTCATTTTATTCAAACCTGGAGGACTTGGCTGCCCAAGCACATGCTCTGCGGATGAACTCATTTTTGCTTTAGTCCCACATGGTTGCTGAAGTCTGAGCAGCTCAGACAGCAAGGGACAGAGAAGTGAAGAACACAGGGCAGATGATCAGAGAAATCCCAGGATGGGGATTAAGTTACTGTCAGAGTGTGTATGTGAGAGACTCTGGTCAGACATGTGAAAGAGTCTAAGCGGCTGGCGGAGAACTGTCACGGCCCACGATCCTGAGCCAGCTGCCCTTTGTATACAGAGTGCGGGCTAACCGGGCAGGAGGGAGTCCGAAGTTACCCAAAACACGCAGGGACACAGGAGCTCTACAGACTGGGAAACAGAGGGTGCTATTTGGACCCCAAATCTCCCAAACCCGAGAGATATCTAGATACATTATCTAGTTTCTCGCTCTATGAGGACGTCTCTCCACAAGTACAAAAAGCCTTCTGAATGTCATGGGCCATGCTAGGTAACCGGAGTTATGGGGAAGCATGCGCAGTATTTCTCTGGCGAAATGGTCACCTAGTTAACAATTTTGGGGGGAAGGGGTAGTAGTAAGGGTCAGGGTTGAGAAGGAAAACACAAGATCGAACACAACAGATGAAAGTCCTAGGGAGTTTACATCCCAGTGGTATCAGAACTTTCTAGAAAGATGAAGCAAACTTAACCATGAAAGATGGGGGTGGGGGTTATGCACATGCGTGGGATTATGCTTCCTAGCAAGGCTGTCTGGACATTCTAAAACATTACATATGTGCACAGTAACCCATACCAGGCTCAAGTTTTAAACAGAACACTGCCACTGAGTAGTTTAGGTAATAGTAATGGGTTTGAATGGAGTGAACTATCTTCAGTCTCTTGATCTGACTTCTGACAACCACAAACAGAACAGACATTTGCTAAGCCTCTGGATCACAGAGTGGAGTTGAAGTTCCAGTCATGGGAGCTTTATTCACATTCCAAATGAAGCTAAACAATTCACGAAATTGAAGTCCCGACCTTTCACTCCATCTTCTATTAATCAGCTTAAACAATATACTCAAAGGAAGACAACCAAGGTGTGACAATATAACTAGAGTGCAGACATTAAGTTATTGCTAGACCTGAACGGCTGTGGGGGATGTTGTTAGCATGTAGGACATGCACAGGAGACTGGATGAGATGAGAGAAAGCTGAGTGGTCTCAGTGGGAAACGCAGTGTTAGAAGGGAGGTTTGTGTGATTAGAAATATAACTCCTTAACTTCGGATTATGACTTAGGTGATTTGGTCCTTGCTTCAGGGCATTGTCCCCAGAACAGTGTCTGCTACTACTCAGTGACTGGATAGGAGTTAGACCTGGGACCTGGTCAAAGCAACACACTCTCCCGGTAGAAAGATCTTTGAATGAAAGAGAAGAGACACTTTCTACTGGGATTGGGAAAATGAAAGGTAAAATGTTGTTGGGTCCTGGTCCTCCTAGCTAACACCTGACTGAAGGCTCTGTGAGATTTAAGCAAAACCCAAAACAACAAACCCAAGCAGGACCTGGAAGTGAAGAAGTACAGGGTTATTGTGGAGTTCTCTGAGTCTCCGTATTCATCCCTGCTCCCAAGACGACAAGAAAAGCTTACAAATGTCACCTTTGTTTGATTGCTTCCTTGGATTTTATTCATTATTACTGACTAAACGATAAAAATTTGACCAGGCAGTGATGGCGCACACCTTTAATCCCAGCACTCAGGAGGCAGAGGCAGGCAGATCTCTGAGTTTGAGGCCAGCCTGGTCTACAGAATAAAAAACAATGTTTCAAAACCATACACACACATACATTTGTGCACAGTATTCTGTGTACGGATGCAATGCATGCCACCAATCTCACTCTCCCACCTCCTCATTACTCTCCTTCTATCCCTCTCTGTCACATGTCTACCCATCTTGTTTTGTGACCCACCAAGATTAACCAGGGTGGCCTGTGAGACCAGGATTTGGAGCTATCAGCTGGATTCGAGTGGGCTCAACAATGAGTACCCAACTAAAGCCAGTTACTTCACCTCTCCCAAAACTAATAGCCAAGAGTTCAGAAGTAGAGAGTGAGGTCTCTGAGTCCCGTCCCTGTTTCTTAATCAATCATTGATAGGACAGGTCTTAGGTGAGCCCAGTGCAGGACACTACAGTTGTTGGGAAGTGTGCTGGCCAGTTTTATGTCAACATGGCACAAGCTGGAGTCATCTGACAGGAGGGAACTCAGTTCAGTGAATGCCTCCATTAGGTTGGGCTGGAGGCAAGCCTGTAGGGAACTTTCTTAATTAGTAATTTGATGGGTGAGGGACAAGCCCATTATAGGTAGTGCCACTCCTGGGCTGATGGTACTGGATTCTATAAGAAAGCATGCTGAGCAAGTCATGAGGAACAAGCCAGTAAGCAGTTCCCCTCCATGGCCTGTGCATCAGCTCCTGCTTCCAGGTTGCTTCCCTGCTTGAGTTCCTGTCCTGGACTTCGTTTGATGACGAACAGCACCAACTTGATTTTTGGTCATGGTGTTTCATCACAACAATAGAAACCCTAATTAAGACAGGAGTTAAGAACTACAGTACTCTGTGAGCTCAGAGAACAGCATTTCCAAGGCCTTTACCCAATGGATTTAACATTTACTGAAATGGCTTTGTTATCTGTAATGAAAGGGTTCTAAGTCTCTTTAATGGTTACTATGTTCCCACATTAACATTAAAGAGATGGGCTGAAATCCAGTCCCAGGTGGTAAGGTTCCTTTGGCTTTTCTTTTCTGGTATTCCCCATTCTAGTTCTGGAAGCTCCTCGCTCTGTGCATTGCAACCTCAACAAGATTCTCAGGATGACTGGAAAGAAAAGCCACATAAAGTTAAGAGGCTGGTTGCTACGTTGTAGAGGAGACCATACCCTAAGTTATATCTGTTTCTACTCTTCAGCCTTGCTTTTCTAAAGCAAAGTGTTTGTCCCCCGTGTTTTAGGTCGTAACTGGACTGTGTCCCATGTTTCTTTTCATACCAGAAGGAGAAATATGTTTTTCTGAAGTCTATTTTGACTTGGGACTTCCTCATGTTTACCATCTAGATTATATTATACTTGGAAAACAAAAGAAAGTCTGAATTTTAGCCAGGTCTTCTTAAAAAAGTTCCTCTGGCTTATTTGCTGTGGACTTTTTTTTTTTTTTTTTTTTTTTTTTTTAACAAGGAGAATCTTTCTTCCTTTAGTTTAAACTATAAACTTCTGTTAAAATGTAAGCGGTGTCTTAAAATGTTTACATTTGTGCTTCTTAGCCATGTCCAACCTAGCATGAGCTTACGTGGCAGGTCATTCCTTAGCACGGATCTTCATTGAGAGATCGAAAGCAAAAGAGATAAAGTGAAGCAGAAATTCAAGGAGAAAAGCAGGAGATGATACGAAAGAGAAATTAGTACAGGAATGGAAAGACAGGGACAGTTCAAAAGTCACTTCTGAGGCAAAACTGTAATCCATGAGTATGCTCGGACACGCTGACATGAAAAGTGTCCTGAGGAATAAGGTGAATTAGACACGGGCTTTGAATCCTGAAGGGAGTCTCTAATGTGGTTCCAGAACAAGTTCTCATTCTTTTCACATGCCCTTCTACTTGGTCACTTCTGGCATTGCTTAAGACCATTCATGAGCTTGAATTAGATTCCCATCCAGAAATCAGACCCAAGCATTTGCAGCTGTCCCTCACTGTCAGCAAGCACCAACCCCTCTGCAATTTACTACCTGGACAGAACCTACAGGAGAGCCTTATCTGCTCTCAACTGTCATCAGTGCCCTTGTAGATTTCTTCATCTACACTGTTTTAATTCCCCCAATCAAGCTCCTTCTAAGTTGCTTTAATGTGTACGGTCAACTTAGTTATTTTACGATTCTACATTTGTGTTACTAGTCAGGTCCTCAGGTGCCCTTGGAGACAGAACAAGCGAAAGCAAAATTGTTGACAAGGAATCCATCAACAAAAGGCAGACTAGAGACAGTCCCAGCCCTCTCGCCTGTAGAAACGTATCAGGGTGGGGAACTATTTGAATGGTTCTGGTAGAACTCTGGAAGATAGCTTATCATCATTAATAAAATGGGTGGTCAGGAAAATGTCATGATAGGAGTGTGGTACTAGTTACTATGCACCTCCCACCCATCCCTCCATTCCCAGCATGGGAATAGCTTTTGTACTAAGTGGAACTGGTATAGGCATCTCATTTGAATCAAAGAAAAGATTGAAGACTTTTTTTTTTTTTTAATGATCACATGTAACTGTTCTAAACTCTAGTAGACAACTGAAGGCTGATACAAGGAGCTTGCCTCTGTCTTGTCTAACTCAAATTTCAGGCAGGAAAAGTAGAAGGCACTACTCATAAGCCTGTAAGGGGGTCGATTAAAGATGCACAGACTCCTGGAACAGGCAGAAGGATGTTGAGATGGCTCAGAGGTGGGTAAAGGCACTTACTTGTAGCTGAGCCTGACAACCCATGTTCCATCTCCAGGACCCAAAGTGGGAGGCGAGAACTGACTTCTGCAGGCTATCCTTTGACCTCTACGTGCAGTGGCTTGCCTGATGAATAAATACATTATTTTTTAAAAATACGTATTACAGGTAGATATGCATAGAAGACAAGCTTCATTCATGTCTAGGAAAGCTGGACTGTGAATATTTGAAACAGCTATTATGAGAGGGTATTGGAAGCCACAAGCATGTACAAACACGGTCATTCAGACACACTAAAATACTGAATATGGGTTGAGGAAAAGCCTCAGCATAGGATGGCTTTCAAACACTGGAAAAACTCCGGACACTTAGGAAACTTTTTTGTCAAATTATGACAAAGGAAGCTAAGAACTCAGTGATTAAACTCAACAAAGAAGAACTTCTGTAAGTACAATTAAGAAAACTTTGTAACTAGGAGGCTCTGATAGCCTCCAACATAGGAAAAACAAAGTGCAAATCCAGGGGTAGGAAAAGAATTTCATTTCTAGAGTTTACATACTTTAATTTTCAACCAGAGTAAAAGACCCAAGATGTACAAAGAAGTAGTGGTGTGTGCTGCATGGCAACCATTGCTGCTTGACATAGTTCTCCCAGAACCTTTAACTTTTATTTTTAATGATTCTCACTATTAATGACTTTCCCTTTGGGAAATTTTGTGTGAACTTTGGTAAAGGATGAAAACGTGTACAATGTTAGCCTCTTTAAAGAAAATAATTCTTTGGGGAAAAAAAAATCACCACCATTGGGGAACCAGGAATCCCGTTGTGCCCTCCTAAGTACACCAAGAACAGGAAAGTTAGAGATTTACTAGACACATCTGATCCCAAGAATGAAATTCCTACAATTCAGATCCAGAGCCTGTGGCCATTAAGGCCAAGTGTTTAGTTAATAAATACAGAGAAATCAGAATGGTACAGTATAATGGGAAAAGAGTAAGCCATCAGGACCTTCCCTTTTGGGAGCATTAAGAGGGGAACAGGCCTATAGTAAGACTAAGAAATTGTAGTATAGTGTCTGGTCCCCAGAAGTCCTTTCCCCAAGCTCAGGCATTTGCATAAGGGTCTCCATTCCCTGGGAGCTAGAGGAAAGTTCCTGCTTGCTAAAGCAATCATTCTCCTTATCTCTGGGAAGAGGAACTTGTGGCCCTTTCATTAACATATGACTAATGCCTATTGTCAAGGTCAATGCTAGATTCCTCAACCTCTGATCTCAAGCCACACCTAAATCCACATCCCTCCTTTTCTCCTGTTTAATCCTATATGCTATTATAAAGCATAAAAAGTATATAATTTTTTCAGTTAAACGCTCTGGCAGCCACCCTGATTCTCCTTCAGACTGTGTCTGTTTCCACCACACACTACCCACCCTCCACCTCCATGACTCCACACATCCTCTTTGGGACCCTAGCCTTCATCCAAATAGATCTTCAGCAAAGTGGGAAAGCATTTAAAAGAAAAATGATGTCTGTGAGGAAGCCCAGACATCAGATTTACTGTATAAAAATCAAAATATGATCCAAGAGATAAAAGGAAATGTAGACCAAGAAATAAAGGAAATCAATAGTTGAGAGTTTATGTCTATCTAAAACTCACAGCTGAATTCCTATCGCCTCAAGTTATGATACAGGAAGTGGACCTTTGAGAACTAATTAGGTCAGAAGCTATCCACGACATGAAATTAGTGGCCTTAAAGAGAGGCCCATGAGAAGCTTCTCACCCTTTCTTGCATGTACAAGCAAATAAGAAAAATAGCCATGAGCCAGAAAATGGACATTCACTACACTCCAAATATCACTGACAGCAAATGTTTTGGCTGGGAAATTTAAACTCAGACTTTTATATTGTTTTGCTAATGTAGCCTGAGCAGATGAAAGCAGATGATGTATTCCTGAAGTTTTAATAATAACAAAGAGATGAAAAAGTATAAAACAAAACAACAGAAATTCTGGAGCTAAGAACAACAATTGAAATGAAAACTTCACTACAAGGAATCGGCAGTCTGAGCAATCAGAGAAAGAATGAGCAGATGTACAGCCCAGGTAAACTGGAATTGCACATTTTGAAAAACAAAGAAGAATGAATTAAAATGTAAAGGGAATTTACAGACGTCTCAAAAGGAAATGAAGCCTCTCTAGCTGCCTTTAGAGTTCTGTGGGTGTGCATGCAGTCCGTACTAAGGCATCTGTACTAGTCAGCCCGGGGTCCTATGGCCACGCATGCGTTGCCAGTACTCAGAGAGGTAGACAGCCCAGCAGTCTATGCGCACGTGGTCTACTTGCAGGTAGTAAATTCCCTTATTAAAGGCAGACCCTCCCTATTTCTCTCTCTTCCTCTCTATTCCCACGAGGTTGGTCTGCACCTCTTCTTCTCTTCCATTTCTCTTTCTTTTCTTCTTTCTCTCCTCGGCCCCTGCCTGTTTTCTCTCTCTTCTCTCCCTTCCCTCACCAAATAAAACGCTCCTCATGAGCTCTGGTGCATGGTGTGAGTGACTTGAAGCTGTGCCCCTTGGCCCCAATCCACCAAAGCGCTGCCACTTGCCATTTTTTAAAAATGTGTGTGTGTGTGTGTGTGTGTGTGTGAGAGAGAGAGAGAGAGAGAGAGAGAGAGAGAGAGAGAGAGAGAGAGAGAGAGAGAGAGAGAGAGAGAGAGAGAGAGTGGCGGGGTGTTATTTAAAGAAATCATGGTAAAAGTATTAAGTGTTCTGACCCACTTCCTGGATGCTGGCCAATAGGCAATAACCTGGCCGTCCAGTGTCCTAGTGTCAATCTTTAAGAAGAGTTCGCCCCTTCGCCTCTTCTCATGTTCCTCCCTTTTCTTACCCCACCTCCCAGAGGTCATGCGTTCCCCACCCCACCCCACCCCCGACCTCACTCTCTCTTTCTCTCTTTCCTCTCTTAATCCTTACTGTCCACATGAGTGCAGCCTGAGTGTCTCTTTCCTAGGCCCACACCCATGCCAACCACTGCACCTGCATGGGGCCCTACCTGCCAAATATAGGTACACATAACACAAGGAAAGCATCATGAGTTTTATGAAGTACATTTAGCTAACACTCCAAAGAAGCCAAATGAATATTAACAAACTAGAGGCTGCATCAAGACACTTTATAAGTCAAACTTTCAAAACAAAGTACATTAAAAACAGCAATAAAATAGCTCAATATGTGTGAAGGGCTTTCAATAAAATGTCACTAGTCTCATATCAAAATTCTTAGAGGTCAGAAGAATGTGGAATGACATTTAATGTAGTCAAAGATGAAAAACTGTCAGCCAACTTGAAAACTGTTTCCCCATAAATGAAGGAAGAACAGGAACATTGTAATTGTCAAACATGCAGAAGCTGACAAAATTCATAACCACCTGAACAGGCCCTGTGAAAACTACTAAAGGGAGTCTATTTCATGAAAACAAACAGGTCTTAGGTAGAAACTCAGCTACATGATAAAATACCTCTTAGAGGATGGTATAGTTTTGTGTCTAGCAGGCAGGTAGTCCCCAGCACTGAATAAAGCTCTCTTACAAAGAACTCTGAAAATAAATGTTTTAAACACTTTAAATAAAAATGTACTGTTGAGCACTTGGGTTTGGATTGTGTTCTTCCCAAGTCCATATGCTGATGCCCCATCCTTCAATACATTAAAATGTATCTGTAGTTAGACCTAACTTCATTACAGACACCATAGTTAAATGAGGTGACAATGCAACAGGGTGGCCCTGAATCTAACGGGATTAGTATCCTAGTAAACAGGAAAACTTTGGAGACAAACACACAGGAAGGATGTCATATGAAGAACAAGAATCAGAATAAAGACAAGTACCAGAGGAATATTTCTACAACACAAAAAACACCAAAGTTTGCCAGGAGATTATGGGACAGTTTTCCTCTCACAGACTCACTATGAGGAAGTGGCCCTCTTAGTCTCCCAACTGGGAGACAACATATTTCCCACATATAAGCCAATCAGGTTGTGTTATTTTGTTATATCACCCCTAAGTAACAGATATAAACACACAATACAATACAATGCAGTTTATAATATCAATTACACAGAGTGAGGAGGAAGAGAGATCTAAACAGGGCTTTTATTTGTGATTGGAATTAAGTTGGCAACAATTAAGATCAAATTATTATAATTTGGGGTGCTATATAACTATATATAACAATATATTCTACCACAAAATATCGTGGTAGAATACATTCAAAAGGAAATTTTTTAAAAAAAGAACAAAAAGATGCAACTTCAAAACCATCAAGAAAATAAAAAAGAAGGCAGTAATGAAGTAAATTAGGAAAAAAGTAGCTGGGTATGGTGGTGCCTGCAGAAGACGGGATAGTCTCTGAGTTCAAAGCTAGCCTGGTCTACAGAGTTCCAGGACAGCCAGAGATACACAAAGAAATCCTATATCAAAACAAGCAAACAAAAACCAGAAGCAAAAAAGCTCTATTACATAAAAAAACAAATAGCAAAATGACAAACACCAGCCTTTATCAAGAGGGCTGTAGAGATGCCTCGGCAGATAAGAGCACTTGCTGAGCAGCCCACAACCACCTGGAATTCCAGCTCTAAGATATCTGTCATCCTTTTGGCCTCCATGAGCCCCAGAGCACACATGGCATATGCTTATATAGATGCATATAAATGTTTAAAGATACTTTTAATTCTATGTATATGAATAATTTGCCTCTATGCATGTAAGAACACCACATGGAAGGCATGACCACATCAGTTCATGCAGAAAGACACTTGAAAAAAAAAGTCATCACCTTTTCATGACTCAAAAAACATTAATAAAGTAGGACTCAAATTAATTAGTGAACTTTCTCAAAATAATAAGCGACAGTGATGAAAACCCCATAGCGAACATTATTTTCAGAGCTAATTACTTTTCTTCTAAGATGAAGAACAAGATGAAGGTACCTTCTTTGGTTACTTCTATGCATAATAATACTGAAATGCTAGCCAGTGTAACTATGCAAGAAATGACAACACATCTGAAAATTAAAAATAAAATTATCTGTGCTTTAGGTAACAGGATTTGACATATAGAAAACCTTGGAGATTCCACTAAACACCTATCAGAACTAAAAAATATGCAGAATGTAAAATCAACACACAAACAGTTATTTTTATATACAGACCAATATGAAAAAGAAATTAAAATAGTTCTACTTACAATGTGTGGTAATTTGAATGTAACTGGCCCCAATAAGCTCATAGGGAATGGCACTATTAGGAGGTGTGGCTTTGTTGAAGTAGGTGTGGCCTTGTTAGAGGAAGTGTGTCACTGTGGGGGTGGGCTTAGTGGTTTATATGCTCAAGCTATTTCCCAGTGACACATTCCATTTCCTGTTGCCTTCTAATCAAGATGTAGCCAGCACTGTGTCTGCCTGAATATCACCATGCTCCCTGCCATGATGATAATGGACTGAATCTCTGAACTGTAAGCTGCCACCTCAATGAAATGTTTTCCTTTATGAGAGTTACCATGGTCATGGTGTCTCTTCACAGCAATAGAAACCCTAAGACACAAAGGCAAAACCCTAAGGCATCAAAAAGAATAAGATGTTTATGAAAAATTAGAAAGTGAAATATTTATCCATTGAAGACTAGTACAGCCCTGAGTTTGATCCCCAATGCCACATACACAAAAAGGCAGTACACACTTGTAATTCCATCACTTGGGAGGAGAGGAGGCAAGAAAGAGGGTCAGATGTTTAAGTTATCTTCAGCGTCGTAGTGAATTTAAGGCCAGCCTGAAATATATGAGACTGTCTTTAAAAACAAAAATGCTGAAAAACATAAAGACACAGAAAATGGAGAAATAAATCTAATCTTAACGGACATAAGATTTACTACTGTTAAGATGTCAACACCACACAAATTAATCTACAGATTCAATTCTATCAGAATTCCAAATATTTTTTTATTTCAGAAATAATAAAATCTATCCTAAAGTTCAAATAGAAACTCAAGGGACCTTGAAGAGAAAAACAATCTTGAAAAATAGTGAGTGGTGGACTCACACTACGTAGTTATGAAAGTGGGGTGTCCCAGTGTCAGGCCGGTATAACACTCGCAAGACAGGGCTATAGACCAGTGAAGCTGAATGACAGCACAGAGGTAAGGTTTGCTGCTATAATCCAATGATTCCCAATGGTGGAACAAAATCATACCTGCAATCTTAGCAGATGGGAGGCTGAAGCACAAGGGTCATAATTTTGACAGCCTGTATCTACATAGCCAGACCTCCTTTGTAAACAAACAAAAATAATTATAATAATAAAAACAAAACAATGGTGCCAAAGACCATTAGTGAAAGACAGGAGAAAGAAAGTATTGATGAAACTATGGAGACATAAGATTGTCTTAAGAAAGGAAGCAAGGAATGAGGGAGGGAGGGAAGGAGGGAGGGAGAGAGGGAGGAAGCAAGGAAGGAGGAAGGAAAGAGAGGTTGTTGAAAAAAATGAAGACAGAAAAAAACCCCTGATGTTCATGGATTGCAAGACTTGTTGCTATTGCTCTGCATGAGTTTGTGGAAGAACTGAAAAGGTCAGTGACTCTAGAAAATAGTATGTAGGGTGAGTACAAGCTAAACACACACTTGCCACATTATCTAACAGTTTTACTTCTAGGTATATACACCAAATTATGGAAAGCAGAGCTTCAACCACACACTTATATGTCAATGTTTATAACAGCACTACTTGAAATAGCCAAAAAGTAGGCATAACACATGTCCATCAACAAATGAGTGAGTAAATAAAATGTAGTATACACATATTAGGAAATACATTCAACCTTAACAAAGAATGAAATTCTGATACATGCAATAACTTGCCATGCATATATTATGAAAATATGCTGAGTGAATTAAGCCAAACACATAAAGACGGATAGTGTTCAATTCTACTTATAAGAGTTACTTAAAATTGGCAAACTGAAAGTTAGGTGGTGGTGGTATACATCTTTAATCTCAGTGCTCAGGAGTACAGGTAGGGAAATATTTGAGTTCAAGTCCAGAGGGAGTCTGTAGAGAAGCCCTGCCTTGAAAAAACAAAACCAAGCCAAAGTAAAACAAATAAAAAATTGACAAATTGATAGAAACAGAAGAAAAATGGTTACAATGAGCTAAATGGATGGAAAGGAAATTGTTGTTTAAGGGATAGAGAATTTTTTATATGAAATATTAAAAGTTCTGGTAAACATTAGCAATTATGATTGAACTATGATTTATCTAAGTGCCATTAGAATCTTTTTAAAACCTGGCTAAACATGGGAGAGCTGATCCCAATGGCCTGGGCCTAGGAGAGCTGGCTCTGCCCCTTGCTTGATGGGACTGTCCCAGTGACTGGAGCCACTCTGCTCAGCTACCACCCAGACCCACATTCTGGGCGTGGGTTGCCCACCCTAACATCTGCCCATCTATGACCAGCTGGAGTACATGAAGGGAGTGGTCTTGTAGAATGATAACCATAGGATCTCCATGACGCAGGGCAACAGCAGGATGCCCAAGAGGAGTTTGGTTAGGGTCGAATGATGATGGTGTGCCAGGGGCCTTGAACCAGACCAAAAGACTCACTGCAAGAAGCATTCTGTGGTGGGGCTGATTGGACAAGCGGGTATTCTGCAAGACACAGAGTGCAGCACCCAATGCCACTAGGATAAGTAAAGAGGTATCAGATAGAGGAGCAAGTGGAAATTTTTGGTTTGTTTTTAATTGATTTTGGGGGGGGGCCGAGGTTCTGCAGGAAGAACCTTGGAAGGAATGCTACAGAAGTGAGGGGAGGGTATGGGGGGTCTGGGAGGGGAGTGGGAGTAGGGTGCATGATTTGAAGTTCCCAACGAATCAGTAAAAAATTATGCTACTTTTTAAAAAACTATGATGAAAAAATCAGTGAGATATATTCATGTACACATATAATATCACAAAATTAATTTATACTAGAAGTTTATTTCACAGCCCTCAAAAACTACCTATTAAAGTATCAATTAACTTTATTTTCTTTACTCAGCCAAAATGCATTGAACACCATCAAAATGGTTGTTCTCTTGCCCTTTCCCAGCTTCCAAAGACAACTAAAATAGTCTCTGCCACAAAAGACTTAAATATGAGCCACATATAGTGATACATGCATATATAACAGCATTCAAGGATGAGGCAGGAGGATCAATTCAAGTCCCACTTTGACTACATAGAGAGTTCAAGGTCAACATAAGCTACAAGAGACCCTGTATGCTTGGAAAGTCAAGGGAGTAAAATTAGAAAGCATACCATGTGATGAGGAATACCAGTGGTAGGTACAGAGATGGTAAAGAGTACAGGAGTAGAAGCATTTAGCTCACGCAAAAAATATCCTGAAACACGTATGGGAGGCATGGATGAATTAGCTGCTGTGGTAGTTTGAATGGAATTGGCCCCATAAACTCATAGGGAGTGGCACTATTAGGAGGTGTGGCTTTGGTTAGAGGAAGTGTGCCACTGTGGAGGCAGGCTTTGAGGTGTCATAATCTGCTCAAGCCATGCCTACTATCTCAGTTCACTTCCTGTTGCCTTTGGATCAAGATGTAGAATTCTCAAAGGGTGGTGGTGGTACATGCCTTTAATCCCAGCACTCAGGAAGATCTCTATGAGTCTGAAGACAGCTTGGTCTACAGAATGTGTTCCAGAATAGCCAGAGCTACCCCAAAAGACCCTGTCATGGAAATCCAAAAACAACAACAAAAAAAGATGTAGAATTCTAAGCTCCCCTAGCACCATGCCTGCCTGCATGCTGCCATCTCTCATCATGATGATAATGGGACTAAACCTCTGAACTGTAAATAATCCATCCAAATTAAATGTTTTCTTCATAAGAGTTGCCTTGGTCATGGTGTCTTTTCACAGCAATAGAGACCCTAACTAAGTCAGTCGACTTTCTTGTTACTGACAGAAGGCCTGACAAAGCCGTCTCAAAAGGAAGAAGAGTTTATTTGGTTCACAATTTCTATTAATCATCATAGCAGTTAGGAGACGTGGAATTTTCAAATATATATTTTTAGCTGCAATGTGTATATGTGTGTGTGTGATGTGTTGGGAGGTACACATGTACCACAGATTTGGTTCTCTAAATCTACAGTTCAGTCTGGAGACTGAACGCAGGTTCCCAGGTTTGCACAGCAAGACCCTTACCCAGTAGGCCATATCACTGACCCCAGTAAAGTGGGTTCTTTATCTCATAGCAGACAGAAACCAGACAGTAAGAAGGGACCCAACACTAAGCATAACCTTCCAAGACATGCCCCTAATGACCTAGTTCTTCCCGTTTGACCCACCTCCTAAAGTTGCACCATTTCTTAGAATAGCACCATGAGTTGGGAAGGAAGTAGGAGTCGGTCACTGAACATAAAGTCACCAAGCAAAATAAAAAGGGGTTCTAAGTCAAGATAAACAGTACGTGGAGCCACAGACAGTAAAGAAAGCACAAGAAAATTAGAACTTATGATATATGAAATTGGTAGGATGGGTAATGGAATCACTAGTAAAGAGATGGACAAAATTCACAGAAGTAACTTCATACACCAATGGGAGTTTGCACTCTAATCTCAGGCAATGAGTAACCATTGAATGAACATTCCATAGATTTGGGAAAGAGGAGTCAGCCATGTCTTGTGAGAAAAGACAGACGAGGAACCAATGCTCCAATCTTACAGTCTACAGAATGAATGAAAGGCACGATCATGATATGGGATGATCATGGAGAGTAATAGAGTCAAGGATTGTTGATGAGAAAAATGTAGGTGATGAGAATGCCTTGGTTTCTAGATAGGAAAATCTGGCATGGACTGTGGGGGCGTGCACCATTAATCCCAGCACTCAGAAGGCAGAGGCAAGTCGCTCTGAGTTTGAGGCTAGCCTGGTCTACAGATGGAGTTCCAAGACTGCCAGGTCTTCAAAAAGAAACCCTGTGTGGAAAAACGAAACAAAACAGGGAGGGAGAGAGGGAGGGAGGGAGGGAGGGAGAGAGGGAGGGAGGGAGGGAGGGAGGGAACAAACTTGGCAAATGGTGCAATAATTCACTGAAATGAGAAACCCAGAAGGAAAAACGAATTTAGTGTGAGAGAGTTAACAACTCTGTTTAGAATGTATTGACAGCAGGGACTGGGGGACAAGAGCAGATGGTATTCGGGAGTGGAGTTGGGGAAATGCATGGTGTTCAGAGATTGGAAAGCCCACTGGACAGAAAGAAGAAATTGCCTGAAGTTTAAGGGAATTAATGTCTAAATGTAAATTTCTGTAATTAGAAACAAATATAACCCTTCCACTGGGTAATTTAAAATTTAAGCAAGAGAACAGCTCCTCTATATGACATCGAGGTGGAACCATATGGGCCATTGCCCACTCAGTTTTCCATATAATAAGCCGATGAGAATAAACGAACTAAAGATAAATGTGGACACTTTCCAACGGGTTTTCATCCTGAAGCAAAAATATTTTTTCCATGGCAAATCAAAACCCTAAATTCTTTATATTTGAAATCAATCTTTTGGGACTCTTGTTTACAGGAAAAAAAAAAAAAACAACAAAGAAAATCAAATAATAAAATAGAAAACTAAGCAAATGGTGCTGTCCCACTCCTGTATCAAAGAGGAAGTCATCACCTATAGATCCTATAGATTGCCCTTGTGGATGACAGAAACCTCCCTAACCAGTCACTTTTACCTGAATTAATCCCTGAGGTATTGGAGCACTGTCACTTATAAAAGAAGACTAAACTGGATGGTGGTGGCACACCCTTTAATCCCTGCACTCAGAAGGGAGGCAGGTAGACCTTTGTGAGTTCAAGGCTAGCCTGGGCTAAAGAGTGAGTTCAAGGACAGCTAGAGCTGTTACACAGAGAAACCCTGTCTCAAACCCAAACACCCTCCCCCAAAAGAAGACTGTTCTTAGGATCAAAAAAAAAAAAAACCCTCTGAGTTGAAATCATGTTCCATTTCTCAGAATATATATTCATACTGAGTAGTGGTAACACATGCCTTTTATCCCAGTACTCAGTAGGCAGAGGCAAATGGAGTCTGAGGCCAGTCTAGTGTACACAGTGAGTTCCAAGTTACCCAGGGTTACAAAGAGTGTCTCAGAGAAAGAAAAGGGAGGGTGAAGGGTAAGACTCCTCATGCAGCAAATAACTCTACTTTTTTAAATTTATTTATTGGTTGATTTTCGTTTATGCATTGATGTGAAGGTGTCAGACCTCGTGGAACTAGAGTTACAGACTGGTGTGAACTACCATCTGGGTGCTGGGAATTGACCCCTGGTCCTTTGGAAGAGCAGCCAGTGCACTGAGACACCTCTCCCGCCCAGCTGTATCTGTTTAATGGTATTGCTGCCATGGATTCTCTCTCTTCATTATTTGGAGACTTTGACAATGTGTTCACAGGATCCTCTCTAAATTCCGTAGCAGCCCAAATTAGCCAGGGCTCTCCAGGGAGACAGAACACATAGGATATATATGCAGCCAGAGAGAGGTTTATGTTAAGGAGTCAGCTCATGTAAGTGTGGAGACTGTCAAGTCTGAAATCTGTTGGGCAGACCAGCAGGCAGGCTTTCTATGTGGCAGTCTTGTGAAAAAAATTTCTTTCTCTTCAGGAAATTTGTTTCATCCCTGGAGTTTCTTCCTCCTAGTTAGCTTCAGCTGTCAACGTGACAGAGCCCAGAGTTATCTGAGCAGGTCTCAACTGAGGGATAGCCTGGATTATATGGGCCTGTAGACACATCTGTGAGGCATTTTCTTGATTGCTAATTGATATAGAAGGGCACAGCAGCAGATTGTGGGTGGGGACCATCCCTAGACAAGAGGTTCCTAACTGTTTTTTTTTTTAAAAAGCTAGCTGGGCAGAGGCTTGAGTTTTCAACAGTTTCTGCTTCAGCTTCTGCTTGAATCCCTACCTTGATATTCCTCAAATGGGGTGAAGTGTAAGCTGAAATAAACCCTTCCCTCCCCAAGATGATTTTGGCTGTGATGTTCAGCACAGCAACAGAAAGCAAACTGGACTATCAACTACCTGGGTGAAAGTCCACATACGTTGGAAGCTTAATTGCATTAATCAAGTATATAAATATAGGAGGTGGTGAGATGGCCCAATCAGTAAAATGTTTGTTTGTTGTACAAGCATGCGAACCCGAGTTCAGATCCTACATAAAAACCTGGCACGGTGGCAATATGTCTATAACCCTAGTGCTGGAGGAAGGGTAGAGATAGGTAGATCCTTGAAATGCCATAGCAAGCCAGTCTAGTCTGAAACTCAGTTCTGTAAGAGTGCCTGTCCAAAAAAAAAAAAAAAAAAAAAAAAAGTGGATAGGTTGGAGATGGCTCAGTAAGCGCACTTGCTCTTCATGAAGAATGGAGTTCAAAGCTCCAGCACCCATAGAAAAGCTGGGCATGGCTGTGAGTTCCTGTAAGCCCAGCTCTGTGGACACAGAGAGGTGGATCCTGGGAGCTTACCTGTTAGCCAACATGCCTGCTGAAATGAGTTTCTACCTCAGCAAGAGACTGACTCTCTGGGCAATAGAGGAAGACATTCAATGTTCTAGGCTCCACATATATGAGTAGGAGTGCATGTTTCCATACACTCACTCACATGTATGTACCACACAGATCACACACACACACACACACACACACACACACACACACACACACACACACACACGAAAGCTAGTTAAGGTTGAGAACGACAGAGATACCTGACATTAACATCTAGCTTACAGGCACATTCACACACAAGTATACACACACACACACACACACACACACACACACACACACACACACACACACACAAAACATGAATAAAATGAACAGACTATGGTGAGGCTCAGTTGACAAAGTATTTGCTGGCTGTACTAGTTAGCTTGAGTTCTCTAAGAGGAAAGTTTCAGGAGCTCCTTGATTTGGTCGGCCTGTGGGCATGAGGTACTGATTATTCATTGATGTAGAAGGCTAGGCTCACTGTTGAGTGGTGCCATCCACAGGCAGGTGGTTCTGGGCTGAATAAGAAAGGTAGCTAAGCATGAGCCTGGGAGGTAACCAGCAAGCAGAATTCCTCAGTTGTTTCTGCTTCAAGTTCCTACCCTGATGTTTCTCAGGGAACTGTGATCTAGAAATGTAATGAATCTTTCCTTCCTCTAAACTGCTTTTGGTTAGAGTGTTTTATTACACCATCAAAAGGAAACTAGAATGCATAAATGTGAGGGCCTGCATTCAAACTCACAGAACACACAAAAACCGGGATGTATAATGTAAGCATCAGCGATCCCCACGTTTCTGTGAGGAGATGGAAGTCAGACTCAGGCAAATGCCTGGAAACCTGCAGGCCACATAGTTGAGTACCAAATGGCCTGGTGCATGCAGCAGAAAAAAAGATTCTCTCTCAAGCATGGTAGAAAGTGAAGACCAACCCCAAAGTACTCTGGCTTCCACACATACACCGTGGTATGTGTTCACTCATATTAGCATATACAAAGCATACAGGCAAAATAAATAAATGATGATTAAATAAATAAAATGTTAACCACACCTAAAACAATTTTCACAACAACATTTAGCATTACAACACCTAGAACAGTATTTGGCTAAATAATTGAGCATCACAGTCTAGCTAGATAGACACACAAAATTCAATCTCGTGTCCCTTAAGGCTTCAAAATGTCTGGATATCTCAGTCAAGGCACAATGGGAAGCAGAATTCACTGAGATGGATTTGATGAAAGAACTATTTTTAGAGGTGATTATCACATGTAAACAAACAAGAAATGCCAAGGTACCTAGCAAAAACTGTGAAAGGTCTGAGATTTTACTGTTGAAAGGTAACTAAGTAACCTACTAGTGTTTCATGGGTGCTGATGGGAGACATCATGCCCCTCCATCCACGATGAGGAACACTGTATCCCATGAGAACATCAGCAACCTAAGCATTAGCACTTAAAAATTATCAGTGTTCATTAGTTGTAGATTTGGGTTTCAATATGACACTTTTGTACATGGATATAATGGACTTTGAGCACCAGCACCTTTATGCTTCTTCACCAACGCTCAGAGCCCACAGAGTGACATGCAGAAAAC
Source organism: Phyllotis vaccarum (assembly GCA_033318265.1). Lineage (NCBI taxonomy): Eukaryota > Metazoa > Chordata > Mammalia > Rodentia > Cricetidae > Phyllotis > Phyllotis vaccarum. Next base: position 99,008,676 of record JARWLC010000012.1, on the reverse strand, counting down.
CCTGCAAATTTTTCACATGCAGAGGTACTGAGTTATGCCTTCAAGAGAACTTAATCCTTGATCAAGGACATTAGGCTCTTGCTCTGCAGGGAAACATGAACATGAGATCCCTGCAGATTTCATGCCCTCCCCTTGCCATGTAGCCAAGAGTAGCTTATAACTCACTATGTAGCCACTCCTTGACCTTACCATCCTCCTGACGCAGCCTCCTAAGTATGGAAATCATAGGCATGTACCACCAGGCCTGGCAACAAAAGGTATTAGAAATCGGTTACTGTTCATAGAGCCAGGATCAGAAAGAAAAGAAAAAGAAGAGTTATCTGAGCCCAGAGACATATGGGGCCATGGAGAAAATGCCAGCCGATAGGGTCTGCAGCCAGAAAGAAGTACAGCTGCTTACCGCAGGACTATCTCCCCCACTTTAACTTTTGGTATCTCTATGGCTAATGCCGCAACTTTACAAGTCCAGGTTTTATTCCTCTTTCTCCTCTTGATCATTTCTATGTCCCTGAAGTATGAGAACATTAGCAAAGATCCTCAATCGTTTATTCAGCCATGATGCTATACATAGGTCATGTGCCAATAACCCCAGCTTGTAGTCAGACTTTCTTTAGACTGCCAGTTCCCAAAATGACATGGAGAATTCTTACTATGAAAGCTTGGCCTTAGCTTAGGCTTAGTCCCAGCTAGTTCTTATAACTTAAATTGGCCTGTTTATTTTAATCTACATTCTACCACGTGGCTCATTAGCTCTTTAGCCTGTTGTACGACCGACTCCCAGAGTTCCTATCTCTGCCTGGAAGGAGCCTTGGCAGAGACACATCTGCACAGTGTTACAAAAATACTGTCCCACACACCAGCTACTTAATCTAAGGAAGAAGATCACAAGTTTAAGCCAGCTTGGGCAACTTAGCAGACTCTGTTTGAAAATAAAAATCTTAGAAAAGAAAGAGGAGCTGGATAGGTCATTCAGCAGTTAAGAGATGTATTGTTCTTGCCTTGGACCTGGGCTTGGTTCCCAGCAGCAATAGGAGGTGGTCCACAACCATCTGTAACTTTAGTTCCAGGGAGTCTGATGTCCTCTTCTGGCTTTCTAAAGACACACACACACACACACACACACACACACACACACACACACACACACACACACACACACACGCACACACACACACGCACACACACACAATCTTTAAAAAGGAAGGAAAAGGAAAAAAAGAAGGAAGGAAAGAATTGAGGCCCATTCAAGGCCTGTGTACAAACCTATTATGCATGAAGCCCTGGATTCATACCCTAGTACCAAACAGAACAACAGCAAAAACAAAACCCACAAAGGCTGGCCAGTCCCCTTGTGGAGCTACCCCTTTATTCATATGCCCAGTTCTTAGTTTCCCCACTTGCGTTCACTTACTCAACTCGGGCTGTGTCGATGGTGTCTAGAACTCAGAGCACACATTTAAACACTCTACCTCTCCAAGCCAATATTGTATGTAGACGTCCTTTATTTTGCCTCATCCACTTTTGCAAACACTCAAGATTGGATCAAACCTCCTAATACACATTCATGACAGGTGTGATACACAGAACAAACAGGATTTTTGAATAAAAGAGAACTAAAGTTGCATCTCAACCCCACTATTTACTAAATAAACATGGACAATCTATCTTAACTTTTCATTTTATCCCCAATAAATATTCCTACATATTGAAATCTATACAATAAACACATAACAATATTTATCTGTTATCAGAATTAATAAAATAGAGAATGCAAGGGGCTTATTAGCTGTTCCTCATGTCATCAACAGATGATGGCCAGGGCAAGATTCTGCTCAAAAACTCAATTGATGCTTCATAAGTAGATTTTCAACCTATGCAAAGACCTCTGGGAGTTTTTGGATATATCAGGTTTCACCTTTCCAGTCCCCTGCCACTGCTTGCAGACCAGCAACAGTCTCATCAAGGTCAAATCATGATCCACGATTCTGATCTTGCTCTTGGCAGGTAACACTGCTTCCTCTTTCAGGGAAAACATTGAGAGGATTAGGTATCAAGGAGATTCTTTTGACAGAATCCCTGGACCAACATAGAAAACATATTCCACTCATTTTCAGGGTCTCCTCATGTAGCTCAGGCTGGTCTGGACAATAAGTAGACCAAGCTAACCCTAAACTCACGGCGCTCTCTCTGCTCTGTCTCCCGAGTACTAGAATTGAAGGCATGGCGAGTATTCCATTCTGAAGAAAGGTAATTTGGAAATAGGTGCTAATGAATCTTTCTGGTCCTGCCCTGAAGTTATCCTTTTCTGGAAGACACACATTCTAAATCAGTGACCTCTGAGTTTTGTATTCCTTTTCCTAATCTGCCCCTCTCTTTTTTTCTTTTTTTGAGATATAAGGCTCAAGCCAGCCTCAAGCATGCTAGGTAAACACTGTACCTGGGCTCTGTTAGCACAAGGTCCTGAGTTTGATTCCCAGCACTGGAACAAAATGAACAAAAAGGCATGGGTATTCTATTTGTCTGTTTGTTTTTCCATTATGTTTTATTTGTTGTACTCAAGAAGTGGTACAACATACACACATTTCATTCACTGATATTGAGTGGGCTTGAGAGAAGACAGTGTAAGTGTTGATTTACTGCATGCCCAGAACAAGCAGGAGCTGCCTCTGCTGGCTAGTTTTGTGCTGTGTCAACTTGACACGATCTAAAGTCACCTGAGAGAAGGGAGCCTTGACTAAGAAAATACCTCCGTAAGATCAGGCTATAGGCAAGTCTGAGGAGCATTTTCTTAATTAGTGATTGATGAGAGAGGGCCCAGTCCATTGTGAGTGGTGACACTCCTAGGCTGGTGGTCCTGGGTTCTATAAGAAAGAAGGATAAGCAGGCCATGAAGAACAAGCCAGTAAGCAACACCCTTCCGTGGCCTCTGCATCAGCTTCTGCCTCCAGGTCCCAGCCTTGTTTGAGTTCCTGTCCTGACTTCCTCTGATGATGAACAGCAATGCAGACGTATAAGCCAAATAAACCTTTTCCTCCCCAGTCGGCTTTAGTCATGGGTTTTCAGCACAGTAGTATAACTCTAAGACAGTGGAAAACACAACCCTGCCATTCCTCCCATTGGTCTGTTTCCAGGTGCCTCTCATGGAGTAGCTAGCAATGGCAATGAGAGTTTCTAAAGTCAAGCCACTGACTTTCTCTCCTGTTCAATGAAAGAATAAATAATCTGTTCCAGGATAGAAGGGAATTCAGTAGGTTAAGCTTCTTGAGAGAAACATACATGTCAGTCTCTCACATGGCTCATAAACACAATGACTTGCTCTATAAGTGATTTAAGAGAGTTTTAAATGTTATTTTGACTATACGTGATTATTTATAACATATTTGTTATATTATTCAACAGTTTTCATTTGTCTAAAAAACTAGATAAAAATGAAGAGACTATACTGAAACTGAGTATAGAAACAAATTGCATATGGTGCATGTTAGAGAGAAATAAACAGAATCCTTGGTCTAACCTACATAGACAGACAGAGTAGGGGGACCAAAGTGTAGCAAATATTCATGACTTGCTGTCTTAGTTAGGGTTACTATTGCTGCAATGAAACATCATAACTGAAAGCAAATTAGGGAGGAAGGGTTTATTGAGGTTAAACTTCCACATCGCTGTTCATCATCAAAGGAAGTTGGGACAGAACTCAAGCAGGGCTGGAACCTGGAAGCAGGAGCTGATGCTGAGGCCATGGAGAGATAGTTCTTACTGGCTTGCTTCTTGGGGCTTTGCTCAGCCTGCTTCCTTTTAGTAGGACCACCATTCCAGGAATGGCCTCACCCACCATGTGCTGAATTCCTTCCCTATAAATCACTAAGTAAATGCCCTACAGGCTTGCTTACAGCCAGATCTTATAGAGGCATTTTCTCAGTTGAGGCTCCCTCCTCTAAAATGACTTTAGCTTGTGCAAAGGTGACATAAACTAGCCAGCACACTAACAATACATGAGACACATTAAGCCTTCAACATTTACATCTTAAATGAATCACTCTCAGTTTATATTTCTAGTCATTTGCCTATTTTCCTAAAGTAAACCAAATCAGATCTTGCTATGGGACTATGCTCTTGGACAATGAAAATATTTTCCACTGTAAATACTGGTTTTAATAAAACACTGATTGGCCAAAAAGTAGGCAGACAGGAAGTGTAAATAGAGTGATCGGACAAGGAGGATTCTGGGAAGAGGAAGAGCGGAGCAGAGCAAGTGCCAGTGAGATACAGAGGGCAGGAGATGAAAATATTGTTCTGAGAAAAGGTGCCAAGCAATGTGGCTAAATATAGATAAGAATTATGGGTTAATCTAAGTGAAAGAGCTAGTCAGTAATATGTCTGAGCAATTGGCCCAGCATTTACTATAAAATTGAGCCTTTGAGCCAATTATTTTATAAGCAGCTACAGGATTTTGGGTCTGGATCTCAGGGTTTGGCTGGGCCAGGAACTTCATATGACAAGAACTACTCATCAAGCCGGTTGGTAAGATTCTGCCATTGACCAGCACAGTTGTCCCACATCCATTGCTGTCTTTCAAATATAAAAATACATACACTCCATGTCTCTTCAATCTTGGACACCTGTGCTCAAATGTGAACGCTGATTCTCATATCTACATCATGAAAAAGGAGAGATGACATGGAAGGGGCAGACAGAAATATGAACACTGCAGAAGCCATAGTCAAGTAGTGTGGACTTCTACTCCACTATACCTTATCAACTATGCTGATCTACCTTACTTCTCTCCTCTTATCATTAACTGCAACTCTTAAATCTTGTAATCAAATACAATTCCAAGTTTCATATTTTAGTCTGTGGTTCTGTTGTTGCTGCTTGACTTTTTCTGGGAAGACAAATTTATTCATACTAGACAGAAAGAACACCAACAGGTCAAAGAAAGGATTCCACTCCTGTCAAGCTTGGTAAACCAATGAGTGTATTAGGGTTAGTTGCAGAAATATGCGTGACTCAGAGGCAATTATGCCATTAGGAAATGCCCTGTGCAACTTACAAGTTGTATCACTGAATAGTCCCACATGTAATATGAACAATTTACAAAAATCATTACCATCGAAGAGTCTTCTGGGACTTGAAGAATAGAATGATTATGCTACTAAAGATTCACTGACTCCAATCAACCTTCCGTTTTTCTATATAAACTCAAGTGAGAGACTAAGGGTTAGACGATTTCCTAGTAGGCAGATAAATTGGGACAGAGGCCATGGCTAAGTACTAGAGGCTGCAATCTTCCAAGACTCCCGACCTGAGCCAAAAGACTGACAGCTTAAAACAAAGGTATTGCAGGCTTTTTAATCCCCTGCTAGTAGGCCCCTGTTGATTTGATGAAGGGATTCAACAAGTTCAAGGCCAGATGAGGACTTGTTACACAACAGTTGTGGGCCAATCAACCTTCCTATCTGTTTTCAAACTGATCAGCTCTAAACTAAGGAGAAAAAGTCTCCAGAAACTTAAAGATAACCAGCCTCCATGAACAGACTGGATTTTCTTTTTCAATTTCCTGCATCCCACTCTGCTTTCCAGAGGGTCTTTTTGTCTGTGTGACCAGTGCATGGGTGTATTTCTCATCCCCAACAAATACCTTTCTTCAGCTGTTGATTCTGTCTGCTGTTAATGGCTGTGTTTGAGATTTCTCTCCAAATTTTTCCTGCCTTTTAATGCTGTAAGGGGCAGAGAAAGAAAGAAAAACAAACAAAACAAACAAAAAACTCAGTGAAGACTCCTATTATACTCTATCAGAAGGAGTGAAGAGTCCTCATGAGGTTCTCATGAAGGCTAATGCATTCCATGAACCTCTTGTGCCGCATGAACCACACAAACCTTGTGTACATTCTCCCTCCCTCCATGAGGGGATGTCATGAGAGTTCCCTGTGGATAATCATATTATTCCCATTCGAGATGATCATGTCCAACCTAGAGGAAACAGGTATACAATACTACATCTTTTCCTTTGGTTCTGTCCACTTCATCTTCTTAAGCCTCGGAGATAATGATGGAGGGATTATATAGGGATTATCCCAGAAGTGTGACAAATTATGAGTTTCCACAATAATTATGGTAAGAAGTTTCTATTACCTACAGCTGTCATGAGGAGTAATCTATAGGTATAAACAGATATTTAGAAAGGAATTTTATAGATACATTACATCTATTTAACAGAGGAATAGCTATAGCCTCTCTACTCCACCATTTTTCTAGCCAAAGTTTTTCTTTTAATTTTTGTTTATTTTGGGTTTTTTTGTTTCTTTGTTTTTTGCCTGTGGTTATAATGTGAAACATGAATCTTCTCCTGTGGAGTGGATTTTAAATCCAATCTGAAGATTGTAGATTGCATCCACAATAGTCATGCCAATATTATACCAATAGGCATATATTGCTGGGCATGGTGACGGCATAACATGCTTAGTCCATAGCTGAGCAAGATCTTTAGTAAGAATTTTCTCCCAGCAGCCTGCATATATATCAGGCACTATAAATGCTAGCCAATAGGAAGAGAAATTCCAGCATAGCCCTCGTTTAGTTTCTCTGTGCCCTACAATCATACTGTATGGTGGCTTCAGAAATAGGAACTTTCCACCAGTGCTAGTATATTACCAAGAACAGTGAGAATAGCTTGTAAGAGGTGAAGGTGGAGATCAGGGGCCTCCCTGGACAGTAGCATATAAAGAGAAGTCCACTCTGTCACTGGTAGTTTTAACCAATAAAAAACCTTACGGCTTTTAGAATGCTCTGTTACACTCATACAGGGATGCCTTCATTCAGATGTGTTAACTATTGCTTTCACTGTGCTCCTGGATGTTGTTCCAAGTCCAGAATACCCTCGAGTCAGCATTATATAATGAAACCTTTTCAGTGTGTTGAAAAGTGTGTTAAATTAAAAATAATTTAAAGAATCTATGAAGCTCTGCTGCCATCATTTCCAAACAAGTACAAACTGGTCTTGGAACCTAATAGCTAAAGGACTGCTACTCAGGAAGGTCCAATTAAAAATACCCAACACTGTGTCAAGGAGTGTTGCTGAGTATACTGCTGTGATGAGGACCACAATTTTCTTTAGATGAGATCGTGTATGTTGTTGGCCACAGACATTTTCTATTTAGCATTTTGTTGTTTTGCTTTGTGTCTTGAGACAAGAGTTTCTCTGTGTAGCCCTGCCTGCTCTAGCACTCACTCTATAGACCAGGAGGGTCTTGAACTCACAGAGATCCATCTGCTTCTGCTTCACGAGTGTTGGGATTAAAGATACCACTGCTGCTCAGCTCTATTTAGCTTTTCATAGTCCGCTTTACCTCCATGAGCTGTCTGGTTTCTTTGCCAACCATAATTGGCTACTGAAAGAGTATGCTATGTGAGCCCATCTCACCCAGCCACGCATGCTTGCTTTTATAGTTCATATCTCCTAGTGGAAACTTCCATTAATATGTGGAAAATGTATCTGAACAGTACATGCACATGCTGCCTGTATATTTCCACAGATGAGAAATGTACATAGCACACTAATCTTTCTTACAGAGATTTTACAGGAGGAGATTTATTCTATCTCCACTAGGCTCGCTGATTTGGGTGATCGCTGTGAATTAAAGCACATTTAGCTCCAACAAACATCTAAAGCCATCACAATAGCAAGGGACCAACAAATCCCATCCAAGCGAGGGTCTCTGTTACTCTGTATGCCCTCCACCTACCCGCAACACTAGTTAACTCATTTGGGGAGCAACTAGGGTGGTTACCAACCTATTAAAGTCACAGTAGCTGGTAGAGTGGGGGAATCATCTGTGCTTTCTTTGTCATTCATTTTTTGCAGTGAACTGTTCAGACTTTAAAGCATTCCAGAGGTTCATCAACACAGCAGTTGTCTTTTTAACCCCACCCCCACCCCCTACCCTATTGCTATCAAGTGATCCAGAGACAGATCTTTGTCTGATTTCCCTTAAACTCTTAAGCTTTCTACTCTGTGAAAAAAATGAAAATTTAGCACTCTTACCCATCCTCCCTCTTATTCATATTTCCTACTTATAAGAGAGCCCAGCCTGTGTTGTAGAATATTATTTTAAGATGTGTTACATTTGTTTATGCTGCAAAGTATTTATTTAATGAAGCAAAGATGTGTTGCGTTCTTTTATGTTGCATTTGGTCAAATCTGTGAAGCTGTGTTACTGTGCCTGTCTAAAACACCTGATGGTCTAATAAAGAGCTGAACAGCCAACAGCGAGGCAGGAGAAACGATAGGCGGGCTGGCAGGCAGAGAGGATAAATAGGAGAAAAAGACAGATTAAGGAGGAGCAAGAAGGAACCAGCCACACAGCCAGCCATGGAGTAAGAGTGGAAGTAAGATTACAGAACTAAGAAAAGGAAAAAGCTCAGAGGCAAAGGGTAGATGGGATAGTTTAAATTAAGGAAAGCTGGCTAGAAACAAGCCAAGCTAAGGCCAGACATTCATACATAAATAATATGATTCTCTGTGTGTTTATCTGGGAGCTCCTTTTCACCCCAAGGAATAAAAAGAGTAAAACAACCAACTACACTCCTGTATATCTATTTCCAGGTCAAGTTTCCTTAGATGGGCAAGTTCCCTCTGGAAGACAGATAAGCTTCGGTTTCAAGGCTTATCACTTCTAACAGGGATCATGTAAACGTAATTACAGCTTGTAGGCAAACTTCTGAATTGTATGGAAGAAAGATATCACCTAAGGATTTCTTTCATGAACACTCTACCCTGTACTCATCTTTGATTCTGTCAGTCACACATGCCAGATATACTGTGATAATTTTCCTGGGGAAACTATTCGTCTACATAGACTGGCACTAATAGCAGAAAGATAGTTTCCATGCAAGTCCAGATTGAGAAAACGGGGTTTATATTGGGATTGGCCATGCAAGCACAGGTGACACAGGGGAACTCTGCCACCAGGGAGTCCTCTGGGCAAATATGGGCAGCAACAGCACTGAAGAGTCCCCCTGTACAACATCACTCCTGAAAAGAAGTACCACTTTAGAGTCCCTTGAACAATTTATGAGAAACTATACTACGTCAGAGTTCCCAACCCCTAAGCAACCTTCCACCTCCTATATAACCTTGGAGAGTGGAGGGAATGTATGAAGATCTCCTCTTGCAGAGTCATGAGCCTCCATGAGTTTTCCCTTCCTTCTAAAAGAGAACACTAATCTATCCAAATTTGAGCTACCTGTAAGAATCATGGCTACTCTGATATAAGATGGAGATGGCCAAGTACAATCTAGAGGAAACAGAAGCATATTTTTGTTGCTCTCATAGCTACTTTTCCTAAGGCTTTTGGAAGAAGCATTGCTCCAAGCTAATTTCTTGCATAACGTAAGTGACTTCAGAAACTTCAGAAAAAATAAACCAAAAAAACCGGAAAAACCTGTGACTTTTACAGTTTCAAAGATCATCAAATTTGTCTGTTAGTCCATGGGTTGAAAAATTACATGTAATCACATTGAGATCTTATCAACAGCCGGACAGTGAAGTCACACATCTTTGAGCCCAGCATTCAGGAGACAGAGGCAAATGGATCTCTGAGTTTGAGGCTAGCCTGGTCTACAGATTGAGTTTCAGGACAGCCAGGGCTACCCAGAGAAACCCTGTTTCAGAAAACAAACAGAACTAAGAAACAGAGATTTAGGACATCGGTGTTAAGTACAATAGCTGGTCATGTCTCTTCCTGTTTCACAACGAGGACGCAAGGTTTCTGTTTGTGTGAAGCAACTGTACTATGATGGACAAAAGAATTTATGACATGAGAAACAGGGACAAAAACATGCATGCAGTCGGGTTAAATGGCCAAGAAGAATAAGTCACTTTAGCTCAGGGTTTGAGACTATCCTGGACAGCAAAGTAATGTCCCATCTCAAGAGGATGAAAAGGAGGAGGAGGAGGAGGAGGAGGGGGACAGAAAGGAGGAGAGAAAGAAGGATGCGTGTTGTGCTCTTTATGAAATTATTAGCTTGGTTTGCACCTCCTTCTGGAAGCTGCACTTTGTATGCTCATGTTTGACTTGGAAGCTCCATCTTTTTATGGTACTTCGGTTGCTTTGATTCTGGCTGATTGACTAAGAAATAAGGATCCAAATGGACTAAGCCAGAAAACCTTGGACTATGAACTTAAGACCATACACATTTGTATGGTAGGTATAGTCCTGTGGATTACAATATATTAGGATTATAACCTGATACCTCGAGTTCTGGAGACAAATTATTTATATTTAAATCTTGATTTTGATATTTAATATCACATAGTCTTGGGCAAACATCTTAACCTCTCTTCAGTTTCCATATTTGTTAGATAACCATGATATTTACATCATATGTTTACAGTGAGTAGTAGTAGATAGAAGAGCATCTTGCATGTGCACCTAGACATGTGAAAATGCATGCATACACCATACACACACACACAAACAAGAGTATACATACAGACACAAACTATGAGATAGGAAAAAGAAGGGGAAATTAGAGAAAAGTTTAGATAGAGGGTTCATGTGCAAACACTGAGACAGAAAAGATTTTGGTGATGAGGGTGAAAATAGCCCAGTACTGATGAGCTATGTGGCCTGAAAGGAGGCTGGAAAGCTATGTAGAGACTAGATCGGGCAGGATCTTAAAAGATGAGTAGGTCCTGAAGACCTCGTGAGGTCTTAAGAGTTCAGATTTTGAATCAGGGTAATATTAGTTGCAAGAGGTGGCCAGAGCAGAGGGACATTTGGTAATAGGGAAAGAATCAAGTCCTTATTTGGCTTTCCTACTTATATTATATATATTAGATAATAACAAAAGAGAAACAATCTTCTTCATAACTAATAAGTAAGATTAATAAAATAATACAGACATTTATTATTAATTATAAAAGCTCAGCCTTATCATAGGCTTGTCCCATTAGCTAGGTTCTTATAACTTAAATTAATCCATTATACTAATCTGTGTTCTGCCGCGTGGTATTACCTCATCTCTGTACTGTCTACTCTGTTTCCTTCCAGTCTGTCTGGCAACTCCACCTTTTTCTCAGAGTTCTCTCTCTGCCCAGAAGTCCTGCCTATATCCCTTGCCTGCTATTAACCATTCAGCTTTTTATTACACCAATTGCTGTGATACATCTTCACACAGTGTACAAATATCCTACAAGAATTATATCACCACATAAAAACTCCTAATAAATTAGTTGATATATAAGCATTACTCATCAGTTGCTGCTAACAGTACAAAAGGAAAAAGACAGGCACACATTTGTGTATCACCTAGTGGAGGAGCACAGAGCCACCTATCACGTTATTTTGCCCTAAATAAGAATTCAACCTGGTAAAAACATCTAGATCCCTTTACGGATTCTAACAAAAATACAGAAGGAATGGGAACATGTTATATATATCAAGTGTCAAAATCTACATTGTGGCAAACAACACAAAATAGCCCCTTACACTCAAAAGAGGAAAATAATAAAGAGACCTTAAAACATGTACCAAACAAGGTGGGAACACCTTTGATCCCAGCACTCAGGAGGCAGAGGCAGGTGGATCTCTATGAGCTCTAGGGCAGCCTGATCTATAAGAGCTAGTTCTGGGACAGCCAGGCCTACACAAAGAAACTCTGTCTCTAAAAAACTAATAAATAAATAAAAAGGATAACAAACAGCAGATAGAAAGCAAAACATCATCTAATTGGGCACTTAGAACATCCAGCAAAAGTTGACTGGGGAAGCCCCATTGAGGCAGCCAGCTAGAGAGAGCAAAGTCCAAGGAAAAGAATAAATAGCAGCAATAAGGTAACATCATCAAACTGAATTTTAAAACCATCTGGCAGAAACCAACTGGACAAGCCGAAGCAGTCAGAAGAACCAGTTTCCTATTCCCACTGCAGGCATTTTAATATCATGGGATAAATAGTAGTAACCTCTGTTAGAAATGGTTTACCTTAGAGCTGTTTTCAAAGGCAACTGTCTTTACTCTTGGGCTGTGGCTGTTTTCTTCTCTTGCTGTTACAGAGGTGTGTGAGCAGGTATGGTAGCTCACCCCCAGACAAAGGGGCCTTGGAAAATACTATGAGAGAAACATGTTTGCATCTTAAATGGGGGATGGGAAAGCCACCCTATTTCCAGAGCCAGCTTCTCAATGAGCCCACACAGTACATGACAATTTACCAATATTATGTACAGTATAGTCATGTAACAAATATATTTTGCATTATTCAAAGTATATCCCATAGAACTATCAATATGTAAAAGAAGAGATTTGAAGATGGAGAAGGAATACCCAAAGAATGAAATATTGCTATTTAGTTAAAATAACATAATGCAAGTAAAAACATGGTTATTTTAGAAGTTGAAAAAAATAAAAAAAAGTAACACTGTGACTGCCATGTTTCTTACAGGAGACAAGGAAGGACCGAGGCAGTAGTATTATGAAAGCCACAGTAAGAGCTTGGGACTTTACCTGAGAACAATAGAAACTGTTGGCTGACATGGTTGCCAAGCATTACAATTCTGGCTAAGGCTTGGTCAGTGAAAAGAAGAGGGAGTCTATTGGGAGCCAGGCAAGCAATATTATCATTTCCGAGGTACCATGTTATATTTGAGAATGGTGGCAGTGGGAATGAACATATTTAGCAGGAATTGTTCAACTGGATTGGTTTGCAGTAAGGCAGGAAAGTGACAGAGTTGACCTACCCAACTGAGTGGATGGTGAAATTGGAACCTTAGAGAGCTGTAAGGAAGAGACTGACCTTTGTGTAGTTGAAAGGATATGAGATATGAGGAAGTAAGCTTGAATTGTGTGGTAATGGGCTCTCATTGAAATAATTCCAGTCAGACTAGAAATCTTTCTGCCTCTGAAACAGGTTTTGGTTGAAATAACTTGAGTTTCCATTCATTAGTAATGGCCTACCATGAAAAGGTATCTCTTTCTTTCTTTCTTTCTTTCTTTCTTTCTTTCTTTCTTTCTTTCTTTCTTTCTTTCTTTCTTTCCTTCCTTCCTTCCTTCCTTCCTTCCTTCCTTCCTTCCTTCCTTCCTTCCTTCCTTCCTTCCTTCCTTCTTTCTTTCTTTCTTTCTTTCTTTCTTTCTTTCTTTCTTTCTTTCTTTCTTTCTTTCTGCCAGAAATGAGTCTTCCAAATAGCTCATGGATAAAATAATCCCCCCCTCCCCCCGATTTTGAATTCCTCAGAACCATCCACACTGGGTTAATAATTAAAAGTTCCTCATACTGTCTAGTTTGTTTCACCTGTGTACAGGATTCCGATTTCACAAAATCCTCCCAACAGAATTATTCAACCTAGTGTCAAAGAAAGGTCTTCTTATTCTAGCAGCCCAAGGGCAAGTCTCTGCTAGCTCAGGAGGAAAAGAGGTGGGAGGCTGGAGAACCACAGAAACTGATCCTGCCCAGAACCAAAATACAAAAGAGGGTTCCAGCAATAGTTAATCTTCTTTGCATTTTTTTTCCTCACACCCTCTTCAAGAATCTAGAACGTTTTGCCTTTATGAGGTCAACAGCCTTTTGTTGCTTAAGAAATTCTTCAGACATAGGGTGGGAATGGGATGGGAGGATGCTAACATTTTTAGAAGCAAAAGGAGAAATAGACAAAGCTTAAGAGAGAGAGAGATGAGACAAGAGAATGAAAGCTCTGTGTGTGTGTGTTTTCTGCCTGTCCTGTGAACATTAGTTGACACCTCAGTCCCTTGAGTCACAATTAGAAAAGTCCAATGCTCTTTTATTGACTGTCAATTAAATACCCCAAGACTTTGTCTACTTTATTCTCACTAGATTCTTCACCAGTTGTTTCCATGACATGTTTTCAGCACATACTCTACCTTAAGCTCAGGCACCTCTCTAGACAGTAAGATTCTTCAATTCTCAGTTCAATGCCAGGCCCAACTTATTTAAAGACATGATAATAAGATAATAATACTAAGAAGTCTATAGGTTGTCAAAGAATAAATACCTTCTATATACTTGAAAATCTGTTGGAAATTGTTAAGGGCTACACACACCTTGGTTTTGTTGCCTTTATTTTGAAACTAAGTATCATTGGTTTGAGCGCTCTGGTGCTTGTGGAGGGTGGATTAAAATCAGAGGAGACCAAGTGTCTGTCTATTGCAGCTGGGAGATCAACCTACCTTGCACAAAGAAGTCTTTTGGTTTAAAAGTAGAGGTGTGGGTACATAGTATGCATATGTAAATGTACAACACCCAAGGTCCAGCACCTTGACTGACATCTTGCCCTCCTCCACTCTTGGAGCACAATGCAGCCTGCCTGGGGGGGGGGGGGGCTTCCATGTCCTCCACTCCTTAAATCACCAAGTCTGGTTCTCTGAGGTCTGAGGAAGTTAAGGATTCGTGAGTTTTATTACTGTAGGTGCTGATTTTTCAGGTGACAAACACTGAGAGCACTTTAGACAGTATTAGTCAAGTGACCCGCACCTTCCCTTCTCCAAGGGCAGAGAAGAGTTAAGGTGTACTAGAATGTGTTCCAAATTTAATAAAAACCAGTCTGCGATAGCAGAGGGATCTACACACAGTCAGTGTAGGAGGATCAGACAGTGGTAACTCACACCTTTAATCTCAGCCACAGTGAATGTTTGGGAGTGGTGATCTACGTCTTTAATCCCAGCAACTGTGAGTTTGAGGTTATTTTAGTTTACAGAAGTTCTAGGCTCCCAGGCACGCAATAGTGGTGCCACGCCTTTAATCTTAACCTGTATGTGAAACAACTGAACAAAAGAAGGTATTTAAGGCAGGCATAGAAAGACAGCAGGCAGTAGAAGTCATGGCACTGTTAGTCGCAGCACTTGGGAGAGACAAGAGAATCTCCGTGAGTTCAAAGCCAGCCTGGTCTTCAAAGCAAGTTTCAGGACAGGACAGGCCTATTACACAAAAAACTCTGTCTCAAAAAAGCAAAGACTGGAAGAGGTGGCTCTGTCCTCATATCTCAGACTGTTTTTTATTAAATTTGAAACATATCCCCACACTAGAATGCCATTCACGGCAGGGGAAGGTATATTAAGTTGTAGAAACCACTCTTTGTTAGGGAAAGGAGAGACATGGGAGCAGATTTTTTTTTTCCTAGTCATCTCAGAACTGCACTTCCTGCCACGGGAATCAGAAAAATGCTAGGGCAACCTCACAGCACTAGCTAGGTACACCAAGACGCTCCTCCGTGGTGCCGTTTGCAAGGGATCCCTGTCCATCCGGGAGAATGCAGGAGAGCTTACCACGTTCTCAGTGGCCCTGATAGGCCTCAGTTTCCACGTGTGAAAAATGGCCACATCACCCAAACTCCTTTCCCGACTGAGAAGGGCTGGGATGTTTTGCAGCTACAGAAACCATTAGAGAAAAACAGTTCCTAAAGGATTTTTGTTCCAAGGAAAAGCAAATCGTTCTAATGCTTCCCTTGGTGCAGCTTAGACCACGGCTACCGAAGGACAAACTGGACAGAGCTTATGGTTCTTATGCATAGACAGAAGCACACCTACAAGTGCACAAACCGGGTCAAGGCCCGCGGTGTTTCGGTGTCGGGCTGGCTCTACAGGCTAAGGACAGCTTGCTCTGCGCTTGCGCTATAGCCGCGCGCCTCCTTCCTCCCCGCCCCGCCCCTCCCCTTCCCCAGCCCGGGCGTCCGCGCGCGGAGCATTGTGGGACACAAACAAAGTGCCCCCAAACAGGCTGGAGTGAAACGAGCGGCTACGGCGGTGCCGGCCCTGCACGCGCGCTGCGGCGGCGGCTCCCTCCCAACCTCCCCTCCCCTCCCCTCTGTCCCTTTCCCCCTTCCCCACCCTGCCCCGCTGGGCCAGTGCGAGCCGTCGCCTTGCCTCGGCAACCGCCCCCAACGGCCGCCCGCGCGTAGCGGGCTGGGCCCCTTGCTCCTCCTCTCAGGCCCACGGGCGCCGGGCGCTCTCCTCCTCGCGCCTCGCACTCTCACACCTCGCGGGCACGCGGGTGAGCGGCGCCGCCATGCGAGCCCAGTTCCAGGCTGCACACTGGCCTAGGCGCGGCGGCCCGAGATAGGGTCCCCAGAGCCTCCCGGGGGAGGAGAGGAGCCAGCCGCGCGCTCCGCCCCCTCCCCCTGGGTTGCCGGCGCCGCCACCGCCACAGCCACCTCGCCGCTTCAGCCTGGCGGGGAGGAGGAGGACGAGGAGGAGCAGTAGCAGGCCTCCGGACCCCCGTAGTGCTGCACACAGGTAACCCGGAAGGGAGGGCGAGGGGGGAGGGCGAGACGGCCGGCCAGCCCGGGGACCCACACCACGCGTCGCTCACCTGGACACGGTGTGTGTGTGTCGGGGGGGGGGGGCTGGTTTGTCACCCCGATTCGTGCGGGGAAACACCCCACAGGGTCTCCCTATTGGCATTTATTTAATCCGCGGGAGGCTGGCCTTGGTCCCTGCCGACGTGAAGTAGTCCGGGGGAGCAGATTTGAAAGACCATCGGCCCAACACCCAAAGGTACGTTGGCGAGTTGTTTATACTCGCTCACCTGGTCTATCCACGAGCCCTAGACCTGTTTATTTCCTCCTCTCCCCGGCTGCTCCTCCCCCCCTTCCCCGTATTTGAACGGCACTTTTAAAAGAAAAGAGGAAGGGCCGGCAAACACCCCCCCCCCCCCCCCCCCGCACACACACACCTACCTACCTACCTGAGGATTTCTCTGTATCTGGTTTTTACTGTCGGCCTAACAAAAAGGAAGAGGTTACCTCCAAGTGAGATGACAACTCAGTTATAGCTGGATGAGAGAAATTGCATCTGTTTGGGTTTTGTAAACCTTAACCAGAATCTATTGAAAACTGCGATGTTCGCGTACTTTCTTCCAGTAACTTACAGAATTTAAGACCCACACTTACTATTTTTAATATATAAGCATACTAATCTGTTGAATGTGCTTATCGGAAAAATTCTTAACTTCCGCTTATTAGCATTTTATGCGGAGATAAGTTAATACCCAAAGCAAACTACAATATACTAGATACCAGAGGCTGGATAAAGATTTGAGGTTTTGCTTTACTCTTTTGGTAATTATTGGTTTAAGAAGTACTCTATAGATCTTGATTTTTTTTTTCCTCCTGTTGAGTTTGATTTCCAGATGATTAATAATATTTGCTTTCTGTAGTTTTCCACGTGGAATTTAAAAATGAGTGTTTTAATGCTTTTGTATTTTGTAGTTTGTATTTATTAATTACAGAAGCTAGATTTACTTTGTGCAACAGTGTTTTGCTTTTTAAATATGTAGTTTTATCCTCAGAACTCGATAATGTAGATAATAACATTTGAAGTTTATATTAAAGACAGAAACATAGTAACATTAATGTAAGCTGCCCTTGGTTATGCAAGTAGTAAGTTGACAGCTCAACCCAATTGTCTTTGTTGCTGTACTTCTCAGTAGTGATATAATTTCTTTTATGGCCTGATAATTTTCAGTTTTACAGAAGTTGTTCAGAAAAATACAGTGACCGTATTAGTACTCGATTTAACGTGTTTTCCTATATTGTTGCCCGTTTTGTTGTTGTTGAGACAGTGTGCCTCCTTTAAGGGCTTAGATTTCTTCTTCCGCCACCTCATTTGTTTCTTAACTCTTTGCCAAACCTTTAAGTCAGTAACAGTGCCCATCAAAAAATTTTGTATTCAGTTTTCCTCAGTGGTCACAAAGTTTCTCCATAGGTGTGTCAATCAATATTCCTGTATTGCATTTGGTGAATACATATATTTAGTCATGCCCAGACTGTCTCCTTTTAATTAGTTAATTAATTAATTTATTTGGCACTTAATTGACCATACCAGTTGTTTTGTAGAACATTTATTTGAGCCTTGACCTTGTCCTCTGAGTGTCATTTCATTTACTGCCCTTTTTAAGTGAAAAGTTTGGTCCCAGATCTGGTCTATGGTTGGATAAGGTCAAGGATATCTGAATACCGCACAACAAAGTTGTGAGCTGAAAATATTAGTTTTGTGTATGTAGCTTGATAGATTATATCGTTTATTTGAGAACTGTAGATAATAGTGACAGTATTTTGTCACAAGATTACATCCTGGGAACAAAGATTTAGTTAGCTTAAAGTGAAACCTTATTTGACAAGAGTACTTAAATAGGTGATGTATATATTAGGAGGTTGATAGTGTCAGACACAGTTAATGATGTTAAATAGTGACCATTTGATTAAAGAGATGAGCGCAAGGTCTTTTGTGAAGATGTGGTTTGACAGTTTGATTATATGTGGCCATAAGGTAGTAACTCTGACAGGAAGCAAGTACTTTGTTTCTGCCTATGCTTAGTGACTTTTAGCTCTTAATCAGTTATTTTATTGAAGAGTCTCTTAAAAGTTGATACTTTCTCTATTAGGTATAAACTAAATTTCTTCCTAAAAATGCAAATTAAATGCTTGATTTTATTACCTTAATTATTGATTTGTAGTGTAAAGAGCGAGAGAAATTGTTAACCTAGTGCAAAAATTGATTTTTGTTTTTGTGTTTTTGTTTTAGAGGGGCTATGTACTTGAGGGGATACTACCACTAGCGAGTTTATTCATTTTATAACTAATTAGGATACTTTTTTGTGGGTCACATTGTCACCAGTCTAGACATAGGAGCCCTTTCAAACTGGCTACAGTGTCTTTTGACAGTTAGGCTAACCTCTATCTTGGAGCACTTTCTGCTACAAGGTACCCCATGCTGCTTTTCTGTGCCATCTGGAAAGGGCTGTTTATTCAAGGAGTCTTGGTCATTTCAATGAGAAATGGTGTGTGTAAAAGACCTGAAAGTTTGGCATAATCATTCCTACTCTTTCTAGACTTGTTTGAAGGATAAAACCAAGAATTTATTTATTTAGGGTCTCACTATATAGCCCTGACTGCTCTAGAACTCAGAGATCCTTCTACTTCAGCCTGTCAGGTGCTAGGATTAAAGGTGGGGGCTGCCACACCCAGCCATTTTGCATTTGTTTAATCAGGAGTTCATAGTAATATACCCAATTCAAATTAGTGGGACAGACTTTTTCATTTTATTTTGCTTTTGTCAAAAACGAAGATCTTGCTAACAAAAGTATGTTTGCTTTCTGCTCTATTTAAGTCATTTAAAAATTGCAACACTAGTACTACTGATTCTTATTGGAGAATTATTTTAGAGTTTTTTTTTTAAGATTTAAACATTTTTATGTATATGGGTGTTTTGCCTGCATATGTGTCTGTGTACCACTTGCGTACCTATCGTCCTTGGAGGCTGGAAGAAGGTGTTGGAGCCCCTGGGACTAGAGTTACAGTTTGTTGTGAGCTGACATATGGATACTGGAAACTCAACTTGGGTCCTGTGCATGGAAGGAAGCAAGTAGTCTTAGTTGCTAAGCCATCTCTGTAGTCTCAAGATTTTAGTTTTGAATGTATAAAATATATACATCGTTCAAAATAATGTTGTTAAAACTATGCCTTTAAAAACTTAAGAAAAAACTTCACTCAGGGGCCTGGGTTGAGGTTCCAGTCCTATCAGAAATCAAAACCAAAACCTTGGCTCAAGTGCCAGAGTGTTGGCAGTAGGGTAGTCTAAAGTCACATAATACTACCTTTAAATACTACAGTTACATTCAGATGCCTTTGGCTATTCTTTGGAAATTTGCAGAAAAGTAGATTTGAAATTTGTTTTTGCAGGTGTCATATTTTAAATAATTATTCATGACAGAAAAACTGCCTATTACTTGAAAAATCTTGTCCTGGGGAATGGGGGAGTAGCTCCATGGGTAAAGTGCTTGCCATAGCAGGCACGAAGACCTGGGTTCAG
Source organism: Phyllotis vaccarum (assembly GCA_033318265.1). NCBI lineage: Eukaryota > Metazoa > Chordata > Mammalia > Rodentia > Cricetidae > Phyllotis > Phyllotis vaccarum. The sequence continues at coordinate 98,988,862 of JARWLC010000012.1, read as the reverse complement.
ATTCCTGTCACTAGTGTGTGAAGGAATTGGGGGCCCAGGATTTGTGGTGTGGCTAGAGGTAGCAGGATCCTGAGACTTGCTATACAACCAGTCTAGCCAATAGATGATCTTCAGGAAAGTGATAGAGGAAGACAGATTTTGATCTTGTGCTTTCCTTACCCCTCATCCAAATCATCTTTTATTTTGCAAGTAAAGAAACTGGTAACTAGAAGAATTGAACGACTTGTCTAAGATGCCACAGCTAGTGAGTGGAAGACCCAGGTTTCAAATTCAAGTATATTTTCAGAGTTGGCACTCACTTACTTGCTGTACTTCACAACTGAGTGTAACAAGCCAAGATAGTGAATTTATTTCCAGTACTATATGTAAGGAACTACTTGACTTACATTATGTACTATAGGGACACTGAAATTGTAGTTCAGAAGTCACAAGCATTTGTCATATCTATTATAAATTCTTAGGTTTCCTCTTCTAAGAAATTTGGGAGTCCTGACTCTGTGTCAAGAATTGCCTGTAGGATAAGATTTTATTAAAGGTATAAATCGAGACTAACTGATAAGTGGAGATAGATAGACAAGAGGATTAAGGTCATCTTAGACCTAAGCCAGTTTTGGTTGTTGCATGAGGTCCTGTCTCAAAACTACAGTAAAGTTTGAGTTCTTCAAAACAAAACAATCAGCCACCCCATACCTCCAGTATTATGGCAATTAACATAGAGACCCACCCTTCACCCAATCGCTGTACAGAGAATTAAAGATGTGAATTACTCAACCTTAAATGAGAGGTGGGTATTATTATGTAACTCCAAAGCTTGAGATCTAAGAAGAGGGGCAGAAAAATTTTAAGAGCAAGCCAAAGATGGTGGCTGACTTCAAGGAAAAGTACTTTCAGGACACAACAGGACAGCTGTTCACATGAACTCAGAGGTTGTGACAGCATGACTCAGACCTGCACAAGATGAGAATAGACAGAATCCCTGCATTGTGGGACTGGGTGTAATGAGTCTTTTTCTGCCCCACCAGCCAGCTCCCCGATAACGACACAGGGACTTATTATGAAAGCTCACTCTTAGCTTAGGCTTATGTCTAACTAGCTCTTAAAACTAAATCTATGTGTTGCCATGTGGCTTGTGGCTTTTAATTCTCTTGTATGTCCTTCTTCTGCATCTGGCTAATAGCTTTTCCTGTTTTCTTCCCTGATCTCTCTGTCCAGAAGTCCCTCCTCTACCTCCTGCCTAGCTGTTGGCCATTTAGCTTTTTATTAAACCAATCACAGTGACATATCTTCACACAATATAATTAAACATCCCAAAACAAATGGGCAGTGGAGGTGGGTACAAATCCCACCACAAGCTAAGGTGCTATTGATATTTGATAGTTGTTGGGAGAAAGAAAGTCAGTTTTCTTTAATGTTAAGACTCCTAATAGATTGATCACACACTACAGGGCAGGTCCCTCTCCCAAGAATAAGTTGAGCAACATAAACTGGATTCATGGAAAAGGGAGGAAAAAAGAAAACTCAAAGGTGGGCAAGGAGTTGAGGGTGGCTGTGGAAGGAGTTGGGGTAAACGTGATCAAAATATATGTGAAGTTCTCAAATAATTAAAATTACTGTTTTTGTTTTTAATCCCAGTGTTGATAACTGTTTAGAAACTAATAAAATAGAGTATCCTTCTTCCTGTATAATAATCTTCTGAAACGTCTAGTAAATCTTTATCGATTCTTAAAAGATTTTTTAAAAATTCTATCGGGGCAGATAGGAGCATGTGAGCATAGGTGACTATAGTTGCAAGTGGTTGTGAGCCACTTGACATAGGTGGTTGGAGTTAAACTCAGGTTCTTACCCACTGAGCCATTTCTCCAGCCTCTTCCTAGACCTGTAAAGGGGGTTTGCTCATTACTTACGAGACTCTTAATTAATTAAGTTCCTAACAATAATCTTAATACCCTTATAATTATTGCATATGTCAACAATAGTTTCTCCCTGTGGTTTTCTGACTTTTTTTTTTAGAAAGCAATTCATGTAATTTTAGGGAGTATTTTTGTTTCAAAAGCCTCTATATTCATTATGAAACAGGTAGTTCTCCCATTAAATAATGGTTGATTAAAAATTGGGTTAACTAAAAATTTTGGGGAAGTTGTTTGTTATTCTTTATATTAAAAATAACTGTTACATCATAAGCATTAATGCCTCAGATTCTTTTGGCCAGCAGTTTTACTTAATCTGGAGTAAATCCTGGTGCCCAAGAGTCAACAAGTGGATGTCAAATCCCTTGGAACTGGAGTTACAGGCAGTTGTGAGCCATGTGAGTGCTTGAGAAGTGAACCTGGGCCCTCTGAAAGAGCAAAAAAGTGCACTTAGGCACTGAACTAACTCTTCAGCCTTTTCGTGAATTTAATTTTTGTTCATTTTGTTACACTTCATTTTCTTCACTGATAAAATTAAGATTCTAATAATGGTTATATGAAAATGAAATCACGTACATGAAAAAATACTTTAAACATTGTTAGGCACTTTTTTATTGTTACTGTTTTTAATAAAAGAATCATCTTTTAAATTTGTGAAATAAGGCTTAAATATAATCCCAAAAGCCTTGGGTCATTCTTGCTACCCATTTTGGTGCTGATTTAAATTGAGTGGCCATGGCTCCTTGCCCTCCTTCTGGTTTGACTTGGTTTGTTTTAAGACAGTCTCACTCTAGTTAGTCCATGCTGGCCTGTGCAGCACGCCTTCTACTTCAGCCTCCCAAGAGTCTGCATTATATGCATTTGCATGTATGACTGGACCACTGTGTGCCTGGTACAGATGGAAATCAGAAGAGGGAAAGACCAATCACCCCACCCCCGCTTTCCCTCCCCTTTCTGCCTGCAACTTTCACATCAGATGTGAGCACTCTGAGGCTCTACCATCATTTCTGCCTGCCTACCACTGTGCTCCCCTCCATGGTGATCATGGAGTAACCCTTTGAAACTGTAAGCAAGTCCCCAGTTAATTGTTTGGGTCATGGTGTTTTCTTCACAGCAGTAGAACAGTAGCTAAGAAACATTGTAAATGGAAGGTGCCATAGAAGTAGAAGGAATTGGTAACATCTGGGATAGAGAGAGCAAAAGAGTAGAATTTAACCTATTGAGACTGTTCGAGTTCAACTTTCGAAAAGGGCACCAGAGGTTTAGAACTAGAAATGCATATGTTATATTTAAAGAATGAGGAACCAGAGTAGGTTTTGCTGATGTATGGAGGGAGAAGTGGAAGCCTAAAGCATCTAAAAGGAGAATGGAGCAGATAGTACGTAAGAAAACCCAGCATCAGACATAAGGTGCTATTACTGGCCATAAGATGTTGTTTGTTCTCTTCCTCCTCTTCTCTCCTTTCTGCATTATATGTATGTGTGTCTGTGCATATGGGTATGCATGTGGCAGTCTGGGACAATTTGACAGAAGTTTGTTCTCTCTTCTACCTTATGGGTCCTGGGAATTGATCTCAGGTCATCAGGCTTGATTTGATGACAGGTGCCTTTATGTACTGAGCATCTTCCCAGCCCTCATTTCTTCTGAGTCTCCCTGTCCTTGTTAGTATAGCAAGAAACAATAATTTTCTTATGTTAATAATCTTGTATCTTAAAATCAGTATTATATGGCCAAGCCAGTGGAAGTGCTGCAAAGCACCAAAGGTTAATGGTTGTTTAATGTGCTAAAGCATGAGCTAGTAAGTATCTGGACTCCAGTGATTGTCTTATCTAAGTAACAGTAGAGAAGTTAAGCTTGGGTAACCCACCAGACAGGAATTGGGCTTTGGGGTTTTTTGTTTGGTGGTTGTTGTTTTCTTTTTTTGTGTGAGCCAGGGTCTCTGTGTAGCCCTGGCATTCCTGAAACTTGTTATATGTAGACCAGGCTAGCCTCAAACTCAGAGAGATCTGCCTGCCTCTTCCTCTAGAGTACTGTGATTAAAGGCCTGCACTATCATGCCCTGCTATATACTGTTTTAATCAGTCTTAACTTGCTTGCAGTAGAGAAAGGAAAGAAAGAATAGGTTTGGGCTTAATGAACAGGTTCGTGTTAGAAAAAAAAAAGAAAAAATTAATTTCTAGATTATCTCAAATAATCACATCTACTAATTATTTTCCATGTAGGTGTCACTAGTAAATACAGATTAGATCAGAGAAGGACATTGATGGGGAGGCATTTTTGTTTTTGTTGTTGCTTTCTGGAGCCACTAAAACTTAAAAAAAGAGAGAGAGAGTAGAAGTTGTACTTTGTAATAGTCAGGTTTTTAGAGCTGATCAGACACCTGATAGAAACAATTTAAAGAAAAAAATTATTTGGATCAAGGTTTGAGAGATTTTGAACTGTTTCTGTCAGGTGGGCGTAGGGGAATTCAACTCATGGGAGCCTTAAAACAAGAGAGAGAATTTTCGTTGTTTGGTTTTTGGTTTTTTCAAGACAGGATTTTTCTGTGTAGCGGTTCCAGCTGTTCTGGAACTTGATTTGTAGACCAACTGGCCTCCAGCTTACAGAAATCCATCAATCTGCCCCTGCCCCTGCCTCTGCCACTAGGATTAAAGTGCACCACCATTGCCCAGCTTATGGTGGCATATTCCCTACATTCAGATTATACCTTTACCCTTGTTAATACTCTCTAGAAACTTTCTTGCTGATACACTTAGAGTTATGCTTTGTTAATCTCCTAGGTTAGCAATCAAGACTATTCATCCTGGGGCTGGAGAGAATGTTCCCTAGTTAAGAATCCTTGTAGCTTATTGTGTTCTAGATAGGTTTCTCTTGTTGTAATAAATAGTATAATACCAAAACCAACCTGGGGAGGAAAGGGTTTATTTATTTCCCCTTAAAACTCCAACTCACATTAAGGGGCATCAGGGCAGAAACTCAGGCAGGAACCTGGAGGCAGGAACTGAAACACACATTCATATAGAGGCATGTTTACTGGCTGTTTCTCATGACTTGCTCAGCCATAACCATCTGTCCAGCAATGGCACCACTGTCTGTGAACCATAGCTTGCTTCCATATCAGTTATTAATCAAGAAAATGACCCTATAGGCAACTTTGTACAGGCATTATCTCATGTGTTTCTTCCAAAAAAACTAACCAGTATATCCTTCTTGGAGAGGACCTGAGTTCTGTTTAGCATCTACATTAGGAGGATCACAACCATCTCTTAACTCTGGTTTTAGATCTCGGGCCTCTTCTGGGCTCTTTGAACACTTGCACACATATGGTGCATATGCATACACTCAGGTACACACACATAAAATATAAAAGTAAATCTTAACAAAGATAAACCATCACTGACCGTGTGAAGTATTTATAGTCTAACCACATGAGAATACTGATTTTTATTTATTAGCAATCTTGAATTGAGTAGCTAAAACAATAAAGGCATTTGTCATTTCAAACAAGACAAGCACTACAGTAGTACAGCTATGGAGTTTTATTTAACAACTCAGTAACATCGTATGCTTACATTCTCACCTTTTTTATTTTGCCATTCTTAAACTAGCTCCTTGATGGTTACAAGATTCTGATTCTTGGTCTTAAATCCAGAAATAAAGCCATCAAAGGGCTTGTTTTGTGCTGTACCCTCTTTTTTTTTTTTTTTTTTCTTTCCGTCCCAAGAAATTTAATTGAAGCACCTTAGGAGTTTCTAGTTTTCTGGCCAGCTAATATTCTCTTGGCTACCATCTTTTACCTAAATATATTTTTTTTACACCTACAATCTGTTGACATCTGTACCTCTGTCCAGTAATACAAATATTCCCTTTCTTGTATGATATTTTAAGTGTTAAATGACTGAACAAACTATTTGAGCACTTACCATGCCACACTAGTTTACTGTTCATCAGGCACTGGTTAGTGGTTAGTATTGTCTGGGGACTCTTGAGGGGATCTTTAGAACTTCTAAGAATCCATGAGGCAAAAGTTAATTTCATAATAGCATCTATTATTTTTAGTTTGTTTTGTTTTTCAACACAGGGTTTCTCTGTGTAAGCCGTGGCTGTCCTGAAACTTGCTTTGTAGACACGGCTAGAGCTTCAAACTCAGACTAGACAGTCTCAAAGGTGTGTGAATGGTGACCACCTAGCTCATAACTGTATTTAAATGCTATTTACAGCTTTTTCTTTTCCTTTCTCAGAAACACAGTGGAGATTTCCAGAGCCAGGCATGGTAGGTAGTCCATACCTGTAATTATAGCATTTGGGAGCCTGAGGCAGGATTACTAGTTTAGCCTGGGCTACGGAGTAAGCTCTGGGACAGCTTGGGCTAGAGTGAGACCTGCCTTCCAGAACAAAATCAAGCACAATTAAAAAAAAAAAAAAAAAGCCATGAGAAATGCAGTGTAACAGCAAAGTACAAGTGCAGTGGCAGAATTGTACTGACTTCCAGTAACCAGAACAGCCACATCTACAAAGAAACCGGTCTTCTGTGTTAACATGTAGTAGACTTGTTTTTTTTAAATGAATCCTTTTTTTGTATTTATGTATTTTGTATGAGTGTAGGTGTGTGTGTGTCACAGTGTGTGTGCTAGTCAGACCCATTTTGCAATAGTCACTTGTTTTCATCCACAAGGCGGCTCCTGGGGATGGAACTTAAATTGTCAGGTGTGGCAGTAAATGCCTTACATGCTGAGCCAACCTTGAATCCTCTTTTTTAAATTTATGATAAGGTAATATGGTTGTTAGAAATAAGAATTTTACAGAAATTCAAGAGTGTAAAATAACAACAAAGCCTGAAATCTAAGGGGAGGGTGCATGAGTGAGTGTGTGCGTGCGCGCTCGCATGCATGCGTATGTGTGGCTCTGTGTGTTGTCTTTTCTTGATTATTCCATGGCTTCATATGTTGTAAGGGCTCTTGAAGATATTTCGGTCATTCGTGATGTATATATTACTTGGCCTCATTGACAGGGCAGCTTGTCATTCCCTCCCATTCTTTATCAATCTAGCTATTTCATAATATCCTTTTTTTGTTTAGTAGTATTTTAGAATTTTACTGGTGATTTTTTTTGTTTGTTTGCTTTTGGGGGTAGTCAGCATTTCAAAAGTAAGCACAGAACAAACGAGTGAAGATCAGAAAGCTAAGAATTAAATGATATCCCAAGTTTATTATTATTGGCTGGGCATGCTAACACATACATTTAACTTAAACTCTCAGAAAACTGAGACCGAAGCTCCACCAGATAGAGTTCAAGGCCAGCCTGGGCTGCATAGTAAGTACCAAGCTAGATGGGGGCTATGTAACAAGACTGTGCCTCAAACAGCAAAGTTTTACTACTTCTTAGTAGTAGACACAGTTAATACTCTTGCTCTGGAAAATGACTTTAATTTGTCTAAATTTGACTATAATGGAAAATACCCGAGGGATGGTTTTTCGGTTTTGGTAGGTTGGGTTGGAGAATTAAAAAAAAAAGTCACCTTTATCCGAAGCTTGACTCTTGCAGTTTGAGCTACACATGATAAGCTGTAGAGAGACTGCATGTTTTTTAATTAATGTATTAGTAGACTTGATTGTGGTAGACAGTTACTTTTATTCATTTTTAAGTAAAATTAGTATTTTTCTACTGATCAATTGTTGCAACTTACTCAAATTCTTTTACTTTCCCTAAAATAATACTCCAGACTCAAAAAACACTTTTTAGATTTAATAACAACTCAATCTAACAAAAACAATTAATAATAGAAAACATATAATTTAAACTGCCCCTACTTCAGCTCAAATAGTTGAACTACAAACTGTTACTATTATCTTTCAACTTCTTATAAATAATACATTTAATTTATATACTGATAATCATATTTTAAACTCTTCAAATCCTGAAAATGATTCCCCATACTAAAACTACTAATAATCAAATTAAAATATTATTTCAACAAGTTCAAGATATTATTCATCAAAAAAACTGCCATGCATGCTTTATAAGCCGTATTCAGACTCATTCTAATTTACCTAGTCCCTTAATAAAGACAATAATATTACCAATGAATTAACTCAGTAGCATTAAATCAAATTAACTCAATAATCACATACTTATCAAAATAATAAAAATTTTTAAAAATTTAACTACTAAAAAAATTACTTGTCAAATTATAAACGATATACATTATATCCACAATGTCTACCAATGCCTCATTTTAAAATAAATCCACAAAGCCTTCTTTCTAATTATCTTTGACAAATAAATATTATTCATATTACAAAATTTTGAAAATTAAAATATACACATATTACTATTAATACATATTCAAAATTCTTAATAACTAACACAGTCTAAAAATTCACTAAATGTATAATTACTCATTACTTAAGATATTTCTCCTTTATTAAAATACCAAAAATTATAAAAACAAATAATCTATAATATTAATAAAACATTTCAACAATTTTATTCCCAATAAAAAATTAAGCATAAAATTAATATCCCTTATAATCCACAAAAACAAACACATAATACTCTTAGAATACAACTTCAAAATGTGTGTGTGTGTGTGTCAGTGTGTGTCAGTCACCAACACTTGGTGCATTTATCCTTACATCATCAGTCTTCGGTAGTTTAAACAGACATCTATCAGGGGTTTTTGTCTGTCCATGGCAGATCTAGAAATGATAACCTTATTTGGAATTAATTGGAATTTAAAGAATAGCTATGATAAGACTTGAAAATAGGTTTCTAAGAAAATAACAGGTTAGATCCAGTGGCATGAAACTAGGTTCTGGAAACCTGACTGGGAACTTAGATGATTAAGACAGACAGACACAGTAATATAAAGCTGGAATCAGGTGAGTTGTGTGATCAGATGGAGACATAGCAGCAGCCAGATACACAGTATATTCATATTATATGGCAAGGTTGAGAAGTCAGGTTAGTTAATCTCTGTAAGGGAACAGAGTGGGAGGTGGCGCAGCATGGGAGAAGGGACAAGGAAAATGTCGGACATACTTTTTGCATATACTACTTAGCAAAAAGTTTTGTCAATATTCCTGCTTGGACTGGGGGAGACTATCATCCATTTGTCTGAGGCACTGGAGTCCTTGAGTTGGCCATGCTCCTATTATGAATACTCATTTACACAGGCATACACTCACTCTACAAAGGCATGAGCTTTTTGTCCTCCGGTTACTAGGGTTGCTAAAGCAGTAGAATCTCTTGAGCCACTTTAGTTAGTGTTGTTTTTGTTTTGGGTTTTCGTTTTTGAGATGTGTTCTAGAGCTGTGTAACCATTTCTCAGTCTTTCTCAGCCTCACCAGTGCTGGGATTATAGGCATGTACTGCTAGGCTAGACCAAGCCCAGGAGTTAGTTCAAGGCCAGATTTAATAATAAACAAAAGCCAGTCTTTAAAATTAAAGGGGCTGGAAAGTTGGTTTGGTAGTTAAAGAGCACTTGTTTTTACAGAGGACCCAGGTTCAATTCCTAAGTACCCACATGGCAGTGCAAGGTAGTCTATAACTCCCGGGGATCTAACATTCTCTTCAGACCTCTGGGCATCAGGCATGCACTTGGTGCAGTTATATATATACAAGCAAAAAAAAAAAAAAAAAAAAAAACTCAGATACATTAAAAAAAAAAAAAAAAAGAAACTAAAAAAGAATTTAAAAATTTGTTTTAGTTTTCCAAGACAGATTTTCTCTGTGTAGCAGCCCCGGCTGCCCTGAAACTCACTCTGCAGACCAGACTGGCTTCATTCAGAGATCCACCTACTTCTGCCTCTGTGTGCCATCACTGCATGGCAAATAAATAAACAAATGTTTCTGAGACTTTATTGTAGTTTTTGTTTACACTTGCAGATTGAAAATTACTTCTCTGAGACATTCAGACAATCAGAGTATACTAACGTGCTAATGTTTGGCGTCTTCATAATCGCTTTCCTTGCTTGGTTTTCAAGCAGCAGTACTACAAATCAGAGAGCTCTTAAAATTCTGGCACAGGCTGCGGTTGTGGCCTGAGGTTCTTACTTGCCTAGTGTTCTCTGGTGTTAGACTTGATCCCTAGCACTTCAAAAGTTAGTTGTTATTCTAGCCCAACAATAACTTTTTAAATCATTTGTTTTATTGTTGTTTCGTCAATATTAGTGACTTTAAATTTTTTTATTTTTAGTTTTACTGAGGATCAAAAGTTGGATTTTGCAGGAAATATAAAGATACAATGTCACTGAGCTAAATCTCTAGCCTCTTTTGTTGTTTAAATACCATTTTGTTACAGAGCTTGCCTGATTTTGCAACAGTTTTACAACTTTAAAAGACAGTATTGTAACAAGTGCTAATTTTTCACCAGAGGAATTGCTTTCTTTCTGTATAAAACAATTTGACACTTAGAAGAGTTGTGAGTTCTAGAAAGAAAAAATTTCTATTCTATAATAGTTGTCCTGAGGACTGGGAAGGTAGCTCAGTGGTAGAATGTTTGCCCTAGTATACAGGAGGCCCTACTGTTCTACTTTCAAGATTAGATACTTCATCCCACTACATGCAAGGAAAAGGCAGTTGTTCCTTTATAGACAATGATTTTTATTAGTGACAATTACAAGTCATTGGGGAAAAAACTTGTGCATCAGCTATGTTTAAATACTGTGACCAAAATCAACTGAAGGAAGAGTTTTAGTTTAGCTTTGGTTCCAGGAGAAAAGTCCATAATGGTAAGGATGCATGGAAGGAAGTAGAAGGCATGATGGTTAGAGCCTGAAGCTGAGAGATAGCATCTAACAAATAGAGGGAGCAAACTGAAAGTGGAGAGAGGCTTTTAAACTCTTAAAGCCCATCCCTGTGATGGACTTCCTTCAACAAAGTTCCATATCTTCCCACACGGCTCCTCCAGCTTGGGACCAAGCGTTCAGATACATGAGTCTGCGGGGACTTTTATTTATTCAAACAACTTGTAATGTGGAAAGCAGCTTTAGAGGTAGATAGGGGTGTGTGTGTGTGTGTGTGTGTGTGTGTGTGTGTGTGTGTGTGTGTGTGTGTGTGTGTGTGTGTGTGTGTGTGTGTGTGTGTGTCTCCAAGCTCCAGTAATTCTCTGTTTCTGCCTCCACTCTCCGAAACTCTTAAGGTTATAGGTACTTGCAGAAATAGCTTCCTCCACCATGGCATCTAGGGATTTGAACTCAGACCTCAGGTTCTAGTTTTAATTCTTGAGATCTGTACAAAGGTATAGATTGTAGAAACCAAGTTGTTTGGTGTACACTTCCAGTTCTGCTAAGTTACTAATTTAGCTAGGTTTTTGAATTTTAGCATAAGTATCTGGCAACTGATAAATATCTAATTAAACTCTTATGAAATTAACCAATTTTTTCATGTCTAAAATTCAGATTTCTTTATTCTGTTTGTGTTATGAGAAAGCATTTTTATTTTGGTGCTTTCTTGTGTGAGTGCAAGTGCGTGCCATGTACGTGTGTAGAGGCCAGAAGCCAAACTTGGGTGTTGGTTCTCACCCTGTACCTTGTTTGAGGCAGGGTCTCTATAAATTCTAGGCTAGCTGGCCCACAAGCTTCCTGTCTCATCATAGTAGGAGTGCTGACATTACATGCATCAACCTATCCACTTTAAAAAAAGAAAAAAAAAATATGGTTCCAGCAATGCAAACTGATTGTGGAGCAAGTACTTTTATCCATTGAGCTGTCTCACTGGCCCAAGTAGTTTTTGTTTGTTTTTTTAAGGGGGGAAATATTGCCTCTTTTCAATTTAGCCATCTTTATCTTTTTAACCTTAAAAATAACATGAATGCTGATGCCTATGTAGTATATGAAAATGAAAAGTTCTAGTTCCAATGTCACACTGACTGGATATATAGTTAATCTGTTCTTAACTTGTGGGTCGCAACTCCTTTGGGAGATCAAAATAACCCTTTCACAGGGGTCACATGTCAGATATTTACATTATGATTCATAACAGCAAAATTACAGTTATGGAGTGGCAACAAAAATAATTTTATGGTTGGAGTTAACCACAGTGTGAGGAACCTTAGCATTAGAAAGGTTGAGAACCACTGATCTGGAGTCACTTAGAATATTACTATTGTCAGAGCAGAATGTTTCTATGTAGTTGTCTGTATCTGCAGATTAGTGGTTTCCAGAGCAGCTACTTGAAGTCCTGTTGTTTACAGCTTAGTCAAAGTCCTCAAATGAGTAGGCCTTATCACCTTTTGTGATCTGTTAATCAGTTGTAACTAAATTAGAGCTTCAAGAATTAGCTTTCATCCCAGCACTAGAGAAGCAGAGGCAGCCTAGTCTACAAATCAAGTTCCAGGACTGCTAGGGCTGTTAACATAGAGAAACCCTGTCCCAAAAAACCAAAAATAAACAAACAAATAAAATTGGGTTTCCTAGCTTAATTTTTTTTTTAAAGAACCATTACTAATGTGTAATATCATTAATAGTTGTGGCAGCTGTCAGTTATTTGTGATGATTAGAATTCTAGTTTTTGGTGTGTTATTATTTTGCAGTTCAGGGGATTCCATTCAGGGTCATGCACATGTTGGCGAAGCACTGTGTACCCATTGGACTATACCCCAGCTTTTTCCATGTGGATCAACTGTCTCTTAGTACTGGAATTAAAGGCATATGCCAACATGCCTAGCCTGAATTTTAAAATTTTTATTTTATTGTATTGTGTGTATGAGTGTTTTGCCTGCAAGTAGTATGTTTGTGCAAGTATGTATGTCTGGTGCTCAAGGAGCCCAGAAGAGGATGTTGGATCCCCTAGAACTGCAGTTAGACGTAGTTGTGGTAGGTGCTCTACAAGAGCAGCAAATGCTCTTAAGCTCTGAGTCATCTCCCCACCCCTCAACATTATTTATTTTTATTTTTATTTCTTTATTCTCTAGACAGGGTTTCCCTGTGTAGCCCTGACTGCTCTGGAGCTCACTCTGTAGACCAGGCTGGCCTCGAACTCACAGAGATCTGCTGAAGGATTCTGTTCTGGTACATTTAAATATTTGTCCCCCCTACTTGTGTTTTTGTGTAGTTCATGCTCTGATGCTCTTTTTGGTTGGTTTTGTAGTACAGAGTTAAGTACATTATAACAAAGGGCGTAGAATCCCTAGAGTGAACAAAAGAAGTTCAGGCCAAAGGTAGAGATAGTCAAAGTCATATTGTAAGCAAAAAAAAAAAAAAAAAAAAAAAAAAATGATCGCTACCCAGCTGGAAATACAGAGGCTCTCACACACTGACCCAGGAGAGGAACAAGAAAAGCCAAAGTGAAGGATTGTTTAATTTTAAACATTATAGTCAGAGCGATTTTTGTTATTTTGTGTGTATGGGCATATTGCCTGCATATAAATGTGTGCACTAAATGTGTGTAGAAGGCCAGAAAAGGACACCATCAGATTCCCTGGGACTGGAATTGCTGGAATTGTGAGCTGTCCCGTGGGTGCTGCAGACTAAACCCAGGTCCTGTGGGAAGAGCAGTCAGTGCTTGTAATAGCTAAGCCCATCGATCCAGCCTACACAGCAGTTTTTAAATACAAGATTAAATTTCTTGGACGTATAATTAATCTTAGAAATCCCCCTGACAATATTCCTTCCAGGCTAGAGTTAGAGCATCCTCAATAACCTGTTCAATGGACAAACTACTGAAGTATTTAGAGTAATGATGAAGCAGACCTTTCCTGCTCTTTTAGACTTGGACATTTTACTTTATGAAGAGGAGCAGGTCACCTGTAGATTTGTTAGTATAGTATGAAAGTTGGCTTGAGTTGAGCTACATATGAGATAGGAGTCCTGACAGTCTTATCTGCACTGAAAGTGGCGAGAATAACTCTCTCCTCTGTTGAAAATGTTGTTTGTCCTTGTAGGTCCTTTAAGAGAGAACAGTCTCCAGGCATGATTTTAAGATGTTGGGTGAGATAGGAGGGTGCCAGGAAATGTTGAACAGCAAGCTCCCTTGTCAGGCTTCTATGTATCAAGCTGTAAAGTCTGAGCTGGTCATTTCCTAAGATAGGATTTGGTAGGGATACCAATGTTAAGGAGAAAAGGCCTATGGTGGGATAACCTGAAAGGTTTAAGCATAAAGGGACTTGTTTATCTTTGTTTCTTTTCCTGTTACTTTGACAAACTACTATTACAAAAGCAACCTAAAGGACAAAGGGTTTATTCTAGCTAATGGTTCAGTAGTATGATCTAAGACAGGGAAGGTTGAGTGGCAGGAACATGAGGCAGCTGATAACATAACATCTGCAATCAGGAATTAGAACAAAGAATGCATGCTGTAGCCAAGCTTTTTTCCTTCATTTAATTGTACAGTCCCAACAACTAGGGAATGTCATCACTCACAGTGAACAGGACTTCCCACCTCCATGAAACCAAAGTAATTCCCACAAGGATGCCCAAAGTCCCATCTCCTAAGTGGGTTCTGTATTCTGTCAAATTGACACACTGAGCATCAATGTGCCTTGAGAATGAATGGCTTTAAATCTTAAAAAATGAAAGGCATTGAGTTGGGGCTCCTCTTGTTAAAGCTAGAGATGGCTTGATAAGGTGTTTTAAGATAGAACGGAGCTTTTCAATTTTACTTGGGAGATTGAGGATGATACACAGGGTGTTGGTGTTTGGTGTTACCCCAAAGCTTTGTGAGACCTGTACACCATTTTCTCCTTGGAGATGTCAAATGGGAACAGTTTTATCTCCTGTCATTACTGTATTCAGACTTTTTAAAAAGTCTTGACATCTTTTCTTCTTTTTCCCTTGTCCATTTCTCCTATACATTTATCTGAATAAAACATTTGACAGAATCATTATATAATGCTTACCTGATATTATTTACTGCATGTTCATATTTAAAAACAGAGACAGTTATATACCTACTGACCAAGGTATCTTTGACAGTAAAAAGATTATCATGTGTTAAATATTTACAAGTTTGTAGCACATAAAGCCCTCTATAATTGTCATTTAGCTGTTTTAAAATGCTGCTCATTAACAATAATTTATAGATCACTAGTTGATGGTTTAGAGAATATATTTTTATTATTTGTGCATTCATTTTGCTTATTTGACACAGGATCTTACCCTATAGTCCTGGCTGACTTCAAACTTACTGTGTAGCACAGGTTGGCCTCGAGGGTGTGGCAGCCCCTTACTGGGAATATAGGGATTTGACACCACAACAGGCCAGAAAATATATTTTAACACATTCCATACCTGAGGTTTCTCTCTTTCTCTGTCTTACTTTAGGCATTTTATTTGCACAGTGGTTACATAAAAATATATAAATAGTCCATTTCAACTATTATGCTGTCATTTGATGTTTTGTTTTCTGTATTTTTTTAGGACATTTCTGGTTTATTGCATCCTTGAAGAGCATCAGTAGAAGAGGGGGAAAAAAGATGGGTGTGAAAACATTTACTCACAGTTCCTCTTCCCACAGCCAGGAAATGCTGGGAAAACTAAACATGTTACGAAATGATGGACATTTTTGTGATATCACTATTCGTGTCCAGGACAAAATCTTCCGGGCTCATAAAGTGGTACTAGCAGCTTGCAGTGATTTCTTTCGTACAAAACTTGTGGGCCAAGCAGAGGATGAGAACAAAAATGTGTTGGATCTGCATCATGTTACAGTGACTGGCTTTATACCTCTTTTAGAATACGCTTACACGGCCACTCTGTCAATTAACACAGAAAATATTATTGATGTTCTAGCTGCAGCCAGCTATATGCAAATGTTTAGTGTTGCTAGTACCTGCTCAGAGTTCATGAAATCAAGTATTTTGTGGAATACACCTAATAGCCAACCAGAAAAGAGTCTAGATGCTGGACAAGAAAATAGTTCTAACTGCAATTTTACTTCTCGAGATGGAAGTATTTCTCCAGTGTCTTCAGAGTGCAGTGTTGTGGAAAGGACCATTCCTGTCTGCCGAGAATCCCGGAGAAAACGAAAAAGCTACATTGTTATGTCTCCTGAGAGTCCTGTAAAATGTAGCACACAAATAAGTTCACCCCAGGTATTGAATTCTTCGGCTTCCTATGCAGAAAATAGAAATCAGCCAGTTGATTCTTCTTTAGCTTTTCCATGGACTTTCCCATTTGGAATTGATAGAAGGATTCAGCCTGAGAAAGCGAAGCAAGCAGAGAATACCCGGACTTTAGAATTGCCTGGCCCGTCTGAGGCAGGTAGAAGAATGGCTGACTATGTGACTTGTGAGAGCACAAAAACTACCTTGCCTTTAGGTACAGAAGAAGATGTGCAGGTCAAAGTAGAAAGATTAAGTGATGAGGAGGTCCATGAGGAAGTGTCACAACCTGTCAGTGCATCTCAGAGCTCACTGAGTGATCAGCAGACAGTGCCTGGAAGTGAACCAGTTCAAGAGGACCTTCTGATTAGTCCACAGTCTTCCTCTATAGGTATAAGCCCTTCCTATGTTTTTATGACTTTTATTGTCAGTTCGAACATTTTGAGGTTTTCATTTTCTGTGCTCAGTCGTATTAGAAAAAAAATCATAAAAGGGGGAGGTTAAAGCATGATAATTTAATTATTTGCTTGTTTGTTTTGGGTTCAGGTCTCAATATAGCCCAGCCTGGCCAGAAACTCACAGAGATCCACCTGCCTCTGCTTGCAGAGTGCTAGGACCAAAGGCACATGCCATCATGATTAAAGGTTGATGATTGGAATAATAAAATTAGTATTAGCACTATAAAAGTTTTGTGTCTGTCTAACAAGGTACACTGAGGAAGAACAAAGGTCAATGGGGATATAAGGACAAAGGCAGAGATAAGTGTGAATCACCATTTATTTTAAAGAAAGTCTTGCTTTGTAGTTCAGGTTGGTCTTGAACTGCTGATCGATCCTCTTGCCTCAGACTCCTGGGTACTGAGACCACAGATGTATACCACCACACCCTGCTGTGAACTGCTACTAACACAGAAGAAAACAGGTTTAAAAATGTAGTTAAAGAGTTCAGACACAGTGATGCAGGCACTAAAGAAGAAGCACAGGCAGGAGGAGGAGTCGCTCACAGCTGTCCTCAGCTGCCTAATCAAGGCCTGGCTATGAGAGACCCTGTTTTGTTCATTAAACATTAGTAAAGGCATTTGCTGCCTTATCTGAAGACCGAAGATTGAGCCCTGGAAACCTCTTGATAAAAAGACAGACTTGTATGCTTGAGCTCTCTCTCCCTTTCCTCCCTCTTTCTCTCACAAAGTAAATATATAAATAGAAGAAATAAAAAGTATTCATTGAAAATTTAAACAATGAGCCAAAGATGTTGCTATGTAAGGAGAAGACACCATTCTTACAACAGAGAGATACTAAACCAAATGGAGAGGCAGGTGTATCAGTAAGTGACTACAGCAAACTACTAAAGATCCTGTGCTAGGCCAGTTAAAAGGCATTAGTGTAGCAATAGAAACAGCAAATTAACAACGTGTATTTGATTGGAGTCTTAAATAGTGAGGATTTGCCCAAGTAAGAAACAAAAAGCATCTAGTAGAAGAGCTTGATGGTTTAGAATATTGAATGTCTATGAAGCATCGAATTTAGTGCACAGCGAGACAGAAAAGGCTGAGTACTTGAATCTTTGGAAAATGAGTGAGTGAGGAGTCCAAAGGAGCAGGAAGAAACTAATTGTGGAGAGCCTTCAACACTCATTCCACTTGAGGGTTGCTTTCAACTGCATGTAACAGATCCCTTCTTCATTGGCTTTACCAAACAAGATCTTATTTTTACTGCATGATATGTTCTAGAATAGGAAGTCTAGACTGGTAATGTAGATCTATGGTGTAATCGTGTAATTGGTGTTCTAGGCTCATTGTCTATTTATAACTTTATCAGTTTAGCTGTAGGCTTATTTGCTTTGTGGTTATGACCTTGTTTTCACTTGTGTTCTAGTAAGGGATAGATAGCACTTGTAATCAGGAATACACTAAAGAAGGTTTCCCAGGAGCTTTTAAGAAACTAGTTTTAGTGCCTTCTTCTGGTTCTTGAGTTACTGCATTACATGCACACTCAGTGCACACACAGTGCACATAAATATAAATATTTAAAAATAAAAGAAAAGAACATGGGCCATTAATTTGTAGAACATTGCAAATAAATAAATAAGAAAGAAAGAAAGAATGAATGAATCAATCAATCAATCTTAGGGACTAGAGAGAAGCTCAGCAGTTAAGAGCACTGGCTATTCTTCCTGAAGTCCTAATTCAATTCCCAGTGTCATGGTGGCTCACAATCGTCTGGAATGAGATCTCATGCCCTCTTCTGGCCTTCAAGCATATCCTGTAGACATGCAGGCAAAATAATAAGTCTTAAAAAGAATCTAAGATGTAATGGCTTCCTTATTTTAAAGTATCAATTATCTGTATTCACTAAGGACAAATATGAATGACTTTAGATAAGCTGCAATTCACTGAGCTAGTGACTGAAATCTGCTCAGTCATCTTTTCAGAGAACCAAAAATGTGCTTTGTGAAATTGTCAGAAGCTGCTCTTACTGTTATTGAAAACAGCTCTTTACCTGTTTTCGATAAAGTTTGTGAAGCACACATCATGCCGATTTGTAAGACAATATATCCTAAGTTTTAAAGTAAAATTCCCAGTTGTAAAATGCTGCCTATTCCCTTAAATGTCTTTTAGAATACTACAGAAGTTTCACCAAGGAACAATTTGTATTTGGTTAAATAGCCAAAATACTCCTAAAAGACCTTATTTATAAGAAGCAAAATAATACTAGTGGTGTCACATGCCTTTAATCCCAGCACTTGGGAGGCTGAGGCGGGCAGAACTCTGTGAATTTGAGGCCAGTTGGTCTACAAAGTGAGTTCCAGGACAGGCATGGCTACACAGAGAAACCTTGTCTCAAAAAACTAAAAAATAAAAAGAAACAGCAAAATAAACCCAACAGTGAAGAATAGTAACTGAAATATTTGAGCTTGGCTCATGAATTTAGCTGCCAGGCATGGGCAGTTTGCATCTCAAAATGGATTTCCAGTCTTCAGGGTTAATCAAAGAGCTTCAATGCACAGCAAGTAGAGAATCTCCTAGACTACCATTTGTCAGAGTCCTATTATCAAGGACCAATTATAGTGAACAGTTCACTTTTATCATTACAAGGGTGAGCATACCACAAGGCTTTTAGGGTTGTGGTTTGGTTGGTTTGGTTTTTGGTAAGATGGTGATTGGGGGAACTAGCATAGGATTTAAACTGTGTTAGGTGATTTTTAGGGAGTTTGCTCAGAATGCAGACATAATTTATTACTGAACCATAATAAATATCCTTTGGAAGTACAGATTAAAATGAATCCACATTGTCAGTAGTTTACAGGCTAAGAAAGAAGGATATGGATATTGTTTTGACTACAGAGCCACCTTGTTTTGTCCTTGATCAAAAGCACACTTTTCCACCCCTTCCTTACTAGTAAGAGTCACAGAGGAACCCATCTGATGCTTCTGCCCCATGAGGATAACCTTTATGTCTAACAGAAGAATGCTGGGGCCTGCCCCTGAGATGGTCTGGTTTGGTCCTGAATGTTAAGGTGCTTTTTTTTCTTCCCTTCCCCCTTTCTCTTATTTCTTTTCTCACTTGACACTAGGCAATGAATGTAGGGCTTTGCACATGCAAATACTCTCTACTGCCTTCCTCTGCCTCCCCAGTCCTGGGATTAAAGACACTTGCCACTGCCACTGCCACCGCCACTCACCACCCACATGTTCTTTTATTCCAGTTTTACTATTTCTTTCATATCATGCAGTATATAGTAAATATATCTCTGTATATGTATATATGTGATTTACAGAATACTTATAATAGGCTTCGACAGAGTTTAAGAGGATTGATAGACTTGCAAGAAGAGCTAGTACTGGCAAGGTACGGTCCCCAGAACAGCAACAGGAAAGAAGCTGCTGTCATGGCCTTAGTAACTTGAAAGCAGAAATGAGAAGAATTGAGACCACTGCAAGGTAAAAAGACAAAGCCAGCAGAACAGGAAGGTCTAAATGGGGACAGGTGGATAGGCAGTCAAATATTCTGTCAACCATGTGGAGAACCATCGTGCTGAAGCCCAAGGGGCTGTCAGGAGGCATTTGCTTGTCCCATTTGATGCACAAAACAGATATCAGTAGAAAGGTCTCTGTAGGACTACACCACTGTAGTGCTTGGTGTCTACTGCGTCATGGGTTACAAGTAAAAGAGATCTATGTCCTTTCCTTGATCTGCTATGTATGATGAGTTCTGATACAGCAAGCCATACTGTACACCATTTCTTGTTGAAAGAGTGGGCTGATTTTATAAGCCTTGCATGTAATTGTTGGCAAAAACTTACCACATCAGGAAAATTTGCTCATATTTTGCTCATATTTCTTTAAGAAATAAAAAGAGAATAGAATAAAAACAAGTAAGCAGTTCTTTAAAATGCTGTATTATCTGGTTTCCTACCCTAAATCAGGATTTTAAGAAAGCCAGAAAGCCCAGAGATAAGTTGAATTAGGTAAACATGGAGAACAAACATCCATTTAATAGGAAGGAAAGAGGGAAAGGAGAAGGCATGTGCAGTCGTTAGGGTGGGATGGAGGTACAATTGAAAGCAGGTATAAATGCTTATAGCCCTACACCTATACAAGTCTCTACTAATTTGTATATTAGGATGTAGGGTAGTGATTGGTATCCTTGAGAGTTGTTTTGAATCAAGAAACAAGCAAAAAAAAAAAACCCCAAGTTGTATTCTTTAAGAAGCCATGGAAAAAAAGTGACCTTGCCACAGATTTCCCAACACAAATGATTAAAGTAGTTTTGGATACATTAAGAAGGATACAGTTGGGCTGTTGTTGTTGTTCAAGACAGCGTTTCTTGTTGTTGTCCTAGCTGTCCAATAGCTGGCTTTGTAGACCAGCCTGGCCTCAGACTCAGATATTTGCCTCTTATTCAGAAATTGGTTTACCTCTGTCTCCTGAGTACTAGGATTAAGGGTGTGTACCACCATGACTGGCCCTTAAAAAAAAAAAAAAAGGAGCCTGTTTTCTAGTAGTGTAAAACAAGTTAAAATAGTTTGAAGAGAAAAACTGAAATACTGGATTCTAGCTTTGTATATGAAGGAAATGCCATGTGTGTTAAGAATTCATATACATATAATGTATCACATAATAGTTAAAATTAGAATATGTAAACTTTCATTAAAAGCAGACTTAGTGGCACACATATTTAATCCCAGCACTCAGGAGGCAGGGGCAGGTGGATCTCTTTGAATTTGAGGGCAGCCTGGTCTATATAGAGAGTTCTAGGACCCCCAAGGATAAATAGACCCTGTCTTAGAGAGAGGGAAAGAGGGAGGAATGGGAGACAGGAGAGCATGTCTGTATACATACATTCTCAAATTTTTTTTGCTCCTAGGAAAATAAACTTTTTTGTTGCTTATGCAATACAGTTCATTTGCAGACAGTAAAGGATTGGCATATTTCATTACCTGTTGAAGCACTTGAGAGGTGAGGCGGGAAAGTCAGAAGTTAAAGGCCAAACAAGCAAGGTCTGCTACAAGGGAATCGGAGCCCAACGGGAGCCACATGAAAACCCTGTCTCAGACAAAACTACACCAAAAAGGCCTTATAACTTTCTATAGGGTTTAGTTTTTCTTGAGTTTTTGAGACAGGGTTTCACTGTGTAGCCCTGACTGTCCTGGAGCCCACTCTGTAGACCAGGTGGCATCAAATGCAGAGATTTGCCTGCCTCCACCTCCTTGGTGCTGGGATTGAAGGTGTGCTCCACCACCTCCCAGTTTGGGGCTTTATAGTTTTTAAGAGAAGTACAACTAGTAATAGAAGCTCTAGTTGAGTTGAGAGAATTGAGGACTCTGCCAGACACAGAGGGAAAAGTATAGAAACTAGGTTTCTATGAGCAAGTGCAGTTTCTTTCAGTCTTGGCCTCCCCTTTTAAGGCTGGATCACTAGAATTAAACCTGTTCCTTGTCCTTCAAACTCTAGGAGACTCTTAACAGTCCTCTTTGGTAGTTGGTAGAGTATAAGAGGAAGGAGGAAACTAGGAGATAGTTCAGAGGGTAAATAAAGCGTTTGCCAGAGTTCAGATCTCTCAGTGCCCACATAAAGCTAGGCAAGCATAGAGTTTGTAATTGCTTAGAAGACAGGACACCCACCCCGCCACCCTCCCAGAGCAAGCTATACTACACTATACTATCTGTATTGGTGAGTTTGGTTTCAAGTGAGAGACTTTGCTGAGTGCAGTATGTAGGGTAGTGTGTATTCAAGGAAGAGCCAGGTGTCTACCTCTGGCCTGCGCACTTAAGCATAGATGCATATGAAAGAGAGAAAAAAAGCACTTTTCTGAAAAGTGATCACTAATCATCCTGGTTATGCAGCATGAGGACAGGTCAAGTAATCGCAAGTCATACTCAAGAACCTAACAGAAGCAAATATAAAGGTCTACAAATCATATTTACCCCAGCCCCAGCAAATCAGACCCTTAGAAATGATTTGACAGAAATCAGGGCCACAAACGACCAGGGTAAGCAAGGGAGCAGGCAATAGTGAGATACCTCCAAGGAAAAGATGACAGAAACATGTAGAAAAAACTAGAAAGCCAGTTAATAGGTTTGAACAATGACAGGAGAACTGTGAGAATTCCAGCTAAAAACAAAATTAAAATCTGAATATTTTGTTAGCAGGTTGGATTTAGCAAAATTCATCTAAAAACAAATCATTTTAATATTTTGTTGAGAAGAGACGGAAAAAATAGAGACTATATTAGAGATAGAAGGGTATGGGAAAACATAGAAACATGAGGGAGAGTTTTCAATATCAGACATGAATAATAAAAAAGTCTAGACACATAGGCTTGCTTTTTCTTTAAAAGAAAATAAAGCATCAGAACTCATGGAGTATTTTCCTAAGAAAAGTAACTGCCAATCTAGGTTGCTACATACAGTGAGCTCAATAGTCAAAATGAAGGATAGAATTATAGCTCAATTGATAAGGTGCTCTCCTAGCATACAGGAAGATCTGGGTCTAATCACCAGTGCTGTGTAAAACCAGGCATGGTGGCCTACTCTCTAATCACAATACTCACAAGGTTCACATATCTCAAAAAGTAATGTCTTAGCCTTCTGAGTGCTTGGTTTATAGATTACCACCATGTGCTCCATAAGACACTGCCTCAAAAACAAAGTGAAGATGTTTTCAGATGGACAATTTGTTTTTAAATTCTATCAAATCATCACTAGAAAATTTTAAGGATTGCCTTCATCAGGCAAAATTAAGGGCAAATAGATTTCATATTTAAGAACAGGCACCAGGCAGTGGTGGCTCACACCTTTGATCTCAGTACCCAAGAATCAGAGGCAGGCTCTGAGTTCAAAGCCAATCTGGTCTACAGAGTGAGCTCCAGGACAGCCAGGGCTACATAGAAAAACCCTGTCTTTACCACCACTGCCCCCAGATAAATCCCAGGCAAATGCATGAAGAAATAGAAGTATAACTTAGACAATACAACAGTAATATCTGTAGGCCTAATCATATAAAATGCCAGCTTTATTAAAGAATTGAAGTAGGTAGGAAAGAAAATTCAAGCTGTTGGCCATCTGTAATCTGTAGGAAGTAATGGAAGTTTTTGTTAGACTTGGTAAATTATATCCTGCCCCTGGTGATGGGAGAAAGAGTTGTTAGGGACAGAACCCAGAGTTTTGTCCATGCCTGACATTTGATTTACTGCTAAGCTACTACTGAGCTACACTCCAGCCAATATATATGTAATGACTAAGATAACCAACCAGTAAAAACAGTAAGAAAAAATAGAATTCGCATGTACATTAAGTTATACTTCTGCAAGAGCATTTACAGCAGCATAGTTCATATTGCCTCACAAGGGAATAGGTTATTAATATTCTGTAACAATTAAAATAAATTAATTATATATAACAACATGAATATGTCTGCAGTGTCTGAAGGAGCAAGCCTCAAGGATAATACAATATATGAAAATATAATATAACTTTACATATAAAGTTTATAACTAGGCAACTAAACTTTGTGAAGGTTTATTTTTTTTCTGGTGCAAATAAATAAACCAAGATACTAAATTGTATTGTTTCTAATGGATTGATAAGCTTTCCTATAAATATCAAATAGTAAATAGCTCAGACATAGGTGCCATATAGTCACTAACACAACCACAGCCAACCTTGTCACTGTTTTTAGTGGGACAAAAGCCCGTGACAGTCAGTGGTCGCATGTTTGGTACTTATATTGATAAAAAAAAAATTACTTTTAAAGGAAGGGGGAAGGCCAGATAATAACCATAAAAATGGGATATTGGGGGAAAGAAGGTTACTGGTCAGCGAGCACTTGCAGAATGTGTGTGCTGCTTTGTCTGGCTTGTATAGAGGACATATAGGTGTTCACTTTTTGTCTTTTTTTTAAACTTCCATTATTTATTTTGTGTGGCTATTTTACTTGCATGTGTCTTTGTGCACCACCTATATTCTGGTGCTTTTAGAGGCCAGAAAAAGTTGTCTGATGCCCCAGAACTGGAGTTAGAGACAGTTATGAGCCACCATGTGGGTGTTGGGAATTAAACCCAGGTCCTCTGAGGCATCTCTCAAATCTAATTTAAATTTTCTGTAAAAGTTATGTGTGACAATAAAGTAACTCTTAAAAGATATAAATTTTCAAATGCTTTCTTAAATAATGGTTAAGTATCATTTAATTTTATGTGGATTTCAGTTTACATGTAAATTGTTCTGCTTATTTTCCCATTAAAGAAATATACTTGAAATAATTTAAATATTAAAACAAAGTTACATTTATTAAATGATCTTGCTGGCTTTAGAACACATGAACATTTTATCAG
Source organism: Phyllotis vaccarum (assembly GCA_033318265.1). Lineage (NCBI taxonomy): Eukaryota > Metazoa > Chordata > Mammalia > Rodentia > Cricetidae > Phyllotis > Phyllotis vaccarum. The sequence continues at coordinate 98,964,083 of JARWLC010000012.1, read as the reverse complement.
AAATAAAATATAAACATTACTACTTCTTAATAGGATGTGAGTACTAGATAAGTTGAGGATTGGGACCATGGCTTGCAGTTAACATCTTGGCTTATCTGCACCAGGCATTAACGACTGTCCTTTTTAAAAACCCTTTTCACAGGCTCAGTAGATGAAGGAGTTACAGAAGGGTTGCCTACGCTTCAAAGCACTTCCAGCACCAACACTCATGCATATGATGACGACAGGTTAGTGCCAACATAGTGTGTCCTTTTCTCATGAAGATTGTGCTTATAGTTTTAAATTCAAACTTGTATAAGAATTTATTGAGACTTTAGTACAATTTTCCCATTTCCAAAATTGCCTAAGTCCCCTTACCCTACATAGAATGATTGCTTTCTTGCTTGTTAAAGTTTGCCCATTCTAGTTCTAGATATCATTCATAATTCCCAAGGAATTGTCTTCATTCAGCTTCTGAGAACTACACATTATTCTTTTTCCCTCAGCACTTTGCGCTTAGTCTCCCTTCCTACTCTCTCTTCAGATCCCTTAGTTCACTTGTCCTCTCTACTACCAGTGTATTTCTCCTGATTACTGCAGGAACTTGAGAGAACAGTCATATTGACCAGTGAAGAGCAGAAAGCAGTGAACAGTTCATGCGTGGGACTATTCATCCTTCTCTGTCTGTTAATACAGCTCAGGACTCCCTGCCCAGGGAAAGATCCCACTGGCAGTTGAGCTAGATCTTCCCCCATCAATTCACTTAATAACGATAAACCCTCAAAGACATGCCTAGAAGACCCATCTCCTACATGAATCGTCACATAGGCTTTAGTGTAAACCTCTCTAATGAACTATATTTTGTTCATCGGGAACTTTAGGTCTCTAAATGGTGTAGTACTGACGCAGCTACATTTTATAAAATGAGTGAACACTACCTAAGCCAAGGAATTAAGCACATAGAGAAAATTCAGTGTGGGAAAACATAGCATTGGCACATTAGAGGAATTATTTTGCATAAAGTATATTTTGGGGAGTTGAAGTGTGATCAGAAATGGGGCTAGATATAGGAAGATAAGAGTTCATATATGAGGAGTTTTGGACACTTTATGGAGGCTGGGAATTTATTGCGAAGACAGTTGTAGCAGTATTCAAAGGGGGTGTGTGTGATAAAGGCCAAAATTAAAAAGAGAATAGAAAGGTGGAAATTCAAGAGATTGAAGGATATCTAAAGTAAAATAGCTTGTGATACATATGCATTCTGTTGGTTTTATGTTCGTACTTGAAGATTTGGGCAGATTGGACAATAACTTTGCTTAACAAATTTTTCTAAGTGAAAAATCTTTGTAAATATCTTTGATTTCCCTCTGTTCAATTTAGAATTGGGCCACAGAAATGTGTATTCAGCTTAAAAATCAGAGCCTGGTTGCCTTCTTTGGTTTATTTTTTTAGATTGGAAAATGTTCAATATCCCTACCAACTCTACATTGCTCCTTCTACCAGCAGTACAGAACGACCAAGTCCAAATGGTCCAGACAGACCCTTTCAGTGTCCAACCTGTGGGGTTCGATTCACCCGTATTCAGAACCTAAAACAGCACATGCTTATCCACTCAGGTAATGTTACCTTCAATATTGTTACATAAGGAGGCATGCCAAAACATTTTTCTTTATTATTCTAATTAAAATAGAATTTGTACTGGGCTTAGTGGCACTTGCCTATAAACCTACCACTCAAGAGACTGAGACAGGAGATCCAGAATTTGAGGCCAGCCTTAACTATATAATAGAATGATTCCATCTAAGAAAGGGGGAGGGACACTCAGGGAGTGGGAAAGGAACTTGGAGGCTGGGTGGGAAGAGGGAGGTGTATAGAACAGGTTAAAAAATTAAAAGTTCTAGAAGTCAGATGAGACCACAGGTATCAGGTATTCTGATTAAAACTTAGAAGCAGTATGTATGATAAATACATAAGTTGAACAGATACTGGGTATGTTAGGCACATATTTATAAATGGGAAAAATGCAAATAGAGTGTTAAAATAACTATACATAGGTGATTTCTTGAGTTTTTCTCTAAGTTTGATTTTTTTTTTTTTTGATAAATGCTTAAAGGTTTTCACATTTTCTTTAATACTGTCCATCTCCAGTTTTGATTAGTCAGCTTTTCAGTTCTTTTTTGATAGGAAAAAAAGATGTTGGATGGACGTGTGGGCAGTTCTTAGTGAGGCTTGTGAGTAATGATGACGTAAAGGTATAAACAGTGGAACCTAGTTAAGGAGGAGAGTCCTTTGCTGCTGCTTTCAGCTGGGTCTCAGTTCTCCTAGGTAGTGAGGTCTTGTACTCTCTGTCCTTGTGAGCTTGTAAAATCCACAGATTGTTTTACAGACTTTTAACTTCCCTCAACAGTGAGAGTGACTATGAGAGTGTTAATATACTTTATAACCCCCTTATTAAGCCAGACATGGTGGTGCAAACCTTTAATGCCAGCACTTAGGAATTAGAGGCAGGTGGATCTCTGAGTTTGAGGCCAGCCTGGTCTACAAAGTGAGTTCCAGAACAGCCATGGTGGTTACATAGAGAACAAAACTTCCTTATTTAATATCTAATAATATTAACTATTCAAAAGCTAGTTCACCATGTAATAAGCCTTTATCATGATTACATGTTAGAATTTTTTTATTTTTCTTATTTCTGTCTAAAATAGTATTTTAGTTTTCCTTTTGTTGTGCTAAAATACCCTAAGAAAAGCAACTCAAAGGAGAAAGGATTTATTGGCTCACAATTCCAGGTTATAATAAGTACATCACCGCAAGGAAGTCTTAGCAGCAGGAACTTGAGAGAACAGTCATATTGACCAGTGAAGAGCAGAAAGCAGTGAACAGTTCATGCGTGGGACTATTCATCCTTCCCTGTCTGTTAATACAGCTCAGGACTCCCTGCCCAGGGAAAGATCCCACTGGCAGTTGAGCTAGATCTTCCCCCATCAATTCACTTAATAATGATAAACCCTCAAAGACATGCCTAGAAGACCCATCTCCTACATGAATCGTCATATAGGCTTTAGTGTAAACCTCTCTAATGAACTATATTTTGTTCATCGGGAACTTTAGGTCTCTAAATGGTATAGTTTAAGTATGTTTTTTGGCTAGAGGTTTGACTTCGTGATAGGACACTTGCCTAGTGTTCGCAAGGCCCTAGAGTAGATCCCCAACACCACAACAAATAAAATAATGTTCTGCTTCCTTCTCCATTGCTGTGATAAAACACTCTAACCAAAGGAAACTTAGGGGAGAAGGAGTTTATTTTCTTCTACAGGTCACAGTCCATCAGTTAGGGAAACCAAAGCAGGAACTAACAAACAAAAAAACCATAGAGGAATGTTGCTCGCTGGCTCTTCACAAGCTCGTACTTAGCTAGTTTTTTTATGCAGCCCAGAAGCACGTACTCTGCAGAGTGGGCTGAACTTTTCCTACATCAATTAGCAGCCTAGACAATCCCTACCGAGATTCAAGCTCTTCTGATCATGCAGTTTCTCAGTTGCAGTTCCATGTTGATGTGACTCTTGCCTGTTGTCATGCCGACATTTAAAGCTAACTAGGACAGTTAATTTTTGAAGTTTCTAAATACATGATTTAGAAGAACATTCAGAAAACAATTCAGTGCATATTACCTAAGTTGTCTCCTCCTCATCTTTCCCTTTTTTAAGCACTAGTTACTTTACATATTCTAGAACACCTTTGAAATACATTATAGTTTTTTTATTAGTAGTTTTTTTTATAATATTGTTGTAAGATTGTTATTTGGAAGGTGAGAGCCTATGACCTTTTAGTTTATTATTTTTCAGATGGTATTTTACTGTTTTATTTTATAGGAATTAAACCATTTCAGTGTGACCGCTGTGGAAAAAAGTTCACCAGGGCTTACTCGCTAAAGATGCATCGTCTAAAGCATGAAGGTAAACGCTGTTTCCGGTGCCAGATTTGTAGTGCTACTTTCACTTCCTTCGGGGAATATAAACACCATATGAGGGTTTCCCGGCACATTATCCGCAAGCCTCGGATATACGAGTGCAAAACATGTGGCGCCATGTTCACCAACTCTGGAAATTTAATCGTGCACCTGAGAAGTCTGAACCATGAAGCATCAGAGCTAGCAAACTACTTCCAGAGCAGGTGAGGTGCACAGCAAAAACCCAATCAGGAAAACTGCTTTCTAAACTCTCCTGCTTTTAGGGCAGCCTGCTGTTTTATTATCAGGTTGCCAGCTAATTAGTCAAATTCATTTTAAATTGCCACTGTGCATATATACTCTGATCTCCTGATCTGATGGGATTTTGCTAAGTCTCTTAAATGATAAAGTCATGTATGTTTTATAGTTTATAGTTGGTATTAAAAATATTTCCTATAAAAAGTAAAAATATCCCCACAGAAGACTATTTGTCTTCCTGAATACACACACATACACACACATATGTATATATATATATATATATATATATATATTTTTAAATGAGTTAAATAAATCTTTATATTGGATCATCTAGATATTACCAGCAGATACACAATGTCAGGTGTATCTTAGCAATGTGAACTTCAAACTATAGCACAATTCTTCAGCGCCACCCCTTCTTTTAATATCTTTCCTAGCTGGGTGATGATGGTGGTGCACACCATAGAGTGTTGTTCCAGGACAGCCAGTGCTACACAAAGAAACCCTGTCTTGGAAGGGGGGGGCTAATTAAAATCTCATATAAAGAAATACTCGTTTACCAATCAGAACTGTTTGACAGGTGTTACCATGGATATGTTTAGACCCAGCAAGTCTCCTGTGGTTTTTGGAGTTTTTTTGTTTGTTTGTTTGTTTCTGTTGTTTTTTTTTTTTTTTTTTTTTTAAGTTTAGTGCTCTGGCTTTCATCATTAATAATTTATTATGATGCTATCTTTCTAATTTATAGGTTATACAAATAAGTAAGGTTCTATTTCTAGGCTCTGCTGTTGATTGAGCATGACAGGTATCATTTAAAATTAGCCGAAGAATAAATACAAGCTTTAACAGGATGGTCAGTATCTACATCTCCTATAGATATAAAATCTCTATTACGTGTATTTTTTTTAATACTTATAGGAATTCTACCTCAGTTTCTCAAATATCAAAATTCTTCTAGATCCTCCAAGTTTTTAAATTAACCTTTATTTTAAAAATATTTTCAGTTTAAATTATTCATGAATAGATTATTTTTTCCTTCAGACCAAGCATTCATTTTATTTAATCACTGTGATTCTGAATGTGTGGCTATTATCACTAAAGCTAGATTATGCACTTATTAAATATAGTTGTTTTGGAATAGCATAGTCCAGTTTTACTACTGCTATGTGTATTTTTTCCATCTAGGGCTCTGTATCTTATACTACTCTAGTCTAACCCATGAAGACTTTTTAGAAAATATAACACAAGACACTAGAAATTAAAAGAAACAGATTTTATTAATACTAAATGCTCAAATTCTTAATAGTCACCTCAAATGTTTGTTATTGACAGGTCTAGTATAATATCCTTTACAGCAATGAAAGTTTTTTGTTTTATTTAATTTAATTTGGTTTTGCTTTTCAAGACAGGGTCTCTCTGTGTAGCCATGGCAGTCCTGGAACTCTTTCTGTAGACTAGATTGGCCTCTAACTCAGAGATTCACTTGCCTCTGCCTCCTGAGTGCTGGGATTAAAGATACGCACCACCATTCTCCTGCACCGTAGTGAAAGTGTAAATAAAGTGACTTATTTTACAATAGATTTTTTTCCAAATTTTTATTAAAAGGTAATTTATTACTGTTTCCATATACTAAATCTACCAGTAAAAATAAATACTATTTTCTCCATCTTTCAACTTCACATAGTAGAAGGGTCATCTATATAAGGACTTAGCTTATTAGCTAACATATACTCAATTAGTAATAGAGAGGTAGGTTTATATATATACCCTGTACTCAGCGTGTGTTCCAAGAAAGGTTAAGCATTTACATTAGTCACATGATTTTTGCTTTAGTGAAATGCCACTTATCTTATATACAGACTCCTGTATGTAGATTCAGAAAGACCATTGAAGTGTCCAGAGAACCAACGGAAGTAATCATTAATCTTTTTTATTGCACATAAGGAGTTGTGATGCGCTTTGCTTCTACTGAATAGCTTTAGTTCATATTCAGGAAAGCTTATTTATTAACAACATCATTGAAGAATAGTGAAATGAAAAGTCCCAATATTGTTTTACAGATGACATTTCTTTATTGTAGTTTGAAAATTAATTTTGTATTTTATCATTTGCCTCTCATTTAGTGATTTCTTAGTGCCGGACTACTTAAACCAGGAGCAAGAAGAGACTCTGGTTCAGTATGATCTTGGAGAACACACTTTTGAAAGCAACTCTTCTGTTCAAATGCCTGTGATTTCACAGGTCTCCTCAACCCAGAATTGTGAAAGTTCTTTCCCCTTGGGGTCTCTTGGTGGGCTTGCAGAGAAGGAGGAGGAAGTCCAAGAGCAGCCAAAGACCAGTGCTCATGCCGAGGCTACCAGGGATGACCCCCCTAAGTCAGAGTTGTCTTCTTTAATTATTGAGTGATTCTGTGATTTGGCTATGGTTTTTGGTTTTTGGAAAGTGCCTGTGCTTGGTCTTATATGTTAAAATTTAACTTTTAAACAAAGAAGGGTTCCCTTTGTAAGCTCTGAAATTGGAGGGTTGCTTTGTTTTGTTTATTTCATAGCTGAGAGGTTGCTTCTGTATGTATACGATAAGGTAACGTTGAAACAGAACATAAACTCTGAGACTAAAGGAAAAGCAGCTGATTTCAGACATGGAAGTTCTTCCTCCCATTGTTAAAAAGTGGGCAGCAGCAGATAGAGAAAAACATAGCTTATTGTTGACCTTCCTGAGATGAGATGGCTCATGGGAAGTTCCTAAACAGAATTTGACAATGCCTAAGTAAATGTTTACTCCTAGATGCAGGGTGTTATAAACCCTGTAGTTCTGGAAGTATTTATGGCAATTTTTTTCCAATGAAGGTGAATAACTTTTGAAGCCTAGCATATTATTTCTTTTTTCTTTTTTTTTTTTTTTGATCCATTATGAATTTTCATGGTGAAAAATTGGTATGGGCAGGCTTTTCCTGTACCTTTATAATACCACTCCAAAGGCTAAGAGGTGTAATTGAGAGGAGTCAGGGTGTGCATCGAATGGCCAGGGTGCAGAATGAGGTATGTATACCCTAGCTTTATAGGAATTGTTTTAATACTGTTTTTCTTACTAAAATGAATGTTTACCTGGCCTTTGGATGCTAATACCTGGCTAACTAGGACATTGCCTAGATAAGTGTCCTCCTGTCCCATCAACAGTACGTTTGACTTGCATATTCTATTGTGCTGCCATATAAAAGAAAAATATTGAAGATATTCTATATTTTATATATAGGTTTATGTATTGTTGAGAATGTTTATGCTGTGCTGTTTTGGACAAAATAAAAGAATTCTGTTTTGAGGCTACATTCTTAACCCAATTAAGATTGTTTACAAGATTACATATGACAACAGTACATTGTCCTTATTCTAAAATATTTTGAGGTATTGCCAAGTTTGTTAAAACAGTTATAGTTTTCACAGGATGTATGCAATAATATGAAAGATAGAAGAGGTTGTAAAGGGATGGTCCATGACTCAGAACTAGTGTGTGAGGGTTGTTAAGACTAAAATCTAAAACCTTTGCTACTCAAATGATGAAATTTATATGATACTTCAGATTGGAATATACTTTTTTTTAAAAATCTGATGCCATTAAAGCCTCTTTTGATCTGAAATATTCATGAGTACATGAATAATGAACTTTTGAGTAAATTTTCTATATAGAAAATCATCCTAATTTTCATCATTATGATAGCTCCTGATGGCATTAGAAAGTAGAAACAACATAAGTTTTTTGTTTGATTGTAGACCATATGTAGCCAGGTTGGCCCAGAACTCACGATACAGCCCTTGTTAACATTGCATTATATTACAGACATGTGTCACCACACCCAGATCAAACTATGGTTCCTTAGTCAAATACACCATCTGTATTTTTTTTCCCAACGCCAGACTTTACTTACTTTTTACATTATAGTAACTTGTTTTCTTTTAAGTTAATAATTTTGTAACTTAATTTTTTTCTCTGTCTCACTTTGTCCTTATTCTGCTACCTTATTTCTACTTTCTTCTTAATATTGAGAATTGAACCTGGGATCTTATACATTGCAAACACGTGATCTTTCACTGAGATACAACTCCAGCCTTTATTTCCAGTTTTTCATCTGACTCATGAGCTCATTTGCCTCCAAACAGAGGTGTATGACTCTCAAATAAGTCAGCTATAAAAGTCACTAATTTTTATTCAACTGTCACATATGATCTTTTAAAGCTGTGCCTACTAATAAATAAATTCTAAAACTCAAAAGTCCTATTTTAGTATGGTAAAGACTTAGATTATGATCAGGAATTATAGTTTTGTTTTCAGGTTTTATTTTTATTTTGTTAAGAATTAGAAAAAAAGAAAAGGAAGAAAGAAATAAGAAATCAGGGATGAAAGAATTCTTTTCGGATTTCTTGGTTGAAAGTGTTTTAGTCTTCCCTATCCTGAGAATTCTTGAGTTAGGACACCAGCCCTTGGCAGCCCCTGTGAAGGACACTCCTCACTGTAGATTTTTATTGCTGATGCTAACCTTTATGAGAGATTTGAATATACCATGAAAATACATATGGTTAGTTACCTACTGCCCAAATCTTTTTGTAAAGGTCCCTGACCAGTGTTTAATATAAAATAATACAAAGGCCTTTTTTCTGTTCCAGTGAGACGTCACATTTTTGAGGATATTTTGTTTATGCATCTGCGATAGGAAATACATTTGCAAGAGATAATTGTGTGTGTGTGTAACATTTAAGGTTTATTTAAGGTTGATGTAAGAGAGGAGTGTCTAGATGGATACTTTTAACCCGAATATATGGAAAACGTGAAGAGATGAAAGCCAGTCATATGACCCTTTCCATAGAAGCCACCAGGGTAACCAAACAGAAAAGCATTCTTGTTTAGAATATTTAAGGATGTCTTTTGTAAGGCCCGAGAGGGTAACTGTGATATTTAAAGGGCTTACATTTTAGAATGCAGGATAAATTACTTTTTAAAAAGCTAGGCATTTTATACAAGAAAAGCTTTTTTTATAGATACGAAGGTTTTTACCATGATATTCGGTCCAGCTCCTCTTTTCACGCTCTGCATTTCCAAATTCTGGACTTGGAATCATTGAGTCGGTGATTCTACTGACACAGAGACAAAGTTGACAGTGGCTTTTTTTTTTATTATTATTACTTTTTGCACTTAAAATTTTCAAGAAGTGGATGTAGACACATGTTTATTCACCAATGTGTTTCAGTGAATTTCTCTTTAATTGGTCATTTTAAATAATAACCAATTTTTATTTCAAGTAACCGCAGTTCATTATATTACTAGGCTTTGTTTTGGGTTTGGGGGGGGTAGTATTTGGTTTTAAGTTGACGATTTTGTTAAACAGAATGAACTAAAATGTTTAAAGACTTCATTTCAGTCTTATGTTTGAACATTCTAACGCTCACTAAATAGGTTCCATGTTAAGATACATCCCCTTTGTTATTAAAGTCCAACAGAGAATATTTGTGTTTTGTGAAAATGTTTTTACAGAAGTAGTCATTGCCTCTGATGTGCTGAGTCATTGGTAACTCAGTTATTGTCTAAACTGCTGAGAGTCAGGCTCTCCTGCCTTAGAAACTGATTCCATCCTTTGGAAACTATAGTAAGTCTGTCATTCCTTTTTTAAAAAAGGCCTATTTTATTCTCCATCTAATAGGATGCACTTATTTAGTCAGTGGGCTTCTGTATAGATTTTCAGACTGTTAGCTTTGACTTTCCTATAAAGGCACAATACCATACACTGTTGTAGTAGATGGCAGTTCTCTACTGGTGTCCAGAGAATTGTTTCTTAGGGTGACTAATGAACAGTTCTGATATTTTAACTCAAGAGATTTTGATTTGTGCAAGTAATGAACAGGCAGATTGGAAACTCCCATTGGTCCTGCATCACTCCTTTGCCAAAAGGGCCTTAAACTTGGAGTCTACGTCTAAATGAAGGAGTGACTGTGAGTTCTTAACTAGGAGTGGAAAAGGAATTAGGAAAGCTCTCGTGAAGCAAGCAGCCCAAAAGTGGGGGAGGAAAATGGGTTTTCACAAGTTGTTGATGATAAACTTTTTTATATACGATAGTTCCTAAGAGGATGTGGAGAAGCCAGAGGCAGTGGAACAACGTTGAGGGAGCAGAGAGACTTTGTCGGGGAAACACAACTATGAGACTGTTGATAACTAAACGTGAGTTTTAGTAAGATCATCAAAGTTAAGAGTCCTTATTTTGCTTATACTAGTATTTATCTCTTAACGTCATTTTTGACAGAATGTAGTGACAGGAAACATTTTTATTTGAAAAATCCTCAACAAGACAAATTTGCCAAAATGATAATGGTTCAGATAAACAGTGAAGTGGAACTGAGGCGACCTTCATATAGGCTGGAAACAGGCTATGGCGTCTCATTCTAGATTACACATCAACTAAGATTTTTGCTGTGACCCAGAGGAGTTGAACTGTGTTGAACAGTTACACTTTTTATTTATTAATTTATACTAAAGTGATGAGTTAGATGTTTCTCCTATATCATAATTATATTTTTCTAATAGAAAAAGATAGTTCCATGATTTTGGAAATAGTCAGACAGCGCTTTGGAGCCTTGGCTTTGGCAGTATGTGACTGGTCCTGAGGCTGCCCTCGCCTGTTTCCTCTGCAGTGCTCCCTCAGTCAGACCAGGCCAGCGCGGAGGACCTGACAGTTTACAGAGAACCTAGTTTAGATGCTGGTTGAAAACATTTAAGATTGATGCTTTTCTAATTAAAAGTTTTAAAAAAATAAAAAAAGTTTCAAATTAAGTTTTTTATTTTAGTAGGAAGTGCCTCGTTTATAAAGTCAAGTCCTTTATTTTTTTCTCTTTTAAGTTAATTAGCTTTGGGAAGCCTGAAGCTCTGGGCTCAGTTGTGATGACTTATTGGTAGAATCGCTGATAATCATTTGAGGAGCAGTAGTGTCATGACTTTTAACTTTGTCTTCTTAAATGCCAGTCTGACTATACCTAGAGCTTGAAAACTCATTCTGTGATTGAATGTTGGTTACCAAATTGCATCATCTCCTGAGGAGTTGGCCTCCCTGACTGGGGGGGTGCTGTGTTGTCTTTAAGATGGGGAAGCCTTTTCTGCAGTCCTCATTACCAGAGAGAACTGTTTTTAGGGTTAGGATTTCTAAGTGTGAGTGCTTTCTCCAGGTTTGCCATTTTAGGTAGCAGTTTCCAAGTTGACAGATGTCGTGGAAAGTCTCTCATACTGAGCGTCATTGCAGTTTTGAAAGTTACACTGCTTTTCGGCTCCCCGGAGAGACTGGCATTGGATGTTTAGAAGTGAGATCATAAACTTGGTTGTTTTGCTTATACGAAATGATGGCTTCTAATGCTTATATTTGAAGGCATTGTTTAAAGAAACAGCAATCTCTGATAGGGTAAAATTTGGTTTTGACCCAAGCTACAATGATGTATTTAGTTTGCTGATACTGGTGTGTCCTGTTGCATCAGCTAGATTGCCTGCCTCTTTGTTAGGCACCCTTGTGGCCCCTTACGTTCAACCGGAAGGATGGTATGTGGCCTCCTTGTGCCTCTACTGTCCTTTCAAAAGCCATTTTATAAAAATCTTAGGTAGCCTATTTTAATATTTAAATATATATATTTGTGAAAGATGCTTTTAGAACAGACCTTTTTTTTAACATTAAAATTCCTGTATTTCCATTTTTAAGAGTAAACTAAAGCTTTTCCAGGCTTAGGAAGTATCTTTTTTTAGAGTCGTAATAAGAAAGTCAGATTGATATAAGAAACTGGAGAGTTGAATGATAGGGAAAAGATGTCTGGTGAGGAGAGACAAATTTAAAGGTGAAAACAATTGCTTTGATGTAACAAATGTTTTTAAATAAAATTGTGGTTTTATTTCTGTAATTTCGTACTTGCTGCTACAGTAGCTCACTATTTTATAGGGCTAATACATAAATGTGGCCCCATTTTTAAAAACTGGGGTCCTTTCTAATACAAGCAGCCTAGAAAGAGACTGCACCAGTCTGCCAGATGGTGGCCGGGTGTTCTGTGTAGATGATGCATGCTTTAATATTTGCCTGTAGCTGGCAGCATAGAGGTCGGAGAAGCTTCCTACCCTGCCAGCTAGAGCAGTCCGACTTTCGGGGAACTGGACCTGTGGAACAGGCCAAAGAGGGGACTTGTGAGGAGAAACTGTGAGTTGAGGTATATGAATGGGTCCTTCCATGCCCTCTGCCCTTTCCAGTGCGCCAGGCCCTTCACCAGCTTTGTAGCAGTTGTCACCATCTCACTCAAGTACAGCTTTACTTGGTGACAGTGGCCATAGCTAAGTTACTTGGCATGTTTGACTTCCTTCAGTAACAAAATGGTCTTAAATCTTAATTTCCTTTAAAAATGTATACAGTGTCATAACTTCACATTTTATATACTAGTATCTGACTATTAGGATTTTACAGAAACCATGGTTCTTGGTGACTACATATATATATTTTTGTGACTTTTTTGTAAACTAAGTGCCGTTTCAACGTTACAATCATTTTTAGAGTTACTGTAATCAATGTGAATATCATGTTTTTTTAAATTTGTTCTGAGCCTAGTGTTTGCTTTGTGAACATGTGTATTGTATATATTCTGTATAGTTAATACTGTACTGAAATATTAGCTTGTTTGATATGAGAAAAGTATGTATTGAGTACATTTTGCTAGCCTGATTGCTTAATCTTTTTTTTTAAAAAAAAAAAGATTTAAACTTTTTTTTTTTTTAAATCTTTAAACTGGCCTTTATTACATGGTCACAAATAAAGTTGCAGTTAGAAGGGATGGACAGGGAAAAAAAAATAGTCTTGAGTGTCTTTGGATAGAAACATGAGACTAAGATTTGTTTTTGTTTTTCCTTATTAAAAGATCTTACTGGTGTTTTATGAAATAAGTTTTCTTGCTGTTGTCATTGACTATTGCCTAGAGGAAGAAAGTGGTTATTATGTGCAGACTGGAGACTACTCCTATACCGAGCAGCATCTGTCCGTGACACCAGGCCCAGGCCCAGGGGAAGCATAAAGAGGGCAGCTGGGGCAGCTGTCAGGTCAGGGAGCTAGGAGCCAGGTTCCTGGAGAAAAGCTACTCCCTGGATGGAGTTGCCTCTGATTTTTTTCCTGAAATTATTTTCCGTTTACTATTGATTACATAGAGGCACATTACTGCCATTTCAGTGATGACTGACAAACAGATCAAAACAGGTGGGAAATGTGAGGGCAGCTCATTGAAGGAATATGCCTGTGCAAGCGTAAAAGGAACCTCCAAGGGAACAACTCTCTGCTCAGTCAACCAGATAGGTTCATAGACAAAGACAGGCTTTAAGAAGTGCTTTGGTAGTGGACTGGTCATCTTTAACAAATGTCTAAACTGGTTTCTTGGTACCTGAACCATAAATGATAAGGCAGAGGTAAAATTCAAAATGATTTTATCTTGCTGTTTTCTTCAATAGAAAGATTCAAAGAATGGTACTAAAAGCAGTAACCCAAAGATATGTCTTCTAAATTGTTTAGAAATAAAATTAATAATTTGAGCCTTATCTTTTATGAACAAAAGAGTTGGTTCTAAGAAAATTATAAACATAATAAACATTAAAGGAGGGGAGGTGTGCATACATCTCTATCAGAATTTAATGTGATTCTTGTTCTGATATCAATAAACTTCACAGTTGTAAAAAGAAATAGATGTATTTCATCTAGAAAGCAGTCCCTTGGGCAGACTGCAGTGTGATCAGAGTTGGAACACTCCTGGATGAGAAGAGCTGTTGCTACCTTCCTGTTCCCTTCACTTCTAATTGCTGTACTTGAATTTTCCTAAAGTATTTGTACTTCATAAATAGGGAACAGACCATCACAAAGAACATAAACAAGAGTTGGCAGAACTATCACACAGTAAAACACCCCACTGTCAATCCCTCCCTAATTTTTCCCACGGCCATGTTTTTAGCTGCTATTTTATGCATAAAAATTTATTAGCAGTGTATAGGAGGCTCTAAGACAACATTACTGTATACAGGAAACAGGCTTTTCTCTGCTGCCTTTGTATTTACCCCAACCCTCAAATTTCTCCTCTGTTTCTGTTTAAAAGCATTTTTCTAGCTTCTCAGGCTGTTCTGGAGACTTGTGGTACCTTTGCAGTATGTAATGGTGCCTTTGGTCTTCTTCCCAGACCCCAATCCCCAAGTCATTTGCTGAAAGAGTACGTCTCATTTACCAGAGAACTTGAAGACATGGGCAGGTACTCACACCACTCCACGTGCATGAACAGCTAGTATGTGGCCAAGCTCAATCACCTTTCTGAATCGCCTTTGATTCTTACCATCTAGAGATTATCCACTGGAAAAGTTGCTGTAGAACACAACCAAAGACTACAGACTAGTTTAAATTCGGGGCAAAGGCAGAAATGCGCTCTTGTACAATCCATACCTACATAGTAGGACCCTCCAGTAGAACCTTTTTCCGCCTGGGGACTAGTCCTGAACTCAACGGTAGCATAGCCTGGCCCTTTAATCCTTACAGTTGCTCTTGGCCTGGTCAGATGTCTACAACCCCGTGTCTTCACTTTTCCCACTGGCTTCCTCAAGTCCATGGCTCCCTGGGTGGACTTTCCTTTCCTTAACAGAATGTTCTGTTTCATACTTGTCATTTACAACTGCCCTATTCACTATGGGTAGCAGGCCCGTGGCTGGCTGAATGCATGAACCCTTGGTCGTTTGGAGGCAGCAATGGCTTTTAAAGTAAAAGATTTTTAAAAGAAAAAAGAGCTGACTCTAGAGGAACACCAAAAAAAAAAAAAAAAAAAAGGCTGAAAAGACAGGACAAGGAAAAGCATGGGGAGGAGGCAGCACTTTAGTGGACTCTTGAGAAAAGGGTTGTGTAGACAGGGAGAGTGCTGAGGGGCATGCAAGACAATTTTCTGGACTGTGGCATTTCTGAATGGGAGGAGTAGAGGAATGTGTTAAAAGTTCGGCAGGAGTGAGAATGCAGCACCTGTTTATAATCCCAGCACCTAGGAAGAGTTCAACACTGGCCTGAGATTTTTTTTTGAAGCAGTCTCAAGGAAGGAAAAAAGGAACTATATTTGGTAGTAAAACTAATCACATTAACTGAGCAAAGGACCAGGGTCAGAGCTCTCTAGAAATATTAAGATGAAAATTTGGGAGAACATAGGTTTCGCTGAATCCCTCAGAATCCAGGTTAGAGCC
Source organism: Phyllotis vaccarum (assembly GCA_033318265.1). NCBI lineage: Eukaryota > Metazoa > Chordata > Mammalia > Rodentia > Cricetidae > Phyllotis > Phyllotis vaccarum. The sequence continues at coordinate 98,948,647 of JARWLC010000012.1, read as the reverse complement.
CATGAGAAAGAGCTACCAGAGAAGCAGCAGGTTAGGGGATTGGCTAAGAAGTTGGCCTTGGGCCTTGCTCCCGACAATGGGGAATATCTGCTACGTCCATTTCATATCCATGGCCTTGTTCATAGCTTAGGCAACCTAGCCTTGGTTTTGAGGGGAAACTGTCCAAAATAAAGCAAAGAAAGAAAAAATGAGTTCTGACTGGGAAGCTGCAAGAGGACCAGTACCACCATGTGGCTTAGAGGTAGAGTGCTCACTCACATGGCAGAGATCCCAGGTGTGGTCCCCATCACTGCAGGTCAAAGGATGAGCTTACATCAGGCTTAGGAAAGCGTCCCTCAGAACAGTTATACAAGATTTAGCTTGTTATTAATGCACTTGCTTTCTAGCAGAATGAGTTTGAGGATTCCAGACGTTCAGTGGCTTGTAAATCATCTGTTCATAAGCATTGGACAACCCCAAAATCAGATGTGGTGTTGAGCATACAAGCACACATCTTGCCCTGCTGGAGTTGTCTTCGGAGGGTAGCGAGCAGGGCCAACAAGATGGAGAGAGGCAGGCAGGCTGGCCGAGCCTCTTAAGAAAGAGACAAAGTGAACCATACCAACACACACCTACTCAGCTTTAATCTGTGACCAGGAAGATGCCTTATCCAGAACAAAAGCTAAAAGCAGATATTACTGAAGTTTGAGAATATGGACTAGAATGACAGTGGGAATTGGTTTCCAGGCTCCATGCATGCATGTCTCCCTGCACAGGTGCAGAGACCGGTTGCCAGAACAAGCCACTAAATGGGTTCACTCAGTCAGGCACTCACAGCATTATGGTTTTAGTTTTTTGAAGAGCTGAGCCTTGTTCTCATTTTTTTTTTCTTTTTTACTATTACTTTAACAGCGTTAAAATGCCATAAAATACTCTGCAGGCTAGGAATGTGCTCAGTTAGGGCAAGATTTCATGTCTGACACAGGCCTTATTACAGGACCGGTGGCCAGGTAAACCACTGCCTGATAGTCCTAGAATGCTCACACATACATACCTGCTGAGCCTGCTCTCTGCTCATACAGTCAATATAAAGCAGCTTTGTAAAGTAAGGTGGCCCAGCTGCCCTGGAGAGATCTGTGAAGGACTGAGGCTTTAGCAGGAGGCTATGTATAAATTGAACACTGCTCCATTTGTAAGTAGTTTGTCCAGAGCTGGGGTCCACAACATCCTCATTTATGTGTGAGTCCTGAAAATTTCAACCTACCATGTGGACAAACTCATATAATGGGTTTCCACAGAGACTGACTTTGGATTGAACTGCATACTGTGAGGATTCCCCTAATCCCATCTTTGTGCATGTACCTGTAACATTTCCATGACAGTCAGAGCTGAGAAGAAGGGCCCTCCCTGATAGAGTCCTCCTGTGGCCCTGCAGTGCTACTCAATTACTGTTAGGCCCATGCAAGGCTCCTCTCCTAGGTCTGACAGCCACAGCCCTGTACCAAGCCTCATGAGCTCATCAAGTCCACCCTTTCTCAGAGTTCCCCAGGCTGTCACCTGCAGCACCCTTTCCAGTCACATTTCCATTTGTCCTTTGGGTTTTAAGTTCCTAAATGAGTTCAGGATTCCCTAGTGTGTCTCTTCCTCCACCAGGGCCCTCATACCTAGTCCTTGCTTGTCCCAGCTTCCAGTCTGTACTGTGTTGTTACAGTCCCCTCCTGTTAGCAGTCAGGAAGATGAGCAGGGCAAACAACCACGCAGCTCCTCTGCCCAACTACCCACTGTGGGCAGGAGCCAGCACAGTTCAATCCTGACAGCTCCAGGTTCTGGGGCATGACACTCTGCCTGGTTCCTGCAAGGCCAGAAGAAGACATTGAATCTCTCAGAACTGGAATTACTGTCATAAGCTGTCATGTGGGTTCTGGGAATAGAACCCAGATCTTCTGGAAGAGCAGCCAGTGCTCTTAACTCCTGAGTCTCATTGGCCCTTAATTAACATACTAATTGGGCAAAATAGTGACTCATTCGTGAATATATTGTGCCTGGTTCATTGTTAAAATTGTTCACTCCTTTCTCACCTCCATAAGTCTCTCCCTAGTTCTAGCAGTCTCTGTCTAAAGTCATCTTACTTGTTTTCATGTGAAAAGATACATGTCCTTTTAATCTAAAATATGCTGGCTCTAGCTCTGATTGGTTGGTTGTCATGCTGAGGATAGAACCCAGAGCCTCCAGCATGCTAGACACTCTACCACTGAGCTAGCTAGTCCACTTTCCCTTTAGTTTTCCCATCTCATCTAGCCCCTCCCTTTCCTTCCCTTTCCTTTCCTTTTTTGGTTTTCCAAGACAGAGCTTCTCCATAACTGCCCAGGCTGTTCTGGAACTCGCTTTGTAGACCAGGCTAACTTCAAGCTCCCAGAGACCCACTTGTCTCTGCCTCCCAAGTGCTGGGATAAAAGGTGTGTACCGTACTTCATTCTTTATGGCTAAATAATACACCACTGTATATATAAACTACATTTTCTTTCTCTGTTCCACTGTAGATAGGCACTCAAACTGATTTTATAACATGGCTATTTTTGGCAGTTTTACAGTATATATAGGAGTACAGGTATCTATATTTGGGCTGATTTAATTCCTCTGGATGTTTACAGAAGAGGCATATTGCTGATCATAGGGTAGTTCATTTAGTTTCTCTGAGAAGCTTCTACACTGACTTCAAGCCAGGTTGTGTGTAAGGGTCTTTTCTCCTACACTATCACCAGAATTTGCTGTTGATCACCATTATGACTGGGGTGAAATGGGATCCCGATGCCGTTTTGATTTGCATTTTCCTGATGATGGCTAAAGATAAAGTAGCATTTCCCGTGCGTGCGTGCGTGTGCGTGTGCGTGTGTGTGTGTATGTTTATAGGCCATTTGTACTCCCTTGAAAAGTATCTGTTCAGGTCATTTGGGCATTTTAAAACTCTGGCCACCCACACCACACTTCTTGCCACTCTTGTTACTTGTGGTAGCTATTGGCCTGGCAGAGTTGTGGTCAGAAGACTGGGTCCAGCATGAGAGTCATACTCTTTTCTATGCCTCTTTTTCCTCATTATTTTGGAGTTAATGGTTGTAGCCCCCAGTGTTTGGAAAGAGGCTTGGTACCTGGGAACAAATCAGTAAGTGGCCCGCTTGAGGGAGGCAATAACACTGGGGGATTCCTGACTAAAGGCCTTAGAGCTAACAGGGGGAAATGGGCATGTGACTGGACAGCTTGGGGAACTTGAGCCACAATCACAGATTTCAACAAAAAGATGTATAGCCAACTTACATGACTTAGAGGCTGCAACAGAACAGTCATTTAAGCCTGGGAGTTCCAGGAGCAGCCAGGGCAATATAATCAGAACCTATCTCAAAGGGGTCAGGGGAAACCACAGTGAACCTTGGCATGCTCCCCACTAATCAATCATTTGAACCCTCAGCAGAGAAGATACCCTAGTTACAAGCTATTCACAGAGCAGCCAAGCTCCTCCTGGCTCTTATATGCTCTTTGAAGACCCAGTATGAGGACTGATACCATGAATTGTTTTGCAAGACCTCAGCTTGCTTACATGTACATGCACCAAAGTCAGCTTCCTTAGTATCTGAAGTGAACAGAAAAGCTAAGAAAACTGGCCTGGGGGCGTTGTGTTTACTCAACCTTAGAGGAGAAATGCTTTGGGAATTGGAGGTTTCCGTTTTCCAGATACTTGAAAGGAGGTGAAATTCAAGCTCTGCCCAACCTGACCTGAGGAGCATTTCCAGAATGGCCACAGAGAAAAATGAGGGTCCATTCAGTGGCTCAGTGGATAAAGGTATTTTCTGTCAAACTTGACAGAATTCTGTCCTTGCCACCCACGTAGTGGAAAGAGAGTTGATCCTGCAAGTTACCTGACTATCTGTGTGCTGTGGTATGTCACTACCTATACATACCCCAAATAAGTAAAAATGTACTCTAAAAAATATTGCTTCTGATGGGAGCAGATGCAGAGACCCACAGCCAAACATTAGTCAGAGAAATCAAACTAGAGATAATCATAAGGTTGCTCCCCTCAGAGCTTGGGGGAGGGGAGCTCAAGAGGAGGAGGAGGGAGACTTGTAGAAGCCAGAGGGGTTGATGGTACTGGAAGAACACAGCCCCACAGGTCTCACAGAGACTGACATGACAATCTCAGCCTGCACAGGTCTGTGCTGCGCCCTCTGCATGTATGTTATGATTTGTGAACTTGGTGTTTTTGTGGAACTCCTAACAGTGGGAATGTGGATGTCCCTGACTTTCCTGCACTTTAGGAACCCTTTTTCTCATACTGAGTTTCCTTGTCCAGCCTTGATAAGAGGACTTGTGCCTAGTCTTACTGCATCGTGTTATGCGGTCTTCCATTGATACCCCGGGAGGCTTCCTGTTTTCTCAAGGGAAATGAAGAGTTGATGGCAGAAGTAGGGTGAGGGGGTGGAAGAAAGGGAGACTGCAGGAGGGATAGAAAACAAAAGAAATAAGAAAATAAAATTAAATGAAGAGAGCGCACCACTTCACTTGGCCTCTCACAGGCTAGCTCCAGCCTAGGCATCAGCTGAGGAAGCCTGTGTCTGGTTTGGTTTGAGACAGGTCCTCACTGTGTAGCCTCAGCTGGCCTGAAATGCACTGAGTAGACCAGGCTGGTACCAAGCACATAAAGATCCACCTTTGCATCCCAAGGGCTGACATTAAATATGTATGCCACCACATTGGCTTGAAGCTTGTGTCCTCTGTCTGCCTTCAACTGACTGTCACAATGGGGAAGCTCCCACCACACGAACAGTCCAAGAGCTCAGGAGTCATTTTGGGTCTTAAAGGGAGTCTTCCAGTGTCCCTGTCGTATTGAAAACAACAGGCAACATGTGCCATCACCCTCATGATGTTCACACATTAGGGCTGAGCTTACAGCCTAGAAAGGCCAACACAGCCAGCCATTGAAGGCCATCTTGACAATGGTATGCAAGCCTGATGTAGCCCTTTATGGGAAAACAGGTGGTAAGCATCAGCCTACTTAATCATAATTGCATGGGGGGAGGCTGGTGGAGAGCTGCCCAAAGTTGCTTCCGGTTCATCGCACTGCTTTGACCACTGACCATACTTAATACAGTGTGTGAGCGCCCCCTACTGTTCTCATTTGGAATTAACTGCAAGGTGGGGACCAAAGTCAAACTGAACTTTGTGTATTCAGCCATATAAAAGGTTTCTGTTGAAGCACCTAATGAGCTTGTCCAAACTGTTAACCACTTGATATTTCTTTTCAAAATCCCTTGAACAAAATAGATTTTGTTTTGTTTTTCGGGGTTTTTTGTTGTTTTTACTCCATTAACCTAGTTCCATGAAAATCCTTGGTTCTTAGGTATTTCTACCCCTCCACATGATCAATGGGTAGACCTCTGGGATCAAGAAACCTGACAGAGGATTTCCCTAGGCGAAGTGACACCCTACCTCTGCCCACAGCTATTCCTAACCATCTTTCCAGGTCTGGCTCAAGGCAGAGTTACCTGTATCATAGATTCTGTTACCTTCACAGAAACATCTCAGGAGGTCATGCCATGTTCTACAGAAGTTCAAGGCTCAGGGGAGGATGGTGAGAGGCAGGGACTAGTCCTGAACTTCAAGATGGAACATGCTGTTTGGCTACCCACAGCCAAGACCTCAAGGAAACATTTCTCCATCCACACTGCCTCAGGCAGGGTAGTAAGGGAAAGCAGATGGCTTGGCCTCTGAGAAAGGGAAATGCCCAGGGGCTACTGGAGGTGGCCAAAAAAAAAAAAAAAGGAATGGGAAAGATTTGGAAATGCAGCCAGTTCAGCCCAGCTAGTGAAAGTTCTTTTTAGCCTTTCCACATGTTCCTCAGCCAGTGAATTTATTACCTGGCCAAGGAGTTCAGGCAATTTAGAGCTCCAAGTGGACAGGGACTTGGCTCCAGAAAGGAGCAGAACCCCACTGTTCCCTGGGCAGCTATAGAACTCTCCCCCCAACACACCACAAAACACACAAAGAAATGGTAAGCAGGGCATTTGTAGGGCATCTCCGAGCCTGCTGCTCCCAAGTAATGGGACTGATTGGTCACATCTGTCCGTGTGGAGAGTGAAGCAGAGGCTGTGTGCCTGCCATTGACACTGTTGAGCAGATAAACTCAGACCTTGTCCATCTCTAACACTCAGCAGAGGACACTTGGGAACCCTGATCCCATTTGACAAGGGCAGGGGTGCAGAATGGAAACAGTGAGTTCTCTATCCAGGAAGCAAGCATATCTGCTCTTCTGACATTCCAAGTCTTCCCAGGAGGCTGGCCTCAGCGACCTTAAGCTTAAGGTTCTTTTCCATTGAGGTAGAGAATGGTGTTCTTCCACTTCTAAAGGGGCACGCTCAACAGTTTTCCCGGGAACCACTTTATACCGCAGATCTGAAGGGTTAGGTAAAAGTTCTTCCATACAGCCAGCGAGGGCAGTTGCCACCAAGTTTGACAATTTAAGTGCTCCAGGTGGACAGGGCCTTGGCTTTCTCCAGGCAGCCTGGCATTCTATATCAAGTGCCCTCAGTCCTAATCACAGTTGGCATCATGCTAAGTTCATGAACATTTTTTCCCCTCTGCCGTGTCTTAGAGGAATAGTTTAGTGTTTTGCTTTGCTATAGTTACATCTTTCAAACAAATTTTATTTTTCCCCTAAATTAAATCTGTATCCCTGTGCTGTCTTATAGACTGTCCAACTATGACCCTCTGAGAGGACAAAGGTGTGCTATCTCCTTTGTGGACTGGCCTCTGAATGTACTTCTGTTTGAGGGGACCTCTGTCTCCCCCCCCCCCCCTTGGACGGCCTACTCTGCTTGTTGCCGCTGCCTCCACACCCCATGTTCTTGGAGTTCTGACTAGGCCAGAACTGGAGAATTCCCCCATTGAGTTAAGCAGGACCATGTGGAGTCCAAGAAAGCTGGAGTGTAGCTATTCTGGATCACGGGTGTGGCAGGGAAGCTATGATAACCTCAAGGCAAAGGCAAAGGCCATGTTTAGGGGGAACACATGAGCCAAGAGGAAGGAAAAGTTGTGCTCACACCCCAGGAAAGCAGGGCCTCCTGCTGGAGCTGCTGAGACAATGGAGCAGACAGACAGTGGAACCTGTCCACCTACGCCTGGAAATACTGGCTTTTTAGGAAATGAAGGGAGGCGAGTGGAAAGGGCAATGGGCATACAGCTGCCGGCCCCAGATGATGGGACGAGAATGGAGAGGTGGGGAACAGGCCAAGGCTCCCTGAAACCCTGAGTTAGGATGTCTCCATTAAGTTCTGTCTTCCCTGCAGGCCTACAAACCCAGCTGCTGTTAGTGTGACATACACATGTGTTTGGGGCAGAATGTTGGAAGGTCATTCTGTGTTCAGTGGGGCTGCTTGTTTCTGTGTCTTTGTTTCCACTGCCATGAGATCCGAGGAGAAATCTCAGAGCAGAGCTGGGCCATGGCTGTCACTGGTACCTGTGCCACCCCTCACCTGCCAGAGTCATGCTTATCCTCTGTGGAAGAGCAGCGTGGTCCATCCTTTAGGCAATTCCCAGATCTGAAGCCTGCTGAGAGATAGCCTGTTCTTACTGTGTGGTTTATTCTCATCATTCCCAGTGTATTAACGAGCTTTCCAGACTCCGTTGATGCTTGCCACCCAAAGGAACCCCACTCCAGTGCCCTAGCCTGAGATGGCTGTTCATTCCATCTCCCACCTAACATCCTTACTTGGCAAATTGAGGTGACTATAAAGCTATTGACTATCTGTAACTGGACCCCTATTCCATTGTGTTGGCAAAGCCAGAGGAAGGATGTTTATGAACAGTCTAGAGCAAGCCCCAGCCTAGAAAATGAACCTCCTGGCTTAGAAAGCTCAAGGGGATTCATCCTGGAAAAATAGTTCCCAAATGCTGGTGCATACCTCCCAGCTACCCTGAGGCAGTTTCTCTGGCATACAGATAAAAAGAGTTCAGAAGACTTATGTCCTAAGAGTATGGCTCATACAGTTTCCTTTCTTCATGGTAGTATGTAAACATACCAAGAACATGCTGGAGGGGCATTTGTATCAGCACCATAGATGGTGTAGGGCTTCTGAATGCAGACCCTGGGGCTACATCATCAGTGTTCAGGTCCCATGTTCACTTTTCTCTAAGTGTGGGCTTTGGGGAGGTCATCTAGAGTCATGGTCCCCTGATGTTCTCTGTAAAATGGGGGTGACATGGGACTGTTGTGAGGATTAAGCAAAATTTCGCACATAGACCACTTGGAATACTTAAGAAACCAGCATGGTGGCACATGTTAGTAATCCCAGCACTTGTGAACTGGAACAGGAGGGATGGAATTCCAGGCCAGGTGCTTAGCAAGACCCCAGCCAAAAAGAACAAAAAGAAAAGAAAAACTTACTGCAGTAGCCGTTTGTCATTAAGTTCTGGATTCTCCTGTCATTCTGCAGCTCCAAGAAAATCCACTGCCTGAGATTCACCAGTTGAAAGAACCCATTTCTGTGTCGGCAGCACATAGACTCCACATCTCATTTATTCACATGGCATAGATTTATAATCCAAAAGTACCTTGTATGTTGCTTCGGAGAAGGTGCCCTATGCGACCCAGGTCTGCTGACATAATCTGACCAGTTTGCTGATAGATAAGAGTCTGATCCCAACATATCTCATTCTGCCTGCCCCCACATTTCCTGTGTGTGTGATGTGACTTGAGCATGTGTGCATGTTCCTCCCAAAACTTGTTTGCTCCTAAGGAAACAGACTGTTTCATAGACTTAGATTTGTTCATTATGCAACACAGCCCGCTCATTTTCAGACAGCAAAGAGTTGGCACAGATATGCCCATGTGCTGTAGGGACCAAGGGAGCTGTGTCAGATACCTGCTTTACCCCTGCTTGCCACCTAGAGACATAGCATCTGACGGGAGATCAAGGCTGTGCTCCCCCACACATCTTTGAACCTGCCTGGTGTTGAACTCCCCAGATTCTGATACTGGTGAACACCGTTAGTCCCAGCACTCAGAAGGTAGAGGCAGGTGGATCGCTGTGAGTTCGAGGCCAGCCTAGTCTACAAAATGAGTTTTGGACAACCAGAGCTGTTACACAGAAAATCAGGGGTGGAGGACAGCAGGAGAACTCAGTCAGTCCACAGAATCGGCTAAGCGGGGCTCAGAGGAGTTTACAGTCGCAGACCGTAACGGGTCTGACCTAGGTCCTCTGCATGTTATGGTTGTGTAACTCGCTGTTCTTGTGGGGCTCCTAACAGTGGGAGTGGGGGCATCTCTGATTTTTTTCACCTTTCCCATCCAGTCTTATTGTGATTTGTTATGTCAATATGTTCGGGTTACTTCCCTGGGAGTCCTCTTTTCTGAGGGAAGGGCAGACTGGATCTGGGAGGTGGGAAAGGGAAGCTAGGGGAGGGGAGAAAAGAAAAGAAAGCAAAGCAGACAGGTGAGACAGACTAGAAGGTCCAATCTGGCTCTACCTGGTGAGGGGCTCGCACTCCTGGGACAGCGCAACATCGCCACCACGTGGACAGAATCTGAATGGCCACTTCGCAGCCAGTCCCGCTCAGTGGCTCTGAATCTGGAGTCCCTGTACCTAGAGGATTTGAAACCTTCCCTAACCCTTCTCACGGTGTCGCCTGCAGGACCTCGATAGAGGCAGGAGTCCCTGTAGATGCAGCACCCAGGACCTGAGTTTGTTCATTAAGCTTCTGAGGTTTTGATAAGTGACTGAAATAACTGAGATGTAAGGCAGTTTGGGAGGGCCAGAAAATGAATGGCTTTGGGATTCCCAACATAAGACAGTCAGCTAGGGGAAAGACCCCACGGTGTGTGCTGAGTTAGTGAGGCCATTCATAACTCTGAGCTATCTCCAGCAAGCCCAGCTGTGAACAGGAAGGCTCTTAGCTTTGCACTGCTGATACCTCCTCCTCAGGCTCTCAAATCCAGGGACCAAGAGACCCCAGAGAACGGTACAGGATACAAGGCTAGCTACAGAATCCATGAAGCAACATAAAATATATAGACCTCTTTAAAGGCAGGAATGGAGAGCGGAACCAAGTGCAGGGCCCTCCTGGCCATGAGGCTCAGCATTTTGCAGGCATGGGGGAAGACAGCCCTGCCTAGCTGCTTGGGGGGCAGGGGGTGGGGGAGTAACGGGCCCTCCAGCTTTCATTTCGGATTGCATCAGCAGTGGGAAGTCTCAGAATGCATTATACATCCCATGCACCCACGGCAGACCTGGCTACAGCTACTGCAGCCTGTCCTAAGTAAATTGTATTTTCTGTCACGTGCTTGGAGCTGAGTTGGTGAATTGAAAATGCGAACGTGTGCAAAACAGTCTTGGCCATGAGTCCCCCTGACCTGCCTCAGTAAAGCTAAGATGGGCCAATACCCAATACCATTGCAGAGCTGTGTAGCGGAGTGCTCCACAGTGCGGTGGCACCTCTCATGTCCCCTGGCTCTTCGATGGTACTAATGAGTTGCCCCTATCGGTGAGACTCAGTGATAAGTCTGAGTTCCTGCTGGCTATGGTTCCTTAGCCTATTTCTATCTGTCAGTAGAAAGGGCTGACTTGGCTTCCTAATGTTTTTTAATATACAATTTTATTTTATTTATTGTTTTAGTGCATGCCTTTGTGTGTGTTCCAGAGCAACTTGAGGGAATCATCTCTTTTCTTCCATCATGTGGGTCTGGAACTAGAACTCAGGTCATCAAGGTTGGCGGCAAGCACCTTTACTCCCTGAACCCTATTGCCAGCCCTCATCTTCATTTTTGGAGGCATCAACATTTGATTGATATCCTAGGGATTAAACGTGACTGTCATTTCAAATGGGTTTTCCAGATTCTTCCAGCACTGTCCAATCAGGAGCGCCCCACCGGACCTTGCTCAGGGTGCCATATGGAGCCCTAGTGGCCATTACTCCATGGTAACCACCGAGTAACGTCAACCCTGCTAACAGTGCCTCTCCAGCTCCAACTTGTATTGGTAACACTCAGAAGGCCTCCAGAGTGGACTACTGCCATCTGTACCTCTAGAGTGAGGTCTCAGGAGTCCGTGTCAGGAGTGGGAAGCTGTTCCTACGAACTCCCCAGGATCTCAAAGCTTCTGCCCAAGGACCACTCTTGGAGAACCACTGTTTCAGACCACGAGCCTAGTCCGGGAGAGGAAGAGAATGAAGAGCCCTGAAGGATAACTAGTTCTCAGGCTAAAAACAAAAACAAACAAAAATACCAGCGAATGTGCGGCCTACATTAACCTAGTGGGGCTAGAGACAAAGAGGTCAGGGCAAAAATCTTGTGCCAAGAAGTTTCCAGGCAGCCCCACCTGAGTGTTTGTTAGCAGGGAATGAGTCCTTACTGAGGATGGCAGCCGTGATGGACATTGAGGCGGATGTGGTGCCCAGTCCACACCAGCCTCCCCGAAATCACGTCTATGAGCTGGCTATGCCTATGTGCCTTGTATCAGCCCACCATGTGCCCTGCAGCTCCTCACAGAACATAGAGCTTGGCTCATTTTTTCTGTCCCATACCACTAGGAAGGAGCAGCCATGTCAGGAGAAAAGGAATCTTATTTACGTAGTGAGTCTTCCTGGAAAATACTGAGACTAAAAATCAGAGACACCACACAAACACCACCCGAGAAGTCAGTCTACACTTTCCAGTTAACAAAAATCACCAGGAGCAAAGTCCAGTGGTAAGGGCACCGTCCGGGAGCTTGAGAGGTATGAGCCGGGGTAGGTGATGGAGAAGGCCCTCTTCCCTCATGACACAGTCACTGCCAAGTCTACCGGGGCCGCTTCTTTCTCCAACCTCAGCCCATACCTGGCTCCAGGAGCCTTCTGAGTGTCTTTCAAAAGATCTCCAACCTTTGCTGGGCGGGCAGTGGTGGCACACCCCTTTAATCCCAGCACTCGGATCTCTGAGTTCGAGGGTATAACCTGGTCTACAAATCAAGTTCCAGGACAGTCAGACTGTTACACAGAGAAACCCTACCTTGAAGGAAGGAAGGAAGGAAGGAAGGAAGGAAGGAAGGAAGGAAGGAAGGAGGGAGGGAGGGAGGGAGGGAGGGAAGGAGGAAGGAAGGAAGGAAGGAAGGAAGGAAGGAAGGAAGGAAGGAAGGAAGGAAGGAAGGAAGGAAGGAAGGAAGGAAGGAAGGAAGGAAGGAAGGAAGGAAGGAAGGATCTATCTCCAATCTCTCCCGTATCTACAGCACTATGCCTCTGGGCCACTCCAAATAGGGAGAGAACATTTTATAAAGTCAAAAGAGGAGTGGTCAGGAGGTGGAGGCACCCATCCACCCAACCTACACTGACAGTCAGTTCACACACACCCCATGCATGCATATATGCACATATGCTCAGCATATATGACCACTTCTGCACTGAATGCAGACCCACAGCACTTTTCCCACCTAGCCAACCACAATGCCCTCTCTCCATATGATGCCTCTTCCCCCCCCAAACAACCTCCTGAACCACCTACTGTCATAGTTAGGGAACTGGCTTCTAAATGAGCACTTGTTATAACCAGAACAGAAATAACCCCCAGCCTAGGGAAGACAAGACACTGTGGTCTGCACCCAGTATGGGCCCGGAGTCTATGCTAAGGGGAATTTTGTTCCAGTTTAGTGCAGAGAACCCACTCCAGCAAGAAAAACAAGTTACCTAAAAAGAAATAAAATGTTTTTTACTCACAAATACCCACCCCTGGAGCCAGCAAAAAAATTCCAATCTTAGATGCCACTGTTTTCTGGAGTCACTGGGGCTAGGGTTTCCTGAAGAGAGTGACCCTAGGGGACTCAGCCCCTCCACCCACAGGGCTCCCAGGAGCTTAATGATAGCTGCCCCTTAGAGTCAAGAAGTGGGTCTCCGGTCATCTTCACCCAGATCAGGACAAGAGCAAAGGTTGCCATCAAATTCTTGCCCCCAGCCTGGCCACTGGCACTGAAGTTCTCTGCCCAACTCTTGGCTTCATTTTGGAAGCCGAGGGAAAAACTCTGAGTCCTGGGGATGCAGTTCACAGTCTGCGTTGTGGGTAAGAGGCCACAGCATAATGTCTCCAGTAGTCCTGGCCTGTCTCCAGATGTGCATGTGTGGGCATCCCTGAGGGTCTTCATGGCAGACCATCCATGCTTCTATATCCCAGTCTGATCTTTGATCCAGTCTCGAAGTACAGGGAGCCTTGTGTACACGCCTGGCTTGTTCCTCTGAGCACAGCCTTCACCCCAGCTCACCACACCAGCCTGGAAGATTCGCCCTTCTGCCTCCACGCTGGACAAGGGGCCGCCAGAGTCACCCTAAACAAAAAACAAATCCTGTGCATGAGGCCCTTACCTAAACACTCAGGAGCTGCCTCAACAAACTGGCTTCTCATACCCAGCTGACCCTCAGCTTGGCCTCTCTTGACTCTGCCCAGACTTTCCCAGCCCTACCTGTCCCTAACCCCAGCCTAGTTAGGCTCCTCTTCTCCTGTTTCCCTCCCCTGCCTTTCCCTACCTGCAGCCCTTTTCAGTCCCTCCTCCTCCAGCTCTGCCTCTCCCCTGCAAGCCAACGCACCTGGCAGGAGTCCACACCCCCACTGAGGAAACCCACACACATCATTCTTGGGGTGATCTGCTGCGGCATGAGGCCTTCACAAGTGGTCTGGTTGATGATACGGATCTCACCCTTCTGCAGGACCAGTGCTCCTGTGCCTGGGGAGACAGAAAGCCAGAGCAAACTGAGGCAGGAAGCTCCTGGGAGAAGAGCCACCATGCACACACAGGCGTGAACTTACTGGAGACGTTCCCCATTGGTCAAGTCTACAAACAATGCTTGGAAAGAGCCCAGGTGCCTGCAGCTGGTAGATAGAGGAGAAAGTAGCTGATAGCACTTGGAAGGATATTGTGTGAACACAGAAAGTACAGACTACATGGTGATGCTGCTGCTAACAAGTCAGATATGTACCAAGGTAAGGCACAGGTGGAAAGCAGAAACACCAAAAATAGTACCAAATGCCACCATGACTCTGCCTGTAAGGAAGTCGTTCAAGTCAGGGTTTTACTTTCTGTGTGAATGTTTACCCATATACTGTACTGATCTTGTAATGGAGTTTCTCAATCAAAAGTTTTACCTGCAAACGGCTTGCCCTCCACAGGGCACAGGACCCAAAATGGGTAATGTTGCAGGCCCAGCTCAAAGGCTTGTCCAAGTCAAAACTAGCACCCACACCTCAGTTCACACTCATTGAGCATGCTTTTGAAGATGAATAAGCACAGGTAATAGATTAGCAACTGGCCACTGGGTTGTTCTGTGGCAGAGACAAGGCTTTAATCAAGAGCCCAGCCTTCAAATTCTACACTTTTTTACTAGGAGCCTTTTTCTTTCCACCCCCAACAGCTTCATCCTGCCAGGCACCAGGAAGTTGAGTAATCCCCCAGCCCTGAAGCCAAGATGAACTCTAGACACCGATAGGCTTCAAGTGTGCAAGCACCGAGGCCTTGCAGGAAGGCCTGAGGCTCTCTGCAGGCCCTGGCCTGGCTTGAAGCTCACCTCCTTCTTGGGTGTGCCCCCAGCCTGTGACCCAGATGGCCTTGCCAGCAGGGAAGACATGGGTGGTATCAGGCAGGCAGATAGGTCGAACAACGGTGCTGTACTCCGCTGGCTTCTCGAGCTCCAGCAGGGCGATGTCATAGTCGAAGGTGAAGTCATTGAAGGAAGGGTGGGTGATGATACGTTTGAGCTTATGCTCCTGGACCCCAGACGAGCTACGCTTGCTCTGGTCCAGCAGACCCAGGAAGGCTGTCCACTTTGTGGGGTCTGAGTACCTGGGAGGGCATAGAGGTGGGAGAACAGTCACAAATCTATGGACGGGTATAAATGCACAGGCAAAGGCTACCATCGTAAACAAAGCCCTCAGCAGCTTCCAAGGACCTCCAGGAGCCCCAGGAAAGAAAGCTCTCTTACTTGGGTTTAACCCTAAACCAGAGACTTTAATAAGCACAGTAAAAGGGGGGCTGGATGCCCCGGAGCTGACATAACAGGCAGCTGTGAACTGTCCAATTTGGATGCTAGGATTGAACTCAGGTCCTTTAGAAGATCAGTACATTCTCTTAACCACTGATCATCTTTCTAGCCCAAGGCTTCCCCTTTTCTAATGTGGCCCCCCACTCACTCTCTACTCCAGCGATAGATTCATCCACCGATTTGTCTGTTCACTCACTCATTCAATCATTATTAGACACCTGTGATATCCAAAGAATGGCCCTAGGACCCGTGTCAAGGTCAGAGTGTGTGTGTGTTGGGGGTGGGGGGAAACAGAGGTGAAAACTGACTAGAGCATCCCCCAGAGGACAGGGTGGTGACAAGTAGTGTGTGGGAGGTAGGAGGGTATGAAATAGTCCTCGAACTCAACTGTTTTGCCAAAGCCTGAGGAGTGGGGGCGGGAGGGGGGTGGGGGGGGATAGGAAGCACAAAGGGAAAGTTCAGGAGGGGAAACAAAGCGGAAACGGGCCAAGGACAGGGGAACTTAGACAGATGAGAAACTTCTTCCAACAGCCCGACCTCCTGTACAACGCTCCCTTTTCCTGGGGGTCCGAGCCAACTTGCCCAGCAGACAGATACTCATGCTCTCATGGCATTCTCCAGTCACTTTCCTGGACCTCTCAAGTGGTCTAAACATATCTCGGGCCCAGCGTAGCTCACACCTGTTTCTGGCACAGCTCTCATTGCGTGTGCATGCCTGTACATGTATGTTACATGTGAGTGCATGCAAGCATATATGTATAGTTTTCCCTCTATCCAAGTCTTATTCACACTTATTTCCCAATTATCAATACTAACAATGGATGCTGATTATATATATAGAGAGAGATAAGGATTTCAAGTACCCCAGGCTGGCCTGAAACTTGAACTTACTTTGTAACCAAAGATGATCTTGAATTTAAGATACCCCTGCCTTGTCTTAATCCTAGCACTCGAGAGGCAGAGACAGGCAGATCTCTGAGTCTGAGGCGAGGCCAGCCTGGTCTACAAGATGAGGCCTTGTCTCAAAAAATCAAAAAGTATAGGGAGGGAAAAAAGTCAGGGTGTGGTGACACACACCTTCAGTCCCAGCACTCTGGAGACAGAGGCAAGCAGATTTCTGTGAGTTCCAGGCCCACAGGACAGCAAGGGATGCACAGAGAAACCCTATCTCCAAAAAAGAAAAAGAAAAAAAGATACTCATTCCTCAAGTGACCAAATCAGGGAGTCAGAGAGTCAGGAGTGTAAGGGGTGAGGCTTCGGGTCAACAGTCCAAAGAAGTCTGTGCTCCTCCAGCTGCTGTCTCCATCACCCACTCCATGCAAACAAGGCTGCTCTCACAACATCTGTGCCTTCTGCTTCCTGCTGGGAGTCTCCATTCTCCAAGAGGTGGTCATAGTAGCAGAGGTCACACGCCCCTCAGCTGCCTATTGCAGAAGAGCTGACAGGAAGTCAGACCTTCCTTCTAAAGATGGGCAATTCTTAGGAAATTCCCATGTCTCTCCTCTTGACCCCTTTGTAGCCAATGGTTAGAATGCCTCGGGTGGGGCAGGAGGTCAGACAAATCACCACAATGTCACACCTTTCTACCTGTTCCTGCCACCGAGACCTCCCAGACTCTGACACCAATGTAATTCCTTCCTGTAGACACACACCTACTGTGCTAGGTACAGAGCTAGACCACAAGTGCATTGTCACCTTTAGCTCTTCCAACTCAAAGAACTAGAATTCACTGTATCACATCATGAGTGCCTAGAAAGGGAATAGCCTGCCCAAGGCCACCTGCAAGCCACACCATAGGCCAAATCAAGGCTCATCATTAACCAGTCCCAAAAAGCCATCCAGAAACGAAACAAACAAACTTTGGAATCCATGCCTGGGCTTAAGTCTGGCTCTACCATTGAGTTTTGCAACCCAAGAAAAATACTATTTTTTTTCTCCAGGTCCCAGTATCTGTAAAGTAGGACCATATATAGACCTGCCTAATTTGTTTAGGTGGCACACAGTAGACCTGACTGACTGTGGGGCACGGTGCAGCATACCTTCAATTCCAGCACTTGAGAGGCAAAAGAAGTTAGATCTCTGAGTTTTGGTTCAGCCTGGTCTACATAGTGAGTTCCAGAGCAGCCAGGGCTATGTAGAAAGACCCTGTTGCAAACCCGTGTTCTCTCCACATAAAAAATTTGAGTTTTTAGAACTGTTACAAAATTCAGACCCAGGATGCCTCACTGTACACCTGCATACTTACTTGAAATTTCTGTCATCCACAAAGCAATGAGCTGCAGAGACCAGCCAGTTGGGAGAGATGAGCGAGGCCCCACACAAGTGGCCCTGGCCCAGGGCGTGGAGGCTCACCTGCCAGGGCCACTCGCCCTCATCTGCATTTGTGCCACCAACTACCCGAGCCTGTTTGGTGAATGATCGCAGCCCACAGTCTGGAGAGGGAACAGAGAGAACCAAAGCACAGCCAGTGGTCAGCAAAGGGACATTCCCCATGCACAGAGACGCTCCATGGGGTATGCACAGCAACACTAGAGCAAAAGGGTCGGAAGCCTCACAGATCCTTCGTCCTCCCCTCCCCCTCTCTCTTCCCTCCCCACAGGAGCATCATGGCTCCAGACATCTGCTGCTCTTGCCTAGCTTTTCCAATGCTGAGGGATACAGCTCAGAGCACAGTGAAGGCAACTCAGCCAGCTCTTCTAGGGCACACAGGCTGTCATTGAAGGCACGGATGGGTGACAGCAAAGCCCTGCCTCAGCAGCTGACCTTTTTCCCCTATAAGCCACACACTCATGGCTATCTATCGATGGAGCAGCCAGCACGCCAGCTGTGCCTCGGAGGTGCTGACACGCTGGCTTCCCATGGAGCAGTGTGTTTATGCCAAGTGGCAAAATTTTCCTTTCCTCCAGACAGATGTGCCTTCTGAGTGGGCACTTGGCTGGGTGAGTGAGGTTCTAGAGGGATCTCCACCCCTGGGCACTCTCTCAGTAAACGCCCCGGCCCACCACACATAGTCGCTCTGCTTACCACAGTTCTTTTCATCTGACCCGTCACTACAGTCCTTCTTCCCATCACACTCAGGGTTGCCCTTGTTCAAACACTGCCCATTCTGGCACTGATAGGTATATTTGGTACAAGAGACGACATTCACTGTTTATGGAAGAGGGGCACAGAGCAGGGAAATTGATCCCTTAGCAGCTAAATACCAGATGGCACATCATCATGGCGCATTCACTTTGCACTCTCGTTAGCCCCATTTATCACACCCATGTCCACCGAGACCTTAATACCCAGGAAACTTAAGTTTACAAACTCTGGGTGCACTCCATCGAGTCTGATACTGGATACTACGTCGGGGAGCAGTTTCAGTGAGAAGAATGGCCATCCATCCCCACAGCAAGGCATCCAGGGCCAGGCCTTACCTCTGTCACATGAGGCTTCATCAGACCCATCACCACAGTTGTCCTTGCCATCACACAGCTGGTGCTGAGGGAGACACTTCCCATTGGAACACTTGAAGGCCTCAGAAGAACAACCTAGAGAGGCATGGGTCCTTAGCAGCTTCCAGCATGCCCTGGCTCATTGGACCAAGCAGGCAGTGGGGAGCCACAGCAGCCCCACCCCCACCCCAGGATACTCACTGCATCCCTCCTCGTCACTGCCATCTCCACAGTCATTGACATTGTCACAGACCCAGAAGAGGGGTTTACACAGCTTATTCTTGCACATGAACTGGTGCGTGGTGTTGCATCCTGTTGTGAGAGCAGGAGAATCAGCTGGAAGCTCCCAGTAGCAGCCCGGGCAGTCACGGCTGCCAGAGATGCCGTGCCATCTGGATAATAGCGAGCTGCCCTGCACCACTAGCTACCAATGCTGACAGATACTCACCGCCTGCCAAGGTTACCAATGGCAGGGGTGGGGAGACCAATGGGATACAGCAGCGAGAAAGGGGTCTCAATGCCCTGTGTCCTTCTGCCAGGGTAGATGGCAAACAAGGCCATGAAACCCACAAGACAGAACCAGGGCAGGAGAAGGACAAGCCACCAGACAAGAAAGGGTAGGAGAGGGTAGGAAGAGGCAGGAGGGGACAGGGCGTGGGTTGAGAGAGGGCATGCTGAGGACTTACGGCAATTACGCTCATCGCTGAAATCTGGGCAGTCTGCCCAGCCGTCACAGCGCAGGTCCTTACGGACGCACCGTCCAGTGTTGCACATGAACATCCCTGGGCATGCTGTAGGGAAGAAAGAGAGGCCTGAGGTCCATGGCTGCCCTTCCACCAGCAGCCACCTCACAGCCCCACAAAGACCTCAGACTGCAAACAGAGGCACACCGAGACCCAAATCTGACAAACAGAGCTCTTCCATCAGCAGCCGCGATGGGCAGCAGGTGAGTGGCCCTGACCACTAATTGCACTGAGTATAGCCATGGGGAAGAGACGCCAGCTGCGTGTGTTACTATCCTGTGTGTCCCCCAGCAAAGGCCTCTGACATTGCAAACTGCCGGTGGGGTTACAGAGTAGTGGGTCCATGGGGTTAAGTGTCCTAGCCAAGTGAAAACATCAGAATGTCCTTCATGCTAACACATGATCTGAAGGTCAACATTCCTCAAACAGGAAGACGTCTGACAATTGCTCCTTGGGTGGAGGACAGAACTATGGCAAGTCTGCTGTCACTGACCCCTGCACGTACACACTTTAATCACAAGTGTGTTCTTACATCAAAGGTATCCGGCCATCCATTAAGATTTTTGGAAGCTATCTGGTTGCATTGGTGCTGTTGTGTATATTTTAAGGTTTATTTATTTTCATTTTATGTGGGTGTTTTACCTGCATGTATGTATGTCTATGCACCACATGCATGCAGTGCCCATGGAGACCAGAAGAGGGCATCATATCCCCAGCATAGACATTAACAGATGCCTGTGACCCAATTACCCTGTGGGTACTGGAAACCAAACCTAGATCCTCTGTAAGAGCAACAGGTGCTGTTAACCCCTAAGACATTTCTCAGACCCTGCAGTTACATTTTAACTTAAGTGTGAACTTAAGTATGTAAAATGCCTTCCATGAGTTACTCCATGATATAAGGTTGACATTAAAAGTTACAGGTTGAACATCCCTCAGCCAAACACACCAAAGCCCAGAACAACACAGAATCCAAAGGTTTTTGAGAGCTGACACAGTGCCACAGGTAGAAGCCACATACCCGACCTCATGTGACTAGTCACAACACAGGTGTGCTGATGTGGTGTGTAATGGGGTCCATGAGACATGAGCTTCACTCTGTGTATTTGTGGGCAGTGTATGTGTACATATCCATGTGCCCGTAGGTACACATGCATGTCTGTGCACACGGAGGCCAGAAGTTAATATCATGTGTCTTCTTCAATCACTCTCCACTTATTTATTTATTAGTCAGACCTTCTCATTGAATCACTTCACCTATACTGACTGGCCAGCAGCAGGCTCCGCTCGGCTTCTGTGTGGGTGTTGGGGATTCGACCCAGGTTCACGTGCTATGCAGCAAGCATTCTACTGTCTGAGCTACCATCACCTCCTCAGCCCCAAATTTCAAGTTTAGATTTGGGTCTCATTCTCAGGATACCTGACTGTGTAGATGCAAAATTTTTAAAATCTGAAACCCGCCACACTTCTAGTCCCAAGTATTTTAGATCTGTACTATGTATGCTAACGAATTACTGTTCACACAGTCAATAGTATTTTCTAATGTTTCAAAACTACAAATTAATTCTAGAAGAGGTCCCTCACAAAAAGTACAGATTATCAAAGCCACTGTGATGCTGAACCAAAGAGGTGTGAGCCAGGGAAGGGAGTTGGGAAGCAGAGTCCCGGGGCTTCTGTTGCTGGTGCCTTGCTAGTTTATCCCCAGCATTGCTGGCACTCACGTCTTTGAGGGGTGGGGGTGGGGAGTTGAAGGGGGGGGCGTGTATATGGAGCCCAGAGCCTCACAGGTGTTTAGCAAGCAAACTCCCTTAACACAGGGCTCTATCCCCAGTGTCACCTTTTAAATAAACAGACCCGCTTCCTGGATTGCTGCTAAGAGATGCATCTCTCAGAGGAAGCACAGTGTAGGGCAGAATAGAGGGCGAACCCCTCCAGCCATCAGCACCAAAGACATGTACTCACGGTCATTGGAGTCGTAGGACAGGTACTCGGCTAGGAAGCCGGTGTCTGTGTAGGAATGATCAGAATGGAAGTGGATGGTGATCTTGCTGCTGTTACTGCTAACGACGAACTGAGACCTCTCACCGCAATACCTAGAGGGCAAGTGGGAGGCTGAGCGAGATTCAGCAGGACCCAGCCCTCCCAACCCCAGGATGATGACCACACCCTTGGGGGCTCACCTCACCCCGTTGATCTCTACATAGTCCTTGGGGCAGGTGCCCAGGGGTATATTGGGTTCCATCAGATAGAAGAGTTTGAAGCGCACCTTCACATTCCGGTTGTTAGGCACCTGGACAGAGAGATACTTTGGAGACCCTGGTTTCTTTGGCTCTTTCTTAACCCCAAGGATGTCCATGGGGCAGAGTATCAAATGAACTACACATACACTGTGTTATTTCCTCTTACATACATACAAAGATATGGTAAAGGGCTCTCTTTTTTCTTCTTTTTAGGTTTTAAAATTTATTTTAACTGATACATAAAACATAAAAATGAGCGAGGCCATGCGACCCTTGTCTTTCTTATGCGTGACTTATTTCTCTAACATAATGGTCTACAAGTCTTAACAATCTCAATACAGTTAGTGGCCTTTTGCTATTCTCATGAAAGAAACAGTTCACATTTTTTTCACTTACAGAAAGTACTTTATATCTTTTCTCTGTAGTGTATCCAAAGAGCTGATATTTGAGGGTCAGTATTAGTAAGAGTTCTTTGCAAGCACTATGATACTCAATGGCCAGTGTTACTGAGTAATTAAAAAGGTTATTAAGTAATTAACAGTCAAGTAGCACATACAGCATGGACACCCTGGACAAAAGGATTATTCCCTCCCGTGTGGACGGAACAAGACTGCCAAAGATTTCACCATGTTCCTCAAAACAATGAGCAATTTAAAATGTTTGAATTATTTATTTCTGGAATTTTCCATTTAACATTTTCAGACTGACTATAAATAACCGAACCCTGGGTATCAAAATCACAAATGTGTAAATAGGAATTTGTATTTTATTTCTTTTTAAAGGCTAGAATGGTGTGTCTAAATGTTTAAGGGGTGACTTTTGATTGAGAGGAAGTGAGAGGCACCTATTGTGGTGCAAGAGTTTGCTCTATTTCCCATATTCATGAGATCATCCTGATACCACCACTTAGACACTGCCCCCACTTTACCAAGAAGCTGACACACAGAAAAGACAAATAAGTGGCTATGTTCTCTCCGTCAGTTGTCAACGAAGTGCCAGGACAGAATTCTGAGTGTGGCTAGTCCTGCAGCAAACACCCTTGTCTTGTGGGGCGCTTCAACGTGGCTCTTTGGGTTGTTAAAGGAGTCATCTTCCCCCTCCTGCTCATCCTCAAGTACTGTCCTGATGGACTCACTGTGCCCGGCCCCTGCCATGTCCTACCTTGATATTCCACGTGCAGTTAATGTCGGGTGGGTAATGGCCTGGATAGTAGGGGCTGCTAAAAGTTCCTTGGGCTTCGTTTAAGGAACCTCCACAGCCTGAGGGGGGAAAAAAGCAGGAGAAAGTGGGAGAGTTAAGGACCCCCAATCAGAGGGTGTGGTGGGAAGAGCTTTACAGTCTGAGAGAACCCAAACCTCCAGCCATCTGTCTACAAACAGGACACTGCCTTTGGCAAAGTGCTCAAAACTAACTGCTTTTAAAAGTGGTCTCTTAGCTGGGCATGGGGTACCCCCTTTTAATTCCTACTGGGGGAAGGGGAGATACAGGTCAATCTCTGTGAGTTCAAGGCAGCCTGGTCTACATGGTGAGTTCCAGGACAGCCAGGACTATATACTGAGGCCCTGTCAAATGAAAAATAACAAAAATGGTCCCTGGCCTGGGTGGGTAGCAAAATGTCCTTTAGTCTCAGCTTCCAGCTTGTCCCCATGAAGGGCCAGACTGCCAACCTCCTGGGATCAGGAGACCCTCTGGCATGCTCCTGTCTACAGCTTGAAAACATGCTCATCATTGTCCCTGCCCATCCTTACTGCTCATCTTGGGCAGCTGGAAGAAAGTGGCCTCAAAGCCAGGATGTCGCCGATCAGTGTTGGTTATCAGTGTGACAAGGAAGACGTTCTGGGAGGAGAGGAAAGTCAGGTTGTAGGAGGGAGGGTAGGTGCCACACAGCCTGCAAGGCAGAGAAATGGAGTCAGTGACAGAGGCAAACCTCAGACCTTTCACATGCAGCCTAGCTTCCTATCTGAGAGGCCCCAGGGGACCCCATTCCTAACCCTAGCCTTGAACACAGAAGACCATGAACAGGGTCAAAAAGCCTTTCAGAAAAATGAAGCACAGCAGCATACACCTGAAGCCCAAGCAACAGAAGGCTGAGGCATGAGGATTTTGAGTTCAAGGCTAGCCTGGGCTGCAGACTAAGACTGTTTTGGGAAACAGATCTCACTGTGTAGTGCCTAGACTAGTGTGGTGCCTAGGCTATCCACAAATTCTCATCCATCTGCCTTAATCTCCTGAGTCCTGGAATTAGAGGCATGCACTGCTATGTCACGCTAAAATTTATTTTTTTAAATTTTATTGTTCTAAATTATTTATCAGGTATAATTTTAATCAATATTACTTATTTTAGTGGTTACAGTGAAGTTAGAGCATCCTGTGCCTTCCTACAAACTGCACAGTGAGAATCATCACTAGTGTGTTGGGGGATTTGTGGCCCTTTCCAAGGCTGCAATTATCTGCGAAGCTCCCTGAACTGTGGATTGGTCTGAGGATCCATGGAGTTTTGAGATTCATTAATTAGGCCAGTGAAGATAACCTCAAAGAACCTGTCTGTGGGGTCTTCTCCAACCCAATAACAGTTCGGGATCCTCAGAGTCATGTCATGCCCCCCCCCACTGTTCAGCTGTTTCCTTGGCAACAGACTAACGGCTCCTGGCAAACTTCAATGGGTTAGCACCATGATGGACTACTTGTGGCCACTACATTATACACAAACCCTGTCTATGACATAACCTTGCTTGGTCTGGATGCTTTAACGGAGCCCAGAGGGGCACAGAGCCTCGGATAAAAGCCCAGCACTGCCTCCCTTCATATCTACTGCAGGGTCTCCCGCACACCCAGCTTGGTCCACCTGACATTTGCTGATAAACAGAAAGCTAGACATTCTTCTGTTTGTTCTGGAGAAAAGGTCTTACCATGTAGATATCTGCCTGCCTTTGCCTCTTAATAGTCTCATTAAGAACAAACCAATGAGGACCAGCATGGTGGCGAGGTGATTGAAAGCACATGCTGCCCTCCCAGAGAACCTGAGTTCCGTTTCTAGCACCCATGTTGGATAATTCCTAACTACCCATAACTAGTTCTGGCACCCTCTGTTGGCCTCTGCATATGCACAGCATCCACTTACACATCATATCTATGGATAAGAAATAATGATACAAATAAATCTCTCTAAAAAATAACTTGGCAGACAGTTCTCGGTGGATGGTTTGTGTTTATGTCTTTTCAGAGATGGGGATAAACTCAACTCCACACAGCCACTCAACTACTGAGCTACAGCTCACACAACCCCTCAACTACTGAGCTATAGCCCCAGCCAATGCTTTTAAATCTTCTGACTCAAAATCTCCATGACAATCCACAGTAGGCACCAGAACCACCAAGTCACGGATACGGACACTGAATCACTGAAGGGTTAGGAAGCTTGCCCAAGATTCTACGCTTAGTGTGTGATAAAAGGGGTGTGATGATGTACATCTTTAATCCCAACTCAGGAAGCAGAAGCAGAGATCTCTGTGAATTTGAGACCAGCTTTGTCTACATAGAGCCCCTTTCTCAAAACAACAACCAAAAGGCCCTAACAAATCAACCAAATTCAGTATAATCCTTTCTAAAGGCATGCACATAAGTCAGGCTGAATCTCGTGGTGGTGGGCCCTAGCTGATGTGGAGAGGGGTCAGTGTGATGATTAGAGCTATCAACTTGATAAACTCTAGAACCACCCAGGAGATAAACTTCTGGATGTGAAAAGGAGATGTGTAAATGGGTGGGACGACCCACCTGTGGGGAGGCCCCTGGACTGTATGAAATGGAGAAAGAGGCAGCAAGCATTCACCACTCTGCTTCTGAGCTGTGGAGGCAATGTAACCAGCTCCCTCAAGTTCCTGCGATGTGCCTCCTCACTATGGCGGACTGTGACCTGTAACTCTGAGTCAGGTAAATTCTTTCCCCTTCAAGTGCCTGTTTTCAGGGTGTTTTTTTTATCAGTAACAGGTAATAAACTAAGACAACCATGGTCACCTACTGTTCTGCTTTCTTCTTTCCCCCTTTTTCCCGCCTGGAATGTCTTCGTATTATGGGCTGTTCTAGAACTCACTAGATAGTGCAGACAATCTTCCTTCCTCGGTTTTCTAAGTGTTAGGATTCAGTTTGAACCATATGTCTGACTTTAGGCTTATTTTTGGGTATGGGGGGTACTTCTTTTTTACAAAATTAACAGATGGGAAAATCAGTTATAGAGAGATGAGAAGGGACTATAGTCGGGACAGCTAAGCTATGGCACAAGACGCTTCCATCTTGGTTTGGGTCAACATGGAGAGAAGGCTTTGACCCATTGTGTCAAAGAGAGGCTGACCATCCCCAATAGCCTTGGCATATATGAAAAGAACTCTATCCTGACATGGGCTATCTGGGGCACTCAGTTTTTGCCACCTCCCCCAGCAAGTATATTAATGACACCTTCATTTTCTGTAATTCTCATGATCTGACACCTGTGGTTTTGCCCTCCTGGTACCAGCAACAGACTATGAGTCCCTCGCCTACCAAGACCTTTCAGATGCTGCTAGCCAATCCAGGGCCCCCACACTTCCTCCACCAGGCTCTCACATGTGGGGTCCAGTAGCAGACAGGGGCAGCCCTGGCTCCAGATGATCCCAATGAGCCAATCTGAAACCTGTTCCCTTCCCCTTTTTTTTGTTCTCCGTCTGCATGTACACCTGTAGGCCAGAAGAAGGTCCCATTATAGACAGTTGTGAGCCTCCATGTAGCTGGTAGGAATTGAACTCAGGACCTCTGGAAGAGCAGCCAATGTTCTTACCAATGAGCCATCTCTCCAGCCCCCGTAACTCAACCCATTTCTATTCATCTGTCTTGCCATGTGGCCTGTGGCTCACCTGTGTTCCATTACATATTGCTTCTTGGGCAGCTGAATTGCGTCTCTCCTGACTCCACCCTACCTGTTACCATCTCTTTCCCGCTGGGATGGACTCTATTACTCTGAACTTTAATCCAGAATAAACCCATTCTTCCATAACTTTATCACAGAACATAAAACTAACTACTAGAGTTACCTGAATTTTCAGCCAAGAAAAACATGTGTGAAACATTTTTATTCTTTAAAAATTATTTATTTTCATGTGTCTTTTCTCTGCATGTATGTCCGTGCATCATATAATTGCAGTGCCCATGGAGGCCACAAGAGGGCAGGTTTTGTTTTTCAATGAACCATCAAATCTACCTTAACTTCCTAAATCCCTCTGCCTCCCAGCCAACTTGGAGCTTCTGGCGTTGCTCTGTATGTTGGGGTGAGCTGTCCTGAGCTGTGTTGTATCATGCCCCTTTCTCTTGGGAACTGTAATAAGCCACCTTCTCAATGGTAACTGTCTCCTGAACTGCAAGTCTGGCTATCCCTGCTTGATCATAAACCAGCCTTCCTGGCAGCCCACTCAAGTTCTCTCAGCAGTCAGGGAGACCCAGGCTTCTCTGCTGGATGTAGACCAGCCTTGACTCTGCCAAAGCTGAGGATTTCCTGGCCCACTCCTTGGAGCTCATGCTGATGTGCATTTTGTGCACCATACCTGTCCTCCATCGTCTGTTTCACAGTGGCCTGTGGCCAAATGTCATAAACTATATCCCAAACCTACACCACAATCAGTTCAGATAGTTCATCCCAGCAAGGACCAGGCTCCCTCAGCCAAGACCTTTCTTGCTTCCCAGGACACTCACTGCACCACAGCATGAGGCTCCATGGGGCTCAGGGTATCGTATACGGTGACCAGGTCACTGCCAAGCTCATCACAGGGAGCGACATCAAAGCTGCGGAAGGTGAGGCTCAGCACAGAGTCGGCATCTCCCCGCAGGACCCACTTGCATCGGGCATGAGCTGGGTAGGGGCTGTTAGGGAAGCCAGGGGTGGTGAAGCGCGTCACCTCCCCACCATGGGCATGCAGGGCAAAACTGCAGCTGTCTGTGTGAGAGACAAGACAGAAGGGAGGTATGGATCCTATAGGCCATACCCCAGGCCTAGC
Organism: Phyllotis vaccarum; assembly: GCA_033318265.1. Classification (NCBI taxonomy): domain Eukaryota; kingdom Metazoa; phylum Chordata; class Mammalia; order Rodentia; family Cricetidae; genus Phyllotis; species Phyllotis vaccarum. The sequence goes on along the minus strand of JARWLC010000012.1, from coordinate 98,921,186 downwards.
CCCACCTCAACACATCCCAAGTCACCTAAAGCTCAGGTAAACACAAGGAAGGGAGCTTCTTGGAGGGGAAGAAAAAAGAAGGGATGTCTGTCCTTCAGCACTGGGGACCCCACAGCTTAAGGGCATCTGACAAGATCCTTTCTTTCCCACCAAGGTCAACATGATACTTACTGTCCTGAGGCTTCTTCAGCATTCTGGGGTCAATGGCTGAAAAGCAAGAATGCAAACATTTCACCCAAACAGTCCATTACTCTTGCTTCCTTATTACCAAAAGGGAGGTGCCAGTCAGCAAGCAGTCCTCCAGGACACCTGAGCCTGTAAGCATGGATCTCCAGCTCCACTCCTCTACAGCTGGGGCCATGCATTCCAGCCCTGGTCTGCCCCATACTCACGGAAGGCCACCACAGAGGTCAGTACGAAGGATTTCAGTGCCCGCGCTCGAGGTGGTAACGTGACCACTCGTTCTACAGCCATGGCTCGATCAACCTCTTCTGCCAGGTGTGGGGGGATGCTGAACTCTGACCAGTAGTAGGCGATGACACTGCCTTCACTGTGGAAATGGGGGAGCCTAAGATGTGGGGCTCCAGAGACCTGCATGCTCTACTACCAATGAACACACATAGCAGTTCAGGCTACCGTGAGAGACTAGCCTGCCTCAGGCTCTCTGTGCTGCTGACCCACTTTAGCCCTTGACCCATGCTTGCTCTCTTGGTCTCAGCAGACATACCCTGGGGCCAGCTCAAGATTAGAAGTGAGGAGGAAGCCTGGGCTAGGCTAGAGCTCACAGCATCTCAGCAGAATGTTCCTAGGTCTAATTGCTCATTTGAAACAGGGCTGAGAATACCACCTGCTGCCCTGTATTCCAGAAGTCTCAACTGAACAAGCAAAATAAAAGTACTTTGAAGCTGGGTGTGGTAGCACACACCTGCAGTCCCAGATACAGAGCCAGAAGAATGAAAAGTCTGAGGCCAGCCTGGGAGACTTGAGGAGATGATGTTTCCAAAGAAGAGGTGGAGATTATCAGATTGACAGCAGAGCGTTTAGCAACAAAAAGGCCCTGTGGTCATCTCACAGGACAGCTCCTGTATATTGGGAGCCAGGCACTCTAGCCTACAGTCCCAGCTACTCAGGAGACTGAGGTAGGAGGCCCACCCAAGCCCACAAGTTTGAAGCCAGAGCAGGCAACCCAGTGAGAGTATGTCTCAAACTGGGGAAGGAAGCTGGATTGTAGCTCATTGTTAGCACCCTTGTCTCACACATGCGAGGTGATGGGTTCCACCCTCAGTGTGCAGAAAAATGATGAAAGCAACTGAGTATGATGGGCAGAAAGTCTATTTAAAAAAAAAAAAATCTGGGTGGTGGTACATGCCTTTAGTTACAGACTCAGGCAGATCTCTGAGTCTGAGGCCAGCCTGGTTTTCAGGGCAAGTTCCAGGACAGCTAAGGCTACACAGAGAAATCGTGTCTAGAAAAACAAAACAAAACAAACAAAAAATAAATAGAGAGAAAAGGAAAGGAAGAAATAAAAGAACAGAACAGAAAGAAAAGGAAGACCTTTTGCTCAGAAGCTTTTCTGGACACCCAAACTCCCTCAAACCCAAATATGAAAAAATCAGTGTTTTTCTGAATGTAGTACATGAGGCAGTTTCTGTGAAAATGATGTTTATGGACTGTACGCAGCCGGCACCACTACCATCAACCCCTGCCTTGGAGACAGAAAAGCCAAGTATTCTAAGTTGCACAAAGGACAGACTCAGGATCCTGTTCCCAGGCAGTCACAGTCCATATCATCACACCAAACCCAGCACCCACCTGAACGCCATTACACCAGACCTCTTGTAGTAGGGACCCAGGACAGGAACTTCACTGTACAACAGCTTCAGCTGAAGGGAGAGAGGACAAGGCACAAGGCCAGCCAGATAGTAGGAATGACCCCTTCCCCAGGCTGCCCCCATGCTGTACCCCACCCCCAGCTCAGGGCTGAGCTGAGACGTGGCAGGGTACAGAGGATTTCCCCGGAGATTAGACTCACCGCTTCCTTCACCTGGCTGGCCAGGCTTATGAACTCCGTGGAGTTTGAATTCTCATAGGCATCCACAAATACCTCATTTGTGATCCGCAGATGGCCATTGAAGACCTTTTGGATCCGAACATTTGAATCTGCCAAAGGCCAAGAAGGGGTCATGGGCAACACAACTTCACCAGTCCCATCCTTCTGCCCTCAGCTGGGGGGAGCAAACAGCAAGGGGGCCAGACCAGTCCCCATCATTCACCATTTGGACTGAAAGGGTTCAGGGAGACAGTTTCCTGAATACTTCTCTCCTCCCCTCCCCTCAAGATACTTCCCCCATTCTCTCCCAGTCCATCACAGATGGCTCTTTGGTCTGTCCAGTAAGGGAAGAGGGAACAAACACCACCACTAAGTCATCCACCCACAGTCCCCACTGTACTCACAGCAGAAGTGCCACACCAGCAAGCCAGTCACCAGGGCAAGCAAGAGGAATGTGACCAACACAGCCACCAGCACCACCCAGCGCCTGGGGCCTCGCTTCTCCACTTTCTTGGTATTGTTTGCAGGCAGGAACTCCACACCCTCCTCAAAGCCATTCATGTTCTAAACAGAAAGGTGTTTCAGGACTCACATCCCCACAATAGCTTCCCAGCCCCAGAACTTCAGAGACATTTGTGAGCTTGGGAGAACCAGAGCTGGACAATAAAGAAGGGACTTTAGCCAGAAGTGCAGGGGCTCTTTTGCCCAAGGGTCTCCATCTGTTCCAAAACGCAAAACACCACCCCAGGGGAAGAAATGGAGGGGCTTCTGTCCACACCTCCATGGTTGATGGGCAGAAAAGCTTCAAAAAGCCCTGAGCAGAGTGCTCTGGCCTATTCCTACAAGTCCAGTAGTTGGAACCTGAGGGCAGAAGATTAGGAGTTCAGGACCAGTTCCCTGACATGAGGAGTCTTGAAGCCAGCCTGAGCTAATGAGACCCTTTCTCAAGACAAAACCAAACAAGTCCAGACCTTCAGGAGTGTCTACACCAGTGTGAAGATCTGGACACATGCAAAACATCTTTGGCACAGGTAGCTGCCTAATGGGAGGTAGAGCAAACTGCCCAAGAACACTGTGGGACCTCTAAAACCAGCCTCGACTGTACCTAGGTCCCCTTGATCACCTGAGCCAGAAAGTCTGTGGCAGGATGGAAACTGCCCACCCTGTCCAGCAGCCTTACCCCTGACATTGCAGAGAAAGCAATGGTCCCACCTTGAACCCTACTTTGACCACCTCAGCTGCAGAACTGTTTCAGGTTTCTAAGGTGCCAATGCTGTTACTAGGTACTGTATGTCAAGTTCCAACCAACATTTCTTCTTTTTTAAAATGGGGGGCAGGTGAGGAGGCTGATCAGAGGAAAACTTGCAGGTGTCAATTCTGCTTCCACCATTGGGGTCCAGGGATTAAAATAGGGTTGTCAATCTTGGTGACGAAGGCCTTTAGCTGCCTGGCCACCCTGATGGCTATTCATTCCCATGGCCTCCCCCCCCCACTCCTATCAGCCCCCCAATTCTTTTTTCTTACTAACTGACTTATTTATTTTTTATGTGCATTGGTGTTTTACCTTCACATAGGTCTGTGTGTGTGAGGATGTCAGATCTTGGAGTTACAGACAGTCTGAGCTGCCGTGTTGGTACTAGGTATTGAACCCAGATCCTCCAAGAAAATGGTCAGTGCTCTTTAACTACTGAGCCATCTCTGAATCCCTCCACCCCATTCTTCCTAACAGTCTCTTTCCCAGATTTATGACTTCTGGTTTTGTGAACCATTTAGTCTAACCGGGCTACATGTGTGATGACTGGATGAAAATAGTCACTGAAGACTTGGGAGTCACCAGTGGGCACACAAGGGAAGATAGTGACTTCCTCTTTCCCTGAAACTGGACCCAAACCCCTCCTCCATCCAAGCCTGACCGTTGGCAGCTGACTTGGAGACCCAACATAGGTTAGCGTCAGCCGATGTGAGTTCATGATTGTGATGGCTGAGTCTTGGCCAAAAATGGTGTTTTGCAACCCCCTGGAATATCTCCCAGCTCTTACACTCTTTCTGATCCTCTAACACAATGTTCCCTGGTCTTGGGTCTTAGAGAAGAGTAGTCTTAGTGTCCTAGAGCTAAGGACACTAACCATCACTTCTTCCCAGCACCTTGAGCAGCTCAAAGTCCTTGCATTCACTGCCTGAACCAACATTCAATCTGTCACACTGTCATAGCATTGACACTGATGTGATAGAACCCACCCGCTCTCACAGTGGAATATACTTGCATCTCAAAGTTTCATGCCTTTTCTAAATTGATCCTGTGGATGCACATCTCAGAGATAGATACTTAAAAATCATTCACTCTTCCTCCTCCAGAAATCACTATATAGAGCAGACAGACCTCAAATTCAGAGATACCCCTGTCTCTGCCTCCCCCAGTGTTGAAATTAAAGCTATGCACCCCAATGTTGAGCTAACTTTTTAAAATTAGTGTATAGATATGTGCATGTAAGTGCAGGTGCCCAAGGAAGCAAAACACAGGAACAAAAAAAAGGTATCAGCTCCCCCAGAGCTGCTGTCACAAGCATTTGTGAACAGCCTGATGTGGCGCTATAAGACCAACAAGTGCTCTTTACTGCTGAGCCCTGATTTACTATTTTGATAACGTAATTCTAACATCTTTTTTTTTTTTCCACCTCTATCCTCCCAAAATTGTAGAACCAAAGTTTAAAAACAAAACAAACAAAATACCATAAACTAGGTGGTGGTGGCACATGCCTTTAATCCCAGCACTGGGGTAGTAGCTGTAGACAGATGTCTGTGTTCAAGGCCAGCCTGGTCTACAGAGAGAGTATGAGACACTCAGGGCTACACAGAGATATTCTGTCTAATATATACATATATATATATATATATGCATACACACACACATACACACACACACACACATATATTGCTAGGGGTAATGGCACACATTTGTAACTAACCAGAGCACTCAACAAGCAAGGGATCATAGCCTGGGCTACAAAGCAAACATCAGACCGGCCTGGGCTACATAGCAAGACCCTGTCTCAAAACAGAATAACTCTCTTAAACCAAATAATTAAAAATTAAATAAGTAACTAAAATTTTATTCTTTTCATTAGACTATTTCATTCACTATTTTCCCTTCCTATATAGTTTATTTGCTACAATGTTTCATTTATTTAGTTTCCAATAAACACTCCAATTTTTAACATAAAATTGCTGACTCCGTAATTCTTCTCAACCTTGCACATATAAAATAACTCACTTCATTTTCTCCCTGTAAGCCTTTCCCCCAGGGCCCATCTCTGTCACATCTGTGGCGGACTGGCCCCATCACCTGGGAGCTTCCTTTGACTCTGTCCTATGTTGAAGTATCTGTTGGCTAAAATTCTGTCTTCATCTCTTTGGCTCATTCTACTTTTACTTGGCTTTTGATATGTTTTGTTTTTTTATTGCCTTTATGAGCAATGTAGCCTAGGCTAAACCAGAACTCACTGTGTAGCCCAAGATGAGCTTGAACTCAGTGATTCTCCTGCACAGTTTGAGTTCTGTGATTGAAATCATGAGCCACCCCATCCAAAGCTTATTCCACTTTTACTAGCTTTCTGAGAAGAAAAAGTTCTGATACATTGTATGTTTTTAAATATAGTTTTTTTTAAAGATTTATTTATTATGTATACAGTATTTTGCCTGCATGTATATCCTACAGAAGAGGGCACCAGATCCCCTTACAGATGGTTGTGAGCCACCATATGGTTGCTGGGAATTGAACTCAGGACCTCTGGAGGAGCAGCCAGTGCTCTTAACCTCTGAGCCATCTCTCCAGCCCTAAATATAGTTACTATTTGTATCTTCGTGTGTGTGTGTGTGTGTGTGTGTGTGTGTGTGTGTGTGTGTGTGTGTGTGAGTGTGTATGTGTGTGTGTGAGAGAGAGGGGGGGAGAGGGGGGAGAGGGAGAGGGAGGGAGAGAAAGAGGAAGGGAGAGGGAGGGAGAGAGAGAGATAACACCTTTAATTCCAGCATTCAGGCATTCAGAAGGCAGAGGCAGGTGGACCTCTGTAAGCTCATGGCCAGCCTGATATACATAGTGAATTCTAGAACAATCTGGGCCACATAAAGAGACCCTGTCTCAAAAATATAAATTAGGGGCTGAAGAGATGGCTCAGAGGTTAAGAACACTGGCTGCTCCTCCAGAGGTCCTGAGTTCAATTCCCAGCAACCACATGGTGGCTCACAGCCATCTATAATGAGATCTGGTGCCCTCTTCTGGCTGCAGTCATACATGCAGACAGACCACTGCATACATAATTAATAAATAAATCTTTAAATATATATATATAAAGAATAAAATATATACCTTTTTCCTATGCTCAAGTTTGTTGATAGTTGAGATGGGTATAGGATTATAGAGTTAAAATAATTTCCATTTTGAACTTTGAAATCACTACATTTCTCATTTTGCTTCTGAGAGACAAAAATCTGTTTTCTTACATTTAATGGTTTATCTTTCTCTGAACATCTCAAAATGAACTCTGAATTGGCTCTGAATTTCATTATGCTGAAGTCGCCATATGTCCTCTGAATTTGGAAATTTTCATGTTTCAATCTAAGAAACTTTCTTGTGATATTTCTTGACTTCTTCCTCTCCTGATCTGCTCTTTCCGACTATATCAATCTTTATTTACTGTCCCCTGTATTAGTTATCTAATTCTTTAACCTTTTTACTACGTTGGTTCATGTTTGCTATCAAAACTTTAATTTTTTATTACTTCCTCATTCATTTATCTCATGCTTGTTTTACGGATGCTCTTTCTTCTTTACACTTTTCTTGAGTACCTCTTTTATGTATTGAAACTTTTCCTCAAATGCTCAAGGGCCTTTCATTGTCCATTCACATTATAGAATAAAATGCTAAAGGCTGCATATGCCACCGTCAGGAAATCTAGTCAGATTTTCTACTGGGCGCTGCCAACAGTATGTAGATCATTCTATGGTATAGTTTCACTGCTCCAAAGAATCCACTGCTTTCTGATTTTCTCACTGGATCTGCCCACAGCTGCTAGCATCTGGGAACAACAGGTAGGGGGATAAACGCATCTCCCTCCCTCCACTCCTCTCTATGGTCTCCTTCTGACCTCGAGTCCTCAAGTCACAATGTTCTCTGGTTACATTTCCCCAACTCCCCTTCTCATTCACTGTGGGGGTCTGAAGGGGCATATGTCTCTTTGCTTGAGCAGAGATAAAGATTTGGAGATTCTGAACTATACATCTTCTGGTTTCACTCCCAAATCAGTAGCACCAAGGCCTGGGAGCTCAGAGGCAGAGTGCTTCCCAACAGCCATAGGGCCCTGAGAAAGAAGGAAAGAGGGAGGAAGGAAGAGTGTCTTAGTCACTGTTCTATTGCTGGGAAGAGACACCACTGCTGTGGAATAATGCTCTTGTACACTGTAAAGACTTGTCACTCATACTGGGTTAATAAAAATGCTTACTGGCCAGTAGCCAGACAGGAAGTAAGGGTGGAGTGACCAGACCAAGAGAATTCTGGGAAGAGAAAAGGCAGAGAAGCAGATGCCAGTCAGGTGCAGAGGAAGCAGGATAATAAAGCTGGACTGGCATCAAAGCCACATAGATAAGCATTATGGGTTAATTTAAATGTGAGAGCTTGATAGTAAAAGGTTTGAGCTACTAGCCTGGCATTTACTATAATACTAAGCCTCCAAGTCAATTATTTGGGAAGTGGCTGCTGGGTATTGGGAGTTTCTGGTAGAACAGAAACTTCCAACTACACACCATGGCCAAGGCAACTTCTATAAAGGAAAGCATTTTGCTTACAGTTTCAGAGGCTTAGTTCATTATCATCAAGGCAGAGAACATGGTAGCAGACACGATGCTGGAACATTAGTGGAGAGCCACATCCTGACCCACAGGTCTAGAGAGAGAAAGATTGGACCTGGAAAGTCCACAATGAGTGACACGCTTCCTCCCACAAGGCCATATCTCCTAACCCTTATAATCCTTTCTAACAGTTCTACTCACTGGTGACCAAGTACTCAAATATGTAAGCTAGTGGGGACCATTCTCATTCAAACTACAGAGGGGAAGGAAAAGAAGCTGGTAGAGAAGGCAGTGCCGATGAAATAGCAAAAGGATATGTTCAAGAAAGCTCTGATGATAGGAATAAATCTCCAAGTTGAAAGGACTCACAAATGGGTGAGCAAGATAAATACAAAGGCATAAAAATACATTGCGGGAACACTTCAAAACACCAGTGTAGAGCGCACGTCACCTCCATCTTGTTCCCCCTTCCTGTGTTTCACCGTTCTCCATCACTTAGCCTTTTCTGGATGTGCCTACTCTTTAAGCCTTCTTCCTAAGACAGCTTCACTGAGGCTCAGTGGCATACAATCAGTGGAACCTGATTAGAGATTCTGGTTTGGAGCATCGGTATGGTTGGCTCTGAAGTGTCCCTCACAGGCTTGAGTTTTCAATGTTTGTTCCCCAGACAGCTGTGCTACAGAACCTTTGACAGATGAGCTGATGAGGGTGGGTGGAAGCTCGTCTTTGGGGGCAAGCCTCTGTCAGGCAGTGAAAAGCTGGCAAACACAAGCACATATTTAGACTTGTGAAACCAACATCATAGTCAGCATGATGAACATGCCACCACCTTTAAAAGCTTCCTTGTAGATCCCCTCCCACCTGTTCTTCCCGGATTTCCTGTCTTGTAGCAACCACTCTTTGCTGCTACTGAAGATTTATTCGCTATTTTCTAGAATTCGACGTGTATTAATTACCTTTCTAGCGCTGGGAGTAAACACATGACCAAGGCAACTTATAGAGGGGCAGGGCATGACACAGCAGGCAAGCATGGCGGCTAGAACTCTAAGCTGAGGGTTTATATCTCCATCCACAAGCAGGAAAGAGAGGGGTAGAAGTCAAATTGAAAATGGTCCATAACTTTTGATACCTCAGTGCGCACACTCCAGGAGTATACTTCCTTCAGCAAGGCCACATCTCTCAGCCTCTCAAAACAACGTCACCAACTGGGGAGCGAGTATAGAAATGCCTGAGAAAGTGGAGGACATTTCATTCAAACCACCATGTGGACATTACTCAGCAGGTACAAACACCCCCATAGGAGTCTCCGTATTGGATACGCTGTCATTCCTATAGGGTAAAGATCTAAGTTGTGGAGAGCTGCATCTATATGACAACAATGTGTTAAACAGAGGACCCACCACCAAAACAAAGTGGCTGTGTCGTTTTACATTCCCAACAGCAATTCTCGAAAGTTCTAGATGGTCACGCCCAGCCTAGCACTTGGTATGATCAATGTGCTGGTTGGTTCTTGGGCTTCAGCCAGACATACCTGGGAGGGTAACACCTCAACTGAAAAAATGCCTCCATCAGATTGACCTGTGCAATGTCTGTGTGGCATTTTCTTGATTGCTGGCTGCTGTGAGTGTCCGATCCCTGGGTAGGTGGACTTGGGCTCTATAATGAAGAAAGCTAGTAGGTAGTTTTCTTCCATAGAAAACCTTGGCTCTTGTTGAATCGTGGGACATGTAAACAACAACATCCTTTCCTCCCCCAAGTTGCTTTGGGTCGTGGTATTTATCACGGCGGCAATGGAAAGCAAGCTAGGGCAGTCAGTCTTTTTAATTTTTATTTATGTATGTGGTTTCTCGCTGTGGCTTTAAATGGCTTTTCTGATGGTTGACGATGCTGAGTAGCCTTCCCTGCACACCACTGTCCTTCGATGACCTTCACGGCTGACTTGTTTTCTCTAATTTTTTGCCTATTTTTTAATGACTTACTTATGTTCCTATCATTGTATTTGAGAACTCCCTACATATAGTCTAGATGTAACTTTACCACATTCCCAAGGACTTTCCTCACACTGCAGCTTGTGTATTCATTCCTTAGTAATACCTTTGATGAGAACAGAGCTTTCATTTGATGATGAGCAACCTGTCAAGTTTTTCTTTGACAGATTCAGCTTGGATTTTTTTATCTAAGAATTTTTTGCCTAAACAAAAGATTTTCTCCTACGTTTTCTTCGAGAAGCTTTATGATTTTAGGTTTTAGATTTGGGTCTATAAGCTTCTGGTGGGTCTTTGTTTTTATAGTGTAAGGTATTGATAAAGTTCTTTCCATTTTCACAGACAGGTCTCCGGTAATTCTACCATCTTTATTGACAAACTCTCTTTTCTCCTCAGTACCACCTTTGGCAAATAAATGTTTATATTTATGAAATTAACTGTAGCTTTATTTCCAGGCTAATTGGTTCCATCAAGCTACCCGTCTACCCTTATGTGATTGCCATGCTGTTTTGTGTGCCAGCCAGATGGCTCAGCAGGTAAAGTGTGCTACCAAGAAAGAACCGGCTCCTGCAAGTTGTCTTTTGGCCTTCACATGCACACATACACATACATATACAGAAACACAAACACACGCCAACCAATTAATGTAGTTTAATTAAAGAAAAGTTATTGAAATTGTTTATCAGGGTTGCAGAATTTAAGAAAAATGAACAAAAATCTACATTTCTGTATTCTAGCAACGAACAATTGGAAAGTAATAGTAAAAGTTGCCAGTTACACTAGTTCCCAAAGACAAACTCCTCAGGAACAAGTCTGTCAAAAGACGATGTGTTCACTGAAAATATAAAACATTGGCCAGGCAATGGTGGCTCACACCCTTAATCCCAGCACTCGGGAGGCAGAGGCACGAGAATCTATGTGAGTTTGAAACCAACCTGGTCTACAAAGTGAGTTCTCAGGCAGACAGGGCTATACAGAGAAACCCTGTCTGGGAAAACAAAACAATAAAAAAGTAAAAAGGAGGAGGAAGAGGGAGGGAGGGAGGGAGGGAGGGAGGGAGGGAGGGGAGGGAGGGAGGGAGGGAGGGAGGGAGGGAGGGAGGGAGGAAAATGCAGCACATCTATGGGAGAAACTCAGAGAGCGTTGAGTGCTGTTGTACCTGTTCAGCCTGAAGACCTCAATATTGCTAAGGTATCTAATTTCAAATGAATCTATGACTCAATGCGATCCTGACCAGCATCCAAGTGTGTCTTCTACAAACACTAATTGGCCAAATGTGAAATTCATACCTAAATGCAAAGCCCTCGAAAGAGCCAAAACTGGAGAGCTCCCATAATGTGGCGTCGGGACTAATTATAAAGGCAATGTTTTATTCCAAAAGTCATACATTTCATTCCAAGAATATTTTATCCCTTGAAGAGTAGCCATTTGAGCAGCTGTTTTTAATTATTCGAAGTCACTCCTTTCTTGCTCTCTTTTTTTTTGGATTCAGCTAAATTTTTATTCGGCATATTTTGCTTTACTCCAGAAAATAAGCTTTTTAAAATTATTGAATGGGCCTCAGTTGCCCTGTGATATTTAAGAATGAGAAAACAGGGCCTAGGGAGAAGGACCGATGGACAAAGTGCTTGCACTGTTAGCAAGACGACCCAGTCTGGATCCGCGCCATCCTCACAAAAGCCAGGTGCATTGGGGTGGACGATCCCTGGGCTCACTGGCCAGCTAGTCTAGCGGAATTGTAAGCTCCAGGTTCAGTAAAAGAATCTGTCTCAAAATAAATAAAGTGCAGGGGGTTTGGAGAGATGGCTCAGTGGTTAGCACTTGCTGCTCTTGCAGGAGACCCAGTTTAGGTTCCTAACACCCCACCATCTGTAACTCAACTTTCAGGAGAAACTGACACACTCTTCTGGCCACAACAGGCACTGCACGCATATGCTGCATGTCTGTACAGTGAGACAAAGCATTCACACATAAAATAAAACTAAATAAATCTTTAAGTTGGAGAGAAACTAAGGAAGATACCTGATATTGACGTCCGACCCTTTACATGCATGTGCACCTACATACATGAACAAACACAGAAATGGGGAGGGGGGCACAAAGCCTTCAGCTACACAATTTGAACGGACTAGTCTAAGAAATATTTAGGATGGTCATCATGTTTAGATGTATTTTAAATCTGTAATTTCCAAACTATTTTCTTCTCGAACCTTCGAAACAATCCTGGGAACCCTTCAAGACTGTCACTGTCACCCTAATTTATTGGAAAGGCAGGAAAAAAATACTGCTTCTGAAAGACACATAGCATTTAGAGTCAGAGCCATGATCTAATTTCTGCTTCCCTGTATGTTCACCTTCCCAAATTTAGAGAGCAAATAAGAGTTCAGGGGTTCTACTCAACCCAGAAACAACCGTTTAATCAGTAACGTGCCTGTTTATTTTTATAACCACAGCTTCCTGGCTCCATTTTCAGGCATCAGAGAGGATGTCTTATATAACCCAGCATTTTATTGATGAGGAAACTGAGGCTGAATGAGAGGGAGTGGCCTGTCCAAGGTTTCACAGATAAAGTGAGTGACACAGCACCGGGGCAAGAGCCAAGCTCTTCCAACTGGATGCAGGATTTCAGGCATGTACTTTGTCCCAGGGTCCAGTGGAGGGGGTAAGTGGGAAGGGTGAAGGCAGCAGAGAGTCCTGTATGGCCTGGTGTAACTTCACACATGATCTCTATCCAGGCAGAGAAAGGACACCAGTGCTTGCCTCTGTTTCTGTTTCTAAGATGTAAACATATCTGCAGGTGCACAAACACAGAAGCCAGCTATTTGCTTACCACAAACAGAAGCCTCGTAACTATGGCAGAGGCTGTCATAGTTACCTACTATGACAGACCTCCAGTGTGGGTGCTGGCCAGAGCAACCCGAAACACAATGTGGCCCCAGGCACTGAGACCAAAGAGATCAGGATAATTTCCGGACAACAGAGAAGGAAGAACGTGAAGTGTGTAACAGTCCAGACCCTGAGGCATACAGGGGAAAGCCCTGGGCTTCGGTTTCAAGGATGATGTCAGAGTATCCATTCCCACTCAACTTCCTGGAGTGAGAGGGCGTTAGGTCCAGAAATCCAGAAAGAAAGAGTACAGAACCAGAAACCCTTGAGGAAATAAAGTTTCCTTTCTTTCTCTTTCGGTGTGTGTGATGTATGTGTGTATGTACATATGTGCATGCCGATATATATACACTTGAGTGCACAATGTGTGTTCAAACGTGAACACCATAAGACATAGGGTGTCTTTCTCAGTCACTCGCCTTGTCTTAAGATAGAAATCACAGATCTGGCACTTGTATATTACATTGCACTGGCCACCAAGCTCCAGAGACCAGCCCATCTCCTTCCACCCAGCTGTGGGTGCTGAGGATACAAAACTGAGCATTTTCCACCAAATGACCCACCTCTCTGGAAATTACATTTTTGTCATATTTTGACATGACCAGAGCTCATCAAAACAAAGAGCAAGTAAAAACTTGCATTTAAGATAATGTAAACCTGGTCCAATGAGCATCCTTAACAATGCCCATAGAAGAAACGGGAACTGGCCACGTGGTGGTGTTGCACACCTTTAAGCCCCAGCACTAGGGAGGCAGAGGTGGATCTCTCTGAGTTCAAAAGCCAGCCTGGTCTATAGAGCAAGTTCCAGGACAGCCAGGACTGAACTATTATATAGAGAAATCTTGTCTCAGAAAAAGAAGGAAAGAAAGAAAGAAAGAAAGAAAAGAAAGAAAGAAAGAAAGAAAGAAAGAAAGAAAGAAAGAAAGAAAGAAAAGAAAAGAAGAAGAAGAAGAAGAAGAAGGAAGGAAGAAGGAGGAAGGAAGGAAGGAAGGAAGGAAGGAAGGAAGGAAGGAAGGAAAGGAAGGAAGGAAGAAAGAAAGAAAGAAAGAAGGAAGGAAGGAAGGAAGGAAGGAAGAAGAAAGAAAGAAAGAAAAGAAAGAAAGAAAGAAAGAGAAGAAAGAAGAAAGAAAGAAAAGAAAGAAAGAAAGAAAGAAAAGAAAGAAAGAAGAAAGAAAGAAAGAAGGAAGACAGAAGGAAGGAAGGAAGGAAGGAAGGAAGGAAGGAAGGAAGGAAGGAAGGAAGGAAGGAAGAAGGAAGGAAGGAAGAAGGAAGGAAGGAAGGAAGGAAGGAAGGAAGGAAGGAAGGAAGGAAGGAAGGAAGGAAGGAAGGAAGGAAGGGAAGGAAGGAAGGAGGAAGAGGAAGGAAGGAAAGAAGGAAATAAAAGGGGAACTGGCCACACTAAGTAAACATGGCCACCAAGCTAACCATAGTCCTGCCCCAGAGACGTGGTCTGTAACCCTGACTTCCCCCAGAGTCAATATCAACCAATCAGGACTGCCCTCATTTGCATAGCAGGTGCTGTTTGGTGGGTTGAGGATGGCTCTCAAAGGGAAGCCACCAACCACTACAGCCCACTTGCCAAGGCATGTGGTTCTTCTACTACTGTCCTTATCCGCGGCTTCCTTGCAGGATACACGGCAAACTTACCATTTTCTATTCTGGTCTGATCTGAGTGAATTCCCTGACACACTATATAAGATCCCAAATTTCATCCAAATCATAAAAGCAGACAAATAAACCTTCACTCCAGACTCATACTTTAAAAGTTGGGTGTGACCTGCTGGGAAGACAGGGGTAATCATGGAAGCCAGAAGAGGTTACTCATTCCTTCTCAGGGAGGGTGAAGGGCAAACCTATATCTGCTGTTGGAGATCAAGGTCAAGGGGCAGAGGTGATTTCATGTTCTGGGGACACAGGTGTGTGGCTCAAACCTGAAACTAAGACAGGGCTGGCTGGGAACATTAGCCACTGCCAGCTGTCACTGATGTGCAGCAGACAGTGTTTCACTTACAGATCAGTGACTCAGTGTACCCACTCAACAGGTGGGACAAATTTCAATCCCATGATGTCACCACCACTGGGTCATAGGAACTTCAAATACCCCTATCGTTCTTCAAGCAAGTAACGAAAGTACAGTGGCGAATGACTGAGCCCCGCTGGTGGCCGCCACAGCACCAAGGCAATCCAGAGAATTTTGAAAACATCTTGCCTGCTAAAGAGTGACCCACCCTGCATAAGCTTGCCAGCCAGAGTCTCCAGAAATGCCAGAGTCAGAGGCCACCTCAGACAACAGAGTGGAGAATGGGCCCTGACACCAACTGGGAGGAGCTAGCCCTAGGGGACATGGATAGCTCTCAGTAGACAATGGAAGGGAGTCAGAGAAAGGCCAGAGGCCAAGATGCTGATAACTGGCATATCTCATTTTATTGCACTTCACTTTATTGTACTTCAGAGATAAGATGTAATTTACAAACTGAAGGTAAGGCCACCTTCAATCTTGTGGGAACCATTTTTATAGCAGCTCAAATGATCATTTACATTTTTTTTTTTTTTTTAGCAAGAGTTTTCTTAATTAAGCTGGTATATTGGGTTTTGTTTGTTTACACTTAACAGAATACAGACTGGGAAATCAAGAGTCTACTGGGTCACTCTGGTTTTGAAGGGGCCTGAACCAAACCACAATATTCCCTGAGGCTTTCTGGCCAGAGGGCCCTGCTGAGAATGACTTTCTCCAGTGAACCAGCAGCCAAGTTTAAACTCAGCCACCTGCAAGATCTCACTATCAGACACTTCACCCAACAAGCCACCACCACAGCCCAGAACCCAGCACAAACACTAATCCAAAGTGAATCTTTGGGATATAAGAGAATGGAAGAGAAAGCACACTAAAAACCTCCCACCCAGCCATCAACCACCGCATTTGGTCAGCCAAAAAGCCCAGATGCACCTCTGGTCCCTGTTGAACACACCAAGCAACCCTTTTCCCCAACTTGTCTAGGAAGAAACAGTCCCAGACAGTGTTCATTTGGCGTCTGGATTCCCTCACCTCTCCAGTCTCCAGTCCCTGGTGTATCGGCAGGGCCTGTGATCTGGAAAGGTTTTATCAAGTGCCTAGGTCACTTTCAGGCAGCTGAGATTGAGAAACTCCACCTACCCTTTCCAGTTTCCAGGCAGTCAGGCTCACCCACTTCTCATCGCTGGTTTACCAGCTCCAGCCAGTCTGTTTTAAGCCACCCAGCAGCAAAGGTACGGGTAGTGTGGGTTGCCTTTACTTCCTGCCCAGAGACCCTCCCATTATAGTTAAGGCATCTTCCCCAAATTCCCTGGGGTGGTCAGAAACACAGGAGCCCCATTTTCCAGCCCCATGGTGAGGCCTCCATAACCTCCTTGCTATCTTCCCAACAGCCTCTCATTTTTGCTCTCTCTGACCCTGTCACTGACCCCAGCTGTCCTGTCAGATATGAATTCTGGAAAATAAATGGATGCAGAATTTCTGTCCACGTGTAAACTGCAATCCATTAGAACAGAACATCAACAGGCCAGTAGCTCTTACTGAATAAAGTAAACGGAACGTCTCCATACCTGATTTGATCATAAGGGAAAGTCCCCAGCACCTACCTGGCTTCCACAAGACACAGAAATAAGACTCTTTGCCAAGGAACAGCAGGCTTCTGTGACTGTACTATGCCTTCCCCCTAAACTGAGGCCCAGGGTTGCTGCCAGCACAGCCTGGCGACAGAAGCCACACATCCCAGCCACAAGACACCTTCCTTCCCAGAAGGGAAGGACCACACTCTGAAGAGGGCTTCCAGACACAAATCTCTTCCCTTTTCTTGTGAGGTGGAGTGGTTGTGACCTATATCAGGATTCTGGGCTGAGCCCCCCAAGCCCTTGGGGCAAATACTTTTCACTGGGTCTCAGTCTCTTAAAACTGGGCTAATAACCCCTTAGAGAACATAATTAGCTAATTCCTGCTAATGACAGGGCCTCCTTACTGGGGTTCCTTTGATTTTTTTACTACCCCACCCACCAAGAGCAGACTCCACAGGTCCGGGACAGACCAAGCTCAGGTGTGGCGTGAGGCACTCCATTAAGGCCAGCCCAATGCATCTGCTTGAGCACAACTCCATCAATGCCTCTTCAGCCACCCTCCTCCATATTCTCCATCTCAGACTTACCTATCACTTGAATCTTTGATTTGAAGTGGGTAGGATGAGGCGGTAGCTAAGGACTGAAATCCCGGCCCACCACCTCACAAGCCTCTCTGCCCAGAGTCACCAAGTGTAACAGCACAACCTGGCTGACACCCCCAACACACACACACACACACACACACACACACACACACACACACACACACACACACACACACACCAGAAATGAGGTGTGACAAGCTTCTCCTGACCTCTCATTCGTTTTCTTGACTTTCTGCTGACTCTGCATTCCAGTTCCACAGAGTAGTGTTTTTATTATTGAAATTTTTATTGAGATAATTTAGCTTTCTACAAAGGTGTGAGAAATAATGAAAAGCTTTCTAGGCTTTACCTGTGCTCCCCCTGTGGTAGCACTTTAGAAAGTCTTACTAGTGTGACACTGATACAATCCATAGATCTTACCCAGACTTCCTGCCCAACATGCACATGTATGTGTGGGCTAAGTTTCCATGTCCACTATATAGAAGCCTGTATGCCACTCCAATGTGAAGTCCATTGCCTTTTTTTAGGGGGAAGGAGTGAAACAGGCTCTCTCCACATAGACCTGACTGTCCTGACACTCATTATGTAGACCAGGAGGCCTCAGAGATCCACCTGTCTCTACCTTCTGAGTGCTAGCATTAAAGATGGGCACCACTAAGCAGTCTTTTTGACCACACCTACCTTTTTCCTGTCTTCTAACCTCTTCAATCTCTCAGTCACCAATCTGCTTAAGCTTCAATAATGGATTATTTTTTAAATGGTATCTAAATATACAACATGTAGGATTTAGGGAATATTGCCTAAATATTCTAAATATCCTCCTTTCACTGCACAAAGTTCCCTGGAGAATCATTTAAGGCACTGCTTCTACCATAGATCAATGACACTCTTTTCTGTGATTGAGGCATAACCTATGATATATAGATACCACAATTCATTTGTGCCTTGGGAGGCCCTTGGATCTGCAGATAAAACCCTCAAGCCTCCACAAATTGGTGAGGTTCTGAAACACCTGCTCTGCGGCTCCCAGGCCCCTAATTAAGCTGCAGATCTAAGGATAGGTTGGGGTAAAGGGACTCAACATGCAAACTGGGAAACCCTTCCCGTTGAGTTCATAATTACAAGCCAGACTCTCAGGAGGTGGCAGGAGTAAGGGCCTTCGGAGCACCAGCCTTAGAGTGGGACACACCTGAGGCCACATGCCCACTCCCAAGCTCTCAGAGGCATTTGCTGGAAATCTCATTCTAACTGGATGCCAACAGTGTAAGTCCTTGCTCTATTCAGAGTGACCAGCTTTGAAAAGACCCCTACACTATTAGTATTGCGCATGTTCTTGCTCTGCTTTCTCGAGGTAACCATGCTTGATTCTTCCATTCAGTCGAACGGAATATTTTTCAGACCTCTGGCCATGACTTAACCTTATCATTAGTCTGTAGGCAGAAGTTTCTGTTCCACCAACAACTCCAAAATACCTTGTAGCCATTTCCCCAATAATTGACTCCGATACTTAATATTATTTATAAATGCTCAGCCATTAGATCAGGTTTGTTACTAGCTAACTCTCATGCTTTGAGTTAACCCATATTTCTATTTATGTTTAGCCACGTGGCTGGGTATTTTTTCTCACTTAGCTTTCTCTGCATCTAGCTGACAACTCTTGACTCCACCCTTTCTCTTCTTCCCAGAATTCTCTTGGTCTAGTCACCTACACTTCCTGCCTGGCTACTGGCCAATCAGCATTTTATTAAACCAATTAGAGTGACAAATCTTTACAGCGTATAAGAACATTATCCCCCGGTATTATCCCCTTTTGTCTAATTAAAAAAGAAGGTATTAACAATAACATAGTAAAATTACATATAACAAAACAGTTATCAAATAAGAAATACTGTTACAATATTTAATCTAAGCTGAGTGAGGTAGCTCATGCTTTTAATCTCAGCAGCCAATGAGAGACAGAGGCAGGTGGATCTCTCTGGGTCTGAGGCCAGCCTGTTCTACAAAGTGAGTTTCAGGACAGCCAGGGCTACACAGAGAAACTCTGTCTCAAAAAACCAAGAAAACAACAACAAAAAACCCAAACCCCTCAAATTTAGTCTATTTGTGTTTGATAAAATTAGAAAAAAAACCCACTCAGTTATCTATCTTATCTTGGTAAGTTCAAAGTTTTGTATCTAATTTACCCTTTTATTATAACTAAGCAAAACTGTAACTATGAATGACTTATCTAGTCTTCAAATCCAAAGACTCTAGAAGAATGAAATGTTACCTAATCACAGAGACATCAAGCTGCCTGGACAGTCACCCAAAGTTCCTCTGCAACATTGGGGCATCCAACTTTGGCCTACAGGCCTACCATGTCTGACAGACTTTTCTGTGAAGCAGGGAATTTTGAAGGACTGTCCTTCTTCGTCTTGACAAAGTTCAGCAATTGCTTCTCTTTGTGTCCTGCTGGTCCAGTTTGGACAGTGACTATCAGCAACTGAAGAAAGGGAGGGGGTTTTGCCCATATGGATAGCTTTTGCCAGCAAACAAACAAACAAAAACACCATCCATACAGGGTTTCTTTGATCATCCTCTTTGAAGTAACTGGTGCTGCCAGAAGCAGATGTGTCTTACTGGCAAGAAAAGTCTAAGTTATTAAAACATTTTAAAAGCCATATTCTGTAGGTCTTTGATGTGTTTGAAGATTGCCTATCTATCTGAAATACATCTCTGTATACCTAGAAAACCTAACTATGACTGTAAGATTGACTATTATAGATGACTATTAATCTGTATTCCTTAATTACATATTACATTTTTAATTGACCTATATAACTTAAACAAGAGTAGAAATATATATGCAGTTTGACAAAATTAATTTTAAAGTTGTATCAAAAACTAAAATATATACCAGTGTACAATATGTAAGATTAACAGGTTTTTAAAATTAAAGTAAATTTAATAATCTACCCTTTTCCATCATAAGAACCAATCTCTTTCCCCTATCATTTCTATATTATATCCTCCTTTCTTTTTTAAAAAGAAATTGACTATGACCAGCAACAATTTGTAACCAAACTCCCTAAACAAAGACAAACATCCATAATCCATTTTGGGAAGAATGTGGGCATAGTTTTGTAGGTTACTGCCTACTGATTGGGGGGCACTGATAATCTCATGGGGACCCAAAAAAAAATTTAGGATTATGGTCAAGTCCTGACTGGAATAGTCTGTGAAGATGGATCATTTCAGTTACCAACCTTGAAGTTGTTCTGAATATAGAACTCAGAGGAAACAGCAACAGAGGTGCTCTGAAACATTGAATTTTCTAGGCCATCTGTTCCCCTTGGAGATTTGGGGAGGGGAGGGTCTTCCTCAATCAAACTTTATTTTCTTTAATGTGGAATGAATCCATTGTCTCTTATTTTGTTTGTGGAGATAAAAACAAAACTTCTCCTCCAAAGTAACATACTTTTGACTTATATTTTGAAGTCAAGATATTTTCAAAAAATATAGGCTTGTTTAATACAGCAGCATTTATAATCAGATGTCTCTTAGCAGCTCTTCCTCCTTCCTCTGCAGTCAAAAAAGCCTCAAAGACAACACAATAACATACAGTATCCACATTCTCTGTGTACATTCCATGTTTATTCGGCTTTTTAAAAAATTACTCTATTCTTCTTTAAGGACTTCCTCTCCCCTTTTTCTTTTCTCTCCCAAGCCTATGTATATTTTTAAACACACTATAAACAGTTTACAGGGTTTTTGTTTATTTATTTTTGCCTTTGACCACAAGTGTTTAAACTGCTAAGTGCCATAGCTAGGATTAAAGTGGCGGCTAAGTCTGCCCCATTCCTTGGTTCCCTGAGTAGCTAGTCTCATGGCAGGGGCACATTTATAGTCAGCTCTAAAAGCCACTTTTACTGCTTCAACTCTGAGAAGCAGTTGGGGTTCACATTGCTACCGTGTATCATGTACCCACTGCTTATAAATCCTATATAAGTGATGGTAGCAGGGCCTCTTAAAAGCAGTTTTGCCTCTAACACTGAGTCAGGAAACCATCTTTTAAAGGAGCTGCGTCTCTGCTTGCCTCTAGCAAACAGCCCACTCAAGAAAATGCTGCTACCAAGAAGTCATGTTTGGTTCTGTTCTTTTGTGTCTAGAATCCATTTTTTTTTTAAAGCTTTTGTCAGGTTTTACATGGAAATTACTTATAAATACTCAGACATTAACTCAGATTTGTTACTAGCTAACTCTTACACTTTAAGTTAACCCATATGTCTATCTATGTTTAGCCACATGGCTGGGTACCTTTTCTCAGTAAGGCATTCTCATCTTGCCTCCTCTGCATCTGACTGGCAACTCCCGTCTCCATATCCTCTTCCCAGACTTCTCCTAGCCTGGATGCCCCGTCTATGCTTCCTGCCTGGCTAGTGGCCAATCAGCATTTTATTAAACTAATCAAGTGACAAATCTTTACAGTGCACAAGGAGCATTATCCCACAGCATTAGTCATTCCCATGAACAAGATCTAAATTCAACAACACAGGGGTCTGACCCAGTGGGTCCTATACCCTCATCCTTATTGCTGAATTTCTATTAATCCAAGAATGTTCAAGTAGCTCAACAAAGCTATCAAAAAAAAAAATGGAAGGGAGAAGGACTAAGACAGTTACTAAGGGAACACATGGGTGATAAGTCAAAATGATCTTACAAAGGAAAATGAAGATGGGTTGAAAGAGAAGTCATCTGGAAAAGTCGTTCATCTCTACCCACAGAAGACTAATTCCAGGTTTCACTGGATTCCAAAATCTGTGGGTTTCCCGGTACAGTCACTTAGACAAAATGAGGTACTGTTTACAAAGAACTTTTACACATCTTTCTGTACACTTCAAACCATCTCTTAATGATGTAAATACATGTAAACTGATGGTGTATTATATTTCAGAGAATAAAGGCAAAAAAATCTTACACAATTATATGTTTTTCTCAGATATTTTTAATCAGTGGTTGGTTAAATCTGCAGAACAGATATGGAGGGTTATGGCTAATTCCTGCTTTTTACGGCCCATCAGATATTCTTAGAATAATCTGGAACAGACCCTTTCCTAGACTCTTAACACGATGGGGGAAAGAAGGAGAGAGGCTACATTTTAGCTCTACAATTTTAGCACAAATTAAGATATTTTATAAGGCTGGGTGGTGGTGGTGTACGCCTTTAATCTCAGAACAAGGCAGGCTGATCTGTAGTGGATTTATGATGTTACATTGTAAATAATTGTCCCGCCTATGAGTTTAATAAAAAGCACTGATTGGACAGACAGGAAGTGTGTGGGTAGGGCTACCAGACTAAGAAAACTCTGGGAACAGGAAGAACAGAGCAGAAATGCCACAGAGACTCCAGAGTTGCCAGACAAGCCAGAAGATGCAGAGGACAACTATGCTGCTCTGAGAAAAGGTACCAAGCCCCATGGCTGAACAGGATAAGAGTCATGGGTTAGTTTAAGGGTAAAGAGTTAGCAAGTTATACGCCTGGGCCTTAGGCCGATCAGCCTTTGTAAGCATCTGTGTGTCTCTGTAGGTCTGTGGGTCTAAACCTTGAGGCTAGGCCCAAAAGTCCAGGCCAGAAACCTCTTACTACGCTGATCTCTGAGTTTGAGGCCAGCCTGGTCTACAGAGTTAGTTCCAGGACAACCAGGACTACATGAGAAATCCTGTCTCAACCCCCTTCCCCTCAAAAGAAAGAAAAATTTTAAAAAGATATTCAATACAGGCCGGTGAGATGGTTCAGTAGATAAAGATCCTCATTGCCAGGCCTGACAGACTGAGTTCAATCCCTGCTACCCACATGGTAGGAGAGGACTGACTCCTGTAAATTGTTCTCCACCTGCCATGGTACTGTCCCCCAAAATACTAAAACATTTTTAAAGAAAAAAAATTGGGCCTTTGAGGGCACCAACAACCAAAGCACAACTTACAAGGTTAAAACGTCAGGGAACAAGGGGCTGGAGAGATGGCTCAGTTGGAGCACTGGCTGTTCTTCCAGAGAACCCGGGTTCTAGTCCCAGCACCACCTGGCAGCTCACACCTGTCTAACTCCACTTCCAGGGACCCGACACCCTCACACAGACATACATGCAGGCAAAACACCAACGCACATAAAACAAAAAAATTAAAAATTATGAAGCGTTTGAAATAAGTCATGATAGCCAAGTCTGTCTGAAGAGTGAAGCTAATTATGATTCCATCAATGTAAGAATATGTATCCACATATCAATTTCTACCCCAATTCTTATACAAAGAGATGACTTAGGAGATAATGAGCACGGGCTGTTAGTCAGCTTTCTGTGACTGCCATGAAATACCTTAGATATCAATTTATAAAGAGAAAGGTTCAACATGATCCATAGTTGTGGAGGCTTTAGTCCATGACCCATTGGGCCTGTGGTGGAACATCCCAGCTACTACTGACAGCAAAGCAAAATGTTCCCCTCCTGGTAGGAAGAAACCAGTGTCCCACCATCCCCTCAGAGGGATGCCCAGTGACCTATAGACTTCCTCACTACCTCCCAAAAAACTTACCCTGGGAACCAAGGGCCTTTGGAGGGCACCAACAACTAACTGTCACACTACCTACAGGACTAAAGCCTTAAGGAGCAAAGAACTACAGAAAGACTCTGGTAAAGACAGCCTGCACTCCTCACTCCTACAGAGGACCCAAGTCCAGTTCCAGCACCCACAGCAGGCGGCCCCAGGGGACCTGATGCCCTCTTCTGCCTCCAAGGACACCTGCATATGTGTATTTATATACACAGTGATGCACACATGTAAACATAAATAAAAATAATTTATAATTTTTAAGTCAATATCTTGGGGAACAAATTCCAGGAAAAGTTCACTTTCTAATCTGAATCTTTCTATACTGACTGACTTCAAACCCCTCCCCTAACTTTCGTAACTCCAAAAAAACAACCTTGAGAGAGTACGTAAGAGGCAGAGGAGGCTGGTTTCTGGGAATTCAAGGCCAGCCTGGTCTACATAGTGAGGTCCAGGCAGGACAACCAGAGCTATATAGTAAGACCATCTTGTGAAAAACAGAGAGAGAGAGTGTGTGTGTGCACGCGTATTGCTGTGGCACTTCTTCCTCATTTAAAAATTCTGGTTATCAGGTCTGGAGAGATGGCTCAGAGGTGTAGAGCATTGGCTCTTCTTCCAGAGGACCTAAGTTCAATTCCCAGAAACCACATGGCGGCTCATAACTGTCTGTAACTCCAGTTCCATGGTCCACCCTCACACAGACATACATGCATGCAGAATACCATGTGTGCAAAACACCAATAAAGTAAAAAAATAAATAAGTCATTTAAGAAGAAATTCTGGCTATCTGGGTTGACCATAGTTTCTATGAACATATGCCATAGTTTCTGAGCCTTTTAGTAATATTTTAAGTTTTATTTTATTTGTGTGTGTGTGTGTGTGTGTGTGTGTGTGTGTGCCATGGTGCAGGTGTGGTGTCACAGTACAACTCTGGGAGTCAGCTCTTTTCTTCCACGTTATTTTGGCTCTTTCTAGTTTTCTGCTATGTGCTGTACTGCAGTTTGGCTGGCCCTCTGGATTCTGGGAATGTTTCCTATCTCACCTCCTATATCACAGGAGGAGTGCTAGGGTTACAGATTGATTGAGGCACTACATGTAGTTTCGGGACTAAAACCACAATCATAAGGCTTGTCTGGCGAGTGCTTTTACCTGCTGAGCCATCTCACGGATCTTTAAAAGGATTCTTTAGTAGATCTAAATAAATATGGTCTGGAAGGAAAACGAAAATCAAAACTCTTGCTTTAGATTTGGGACAGCCACATGACAGACAACAAATCTGGCCTATGGTAAGATCACTGCACCTCAAAACTCTGGATGTACTAGGGTGGAGTAGGCTCCTCACGCTGAGCCATGGAGGGAGGTGGTTTCTGGTTCCGCCTGGGAGAATGGTGTCGCATGGGTAGCTTTTCCTCCAGACCCAGATGGGCATGTTCCGTTTTGGCAACCCATTCAGAAGGCTAGCTGGCTCCTGACTCATCATTAAACCATCAGTGGCATCAACCTTTCCCGCCCAGTTTAGTGTCATGTACAGAAGCCAACAGGCAAATGTCTTTAGTCTAAATGTCTCATTTGTTACTAAAGAGGAAAAGTCACAGTACCCAGAAGGAAATGAGGGGCAGCCATCAATGGAGGTCACCATCCAGAGGGACCCTCTTCGGCACAGATGTTCAATCATTCGCAAACCTAGCTATCCAACCATGAGACCCCCAGTCCCCAGCCCTTCCGTGGTGCCGGGAAGACAGGATCGCTACTATGCCTTTACCAGACTAAAGGCTTGTTGTGCACAACAAACAAGATGAAACTCATGAACCAGGTGACGAATGGAACAAGACATAGCAAATGGACTGATCTGATTTGTCAGCAAGGGTTGGGTGACTTGTTTTTCAAATTGCACAGTGATTTTTAATTATGCACATAACGAATAGCCGGGACCCATCCCCAGTAGTGGTCGAGTCCCTGCAGTGATGTAAGGTGTCCTCAAGAATGAAGTGAGGCAGGCCATGGGGGCCAGGAGACAAGCAGCCAGATTGCTTCTTTGTTTATACAGAATTCAGAAAGCAGGGAGACATTCATGATGTTCCAAAATATAGATCATATCGTTTTCGGTTTGGGGCATGTGTTTCACTTCCTTTTGCTCATCTTTTAGTGATTATTAATAAACTATGTATCATTTCCAATCATCTCCCCTCAAATTTTGACATCATTGGTGAACAGAGTTATCATTTTTACTCATTAACCCACAACCCAATTTTTAAGAATTTAGAGGCATATGATGGCCTGTTCTCAGAGGGAATAGTAGTCTTGATGTCTCATACTTTTATCATATTTTTTTACATCACTCTTTGCCTACCAGTACAAGTCTCTGTGGAGAGCAGAGATAACTTCAGGTAGTCTAACTTAGCCATGTATATGCCGTGTAATTGAGTATATAGTGAGAAGCGGCTTGTAATCTGATCTGTGGCCAACTCCTCTAGCCCCCTAAATTTTGTTGACCTTTTTGATTAAGTACAGGAACAGATGTTTTGAAAATGTTTCACAGCTTCATGAAGAGACCTCTAGTTTCCTTATGTCTGTCACAACCTCCAAGGCCTAAGGAAGACCTTCAAGTAGATACGGATATCTCCCTAAAAGCAGAGGGAATCGTACGCTCAGGACTCTCCTGGGGAAGCTTCAAAGCAGCATTCCTGGGAGAAGGCATAAATGATTCATAAGCAACTTTCCATCAATCCAACATCCCCAAATTGTACAAATATTAAAAGTCCCTCAAGCATGCAACACATGGAGATGAAAACCAAAGGTGGCCAGCGGCCACCATGCGGCTCAGCTTTGCTGGATCTTTGTCAGGCAGCTGTGCTGGTTTTATGACTTTTGGCGTCCCATTCAGATATGGCTGAGCCAATAAATGAAGGTACAGTTTGTGGACAGCCGTGTTGAAGTCACATCTGCCATGCTCCTAGTCTCACGATTAGTTCAGCCCATCAAAAGGCAAACCAGACAGTTTTGGAGAGAGATGACTTGGGTACACTCGTGCTGGCGCCTAGTGATCACCACTTATACTTTATACGTTCACAACGCCCTAATGATATGTTCTGGGATTCACTGGGGAGATGCGTCAATCACCCCTGTCTTTGGAACACAATTTTATAATAGCATTGTGGTTAAGCCCATGGGCTTTGAAGTCACGCAGATCAAGGTCTGAAATCTTGCTCTACCTCCCACTGCCTTTGGGCAGTTTACACAAGGTCTTTGAGCCTCTGTAAACTGCGCCTTTAGTTTCTCCACATCAATGCTGTGAGGAGTGAGACAGCAGACTGAAGCAAACATATTTAGGCAAGGGTAAAAAAGGATCCTCTACCTTTCCGCCATCACCACTATGGTAACAATTATACCTCAGCACCACCAGCAGAGGAGATCTGAGTTTCTGACCAGTTAGACAACAGCCACAAAACGTCTAGAGAAAAATCTGATGTATCACTAAGCTCAGCCAGAATGGGCAAATTAGAAAGATGAGCATCTCAGAGGAATTTTTAGCATGAACCTGCTACTATAAAAGTTGTTGACAAGGACCAGAGTGTTGCTCAGAGGCAGGACAGTTACCCCCCCCCCCCAAAAAAAAAGTCCCGAGTTTAATCTTTAGCTCTGCAAACAACTACTAACAAATAGAAATGTTAGATTGTGGTGATATGTTGTATATTTAATAAAATCAGCCTGGAATATCAGAGGACAGAGCCAAATAATTAAATAAAAACTCTATCTGTAGGGAACAGATACTGACATTTATCTCTAGTTTAATGAGTATTTACATAGTGCTATATACTGTAAGTAATTTAGGGATCCTGAAGTACAAGAGTATGTGTTTGGATTATATGTGACTAGCCAAACTCCACAAAACAAAGACTATCATATACAATAATATCTACCATATGGCCCCAGCATGTAGCAGGTACACACTGTCAGCTTGTACAGTCAATGTTCACTCAATGACCAGACCACCTAATGCAAAATTCTTAGAGTGTCTTCCTACAGTGAATCCAACCATGGCTGTGCAATGCCACCTTACCTCAGAAACTTGAGCAAGTTAGATTACGGGACCCGTGAGGGTGCCGGAAGCAATGTCTCTTGGATACAGAGGGATATTGTGACCTCTGAGAGGATAGCTTGGGCTCCCAAGCTCCCAAGTATGAGCAGTAAGTGTCAAGGGCTGGTTCTGCAGATGATCCAAGCCCTGTGGTCACGGTAGGGAATCAGATAACATCTTTAAGACCTGTGCTCTCTAGAGATTCTGTCCTGTTCTCCTTTCCATTTCAAAAACTCATGTGTTTTAAGAGAACAGCCCAAGGAGAACCGCACAGCAGGGAACAAACCAGTCACCAGGGGAACTCCAGGACCACAGCACTGTTCACAGAGATTAGAGGGAGGGGAACAAGATTGCTTCTCCTTCCACAGTCTGTGATGACACTTAGCCACAGATGGCCCTAAACAAGTCCACTGGGGATAGGACACTCAGTCACACAGAAGCATCACTCAAAATACAGTCGACCCCTCTGACTCAAGGTTTCCAGATTTCTAAATGAGGATGGTAATTGCAGATGTTCCTAGGACCGACAGTGTGTCCTCTGATGCCCACCGGAGAAAACAGCCTCCCTCTTGGCTGCCAGCACCTGATCCTCACCTACAGAATCCCCTCCCACAGAGCACTCCCAGACTCCCAGTGCTCTCTGCCTCCTCTAGTCTCTCCCTGCTCCAGCACCCAGTACTTAGGAGAACAAAGAAAGGTCTCTACAGGTGCATTTTGCCTAGTAGGAAGAAAAGGATCTGAGGGAAACAGATGAGCAGGCCACTCCTGTTCTTGTAAAAAAAAAAAAAAAAAAGATCTTTTTCATAGAAGCTGAAAGAGGGGCAAATGAAAGAGCCCAGGAAGGTGGAATACACAGAAGGTAAACTGGGGGTGTGGCTCCCCAGCACACCCTCTGTGGTGCATTGCCCAGTGTTCAGCCAGGCATCTTAATACTTCCGCAAAGTCAGGAACCCATTTAAAGTGGAGATTTTCCTGATTTGCATCCCCCAAATAAATCACCTTCCAAGTGGCTTCATGGCCTTCTAAACTCAAAAGCTCCTATTGCTTAATCTGAAACCACTGCATATTTACAAAGGTTTTCTAGGCAAAGTACTCCTTTGGACCTTAAAAACAAACTTAGGTCATACATGCCATCCCATTTCACAGTCAGGAAAACCAAGGTTAACTGGGATTGGACAACATCTCAGATCACCTAACTAGACAGTGGTGGGCTTTGGTTCCATGTTGTGTAGTCTCTCCCCCTCCCCCATCTGCCTCCCAAGTGCTGGGATTAAAGGTGTATGCCCCTGCCACCAGCAACAGATGCCCTTCTAAATGTCCACTCTGAGCTTGTCCATACTACCCACAGTGGCCCTGAAGGCAGGGACTGTGCCTTGGATTCTTCTCAATACCTGACACATGCTTGGTCATTGGGTAATAAATAAATACCTGTTATGCAAATGAGTGGCTGAATGTATGGGTGAATGTTTGACCAATTAACAGATGACTCTAAATATTCAAGGTTGAAAGGCCTAGCTCCCAGACACCGGATTTTGACCTACAACATCTAAGTTCCCAAACTGTCTGTCTGTGTGTGGCTATGGAACACCGAGACTCACTCAAGGAAATCATTACCAATCATATATGCATTATGTCAGGGCAACTTCAAACATTCAACATGGACTTAACCATTCAGTGAGACCAGCTTCTCATTAGAGGCCATAACAACTGGCATCTGCACATCTGCTCCCACCTGGGCAGGGTACACACAGTCCCAAGATACATGCAGTGGGGAAGGGGGTACCGCCTACCCTCCACTGGAGCCATGAGGGTAAACAGGCACCAGCATAATCAGTCTTGGGAAAGAGGCATACTGCGTGGGGACCCAGTATGTCCTAGCTAAGTTCTGTGACAGGAGCTACCCAAGAGGCAGCAGCCATACAGACTGGTCAGAAAATGTGGCAAGGCAGATCTACAGACCCCAACTGTACACAGACACTGCTGAGAGATGCCAAAAAGACATAATAAAGCCTGGGTGGAAGGCAAACTTGAAGACTTCCTGGAGACAGGAAAGTGGCCTGTGACTATTCTCTTTCGAATACACTGCCTCGTGACAAACTTTGAGCATGTCTGTTCACAAGTCCTGCAAGGTTGTAAGTTCCTTAAAGGAATCGATCTCATCATATCGGTCTCTGGGCAGTGAATGACTAGCCCATCAGAGCTGGAAAAAAGACAGAGTAAATCACTTACAGCAGAAATGAAGTAGAAGTAACCCAGAGGGTGGAGAAGAGACGAATGAGCGGGAAGACACGGGAAATTACCGGTGAATAGTATTCTAGCCGAGCCCAAGGACCCACCCAGCCTCCAATTAGGGAGGAACTTTGCGCCCCCCCTCCCACCGTGGGGGCGTGTAGCCCGGAGTGGAGACAGAGTTCATCCCGAAGAGGATCCACTTTCAGTATCAGCAAGTCGGGAAGGGAAACTTGGAAGGGGACAAAACAGTCCCAGAAACTAAACACCATACAGCAGGCTACCTGCCGAGGAAGCAGGCAATTACTAAGGATTCACAAACACTTCATTTACGGAAAAGAAGAGCAGGTGGCGGCAGGTGACAAATGCTGGAACGCAGCTCACAGCAGGGCTGAAGCATAGGCTACAGGGGACCTGGCCCCAAGGAGTGAAAAGTGGAGGCAGCAGGCCCCCCAGATCTGGCCTTCTGCAAGTCCCTGCAGAAAGCGTGCACAAGAAAGCTTCGGAAGGGGAAGTTAGGCTCCAGGAAACTGCCTCTGCCGAGCAATAAGCCTCGTTCACCTACCTCTTGCTGCATGCAGTTCAAGAAAATACCTGGTGCTAGTCCCACCAGAGCACTGCCCCCCCTCCGTGTGTGCCCTCCCTCCCTCTGTAAAGTGCAATACTTTTGAAATCTTTCAAGAGACTTCGCCATGCTTCTGCTTCCTGCTTCAGTATCTTCCAAAAACCTCAAGACAGAGGCTCCCTCACCACTGCTCAGACAGCCACCTTGTCAAGGGCCAGTAAGCCCTCAGCTCCACGCTCTGTGTGGACAAAGCTCTGCTCTGAGATTTCCCCTACAAAAGATCCAAAGCGTCTTCAAACCAAGAAAACTAAAACTTTGTTTCTCCAGAGGACAAGGACAGACAAATCTCCAACCCATGGATATGTCCTTGCCATCGGCCGGATCACCCACTCAGAGCACTGATAGATAACCCAGAACAATGAGGACCCCCAAGGAGGTCCTCCCTTCAAGTCAGCGAAAAAGCAGGAGACAGGAGAGGCGCCCCGACCCCTCCAGGCCCTGGGGCTTCCCGCCTCCTCGGTGACCGGAGCGAGGTGGATCTGGAGCCGAGGTCCGGCAGCCCCGCCCTGCCATCAGCGGCCAGGCACCCACCGAACAGGAAATTCCACCTGTGCGCCCGAGCTCGGGCCACCCACGGACCATAGAGCGGAGCTCAGGCGAAACCGAGAGCCGCGCGCAGGTGCCGGTGCGCGAGGGTCCGGACTGTGGACGCCCGGCCCCGGGTCCCCGGCCCTTGCTCACCTCCAGGCGGGAGTTGTACTTGAGTCCCGCGCTGAAATCCTTTGAACCCCCTCCGGCCTTGCGGCCCCGATTGCTCCCCATAGTCTCGGGGACTCGATCTCCGGTCTCACACGCGTGGTCCCTGCAGGCAGCCGACTACCATGGCCCGTGGGGCGTAGGGGACACGAGGGACGCGAGGGGAGGTACGGAGCAAGTTCCGGGGCAGGCCCAGCGCGCCCGGCCGGCGGCGAAGCCTCCCTTTCTCATCCTTCCTCCCAGAGCAGGTAGTTTCAGGGTGTGGCCTCCCCGATCGCCCCGCCCCGCCAGCCAGCCAGCGCCCGCGCACCTGTTGCGCCGAACCCGCCTCCCGTCATGCCCCCCAGGAAGCTCCTCCCTCCGGCCAGAACCCCGAAAAGGAGCAATACCAAACTCTGGCGCTTCCTCTTTCTCACATACAGGTGGCTCTTTCTCCAGAGCACAGTCCTTCCTAGAGGCACTTTGATACTGACCATCTCTCCACCATCCCTTTACGAAACTTTAATCTCTTTCCCCGGGACCTTTTCCTGCAATCAATCACCTTACCAGAGATGCCTGTGTCTCAGTTATAGTCCGTCCAAAACCCGAGCTAGCTGCTGCAAGACCTGGCCTTCCCCTTACCAAGTGCCACAGATGCAAGCACCTTCCTCCTGCAGACAGTAGCAGCCTCTTCGCTGTGGGAGGCACTGATAGTGGCCTGTGCCCAGAGAAAGGATAGTATACAAGTCTTCAGAGTCATCCTCCAACTAACTTCGCGGCATCAGATACTGTCTGCAGATCCCTCTTGAAAAGCGTCTTTCCTGTATTTCGTAACCCATTCTGACCCATAACCAAGGACCCCAATCTTGGCTTGTCCACCTTCTCCCTTTTTTTCTACACTCCTTTGTGTAGTAATTGTGTTGTTGTTCCTTTGCGTGTTAGAGAAACATCCAGCAAGGACTCTGGTCTCTCCTGCCACCACGTGGGTTCTAGAGATGGAAGGTTAGGTTTGGCAGTAAGAGTGCTTACTGGCTGAGTCACCCTACAGGCCCCAGAGCTTTCCTTCTTGACAATTCACTGCCAATAAGGAAACCTACTTTCCCAGAAAAGACATAAGGCTCTGCCTTAGCTGTCACCTGGGTATTTCTTTCTCCACTGGTATTTTGTGGTGAACCAAAACTAATGTTACTGTGCTTTACTATGTGCTGGACACTGTCCTACATTTTGGGAAAGAAGAGTGAACAAAATTGAAACCCTTACTTCGAAATCAACAAGCACCAAGTTACCATCCAGAACTCACCCATCTTCCTAAAATAGTATAATCTCCGTAAGCCAGTGTCCCTCAGCAGCTACAATAAGTAGAGTCCCCTGCTGATGTGTTCTGGATACAAGTATGCCACAACTCTGGTGACATTAGACCAATGAAAGTCAATGATTGTGTCTACTGACATAGATCTGTTTGTCCTATCTTGATAGACTAGTTACACTATGAGGCTCTTCTTTCCCTGTGAGCCAGAACCGGGTCTGTCTGTGCCTCTATTGTTGCCTTGCTGTGTCTGACCCATGTCCTCCAAGTCTAGGATATGCCAGTTTTATGCACAGGAAGGTAAATCTGCCACCCTGCTGTATACAAAGTATCCCAAAGCTAAATGGAAGATATTGAAAACTAATACCCTGTTTGAATGATGACTGGCACAACACCCTTTAATTAGTGAGCGACTGAAAGCTAGCCAGATCAGAGGCAGCGAAGACTCAAAAGTACTCACTGTACCAAACCTGCTGTTCTGATGTGAGGGGAGTGATTCTGTGAAATGCACCCACGTGGTCATTTGAATGTAAGGTAATGCCACATATTTGTTGCAAATCCAGAGGAAGAGTCACCTGCCTGTGTTATGCACAGCCTATGTGCCTGCCTATGACTTCCCCATAACCTACAACAGGATAAAGCAAACTTTATGCTAACATCTTAAATCTGTTTGGTTTAATCTTTATAAAGTATATATAAGCTGGGTGTGGTGGCACACAGGGTCAGCCTTGTCTACATACTGAGTTCCAAGCAGGCCAGGTTGCATAGTGAGACCCTGTCTCAAGAAATAAAATAAAAGTTGTGGTGGAATTCAGGTGTCAGCTGATAAGGTCCAAAGAGACTTACCCAGGGACCCGGGGGAGTGGCCAACCCCATTCATAAGGGGCTGCTGGGATCTTGGGAGGCCCCATTTCTGGTTCCTGACTGCTGGAGAGACCGGTTCGGCATCCATCATCCATCGCGTGGATAATCCAGTCTATCAGGCGCCTATATAAGCTGTTACCTGTATTGTGAGTGTTGGCTTATATTTTAATAAATATTAATCTTGGATTGGTATTTTAAAAGAACTCCCGCCTTCAAAAAGTATATAAGGTGTTAAGTATTTTTGTCTCTAAATTGTCAATGAAGAACCCCAAGAACAGCCAGTTGAAAATCCCAAACCTGGGATATAGCTCAATGATAGAGTACCTATTATAAGAGTGTTTAAGTATTTGATACCCAGCATTACACACACACACACACACACACACTATGTATTTGATACCTAGCATTACACACACACACACACACACACACACACACACACACACACACAATCATGCACATAGTTTTTGGTCACTGCCATCCCTCACTCACTATACCAGGATAACTCCCAATCAAATTATCCAGCCTTTGCCAGGTGCCTCTCCCACTGCACTACCACGCCCCTCTGTGTCCTGGACCAGATTACTCCAAAGCTGCTATAACATCTCTCCCTGGATTTCTCAGAGCACACTGCCTGCTGGGAAAGTTGAGTTCATGTTCCTAAGACCCTTTAAATGTTTTTCAACTCGTTCATGTCTTTGGGACCAGTCACTTGGAGGACATATGTGGGCCTGACTGGCTTTATAAACCACCTGCTTAAGCTGGTGATGATATGGGAAAATGGATCCATGACATAGAGACCTAACTTAAGCTTAGAGTCACCAAGACTCTGGTACTGTTTAAGATAATAGGACCAGGAAGTCTGGGGCCGCTCCTTCAAGGAAGAGGAAAAACCTGAAGTAGTAAGAGGTGTAGGAGAGATATAAAATGAACAGAACAACTCAGAGTGGGGATCCCTCCTTATTCATGAGTGTCTTCCCATCTCCCATCATCTATATGACAACTTTTTTTTATCACTCTCACCTGTGGAAGTTGCTTTGTGTGGTGAAAATGTACTTTTTAAACACCTTCTGTGTAAGTGTTCCCATGTTAGCTCTGCCTGCTTCCCTCCTAGCTCTGGCTTTGACAAACCTCTCTGTCTCCAGAACTTGCCCTTGCTCTCTCCACAACCACTTTGCCTACTTGTGGCTAGGCCAAGCTCATGTGGCACATCACATCTGTGCCATTTTCCCCAGGCAGAACCAAGCTCTTCTCCCTGAAACTCCTGCACACCATATTATATAGTTTTATCTTCCTACTATACACATAAAAACTCTCAAAATGCTATTGCAAAACAGAATGAGTGATGACAGGTCCATGAAGCTAAATATCAGTATGTTAAGCCCTTGCTCAGGGTGTTGCTGTTTCTTTACATACAATTTAGAAAACAAAAGCATATTGTAATTTTATGAGAATTAAACCAAATGGATTGAATTTAATTAGCACAGGACTAAGCAACTTTTGCCATGCACAATGCACAGAGTTTACTCAATACCTTGACCCCACACGGTGATCCCTAGGAAGGATTTTGGCTACCTTCTCTTTTCCTCAGGATTTGTAATGTATACATTGTGTTCAAATAGCCACATGAGTGCCCTCCGTGGGTAAGGTGACTATGCAGTTGTATGAGCTAAAAGAGAAAGTTCTAGGAATCTGAGATGGGCTCTGAGGCTCTCCATCCTAGCCGAGCAGCACTTCTGAGCACAGTCTCATGGAGTCTGTGGCTTTGGATTGGCCATCTCAGGAAGTGCTTTCATCTCTTCAGTCAGTCGGTTCTAGAAGCATTGCTTTACCTATCCCACCCACCCACCCTCAAATGACAAATGCACAAAAACCTCCAGCCTGACAGTTCTGCTTCCAAACTATGCTTGCAATCTCTCTGCTCTTTCTTCCCTCTGCCCCAGCGATCCAAGCTTCCACCATCTCCTCCATGAACTCACATCACTCCTGTAAGGCTTTGCTTTATACACTTTGCTCCACTTGGTGTTTTGCCAGCATGTATGTCTGTGTGATGCTATCAGAAGCCCTGGAACTGGAATTACAGACAGGTGTGAACTGCCATGTGGGTGCTGGGAATTGAACCTGAGTTCTCTGGAAGAGTGGACAGTGGTCTCAACCACTGAGCCATCTCCCCAGCTCCGCACAAGGAGTGTTTTGTTTTGTTTTGTATTTTAACATGGAATTCCTACCTGGTTGCCTCTTGTCTCCTAACGTATGCTCCATGCTTCAATTCCATATTCATTATCCACCAGCCATGCTTTAATATATCCTGATGTCATTTAGAGAATGACATGTTAAGATCTTAATCTGAGCACAAGGTATGTGCCTTTGTTCCTTGGTCAATTTTCCTTGGACTTTCAGTTAGAAAAAGTAAAATTGTTGTTTGGGGGACATTTTTGTCTTTTAAAATTTTTATTATTTTTTTTAATTGATGCTGGAGGCCAAACCCAGGGCCACACTCATGCTGCAACTCTGAACTGTAGCCCTGGTCAGGAAGCTGGAATCTTTGGAAGGAACAAAGTACTCTTTGTGCTCCAACTGAGACTTTAGGACCATACAATATTAACCTGTTTTATTTGGATATGTAATTTTTATCCACTCATATGACTTTTATGTTGCTTTAGCTGTACTGAGGATTGAACATGAAGTCTAATGCATGCTGAGCAAATAGAGTCCCAGCCCTTGCTTTGGTTTTGAACTTTAACCATTTTGTTTATTATTATTATTTTTTAGACTTTTAAAAACTTTCTAAGTGTTCTACCTGCCA
Source organism: Phyllotis vaccarum (assembly GCA_033318265.1). Lineage (NCBI taxonomy): Eukaryota > Metazoa > Chordata > Mammalia > Rodentia > Cricetidae > Phyllotis > Phyllotis vaccarum. The sequence continues at coordinate 98,885,063 of JARWLC010000012.1, read as the reverse complement.
TGTATGCATATGCACCATGTGTGTGCCTAGTGACTGTAGAGGTCAGAAGGCATCATCAGATCCTCTGGAACTGGAGTTACCAACGGTGGTGAGCTGCTATGTGGGTGTTGGGAACTGAACCCAAGTCCTCTGCAAGAGCAATAAGTATTCTTAATTGCTGCTCCATCTCTCCGGCTCCCTTAACCCTAGCTTTTTGTTTTGTTTTGTTGGTTTTTTTCAAGACAGGGTTTCTCTATGTAGGCCCAGCTGTCTTGGAACTTTCTCTGTAGACCAGGCTGGTCTGAACTCAGAGATTTGCTGGAATTAAAACCATGTGTTGGCACCATCCTGGCCAACCCTAATTTTTTTTTTTGTTTTGTTTTTTTGTTTTGTTTTTTTGTTTTGTTTTGTTTTGTTTTGTTTTAAATAAAGAGTAATTTCTTCCAGGAGAGGCCAGAGCACTTGTTCTTAGTGGAGTTTTGCCCACAGACCAGTTGACAAACAACAGAGCACTCTGTGAGCCAAGAAAAGAGGAGGGGCAGGATTTTTTTTCCTGGTAAGATTTTTTTTTTTTTGAGAATTTCTTAAATGCATATATGTGTTTTGGTCAAGTCCATTCCTCATTTTGATCCCTCCCATTTTTTCTCTGTTTCCCCTTCCCAGCATTCCCCATCCCTAATTATATGTGTTTGTTTTCTAACCCACTAAGCCCACTTAATGCTGACAATATGTGCATTGATGTAGAGCCATCTACTGAGCATGAGCAGACTCTCAGTGTGTATACCTGAAGAGAAATGACGTTCATTCTCCCAGTAACCATCAATTGTCAATTAGCTCCTCAGCTATGGGTGGGGACTTTATGACCTTCCTCCTCTATACTCGGATTTTGTCTTGCTTGATATTGAGGTCTTGCCCATGCTTATCACAACTGTTGTGAATTCATATGTGTACAATTGCCCTGTTGTGTCCAGAAAACACTCTTTGCTACAGTCACTCACTGCCTCTGGCTCCCACAATCTTTATATCTCTCTCTTCTACCACAATCCCAGAGCTTTGGGGAGGGTGTATGATACAGATGTCCCATCTAGAGCTGAGCACTGGGAAGTCTCTTATTCTGTGCATGATGACCAGTTGTGTCTCCATGTTAATTATCATCTACTGTAAAAGAAGCTTCTCTGAGAAGGGTAGGGAGATGCACTAATCTGTGGGTGTAGCAATTATGCCATTAGGAGTTGGTTTAATACTGCATTCATTTAGCAATCAGTAGTTGTAATTTTCTCCTATAGCCATGGTCTGCTCTGTTAATGGTGCCATGTGTGAGTTTCATCTTGTGGAATGGGTCTTAAATCCAAATTAAAACAAACAAACAAAAAAAGGAGTTGGTTACTCCCATAATAATCATGCCACTATTGCGCTAGTGGATATATGCCAGGTGGGTCATTTTGCAGCTCCTAAGATTCACATCTGGGTAAGACTATTGATCAATTTTCTACTCCAATAGTATTCATAGTACCTATGAAAAGCTAGTGATGAAATTTCAAGGTTAGTACCAGCTTATTCCTCAATGTCCCATGTCTTAAATATGTGGTACCTTTAAAAATAGGGTCTTTACCATGGTGTCTGGGAGGTCTATAGAGCCCCACTAGCCAGTAACTAGATAATATTATCACCTATCCCTGGCATTTGCCCTGTATTTCTGAGAAAGGGTCTCACTAAGTAGCCTTGGTTGGCCTGGAGCTCAGTGTGTAGAACAGGCTTGCCTCACACTAACAAAGAGCTCTACCTTCCTGTGCCTCCCAAGTGTTGTGAGTTACCACAACTGGCAAACTGTCTTTCATTTGATAGCTTATGATATCTAGAAAAGGCTTTGTTTTCCTGTTAAAAGGTAACTCTTAGAAAACATACACACATTGTATGTATGTATATATGTATGTACATATAATTTTAGGAAGCTTCTATAGTATTAGACATTCTCAGGAGTCTTTGGGGTTAGTTATTGTTGGTTTTGTGCATGAGATCAGACATACCCACTACTAGATGCCACACTAGAGTTTATTCATGGGAGTTGCTGAGCAGGTAAGAGGGAAGAGAAACAGAAGAGAAAAAGAGAGAGAGGGAGAGGCAGACTTTCACATGGTGGCTCCTTTTGAGAGAGCAGGTGGGCACAGATTTATGTAGCCGCACCTAGGGGCATGCTGCCATGTTGGGTTTGCTACATGGGGGTTACATGCCAGGAATTCTCATCTCTCCTGGCGCCATGTTGGGTTTACCAAAGTGGCCACTATGTGCTGGGAATCCTTATGGTTATCTCTCCTCATATTTCCTCTTCTACCCTGCCCTGTTTCACTTTTCATGGCTGAGATAATGAAATAATTCTAAGTGAGTAACATGGTATCTTGGAAAGCCAGAGAGGCAAGGGGGAAAGAAATAGCCAGGAACAAGATCCATCACACTCAATTGCTATTACCACTACAATTCATCACAGAGGCCAGAATCTGGACACCAGCCAAGATGCCACTGATGCCCACAGAACCAGGTGTTTCCTCCTTGACTCTTGGAAAGCAGATTCCATTTGCACTTAAGACCTCTTGAAAATCTGTCCTGGGCATGTCTCTACTGTATCTGTGGCCAAAATATGGAAGCCAAGGAACCTGTCTAGTCAGGACTTAGTTGGTTCCCATTTTCCCAATAAAAAGAAGACAGCTTGAAAAGCCAAAGTTGAGTCCAAAGCTATATAAACACTGATCCATGGCTTGGATCGCATATGTTCCCAAAGACCCCTGTGCTGAGGTATGGTTTCATCTCATGATGCTAAGAGGGTTGGGATCAGTGGAGCATAGTAGAAGTTAGGCCACTGGAGATATGCCCTTAGTGGGTCTCCAGGCCTGTTCTCTCTCCTTCTCTTTCCAGTGAACAGGATTCCTCTATCACACACACCCACCTTGATGTACTATGCTGCTATACACCCACAGCACAACAGCCAAACAACCATGGGCTAGAAAAGCAGTTCTCAACTTGTGCATCTCAACCCCTTTGTGGGTTAAACGACCTTTTCACAGGGGTTGAATATCAGATATCATGCATACCAGATATTTACATTATGATTCATAGCAATAGCAAAAATAAGTTATGAAGTAGCAACAAAATAGCTTTATGGTTGGGGGTCACTACAGTATGAGGAACCGTATTAAAGGGTTGCAGCATTAGGAAGGTTGAGAACCACTGGGCTAGAAACTCTGAAACCATGAAGCAAAGTCAGCCCTTTTGGAGCTGTTTCTCGCAAGCATCTGTCACAGCAAAGGAATGGTGAGCACAGCTGAAATGTCCACTTGGGATCTGTTCTTAGAGCCTGTCTAGAAATGCATCTCATGCTGGGCTATTCCATGTTACCTTTTTCAGATTTCTCCTGCCCTGTCTACTGCACCGGTACATGTAGGCTCACCTGTCCTACAATGCAGTATGTGTACCTATGGCATAGCCTACTGCCTGGTCCTCAGTGACACATAGGCTTTCATTAAAATCAAAGTCCACTGAGTCATTTGCTCACATGCTTCAGTCAGTGTTTAGATGAAAATGCTTATCATTTGATAAAAACACAGCCAAGCCAGGCAGTGGTGGCATATGTATGCCTTTAATTCTTGAACTCAGGAGGCAGAGGCAGGTGGATCTCTGTGAGTTTAAGGCCATCCTGATCTACAAAGAGTTCTAGGACAGCCAAGACTGTTAGGCAGAGAAACCCGGTCTCAAAAGACCAAAAACCAACCAACCAAACCATGGTCAAGTAATTTTTTAAATAAATTTATCAAATATATATATGTATATATGTACACATATATACATATAAACACCACACAAACACACAGAGGTGTTTTGTCTGCATACATGTCTGTCCATCACATGTATGTCTGAAGCCCTGCAGAGGCCAGAAGGGCATGGTGGATACCCTGGGACTGGAGTTACTGTTTTAAGCTACTATGTGGTTGCTAGGAATTGAACCTACGTCCTCTGGAAGAGCAATCAGTGCTCTTGACCATAGAACCATTTTTCAGCCCCAAACATTGTTTAAATTATAAAGACCCAGGAGCTATCTACACAACACTGCCACCCTATCCTGTTTCACTTTCTGACATTTTGGTTATACTTGGTCAACTGGCTTAAAAATACAAAATGAAAAATTACATAAACTAAAGAATCATTTAAAGTTATATGCCATTTTGAGAAGCAATCATTCCACTTCATCTCAGCTAGGACATGATTCATCTTACTTGCTTTAAAATTTTATTTATTCATACAGGGTTTCATATTGCCTGGGCTGGCCTCAAATCTAAACGAAATGAGCAGATTCTTCTCTAGGACTCAGGGGCTATAATTAAGGTGCATACCACCACAACTAGTTCATGTGGTGCTGGGAACTGAATCAGGACTTCCTACACACTAGGCAAGCACTGTGCCAACATGGCTACATTCCCAGCCCATGAATCATCCGATTGCCCACATATTAATGCTGTATATACCACTTTCCCATTAAGTTACTTAGTAGCTATTCCAATTATCAGAGCAATTGTCATTGTATCACAGTGCTTATGTTAAGGTAACCCTTGCCCACTGTGGCATGGTGCCCATACCATTTATCTCACTTCATCTGACCACACAGCCATTGCATTGCATCACATCATCTCAAGAGAAAATGTGAGCTCAGTACTTGACAGAACATTCGCATAACTTACAACAGTTATAAGTGTCCCATTCTTGCCAATCTCTTACTATACATAATAAACTGAGCTTTATTATAATTATGTTAGGCAGCTTTCTAGTACTCTAATAAATACCTGGATATCAACTTATAAAGAAAAAAAGGCAAAATTGTTCAACAAGCCAGGTAGAGAAAAATGAAGCCAAAGCCCCATGATCTCCTTCAGGGGCACCTCCTAATGATCTAAGGACTTCCCACTAGACCTCACTTTGTTTTTAATTAAACTTATTTTACATAAGTAACAACAGTTTCCCCTCCCTCCTTCCATTCTATCCTCCCCCCACCCAATCCATTCCTCTCTCTCCATTCAGAAAGGGCAGCCTACCATGGAGTCAGCAAAGCTTGGCATATCAAGGTGAGTCAGTACCAAGAACCTCCTCTGCATCAAGGTTGGGTGAGGCAAACCAGCATGGGGACTGGGTTCCCATAAGCTAGCTCAAGTGCCAGGGACAGTAGACATCACTCTTAAAGATTCCACTTCCCAGTACTGCCAGCCTGGGTACACACCTGCTTTGGAGAGATATAACAATCCAAATCACAGCAACAGGTCTGTGTGTATAGGAAGCTTTTCTGATAAGAGTAGCATCTATGGTTTTAGGGAGCCACTGGGGGTCTTGGAACTTACTTGTCATGGATAGCATAGTGCCATACAGTTGTGTATATGAAAATGCATATTGGACCTGGATGTACAACTAATTAAGTTAATGTCACTAATAAGGTAGCATTCAGAAGCAGAGACACCAGATCTCTGTGGAGTCCAGGCCAGCTAGAGCTACATAGTGAGACACTGCTTGACAACAGTAGAAAACACAAAACCAAGAGTAGAATCTTTATTATTATTATTGTGATTGGATCTCACTTAGTTTGCCCACAATGGCCTCCAACTCCTGAGCTCAAGTAAGCCTTCTACCCCAGTGTCCCAAGTAGCTGGGACTAACAAGTCCTTACTATAGAGCTCAGCTCCACTACATTTACACACACACACACATACACACATCTGAAACAGGTTCTCACTAGTAGTCCTGGCTGGCTTGAACCCACTATGTAGATCAGGTTGGCCTACAGCTCACAGTTCTACTTCCTGAATGCGATTAAGGACATGTACCACCACGCCTGGCTTCACTATTTTAAAAAATAGATTGGACTTGACCAAGAACTCACTTTATAGAGTCCCCTTGTGATAAAGTGTTTAAGATTGTTGAGTTTCCAGGTGTTCAGTTTAGTGACTTTATTTTTTTCAAATAATTTATCTTTATTTTATGTGCACTGGTGTTCTGCCTACATGTGTCTATATGAGGGTACCGGATCACCTGGAACCAGAGTTACAGTATTGAGCTGCCATGTGGGTGTTGGGAATTGAATCTGGGTCCTCTGGAAGAGCAGTCAGTGCTCTTAACCTGAGCCATCTCTCCAGTCCTTTTAGTTACTTTTATATTGGTGACAAACACTATGACCAAGGCAACCTACTGAGGAAAGCATTTGACTGGGCAGGGCAAAAGCCGTGGCATGAACTGCTGAGAGCTGGCTGGGAAGAGCAAGAGCCTTCTGCAATTTCAAGCCTTTAAAGAAGACGATATTCTTTTAAATACTCTATGTGTGCATGAGCACGCATGTGCATTTGAGTGTTTACAGAGGCTAGACATGTTGGATCACCAGGAATGTAAGCTGCTCAATGTCCATGCTGGGAACTCAATTTGAACCCTCTGCAGGCGTAGTTTGTGATCTCAGCCATTAAGCCATCTCTCCCATGCCTTTTTACTACATCTAGCTTTGTGAAGTATCTTGTTGCTTTAGACAGGGCCTTTGTTCTGGGCTGGCCTCAAGGCCCCTATGTAGCTAAGGACTGACTTAAGTGGGGTCAGTGATGGAACCCAGGCTTTCATGGATGCTGATCAGGCACTCCACCAGCTGCGTTTCATCACCAGCACTATTTTGCCTTAAAAATAAGAGGACAGCTTTATTGCAGTTTAAATATGAAATAGCCCCTATGGGCTCAGGTGTTTGAACATTTGGCTCCCAGCTAGTGGTGGGGTGTATAGGAATGTTACAGAAACTTTAGTTTGTTATGGAACGTTATGGAAACTTCCTTGCCGGAAGAAGTATGTCTTTGGGGTCAAACTCTGAGGGGTTTTGATATGAAGTCTCAATATGTAGCTCTGGCCTGCTTCTCCCTCTTGAGTGCCAGAATTAGAGGCATGTACCACCAAGCCTGGATGAGCTTTGAGATTTCCTAGCCTGACTCCATTTCTGTTCACCCTGTACCTTCCTTACTGCCTTCCCTAGCACAGTGGACTTCATCACTTCTGGATCCACGAACCAAAGCAAAAGCTTTTGTTGCATGAATAAAGGAAACTCAGGGCCAGATCTCTGGGAAAGTCGGAGATATCAGAGTAAACACCACAGTCAGATCTTACCCAGCTGTCTTCCAGCTTCCTCTGCCTGGCTCCTCCTGGCTTCTTCCTCCTTCTGTCCTTCTAAGCCTACCTTAAATACTCTCTTCACTCAGTTAAGGCTTGGCACCACCACTGCCTGCCTGGGAGCCTGGAACTCCTCCTGTAACCTAAAATTACCAGAACTCAGATAGGATTAAGGGCGTAGGTCACCACTCCTGGATATTCCCTGTGCTGGGATTAAAGGTGTGTTACCACTGTCTGATCTTCCTAGACTGACTGTGGGTAGACCCCTCTGATATCTCCAAAATGTTTTTATTATACTACAAAGTATCCCTATACGCTTTCTCATCTAAGTTTTGTGTCCGGGTACTTCATTACAGCAACAGAAAAGCAAATGATATATTGCAGAATTATTACTCAGACACAATAAAATGATACCTGTGGAAATACTGCCACAATCTAGAATGTTCTTTTTGATGATCATTAAGTATAGCACTGCAATAATCTGACCTTAGAACCAGGCTCTCCAATTGCTCTATTTCAAGGTATCAAAACACATGTTAAAAAATTAGAAAGAGAGTATACAGTCAACACGTCATCGTTGTGACAAAATACCAAGTGAACAGCTTCAAAGGAGTAACTATTTTTATTCACCGTTTTTAGTCCACACTCACTTGGCCTTGTGGAGAGATAGCCTGAAACACTGAGAAGCACTGGGCAGTGGAGATCTGCTCACCTCCTAGAGCCCAGGAAGCAGCAGGGTGGGAGGGGAAGGGGTTCATCTCCCACGAGCACTTCCTCAATGATCTAACTTCCTCCTCCTACATCTTGACAGTATCACATACTAGAGATCAAGCCTGACAAATGAGCCTTTAAGAACCCAAACCTGACAAGAGTACTCACCAATCAGGCAGAAAGTTCAAGGCTGATCTCTAGATCTATATAAACCTGGAGTGGTGGAACATGCCTAGAATTCTAGTACTTGGGAAGTGGAAGCAAGAGGAACAGAGTTACACATCTAGTTAAAAGTCCTTCTTGGCCGCATAACAATCTGAGGTCAGCCTGAGCTATATGAAACTGCCTCAAATTCTCCCTGTCCCTTTTCAAGCTATAACAAGAACCATTACCTCCCTACTCTAAGTAAGGGCTACATGTATGTTTCCAAAGAAATCATTGTGTGGGGGTTAACTTTAAAGTAGGTAAATCTGACACCACCAGGCCACCCAGGTGATCAAGGTGACTATCAACTGTGATGAGTCCTACGTATTTGTCTGTGGTCATCCAAATCAATGTAACCTAAACTCAGAGATCTGCATTTATTGTGTACAAGGTTTTAGGTTTGATCCCAAAGAAATTAAAGTAAAAAACAAAACCAAAACAAAACCCCCAGGAAACTTTCATTAAAAAAAAATAAATCAGACACATCCCAACAGTGCAACATCTTACAAAATAGCTAACCAGTACTCAATTATCAAGGTCACTAAAACAAGGTAAGTCAAATCCTAGGGCAGGAGATATAAACCACTGAAACCTGAATCAACAAGAGGCCAGTGAAACGGGAACAGAATGCAGAGTGTGCACAGCCTCATACGAAGGAAGTGTGGTGTCAGCACTATCCTATAATCTCAGCACTGGGGAGACAGAGACAAGCAGACTGCTGTGAACTTGAGGCTAGCCTGTTGTTATGTAGCTTTATTCCCCCACTTAACTCCCCCCTACCCATACACACAGCAGTATCTTACTAGATCTAAAAGATTTTATCTCCTTATTAAGTAAATTATTTAGGAAAAATTATTTGTTTTCTGTCTTCCAGGTTACCTATTTTGGATACAGTAAATATATAACTTAAAAATAACTGTAAATCTTCATATGGTTCTGCTCACTAGGAAAATTCATTGACTCATTCAGTTCTACTCAGTTATTGACCCTAAAAAGGGGGGAGATGGGAAAATGGTTGTCAAAGTACTTGTTATGGAAGTAAACATCTGACTTTGGTCCCCAGTGTTGGCACAAAAAGGATGGGGCACAACAGCACACTGTAATCAGTAAAGGATTTCCAGGGCTTGCTGAACAAGTCTAGCCAAATAAGGAGAGATCCAGGTTCAGCCAAAGACTGTCTGAAAACCAACCACAGTTTAGGCTACAGCTAGCTTAGCAGTTACAAGGGCACTTCTGCTCTTCCAGGGAACTGGAGTACAAACATGCACATATTTATTTGAGACAGGGTCTCCTATGTAGTCCAAGTCGGTCTTGAACTCACTATGATAATCAGGCAGGCCTTGAACTTGAAGTGTCCCTCATGCCTCAGCCTCCTGAGTGCTGGCTTTACAGGTGTGCACCCCTGCCACCCAACATCTGACTTGAAATCTACAGACTTCTCAAGTCATCTCTGATCCACTTCAAAGATATTAGAGAGAGTGTAGCTTATGTCTAATCTCTGGGTTGCTTGACAGTGGAAGGGACTAAGGAGATCCGTGATGGAGAGTGAGGACAGCAAAGACATCCCTATGTCATAGGCAGTAAGGCAAGGGACATAGGTCTCTTTGTTTATAAAGACCACTTTGCTCTTTGTCCTGGGTCCTAAAAAAGAGCCCAATGTTCATATCACACTTGGGTTGGGCCACTAGGTATAGGTGACCCTGTCATCATGTTTCAACTAAAATCACGATGTCCCCTTTATTTTTTTCTGGTTTGTCCATGTCCATGACTTCTCATAAGAATTTGACAGTATGTTTCTATGAGTGCCCCACCCCCCCACCCTCTGGAACTCAGGAACTCATCACAGTTTAACCTGTGTCTTCTAAAGTAAGAGTACCTGTTGTCACAGCAACTGAACCCCCACAGACCATCCACATATCTGTATCTGGCAGACTTCAGTTAGGACCTTCACACCTACGTAGCAGCCAGCACCTGAGGCTTACTGCAAGGTGGGTAGGGCCACATGCCCCAGGTCACGGCTTAGTCATCGAAGCAGAAACCAGGAGTAAGTAAATTTCCTTCTATACCCATGAGGGAACCATCCTTACAGGGTGAGGTCAAAGGGCAGTTCCTGATTAACGTTTCTGTGGGTGTTTCCTTAGAAAATTTAATCACTATATGGCTACCATAAATACAGCTACCTCTACAGTTTAAGAAGTCAACCAAATGAGTACATGCCCTGCTGAGTGGAAAGCAAACTGGTGAGACACACAGGTCTGGCTGCAATTAATTCTTGTGTTCTCTGATCCAATCTCCTCTGTAGCTGTGCCAGTCCATGTGGGTCATACACTGTCCTCTTGTGAGCTCCGAATGTCTCTCAGGACTATGTCATTGTCAACTGAGTGCTGGTGAGAAGTTCTGAGAGCTAACCAGTTGGATGAAATTTGGACAGGGGTTGGTTTGCAAAGATGACCAAGCTGCTTGAGAATCAGTGAGCAGACATAGGCACCAAATAAACAAAGCTGATCTGCTATATTTGGAATTAGACCACAAATGGCAAAATCACTTCACAGGCAGCAAGAGAGGGTCCAGACACCTCTTTAGAGTGCTCTGAGAGAAATTCACTCCAAATATAAAGGTGTCTCTTCATGACTCTTTTAGGCAGCAACCTTAGGGAGCATAGGAAGGTATTGACTATTACAGAGAACTGGAGAACTCAAGGTGCTTTCTTAGAAATTCATACAATGGTCACTCCCCAACCCAGTGTCCCAAGAAAGATTGCAGTATGACCCTAATAAGCACACATATCCTAACACGTTCTGACTTGTGGAGTAGCCTCATACTAAAGGCTGGGTGCTAACTGTGCTGGGGCACAGCTCCCTGTAGGCAGCTAACACCTAAGTCAATGAGCATGGGGGCCTCCTAGTGGTAAGTTACTTAAACGAAGTCATACATTACAGTATTGACTTAAGTTTTGCACAGGCAGGCTTTCCTTTATCTTCCTTTTGCTCTCCAGACAGGACCTTGCTGGGTGGCCAAGGTTGGCCTTTAACTCAAAGAACCAAAGTGCTGAGATTAGAGTCACAACATCCAGATTCCTTGATTGGGAGAAAAAAAAAATATTTTATGTATATGAGTGTTCTGCGTGCGCCTGGTGCTCATGGAGGCCAGAAGAAGGTCTCCTGGAACTAGAGTTACAGATGGTTGTGAGCTGCCACACAGGCGCTGGGAACCCAACCTGGGTCCTCTGCTCTTAACCAGCCAGTGCTCTTAACCGTTGAATCATCACTCCAGCCCCATTCTTCTTCTGTGAACAAAAATGGAGCTCTTGGTTTGACTTACTATGGCCTCTGTAATGCAGACTATAATTCTCCACAGAAGGAAAAGGCCCTTCATTCCCAAAGCAGGACCAGAAAGCCCATCATCACAGATCAATGCCACAGTCAGTAACACGGGTGCTCAGGGAAGTTAAAGTGTTTATTGATGTGGTTGAGTTCTGTACATTCTCCACAGATCATACTAAGGAGTCTGTAGGTGGAGTTTCAATCTGTGCATAGTGGGACGAGGCATGGCTGGGGCCAAGGGGGTGGAAAGAAGGGAAGGAGAAAATCACAGAAAAATACAAAACACAACAACAACAACAAACAAACCCCCAAACAAAAACAAACAAACAAAAACCCACAACAGGTTATCAGAACCTTCAGATGAAAACAAAACTCCAAAGGTTATGAGCCATCAACTTCTGCTACACAAGCATTACAATTTTATGTAAAGGAAACAAAATATTTAAAGGTTTCCACAGTGTCTACAGATCCAGTTTCATGTCCTGTCATCTAAAGAAGCGTCCCGTGAACTCTCTCCTGGGTCCTCAGCCACATACTTATCATGGTATTCTGAGTGAACAGCAAGGGGCTGGGGAGTGGTGGGATGGCAGTGAGGTGCAAAGAGGGCAGAGGATCAGTGCACTGGAGGGAGATGCCCAAAGAGGAGGTGACTGCACACTCGGATGCACTTGGTAAAGAAAAACGGATAGTAAAGAGCCACAGTAAACATCAGTGGAAGAATAGCACATCCTAACTATAGGCTAGTTGCTGTGGAAGAACTGGATTTGGAGGAAAGCACAGTGGATCTCTGTATGCACTGGGCTAGCTCAAGGTGTCTCAGCACTGCTTGCTGACAGCTGGTCCAGAAGCACCCAGACACCCAGCACTGGAAATATCAGGCTTCCTTTAAAACAGTTCAGTAACTGTATTGCAATGCACCTCAGTTCCACGTAAGCTTCTCAGCAACCTGAAAAAGGGAATCCTGCCTTTTTACATTAAAAACAAAAAATAAAACCAGCGCAGCAAATGAACCCAAAGAACTGACTTAGGTAGTGGGGACAGCCTCTGTAATGGTCTATTATCAAAAAATCAACATTTTCCATTTATATAGAGCATGTGTGAGACAATACAATAGAAGTGGCATTTCTAATTTAAAAACAGAAAACTACATCCATCAGATATCTGTAATAGATCTTTTTTTCATTTCACTTAAGGTTTATATATCATATATTGTTATATTAACATTTTTTTAACCCATTTAAAAGAATGGAAATTGCAATCCTACAGTAGTACTTTATAGTCTTAACAATCCAGGAGAGCAGGATGTACGATGAGGCCTTCTGTCACCACTGGTGGTCAGCAGTCAGGCACAGACACTGAGCCTCTTCTAGCCTCCAGCCAGGGTGTCACACATATCCAGTCCTTAGATCTGCATCTGCTCCAGGTACTTGTAGGTTGGGTTCTCATAACCATGGTTCTGCATCTTGTTCAGGTGACGCTCTTCTGGGGTGAGCATTGGATCAACCTGTAGGAAGAGACTGCAGGTCACTATGGTGTACTAGAGCGGCCTACAGAGTGTCAGGACAATCCTGTGGAACTCAAAGCATCCCAGCACCCCTCTTCACTGAACAGACCAAATAAGAGTTGTCATCAAGGAGAGAGAGAAGGGGAGGGAGGGGGGGGGGAGTAATGAGAGGTCAGAGAGAACTCTGAGAGCCTGGTCCAAGTGAGACAAACAACACACTAAAAAACTTGACAATTACAGCTTGGTCTAGGAAAAAGACTCCTTCTAACTGTCTTCTGAATTCTATATGCACATCATGTGACCCCCACAAAAAAGAGTAATTTAAAACAACAGACCATTACAGAGGCTGTCCCCAATACCTAAGTCAGTTCCTTGGGTTCATTTGCTGCGCGGTTTTATTTTTTGCTTTTAATGTAAAAAGGCAGGATTCCCTTTTTCAGGTTGCTGAGACGCTTACGTGCAACTGATACAATTACTGAACTGGTTTAAAGGACCAGTTTCTTGGAAGCCACAGTGATAAGTGATCAACATTTAGTTTTTGGGATAATGGAGGCCAGTTATGTCATGCTCAGCTATAAAATAAGGAAAAGGGGCCAGATGGTCTGTAATCATTTCCAGCTTTGGAACTCTACAGCTGAAGCCAGGCTCCAGTACTAAGACTTGCATGTCTATAGTATTATCTGACAGTGCATCATATTTCTTAGTATTTATATAACCTAAGAGCAAGGAACATTTTCCATCATTCACTAAAAAATGAGCAGCAAACTACTCCAATTATGCATCAGCAGAGACAGAACAGAAACAGCTTGCATTTGCTTTTTGTTCCCATCCCTAACCAAGGTTTGCGAGTATAAAACACACGCCTAGCATACCCAAGGCTCCTAGTTTGAGCCGCAGCAACATGAGTGTGTACACAGTCTCCAACAAAACACCAAGGAGGAAATAGAGAGAATACTATTTTTACTTTCTGAAGCATAAAATGTTATGAACTTCTGATATTGATCCATTTAATTGATTAAAGCCCAAATGGATACTAAAAGGTGGTCACACTCCTTTGAAACAAGAGCAACACAACTCAGCAATGGCTGATCTCCAAAATGTAACTTAATTATCCACTGAGTGATGTAATTATGATGGCAGCATGTACAGCACAAAGCCCAGATCTTTGAATTCCATACAGTCCCAGTCCTACCCACTCATCCCCATCCCACACCCATTGATAGCGCAGAGGACTTTCATCAGCTTACACCAAAATAGAAGGAGGCCCAGGCCTTACCTCCACAATCCCATGGCTGATGGTGCCATATTGTCTCTTCCTGAGCATCACCAGGCTGATAACAATGACTGTAGCAATGGCCACTGCAATAACCAGCAAGCCAATGAGAGCGCTGCTGCTCAAACTGAAGTCCTCTCTCAAAGGTCCCACAGATTCCTAAAACAGAGAACATAAAAAACAAAGTCCCAGTGACCACCTGGCAACTTGAGTCCCAAAACCAAGAGAACCATGTGCCTCTCAGCCTGTTTCAAGACTCAGGGCCACACAAAGACCCTCCTCTGTTGATAACTAGATTAGGAAGGATGCCTACTTTTCTAATTTCCATGGAAATGTTTATTTTTTTCGCTCAGAAATGTGGGAAATTGGGGAAAGAGTCCCTTGTTAACTACCAGGTAGCTTTCATCTCTGCTTCAACTAAGGTGACTGAACGGAAAAAGAATGGACACTGCCCTTCCATTCTGGAGTAAACACATACCGGCTCTTCCTCTAGGCCTCCAACTCTCTCAGCATTGAAAATCATTTCCTTAACGTCCAGAGTCTCGTCAATGACCTGAAACAGGTACAATTATTAGTATCTACTCAGAGAATGAGGAGAGAAATATGAGCATAAATGTCCCTTCTTTTCTATTCCCTATGGTGTTGGGAAGCTGCTTTCCTGGTCATCCTGATCCAAATCTACTCACCAAACCTCCAAAAGGAGAGCTAAGTGTAGGCAAAGGTGCTGTAGCTAGTCCAGTTAGACTCTTTTTTTGGTCGGGGTGTTCCTCTGTGTAGCCCTGGCTGTCCTGGAACTCATTCTGTAGACCAGGCTAGCTTTGAACTCAAGAGATCTGCCTGCCTCTGCCTCCTGAGTGTTGGGATTAAAGGCATGCACTATACCGCCTGACTGCAGTCAGGCTCTTCACCTGAACTTCACCATGAAGTAACTGTGGTGAAGACAAAACTCAGGACAACTAACAAACTACCTTTAAATACTGAACTCAGGCCAGCAAAAAGTGCTTGCCACCAAACTTGACAATTTCAGTTTGGTTCCTGAGATCTACATGGAAGGAGAAATGACTCCTAATCACCCTCTGACCTCCGCATCCACACCATGGCATGTACATGACCAGCACTCTGGCCCCGACCTCATAATAGTGTTTAAAAAAAAATCAAATTCAGCTGAGAGCAATCAAAAAATGTAAGCAGACAGAAAACACCAGAGTGCAAGAACAGTGTAGGAAAAACAAAAGGCTCAATTGTATTCAGTTTTAAACTTAGTAAATTTTTACTTATTTGAAAACAGCCTCTCATATGTTATTTATATCTTTAGTTGCAGGTGAGTTTCTCTACTGCATGTAAGATGTGACCCACTCAAGAAAAAAGCAGCTTCACTGCCCCTCTCATGCAAACGTTAAGCTGCAAAACCAATCCTTGGGGGCAGCTGGTTCCCTGTCTCCTACTTGTGGGAAACTGGCACCCATGTTAACCTGGCAGTACTAAGCACCATGACCCTTGCTCCAAGGCACAGAGGAAATGTGCTAAGTAAAAGACAAGCGGCTTACCAGATTCTCATCCATTTTATTCTTACTGTTAATCACTTTTTCTTCTGCACCAATCAATCCCCCGTCTTGCTCTGCCACTCCAGATCCTGTGTAAAAATGTTCATAGCTGAGTTTCTAGACAGTCCACCTCAGGCCAGTCTCTCAGAAGCAGCAAAACCCTGCCTGAGGCCAGAGAGCTTCTCACCACCCCCCACCCCCCACTCTGTATGTCACGGTGTTGGCATATTTGAGGATGCACTGTACTTTGCAAGGATGAATGACGCAAGCACTGCAAAGGACTCATGAAGGAAGACAGGGTTCTTACTCGTCTCCCACCTGAAGGGATGGAATGTAGGCCTTTGGAGAAGCTGAGCCTGAGGGTGTTCTGACCCTTAGATATGACTGTAGGAGCACTAGCCGTCCAACAGCACTATTCTTTGGTGGATGAAGGACTGCTACCTGTATGTGTACTTTGCGCTTAATAGTTTTCTCCACAAGAAATTGTTTCTGCTTCAAGTATCAACCCTTGCCACCTTGCCCTTCAAGTTTCAGGTTCTCTAGGGAGACATTTCCAGGTCGTAGCACTTAAAACCTGTTTGTAGTCATCTATCTCCTCCTATGTCTCTCACTGGATGTTTTAGCCTTAGGACTCCGGTTGTATATAGTTATATCCTAAACGGCAAGTGCAGAGAACAGGAAAAAGCAGTTCATCAACAGAGAAACTTTTAGTCAATGTGGAAAGAGCAGGAAGAACAACTAATCTTTTTCCAAGGTGAGAAATGGCTTGAGCTAATGTCACTCATGTGGCACACAGAATGACAACATCCAAATACACCATGTATCTGGACTCAGCACAGACAGAAAGAGAAAAGGTCTATTTGTAGCTTCAAACATATGCTTCCTAGCTATCATGTTTCTGAATAATGACAATACATTTAATTTGTATATCTATGATTTGAATCTTTTATAGAGAGACTTGGTAACCAACTTTACATGCAAAGGTAACTGCCTGCAACTGAGTAGATTCCAGTGTGAATTTGGATTCAGAACTGCTGTCCAGGAGCTGTCAAAATCATGCAATAATACCAGGCCCAGCCATAGCAAACATTTTCATTTCACAACTAGACTTGTTTTCTTAACACAGACCAACAGGAAATTAATAATAGCCATAAAGCTGCTGAGCTCTTGGCCTAATTTACTAACTTATTAATAAATTATTAGCCAAAGTGATCCAATTTTTCTCTAAAGCGCTCTCTTCAAAAAAAAAAAAAAAAAAAAAAGCACAACTTGATACCAGTTAAATCAGGGCTGGCTTTGGTGTCTCAAATGAAATAACACTGCCTGTCTACCATTCAAAAGAGAGGAATCTAGAAGGGTATTGACTCACTTAGCATGGATGCTCATAATCAAGACTGCGAAATTCTAATTCTAAACTCTCGCACATCATAGTTTTAAAAGTCATAAGGGCACGATCATCAGAATACAAAGAGATTCTGAACCAACTCATCTAGGGGCTTGCCTTGGTCCAGGCTGTCCTACAGCTTTTCAGTGCTATCACCCCTGGTTCTTCAACACTGACTAAGCATACTTTGGTACTATAATGCATGCAAGTAACTTCAAGAGACCAAAGTTGGTAGTTATATTATTGATTGTCCCAACACATTTTTTAATTAGAAAAGCAAAAGCCAGTCAAGCTTCACACCTAAGGCATACAGTTGAAAGGAGTATTAGCATAATGACTTACAAGAGGCGACACAGTTGAATAATACTAACATACAAAGAATTTCAGAAGAGTTAGATCAGATTTTTTGATTCTAAGAATAAAATATGGCATAAATTAAAACACCGGATTCTGAGCCAGAGAATCTCACTTAGTCCACCCATGACTAGACTATACCAAGCTACGAGAGTGAGCTCATAAAATACACGAAGAACAGGCGCTACTGCCAAAGACTTGAGAGAAGGGACTATCTATAACCACCTGGGAGACTTTGCAGCTGTTGTTAGTAACTCAGGCAGTAGAAGCCACATGGGCTGTGAAGACAGCCTTGGGTCCAGACCTTGATCCTCTACTTCTTAAACCTGCTGACCTAGGAAGCAACATCTCAGTGACTTTTTCAATTGCTTAATCTATAAAATCCTGCCCAAGAGGGAAGGTACACAAGATAATGATGCAGCTGGCATAGTGTTTTCTACAGCACACACTGTCTTTGAAGACTGGGGACTCACTGCACCTAGAGTCCATCTGTTTCTACCTTCTCCATCACCACATTTTGTGTTTAAGGAATATCACAACTCAGGAACATGGACAAGGGGCACAAATAGAGGGTAAAGACGGCTAACGGGGGAGAGGCAACCGGTAATAACAACAGAGAAAAAAAAGAGAGGGAAGTTTACAGTCTACCTGACTGTACAAGTTAAACACACGCTTATATAGACTAGCTCTACACAACAATTTGTTAAACTGACATTTACCCAGACAAAGACTCAGGAAAGTGTTTGCTTCTCGGGCATCTCCAAAGCCAAGCTTGGGTGGTCACACAGTGACTAGACTTTGCAAACTAGGAAAGCCAGGGAGCTTGTTAGTGACATGAAGGCAGGGCTACTCTAGCTGCACTCAGCCATGGCTGAAGAAATGAGGTGAGGAAAGTCAGATGGCGGTATGAAACATAAAATGAAACTTCCAACACACTGGGGAAGTGAAAAGGAATGGAGGTCTTCAGGGAACATCTTGGACAAACCAACCTTTTTTCATTGGGTGGTACAATTCCGGCTGAGTGTCTAGCAGAAAGAAAACAATAAAAACAAAATAGCACAAAAGGAGATTAAGAAAGAAAATGATTTCCTTCTAAGTTCCTCTCTGAAATGTGAACAAAAGGCATCTTTCCTTTAAAAATCCCATAAACAAATGATCTAAATAGAAAATCACTAGATGTATCCCTGATAAGAGAGAAAAGTGGGAAGTCAGGATCGGGCCTTTAAGAGAAATTTTGGAAGAGTCTCATATTATTTAGCTTATCCCACAAACTATTATTTTTTTTAGAAAACAGCAAAAATGAAGTTAGTATTGATTTGTGGTTCCCTGACAAACAGACAAGGTAGTGTTAGGCTAAGCTTCACCCATAATGCCCCAAAATCCTAAAGCTTAGAGAAACTGTACAAGTATGACCAGCCACAGCCTCATGGAGAGGCTGTAGAGTGGGAGTTAGGAATAGTCTCTTGAGTATTTAGTACTGGAAGGTCAGGATCACTGCATCTGAACCTCTTGAGTAACAAGTTATGAAGGTGTTTCTATTAAACTCTAAAGGCGGGGTTGAATGCACATCTTCCCACTGGTTTGGTAGCTGCACTAACCCTAATCAGTTATATAACTGTATTCCAGAAGCTGTAGGAACTGAACTGTTAGTATGGATTCATTTCCACTTAGAATCTAAACTACATGACACCCTGGAGAAGTACTTATCTGTTCAAACCTTAGACTCGCCAATAAGGCCACCCATAGTATCTGTCTTCAAAGAGTGCTCTGAGGTCTGAATGAAAGGTATCCAAGTCCAAAGCTTAACTAAAGCTGGTACAAAATTAGGACTCCAAAGCCATGGGCCATTTTTATCATTACCACCCTCACTATCAGCAGTAGCAGGAAATAGAATCTGATTATACAAACTAGTCTTAGGGTACAAGTCTCAGCAGCTTGTTTATTTTTGATACAGACTCATGATTTTCAGGGACATTTTTATATCCTGAGAACCAGCAAGAGAATAAAGGAAAACATACTTGTGAATCAAAGGACACAGCTTTTCATCCAATTCACATCAGAGATGTGACCCTGAGCCAGTCAGAGCAACCTCTCAGCCTCTCCCCCTAATATGCCTCCCAAGACTGTTAGCAAAGATAATGATGTAATACAGCTAACATGAGTGTTATATGTAAAAGGAACATCACACAAGAGAAGGCTTAATATAAAGTGTGAGAAATGCACAAATGTGAGAAATAACTCTGATTTCCCTGATATCAAAGTGTATGACTTCCCCAAAGAACCCAGCACAGTGCCCATGTACAGCAGGTGCTTGGGAAATCCATGCCTTTCCTTTCCCTGCCTCTCAACATGACTTCCCTGACTCAAACACATTTTTTAAAATGTACTCCAATTTTCTAGTTTTATTCTCTTCTCCTCTGCTCCTAGGGGATGGCTCTGAGGACCAAACATACCTTCATTCTCAGACAAAGACGGGAAGGGATGGAAAGGGTGGAACGGCGGTATCTCCTCACTCTCCTCAGAGCTCACCCGGACATCCACAGGGCTCTCTGAGATGGAAGAGGTGAATTGGTCCATATCTGCTCGCTGTTCCTGAAGAAGTTCATCTAACAAAAACACCAGAAGCAGATGTGCAACTTTTAGAAGCAAGTCTAGACACAGGACCAGGACTCTTATCATCTCAGAGCTCAAGACCTGGCAAGAGCCCCAGAGTCTTCGCCCCCCCTCTTGTCTCATCTACCTCTTGCCTACTGCCTGACTTTATAGCACCCATGTCCATCTCTAGATAAGTCATCATATGTAACTGCAACTTCACATCACCACACACACACCCTTTGGATTACTTCACTATCTATATCTCTACTACCATAAGAAGAATTCAAGCAGATACTGTCTACGGGTATACTATTTTTCCCTGGAACACACAGCAGAAGACAGAATGATATACAGGGTAAATTGGTAACAGGAAATGTCCCAGGTCCCTGCAATTTCACACTCTAGAGTTTCTTCCGCTTATAAGAGTGAAGGTCAATGAAATTCAAGGCTCTGTGGCTCCAGGCCAGTACATCTGTCTTTGGAGATTTCTCAGTGTTGTCATGTAAACCTCTAGTCAATTCCAGACTTTCTGAAACCATGGTGTGCTAATAATGCCTACCTCACCAGCCCTGTTTACTCATTTACTTCATCCTACTATCACGCCTGAGCCTCACCAAAACATCCAGTTTTGATATGTTTGATATAAATAGTACTCACCTATTTCCTCCTGAATTTCTTGAGCCACATAAGGAACTTTGTACAATAAAGAAAGGCTTTGGTTCCTTCTTTCTTCAATCACATGGAGATGTGTCATCACCTAGAATCATAGTATGGGGAAAGGTCTTGTCACTGAAAACTACAAGGCCAGGAGGAAATATACCCACATATAGGTCCAGAAACTTAAAAGGTTCTACTTCCTCCTAAACAAAGCAGAACAGCTGGAAGAAGTCTATTACTTTCCTTGTCAGACTAGCTGACCTCTAAAACATAAGACAGCACACTGTGAGCGACAGTCATTTGTCTACCAAGAGAGCTACAAGTTAAAAAAAAAAAAATTCATTTTCAAAATATGGTCACAAGGAGCTAGAGAGAGAACTCCATGGATATGAACATTTGCTGCTCTTGCAGTGAACCTGTGTTCAATTTCTAGGACCTACATGGGAGCTCATAACTAATCTAATAATAAATCTAATTCCAGTGGATCTCCACAGGCACCAGAAAGAAAAAAAGAAAACAGAGAGAAAGCTAGCTCATTAGTCAGTTGATTTGGTTTTTACACGACAACTGTCACTAACTAGACTGAGTCAGGCCCTGGTTTGCAGGGTGCTTTAATAGAATTTTGCTGAGTTTGAGAAACAGGGGAAGTACCAGGTGTACTTTTTTCAACTAGTAAAGGTAGAGCAGATAAATATACATTGAAATTACTGGCTGGAAGGAGGGACGGCTCATGGATTTGGCTTGGTGAACCAACTACCTAAAATTATTCTGGTTAAGACCAGGACTAATTTATTCCTATTTAAATTATGGTTCTTTAAAATACAGTTCATGATATGGCATAAGTAACCCATTTTTAAGTGTCAAAGAAAGATTTATCCTTAGCTCACTACTTGGCTGAATACAAAGGTTGTTAATCCAATGATAACAACAAAAGCATCCAAGGTAGAAAAGACAGGTGATGTGACCCAAAGACACAGAGTTCTGCTGCAGCAGCTCAATGCACGGCCATATTATCCCCTCCAGCCTAAGCTTGCACTACTGAGCTTCTTCTAAAGAGAGCACCCCAGAACTAGTGGAATGGATAGTCCGAAGCCATTAACATGGAGGGTCAAAATGGAAAAAAATTAAAGATGCTTTTACTGTAGAATGATGTGCTTCTGACCTTTAAAAGCAATATAGAAGCAATTTAATTTTGTATTTGCCATCCTGTCAATCAAATAGGAAAGCACACATGTGAGTGCCTTGGCAAAAAAATGCAAATGGAATTGCAATGTGCTACCTAAAGTTCAGCACTTATAGATACCATTTTATTTCCTCAGATGAATTAAGAAGCTATTGGAGAAGACAAGAATCAGACAGGATAGTGGAAATGAGTCGTTATAGAAACCTTTGATCTAAAAGTCTGAGTGGTAGGTTCAAGACACAGAAACACTAAAAATATTGTATGACATTACTTTCAGACTACAAGGTATATAAAACATAAATTTGGGTCAGACCAAAGAAAAAAATATGAGATTAATTTTATGTGTACGGTTGTTCCACCTACATGTTAGTCTGCATACCACATTTGTTCCTGATGCCTCCAGAGGTCAGTAGAGGGCATCAGATCCCCTGGAACTAGTTAAAGATGATTGTGAGTGGCCATATAGATGCTGGGAATCAATTCTGGGTCTTCTAGAATAGCCAGTGACCTTAACCACTGAGCCTCTCTCCAGCTCCAGGAACATCTTATTATGTACATGGTAAACATTTTTTTTTTTTTAAATCCCTAATCAGAAATATTTCTGGTCCTAAATATTTTGTATAAGAGATACTTATATGTAACAAGCTGGATGTTTATATTTTGAGTGCTCAGGCAGCACAGGGAACAGGCAAAGACAAATATAATTTAGTGGTCCCATTTCACTGATATCATAAGCTAAGATAAGACTTTCAGTTCCCAGGTGAGTTAGGTTTTTCCACAGAATTGCTAGGATGGGATGATTCTACGTCTCAGTTTACTTGCTATGGATCTTTGTCTCAGGAATTTGCTAATAAATTATTTATACATCAATTAGGATGTGTAGATCAGCTGCAGAATAGTTGTCTAGCATGTTTTTAAGGCCCTAGAGTCTACCTTTAGCACCAAAACAAAAAAAATTCTCTCTCCATTATATAATCTATAATATGTATTACATTATATATAGTAAATATTCCCTCCAAAATATATTTAATAAATACAATGACTATATACCATATAAACTTAATTTTGATTTTCATCCTCCTGACCCCCTTGTAAGATATAACAAAAATATAATAAAAGATTTGGGTCAAAGACCAATCCAGTGCTGACAAGATTCATTTTTTGCGTCCGTTACCTAAAGGCAGTTCAGAGCTCTTGGTGTTTCGCCTCTTTCACTCCATCTAGTATGAAATGAAATCTCAACACCAGACCTATACTAGGTACTTCCTGGGGCCCCTGAAATATCCCTTCCAACATTCCCATTCTTCAGGCACCAAAGTTCTTTAACTCTCAAACATCGAACTTTTTAACTCTGTACCTTGGAGAAAAGTAATTCTTCATTTCACAGTTAACAAAATTAATCTGTATTAAGTCTTTGAGCAGTATTCAAAGGATCCACCTTCATTAGACTATATGTAAAATTTAACATGTAACACAAACTTCTGTCTAACAAAGGGAGTACAACTAAGTTCTGCTACTCCTAAGACTTCTAGGTAAATTATTTTATGACCTTACTATAAGAAGTTGGGTAGAAGAATTTTTGGAAGGGTGCAATAAGCACATTTCAGCATATGAGTACTCACAATCTGCACAGCTTTTTACTTAAAACAAGAAAGTAAAATAAGGATGTTGATGATGTTATTAAGCTGTCCTCAGAAAAATCAAAGACTATTAGACTTTGCAGTCCTATACACAGTTCATGGTCTATGAATACATGGATAAGCACCAAAATAACAAACAGAAAAAACAATCTCTACAAGTGACAGTGGGGTAAACCAGGCCCAGCATAGGACAAAATCAAAAGTGTGTTTATCTGAATAGAACTTCAATAGATACAATAGGAAGTACAATGCTGTTTGTGGCTCTAGAGATCATATCCTAGGACGCATACACACTGGCGAAGTATCCCCAGTGATCAGCAAGACAAGATCAACTTTTAAGACCTGCACAATGTATTTGCCTAGATGAGTTCACATACTAATTTAGGGGATAAGCTGAATGGGAAATGAACTGACATAATTTAATTTGGAAACTGGCTTCTGTCTTCCTGGCAAAATCCAACTTGTGTACTAAATGTGTTCTGACAACAAGTACAACCAGTAGCGTGTCTCAGGACCCACTGGAAATCTGTCTAGTTTACCTGAGATTTCATCTGGGCAGCCTTTTCTGGGTCAACAGCCAACACGTGCTGGTAATGACGAATGGTGTGCAGGCGATCTTTATTCTCAGCACGGACGTAACGACGAAGAGCTTGCAGAATACGATGGGGCTGCCAAGACCAGTAAATTCAAAGTAGGTAAGAAAAACAAAAGCTTCAAAACTGATTAAAGAATAAAAGCTACAGCCTGGAAACAACAACTATGCTTGGTTAAAAAAAAAAAACAAAAAAACAAAAAAACCCCCAAACAAACCATGTTCCAGAGACTCTAGCTCAGGGTCCTCCTGTGAACTACTTTTGTTCCTGGTCTGGCTTAACACTTACATTGTGAGCTAGGTGGTTTTCTGTGTCAATGACTTAATCAAGAAGGGACACAAATATTCTGTCCAATACTTTTAAATTAAGATGATTAGTGTGTATGTATCTGAGTCCATGAGGCGGGGCCAGACCCCAGCTTGTACGTAAAGGTCAGTGGACAACTCTATGGAGTCTGCGCTCTTTCTCTACTTGGAGACTGAACTCTGGTTGCTGGGTCTGTGCAGCATGTCCCTGTGTCATCTCACTAGCTTCCTGTCCAACACTTTCTATGACTCTCAAAGCAAGACAAGTTCAATTTAAGCATTAAAAAGAAAAAAAGCTGAGACCACTTATTCAAGAGTTCCATTAATGGTTTTAACCTTTCCTTTGTTTACTAAGCTGGCTTGAGTCTCTTCTGCCTCTGCAGGGCTCAGATTATAAGTGTATACCCCCTGCTGCCCACCCCCCTTCCCCTTCCCTCATATTATTTTGAATGGAACTGGTTCAAACACTTATCTTCAAAGATGGATGGCATGCTTTCCTTCTCTGAAAGTAATGATACCACAAAAAAATCTGGAAGTATATAAACGCTAAGTCCCCAGGTTTAAGTTTGTCCACTTGCGTATCAATAGGTGGCGTAAGTAAGCACACTGTGATGTACTAGTAATAAGCTCACATATCCAAATACTAGACTTAGTTCCTTTTCTTTTCTAATTTTTACCCTCAGTTTTGTCAAAACTTGTCATAAAGATCAAACTTTTTACTAAGCTGCATGTAGTACACTGGAGTTCCATTGAGTACATACTTTAAATGAGAAACAGTAAGAACATGACTTGTCTATGATTCCACTCTGACCCCAACTCACCCGAGGTGGATCAGACTGCAGGGCAGCCACATAATTCTCCAGAGCTATCCGCCGGCGGTCATTCAGCATGGCTTCCACCCGGGCCAAGTGGGTTTCTACAAGCTGCTGCTTCTCACTGGCTGCTTCCTTCTCTAAAGCTTTAACCATAGCCTGGAAATGCTAAGCCAAGAAAGAAGGACATCACAATTCATGGCACCAGCAGAAGTCTAAGCAAGCACCCTCGGGACCTATTGCTATTCTGCCTAGTGCCTCCTTATCTCTATAAGACAGTAACAGATTCAGAGTGACATTATCTCTGATTTCTACTAGGATGCTTCCATCCATAAAAACAAAACAAGCAAACAACAACAAAACCAAGTTATATTTCTGTGTTAAAGAGACTCTCGAATTTCCGTAGCTGAAATTACTAGGTTTGCAATTTCAACACCTGATTTTTCAATGTCTGCTATCACCTTTTCCATGTTCTAACAAGACACCAACTCCTAAATCCCAAGGCAGTAACTCATAGGACATGCCTTGACACACAGTTCAATAACACTGAGTCCTACCTACGAGAGCCAGGAAAGGATGTTATCTGTGAGCTACTTGGCCATGTTTATTAGCAGCTTAAGGCTGCTGAATCAAATATCCCTACAGAAGATGAAATTGCCTGTCTAAGAATTAAGGCTCTGAGATTTTGAGTGACTGACTGAAAAAAGCCAAGGTCCTCCAGGAAACGTATCAGTGATAAGAGAGTTAAAATGTGTGCTTAGTCTGGGTGGGAGGTCTTTCTTCAACTCCCAAAACTGCTCTTACCCACAAAAAATTAAAGCAATAATACGATCCATTTTTCAAAACCAAATCAGTCTTATGGATTGCTGTTTCTATTGCTAACCCCTCCCATCTACTGAAGGGGGTATAATAGCAACAAATCTGTTGCTATCATTTTGAGGTTACATTTTTACAAAGTTAGAGATAAACTTTCATTAAAGAGCTGTCATTTCTGCCTTCTGGCTTGCCAATGAGCCTGTCAATTTCTTTTTGATTCAGTAGTGTTGAAAAATAAGTCACAGCCCATGAATAAGATGATAGAGGGCTTTTGCCAGGAAAGCAGAATTACCTAACAGCAAAGCCAAGGTTACTTCCGGAACAAATTAGGTGTGCTTTGGGAGAGGGTTTGGTTTCTTTCTACTACGGGCAAGCCATATGACGTGAAAACTGAGTGAAGAAGACAGGAGAAAGAAGGGAAAAAGGAAAGGAGAGAGAAACAAAGTCCTTGTAATTTAAGTCCTTGACTAGAAGGAGGTGTTAAATTCCCTGAGAGTTTGGCCCTGGCTATATTTTCAGCAGGTCACACTGGATCTTGTCCCTTAAGAAAGCATCCTACCTGAATGAGGGTCTGTCTTTCTGCTTTGGGAAGGTTCTTGGCTTGAAGCTCTGCTTCTTCCCATTCCTTCTTTACCTAGAACAAAGATTTAAAAACAAAACAAAACAAAACAAAAACAAACCACACTCATCAGAGAATAGGCCTCTGAAACAACTTGCCCATTTTCTAAAAATACTGATGGTTACTGAATCCAAGGCCGGAAATTGTGCAAAAGGAAACCGTATCACATGATCCCTGAGATCAGACTGTTACTCAGACATGTCTAGGCCTAGGTTATCCCCAGATCTAACCTCAGTTCCATGAACTCCTTGTTAAATACCTTGGGCAAGTTACTCTTATGCTTATTCCTCCTTCATTAAAAACTAAGATTAACACCAATTTTTTATCAGAACTGATATCAATATAAGACAATGAGCATTTTGCTAAGAATAAGCACAGTGTATAAGATAGGAGAGTGGAGCAGGAGCCCAGCAACCAATTCCTTTTGTTATTTTTGTTTTAAGACAGTCTTATGTAGCTCAAGCTCGCCTCAGGCTCCAGATGTAGCAAAGGATGACCTTCAAGTTTTGATCTTCCTGCTGCCTTATTCCAAATGCTGGAATAACAGGTGTGCTCCTCTACTCTGCTTGGGACAGGGCCCAGGGCTTTATACACGTTAGGCAAGCACTCTTTGAACTAAGCTAAAAATCGTAAGCCTCCAGGCAAGGCCAACCCAAGTAAGGTCATTCATGATCCTGAGATCCATAATATGGATCTCCCAGCTTTTAACTTTTAGAATGCTTTCAAGTAAATAAGCATTTCTAGGACTTAGAATCGTCCCTCTGCAACTAGAAAGTATTAATGGCCATTTTACTTCATCTTCAATTTTGACAGTGACTAAAAATTGATTTTTAAAAATCCTGCTTTACATAATAGTTGCGTAGTTTGCATCAGGTCCTGATCCAACCCCTAGCACCACAAACAAAAAACAATACAAACACCATTACCCTGTCCATTCTATTGCGATGCCGAATTTCCAGTTGTTCCTTAGCCTTCTGGAAGCGGGCGTGCTCATTATCATCCGCTGAGGTCTCAAAATACACATCAACATCATTGGTTGGCAGGGGAGTTGGGGGAACTGAAACAAAGTCACAGAAGGAGTTGTCTTGGGGAGTCAGGCAGATAATCAAACGCAGGACCCACAAGATGAACTCAATTTGTCTTGTGGCTTTGCTAGAAAGTCAGGATGTTTCTGCCTGCCAAGACTCCATAGCTAGATTGCAGTGGGCAATCTTCTTTGCAAAATATTCACTAACAATGTCACAATGTCAGTCCATGTTAATACAGAAATTTATTGGCAGCTCAAAGCGAGAGAGAGAGAGAGAGAGAGAGAGAGAGAGAGAGAGAGAGAGAGAGAGAGAGAGAGAGAGAGAGAGAGAGAGAAGAAGAAGAAGAAGAAAAAAGAAAGAAGCCTAAAAACTGCCACCCTACTGTTTATTGCTAATGGTATCTAAATGGAAACCATTGAAATTAGACCTCATGGAGACATTTCCACAAAGGTCTCCCACTTTTAAGAAACAGTATCCTGTCTTTTTTATGGTAATCTCTGGGCCTTAATATGGGGAAACTGGTGCAAGCGTGCATTCTTTGCATATAGACTGAGTGGAAAAAGTACAAACCACTCTAGTTCAGCAACACTGAAAGACCCTTAGGCCTCTGTCCAATAACAAGGCTAATGAAAATTAAACTCCATTTCTTTATTTGATAAAGACACTTTCTACTGATGGGAAAACACTTTGGTCTTATATGATTCTTGACAATGACCAAGGATGCTTCCAGGTGTTCTCTAGAGCACAGATCCATTAAAACAGAAACCTCTTACCTCACTGCTGCTTAAGCATGCTCTGTTATGGCTCTCAAGGCAAATGATTGTGTCCATAATGGACTGATGGGCAAGTTCACTTTGTTGTAATGTGAACTTGTTTTAACCCGTAGAGTGAGCATCAGCTGGCCACTCTACAAACTTCAGCAGAAGCCACTTTCTCTGCTCCCTTTTAATTTAGTAAGTCTTATAACTGTAATCTTATGATACTTCATCTTTCCGTAATTTGAATGAGTATCTTAGTATCTAACTTTGAAATGAATTAACTTATAGTATGTGTCCTAGTAAATCATATTCCTCTATTGTTTGAGTTCAGTGAAGACTTTCAAATCTATTTGTGCCATTTGTACCACGGTCATCAGCAACACCTATCAAAGTATAAAGGATCTCATGCTGTATGGATGGTTCCAGTCTCGGCAAACAGTGGATCTAAACACTCCTAGAAACTAAAAAGGGAAAAGAACTTCCTTCTAGAGACAAGACATACAGATCAGAAACATGAAGGCTCAGCCTAACCACTTACTTCAGCCCCCTTAAGAGACACAACATGATCACAAAAAATCTGATACCCATAGGTCTTCAAGTTTCTCCAGCTGAGGCCCCTAAGTACATCTACAACTGCTTCTCCTCAGCAGAGCTCCCCTGATGCACAGGAGGCTTCACCTTGTTTCACGGCATCTTCTGAGCTTTGGTACAGTGTATCTTCACATTCAGTGAGATCTTCAAAGGGCCTCAATTCCTCAGCATTATCCCAAAACAATGTTTGTAAATCCTTAAGTGAGTCATTTTTAAAAGCAGTAAACATCATAAAATTCTTATCTCTAAATCTTTCTTAAATAAATTTATGGATGAGGTTCCCATGGCTCATTTTTTTTTTTTTTAACCTTTTCAGGATTACTAAATAAAAATAGCTTTTCTCCAGTGTCACTGGGATGGAAGCAATAAAAGCACACCATACCAGATGAAGATCTTAAACATCTTTGGGAAGAAGAAGAAAGTCTGTGAAGATATCTAAATGGAAAAACTATCAGAGGCTATAGCAAACACCAGTGGCAGACAGCATGATAAGTTCCAGAGCAGAAACCAAGGGAAGCTGCCTGGTCTGAGGATTTCCCTAGCATACAAATTAACATCACAAGACAGGCTCTTAACAAAGAAAGTAGTAACTATGAAAAGAAAAACTTTCCCTATGTTAAACATAAATCCAATCCAACCGAAGCACTGCCCTTTCTCTGAAACCAAAACTACAATCAGAAATATACTCCCTTCCTACAGCCCTGCAAAGCCCATATGGCCACAATACTGGCAAAGACAGGATGGCACTGCTGTGCAGGGCCAAGAGCCAAGAGTACACTAGAGTGCACAAAGTAAGGTATCTTAATAGTCTGGAATCCCACAAGTATTGCTGTTGTCACTCCTTTTGACAGTGGATGTCCTAACAGGCACATGCAGCACAGGGGTCAGCAACAGATTTGGTCAGACAGAACAAGAGGCCAGAGCCAAGGCACATGATGGAGCAGTCCTCAGTGCCATCATGTTCTATGGTACTTCTCAATAACAGATGACAGAGGACACAGCTGCCTTCCCTGACACTAAGCCCCACTCCCACAGCCTATCCACTCCAAGGACCATGAGGAAGAACAAGGCCCTGGTTGTATCACCCACTGCACCATGGTGGGCATACTACCACCAACAACCATCAGTAGACACACAGAGAGCATGGGAAACCAAAAACTGATTCACAACTGCCAAGAGGAACGCAAAGCCTTGGTCTAGACAGCACAAGATGGAGGGGAACGACTGACAGCAAACACCTGAGTCAGCATAAACACGACATTGATGCAGTCACAGGGACAGCCGGGAGACAAAAGGCCGGACAGAATGGCACTGCTGTGCAGGGCCTGCACAAGGCGGGACTTACTCATCGTTTTACACACAGCCATACAATAATCCTCAGACTCAAAATTGTTCCTGTTGCCGCCGCAGCCGCCATATATAAAGCGTACGCATTTTCCCTTGGAGAGGTCGAAGTACCAACGAGGCATCACAGCCCGGCAGGGCCCCGTCATCGCCTCCTGGGAGCAGACAGCTGTGTGAAAATGGTCAGAGTGTCAGCAGAGCAGAGGCAGTGCTTCAAATGCTTCACAGTGCTACAGGCCAGCCAGGGCAAGGTGGGAACCACACTGGCCTAAGAAAGCCCTGACTAACCTCACTCACCAATACAAGCAGACAGAATCACTTTCTTGTGAGGAAGACATTTAGTGTGAAAGATAATTTTCCTTTTCTGGTGTTTTGCAGTGAGTCTAGATTAATATCACAGGCTAACATAAAAGATCTGCTTGTGGGCCTCATACTTCTCTGATCTGATCTGTGCAATAGTGATGGTGCCTGCTTTGTTTGTTCTGATGGCTCCTAGGATCAAAGGAGTCAACGCCATTTTAAGTGGGGATACCTGCAGCGGATCAGTCTCCACTGTCACAATCTCCAAAGGTAACTGCACACTTCTAGACATGTCAAGGATTTTCCTCCAGTGGAGTCCTAATTCTTCAGCTCTTACATATTTTCAAACATACAACCATCAATGATTACATGTAATGGCCCGGGAACTGTCATAGCCTTTTCTTTTTCAATTTCATCCTACCCACTACAAACACCTGACCAGAAGGAGGAGTCTACAGACAGAAACACACACAGGAAGAAAAGCCAAGCAAGCCATTCCCTTCTAGAAAGCTGGTTCTTGAGCAGTACTAATGTGGGAGCAGCCCCTGGATGGTAGGCAGCACATTTTAAGCTAGCTGTGGAAGAATTCTAAGAGTCACTGTGTCAAGTTTTCTAATTAGAGCCTTATAATGCCAAATTCTGCTTTCTGCTTTCAAGTTCAACTCTGAATCTCTCCGGACCTGCCCAGCTGCTCATGCTGACAGCTCCATTGCCACACTAGAGAAAGCTGCATTCCCGATGCTGCAGCTGCTACTTTGCTTTCTGAGACTGACCACAATGAGTGACAAGGACAACACAACTTCAGGTAAAGAACCATGTGGATTTTAAAGCCACAGCTTTACACTAAGTTACCTTTAACATCGTGGGCAACTTCCTTGTCTGAAATGGTGCCATCACTGCTGGGTTCAGTTGGGTTCTCCTCATTGTAGTCATCTCCTTTAAAAGAGTCATAGTAGTAGTCACGGTCTTCCACCACTTCCCCTTCTTCCTCATCCTCCTCATCCACAGCTGCTTCTGTGAAGTCTTCCAAATCTGCTTCAGTAGGAAATTCACTGCAGGCCATAAGCCAAAAAGGAAGGTTAGTAGCAATTTCTATGCACAAAGCACAATTCCCTCGCTATTCTGAAACACAAAAACAGAGACAGGAAATAAGCTCATCTCACAGCCACAGCTTTATTGGCAAGAGGGAAGTTAGTAAATACAGACTGCATTAACCTATGGAAAATAATGTGGTCCAGAGGCTGGAGATGGTTCATCAGTTCTTGTTGCTCTTGCAGAGGACCTGGGTTCAATTTCCAGCAACTACATGAAGATTCACAACCATCTATCTTTAACTCCAGTCCCAGGAATTCAGTGTCCTCTTCAAACTTCCAAGAACACCAGGCACACGAGTGGTGCAATCCTACATGTATGTAGGAAAATCACTGATACATGTAAAAATAATTAAAATCTTAAAATAATCATGTAGCCAGGTGGTAGTGGCACATGCCTTTTATCTCAACTCTTGGGAGGCAGAGACAGTTGGATAATCTGAGTTTAAAGCCAGCCTGGTTGGTCTACAGAGTGAGCTCCAAGGCAGTCAGGGCTACACAGAGAAATCTTGTCTCAATGGTAATAATAATACAACAACAATAGCTAAATAAAAAGCAAGCTAGATGCAGTTAAGCACAAAGAGACACCCACTGTTCTGGTTGTTGGGATTTTTGTTGTTTTTGTCAACTTGACACAAGCCAGAGTTATATAGGAAGAGAAACCTCATTTGATAAATGCCTCCAGCTAGATGGTCTGTAGGCAAGTCTGTAACGCATTTTCTTAATTAATGATGAATCTGAAAGGGCCTGGTCCACTGTGGTGGGTGCTGTCACCCTAGGCAGGTGGACCTTGGGGGAGGAAGGGGGGCAAAAGAAAGCAAACTGAGCGAGCCAATAAGCAGTACTCCTACCTGATCTCTGCTTTAATTCCTGCTTATAGGTTCCTGACCTAGGAACCTATCAGCCCTTCATGAAGGGCTGATAACCTGTACAGTGAAATAAACCCTTTCCTCCCCAAGTTGGATTTGGTCAAAGTTTTATCATAGTAATAAATACCCAACTAAGATATCAACCTTACCTTATCCAGCAATGAGGAACCTACAGCCACAGAAGGGAGCAAGGAGCAAGCTATGGGGTCTCAGAACTTTAGTCCCAGAACTCTGGAGGCAGAGGCAAGTGGATCTCTAGTTCAAGGACAGTTTGGTCTGTGTGAGGAATCTGAGGCAGCTAGGGCTGCTTAGACTCCAATCTCACAAACATACACGTACCCCATCCCCTTATCAGGAAGCCTGGCTGGTCAGAGGTTATAGTCTACAAGGGCCTGGCAGCAGTGCTCACTCTCTCTCTCAGCTGGGCAACATGAAGGGTGAGGTGGGGTGAGGGGGCTCTTCCTACCTCTATCTGACCTTATTTAGAGAATTTCTCTATGCCTGGATGCCCAACTTATCTCTAGTGTGACCCTTGACACAGCTCCCTATAGAAGCTTGCCTCTGCCCCCCATATGGTAAGTAGACACTGTGCTAGGAGCTTTAGATCAGGCTTCCACATATGATAACTAAGACTTGTACTAGGTGCTTTATGGTAAGAATGTGCTATTTAATGCAAATTAGGTGATGCCCCATCCACTGTCCCCATCCTTTATATCTCCCCTTACTCTGGAATAAAGTTGAGCTATCATCTCCCAGAAGGCTATTTCCACTGTGTTCACAGGCTGTACAAAGCTCTCTGTCGCCGCTTCTGCTCCTTTGTCCTCTTGGACTAGTGAACAAAGGACCTTGATGAAAAAGGGGACACCACAGCCCCCAATCAAACAAAACCAGGAAAAATGAGTTCAACATTCTAAACAGTTTACCTTTTATCAAGATCATAGTCTTCCTCTTCATCCTCTTCTTCCTCTTCCTCCTCCTCTTTGGACATAGTGGAGTCAGAGTCAACAATCTTTGTCTGAGGGCAGCACACATACTCAGTGCCGTGGAACTGGTCTACCCCACAGGGCAGCAGCATGCCATAGCTATATAAGGTCATCCCCTTGGTCATACATGCCTATAAGAAATCGATAGTCCATGTCAGGACATTTTCATAAACTCCCTAGATCCCTATCTTCATCCCCAAAAAAATCCTTGTCAAACACTAGGTGGTAATGCATTCTCTTCTGGACATAACAACTATTTTGTCAAAAAGTTATCATGCTATTATTTTAAGAAAAAGGAGTTTTTACTTAACTTATAACCTCATCTAAGCCCAAAACTGAAAGACTTTATGATCTAAGGAACACTTTAAAGAGTTTCTGGAATTAACAACAGTTAAGCCTGCCCAGTGCTATTATTCCTGGGATAACTACTACTTGAGTATCTGACCAAAGAAAATGACTGCAGGACAAATCTAACTGAAGGACTGGAGCAAGAAAGGGTATTCCTTCCTACAAGAAGAAAGAAATGGCACCCAAGTTTGCCTTTCTGTGTTTGTGTGCTGCATACACCTAGGCTGTCTGGTTCTGCACTGACCTTAGGGGCCAGGATGCCTTCTTGGGAGCCCTACTTGCAGCATACATTATCAACTGTCTTTTAATAACCCCCACCCTATTCTGTGGCTTGCACATGCTAGACAAGTGCTCTTTTACTAAACTATATCCCAGCCCAAATGAAGGAGAAAATACCACTACAGTATTTCTGTTCCTTTTGGGCAGTGCTAGGAATAAATGAAACCCAAGGCTTCAAACATGCTACGCAAGAGCTCTGTTACCAGTTTATCTCCTTGGCTCACTAACAGTTTAAATTCTAGGAACCAGACTTGTTCATGCTGTGCCCCTGTACACATGGGCACAGAAATCTATTCTTCTCCTGAGTATTTTTTGAAATTATTTTTATTTATGTGTTTGCCACATATATGCAGGTGTCTGGAGGCCAGATGAGAACATCAGATCCCGGGGACTTGGTGTCACAGGTGGTTTTGAGTCATTTAATATGGATGCTGGGAATCAAACACAGGTCCTCTGGGAGGACAGGAGGCACCTGTAACTGCTGAGCCTTCTTTTAGGTATTTTAATTTAACACAGAGATATATAGGTGTGGGAGCACACAACCCCTCTCAGTTCCAGAATGAAGGAGACTAAGACTGGAGGACTGATGAGTTCCAGGTCAGTCTGAGCTATGTATCAAGTCCAGGCCAGCTAGAGCTACATAACCAGACTCTGCTTAAAACAACAACAAACCTGAAACCATGCTGTGGGTGAGCAAAGGTGATCTCTCTTACCTCCTTGACTATGGTGTGCCAGCGCTGGTGCTTCTCACACACCTCCATCCGCTCCTGGTGGAAAAACTGGCAATTTTCTGGAACTAGTAGAACATCACTAACAAACTCACCCACTGAGGGAAAGAAAAGCCTTTGTCAGAAGCAAAGCTCGTTGTGATTCAGGGCGCAAACACCCTTCAGTGCACATCTTCCTAATAAGGTGTGCACAAACACCTACATAGTCAGGCATACATAAGCACATGTGGGCACCAGAAGAATGCCCCATCCTACCAGGGACTCTGCCAGTAACATTTCCTGGCTATAGTCCTGTACAAGAGCTACAGTAAGTAATACATTTTTGGGGAGATGTAAGCAGCATTGCCCTCCACATCACCTCAAGTACATACATAACCACTCCTCATGACACTTTTCTTTGCACAACCATAAGAACAAATGATAACAGATAAAATTTTAAGTGAGTGATTAATCACAAAAGAGAAAGAAACCAAACCTGGTGACCAAGATAATGTTCCAGTTAAGGAAACCCACAATATTTCTGCCAAAATTAATTATTTGAATGTAATCCTAATAAAATAAATCCAAGTTCAGAAATATTCGACATCTTAAAGAGTTTTTGAATATGTGTACATGTACAGGTGTGCAGGGAACTATAGATCCCCTGAACTAGTAAGGCAGTTGAGTTACCAACTGAGCACTAGGAAACAAGCTCTGGTCTCCTTCCACAACAGCAAGTGCTCTTAGCTGATGAGTGAACCATATCTCCAGACTCCAGGAATAATTTATTCAATATGGTAGTTTGACAATAGAAACCCTAACTAAAACATTAAACAGTTGGTCTGAACTCCAAATACATTATTGTCATTGAAGATTTAAAAGACTGATAAACTCTCCTGGGTAAAATAAAATGTGTGAATTTTATTTTTTTTATTTATTTATTTATTTATTTATTTATTTTTTTATTTTATTTTATTTTTAAGAAAATAGCTGAGCAGTGGTGACACACACCTTGGGAGGCAGAGGCAGGTAGATCTCTGAGTTTGGAGGCAAGCCTGGTCTACAGAGGAAATTCCAGGATAGCCAGTACTACACAGAGAAACCTTGTCTCCCCCACCCCCCCCCCCAAAAAAAGGAGAAGAGGAGTAAAGAAAGAAGGAAAAAAAGAAAGAAAAAAGAAAAAGGAAAGAGTGCACAAAACATAGTACACAAGAAAAGATGTCTGGCTCAACTCTGAGAAAGACTATGCAGAACCATGACCAGTTCTGACATCATATCTGGGTCCCTCAAGCCACCCTGTCTTCAAAGTTGAGACAGTTAAGAAGAGAGCCATTGACCTACTTCTAAGTGGGCTGTGATGGTCTGAATGAGAATGGTCCCCACAGGCTCTGCATTGGAATGCTTCCTCATCAGGGAGCAGCACCACTTGGAAAGAATGAAGAGGTGTGGCCTTGTTGGAGAAAGTGTGGCCCAAGAGGTGAGCTTTGAGGTCTCAAAGATCTAAACCAAGCCCTTTCTTCCAGCTGCCTGTTATGGATGTAAAATTCTCAGCTCCTTCCTGGCCGGCTCCACATCTGCCTATGTGCTGCCAGGCTTTCTGCCATGATAATGGACTAAACCTGTGAAACTATTAAGCCAGCCCCAAGTATATGCTTTCTTTTATGAGAATTGCTATGATCATGGTATCTCTTCACAGCCAGAGACGAGGGATGAAACTTGTACCTTTATTTTAAGATTACTAGGGAAATAGTCTCCCAGCACGGAAACAATGTTACACATGACAACTGGTTTCCACAGTACTGTTAAACTCCACTGCACAGGAAAGCAGAAGTATCAAGTGAAGTTAGAGAATGGGGCTGTCTTTCAAGATCCTCAAGATCTAGGCAAGGTAGAACTTGGATATGGTAAGAGTTAATGCACTTTAATTTGTAGCCTCTACCTTTTTATATACAATTGCAACATCAGGAGAAAATTAAATCAGCAATTTCACTATTTCATATATACTATAGAAAACCTAAAGAAACATGTAAGGATATGTTTCTTAAGACTTAAGAGAATTATCTTAATCTACTTATATAACACTTTGTATAAACTCCAAAATGATGTCAAATGCACCCTGGTAGTGGTTACCTGCCAAGGACTGGGCTTTGAAACATTTTTATCCATGAGGGCAGCAGAGAGAAAGCATAGTAAAACATCAAACAATTTAATAGCGAGTCCTGTTTTAACTTTTCAGGATGTTTGAAATATTTCAGCATTAAAATTTAAAATATTGTTTTTAAGTATCGTCTTAAAATAACTAAATGGTGTTATAAATTAAACCCTATCACTCCTTAGCTATTCAATAATCTCTTTTTTAAAAAATGGAGAATAAAGGTAGATTGGAAAATACACTAGACTTCTATTTTGGGGAGTCTAGGGCTTGAGACAGGGGCTCACTATGTAGCCCTGGTTGGCCTCGATCTCATTATGTAAATCAAACTGTCCTCAAATTCATAGCGGTCTATCTTACTCTGCCTCCTGAATGCTGGGATCAAAGGCATGGGTCCTACTATAAACTAATCTTCTAAAAATGAAAACAAAACAAATAATAACTAACTCAGTAATTTCAATATAAAAAGGGAGTAATAAAACAAATGGACAAATATCTGTTCTAGTGTTATTAAGATAAAAATAATCACTAAGAAGTAATTAATGATAGTATCTACACATGATAGAATACTATCATAAGCAATATAGTTGTATTTAACATGGATTTTCTACCATGGTTTGCTAAACTCTCAAAATCAATAAGCAAATGCTAGATGTGGCAGCATACATCGTCAATCCTAGCACTGGTGTGTGTGTGGGGGGGGTGCTAGACAGTGCCACACAGTGAGACCTATCTCAACAGAACAAACAGTATCATTAAACAAAAGCAAAAGAACTTATTCTACATCCCTATTTCCTCTTCTTTCAAGTTGGTTAACTTAAGTCCAGGCCTATCTCGGGCAATGACATGTGTAACCTTAAAAGTAGCATTTAACAGCTGCCCAAGGTCAAGTGTAAAAGAGCCTATGCAATCTTATCTCATTTAGGAAAAAAGATTTAAGCATTTATATGTATACCTGGAAGAAATTTCCCACTTATATAACAATTCATCATGGCTAACTGAATCCAGAAAGTGGAATTGACCATTTTTACTTCCTACCCCCACTGCAAACTCCTTTCATTAAAAAACATTCTACACAGCAAACCTAGAGGTGCTGAATACCAGCACCACTTCTATCATCCCATTTTACCTTTCCTACGGTAATTTGCTAGAAGCCTCCATGGGGAAAACTTACCTAAGCACATCATTACTTATCAAGTTTTTACAAACACTGAAAATTCTTTGTCTTACATTAAAAGTTTATTATCTAACTTGTAACCATCCTCAATTTAGCCACTTTCAGTATAATATATTGGTCAGACTGTTTGGGATGCCCCACTGGCAGAGCCATACACAAAGCCTACCCTGGTAAGCTGCAGTTAGA
This sequence comes from Phyllotis vaccarum, assembly GCA_033318265.1. Lineage (NCBI taxonomy): Eukaryota > Metazoa > Chordata > Mammalia > Rodentia > Cricetidae > Phyllotis > Phyllotis vaccarum. Next base: position 98,846,584 of record JARWLC010000012.1, on the reverse strand, counting down.
AGTTGCTTCCAAAGCAGCTTTCCTTCAGGCACAGTTATGGCAGCCTGCCAGATTTTCCAAGGTGCTCACTTTCCTTTTAGAGTAACAAAGGCTGTTTACCACTTAGGTAAGATCCCAACACTACTACATGTGTAAATACATCCACTGCAGAAGTACTGCCAGCTGCAAGTAAGTAATTTATGGGGTTCCTGTAGGCTATAGGCAGGTGGCAGAAAGACGGCATAATGAAGTCGGTTGGTAGACCCCTGACAGGTATCTTGGAGGTCAACAGAGTTCTGTGGAATCCCTCTGAAGAAACACTGACTTGGTCCAAGGATCCATTCTGGCAAATGGGAAAATGCCTGGACGTTACAGTAAATTCAAAGGCTAAAAGACTTGCAAAGAACATTTGTAATGATTGAAGCCATATAGTGTCAGATATGACCACACTTATCTCCCAGAAACCTGAAGTTTTATTTTTTCATTTATTATCAATTCTGCTTCATTTGGGTGGCTCTATAATATTTTATAGATAAACAGAAAGTTCACTTTGAGGCAGGAGAAGACTGAACTATACCTTCTGACTGAATATACCACACATCATCTAAACGAGTCTCATTGGTCGACAGCACGATGAAAGACACAGTGCAGACACCTACTGATAGTGTAACTCTGGACTTGATTCAAATCCTGCTAGCAGCTCACCTTAAACTTGTGATCAAGATATGGCCCGTGGCATTGGTAGAATGCTTCTTAAGCATGCAAGCAGCCCTAGATTCAGTCTCTAATACCCCCACCACCAAAGAAAACCCAAAATCCCAGCACAAAGGAGCCAAAGACTAAGGATTAAAAGTTTAAGATCACCCTTGGTTACATACAAATTTGAGGTCAGCCTGGGCTATCTACACCCTCTAACAAAATAAAAACAAAGGAAGAAAACATAATTCTTGTCTTCAACCTCGCAAAAACACTAAGAAGCAAACAGCACCCACAGAGGTGGGCACAGCAGACCATTCCCTGTCCTGCTGAGGGCACTGTGTGGACAGACCCAAACACTTCTTTAACTCCATTTCTAGGGAATTTGATGCCCTCTTTTGGTCTCTGAAGAAGGGATCAGCTGCAAAGGTTGTGTGTATGTGTTCTCTGTGTGTGAACACACAGAGAACACATACACATAAAACAGAAAAAAGAAGACAGAAGTTTTGGAGAGATGGCCAAGTTTATTGCTCATACAGAAGGCATGAGTTTGGCTCCCAGCTGCCAAGGGCACCTGCATTCAAGTATACATTACTCCCATACCTAACTAAAAGTTAAATCTTAAAAAGAAAAAGGACAGAGGTAAGAACTCTAAAACACCAAAAGCAATTAACAGAAAGGTGCTTATCAAAACACAGCTACTTCTCAATTGTCCTCTCCATCTCCTTATGATTTACCAGACACAAGCTTGGGGTTGTTTTGCTCGTTTTTGAGACAGGGTCTCTCCAAATAGCCCTGGCTGTCCTGGAGCTCACAATGAAGACCAAGCTAGCCTAAAATTCAAAGAGATTCTCCTGCCTCTGGCTCCCAAGAGCTGTAATTAAAGGTGTATATCACTATCCTAGACTTTTAAAAACATATGTATTCATTATTAATTTGTGTGAGAGAGTGGGTATGTGTGACAATCAAAAGACAACTTCAGGGAGTGGGTTCTTTTCTTACACTGTAGGTCCCACGTCAAGTGCTTTTGCTGGAGGTATCAATGTTTCTAGGCAACAATATCGGTGTTTCTTTTTTTAAAGAGTCTAACTATGTAGCCATGGCCAACCTAGAACTCACTATACAGACCAGCCCGGCCTCAAACTCACAGAGACCCACCTGTTTGTGCTGCCACCATGCCTAGCTTGAGGCTGTAATATCTTAAGAGATTTCAAGCTGACACCAACCTCTTTCCTAGTATCTCTCTACTCTAATATACAATCTTCATCTCAGTTCATGTAAAGAACCCATTGTGACTCACTTTTATTTATAGCTTTACCCTTGACATATAATGGAAAAAGAATTATCAAAAGGAGCCAGTGAGGAGGCTCAGTGGGTGAAGGTGTTTGCATGTTGCCTGGGTTTGAACTCAGAGACACATCTCCCAACAGTGGAAGAAAAGATCTACAAGTTGTTCTCTGTCTCTCCTCATACATACTGTACAAATAGTAATAGTTATTATCATCTCTGGATGTATAACATTACCGCTATAGTATAAACCATTTAAATATTTCAAAATGAGTAGATTATTTAGCACATAAATTGTATCTTTTCAAATTTATTTTAAAAAAGAGACTTGTGGTGATATGTATTTAATAAAATTAATCTGGAGCATCAGAGTTGCTTGGAGCACCAAGCCAGGTCAGGGAGGGACAACCACACCTTTAATCCTAGCTTTAGGGATGTGGAAAGAGAGCTGGGCGGAACACGAGCAGAGGGTTTTTCAGCTTTCTCAGAGACTTTCCCTTCTTTTTCAGCTAAGGACTCTGAGGCATTCAGTTGGAAGATTCCTGTCTCCGGGCCTGAGGAGTTGGCTGGGTGGCTGTGGTTTGTTTCTGATATTCCATCTTAATTTTACATATCAGCACAGAGACTGATTATTCATGATGCTCTGAACAGAGTATCAGAACTGGTATGCTCACTGTGCAGTGTACTTACATGCATGCACATATTCAGGCCAGGGGTCATGTTGGAGGTCTTCCTCTGTCCCTACTTCATTTTATGAGACAAGGTCTCACACTTAAGGTGGAACTAGGTCACTGCTTCAGTTCAGACTGGCTGGCCTGCAAAAAGATCTCAGTCTCCATCCTGACCCCACCCCCTAACCTTGGGGTTATAGATACATACTGCCATGGTTAGATTTTATGTGGGTGCTGAATATCTCAATTCAGGTCCTCAGATTTTTGCAGCAAGCACTTCACCCATTCAGCCCCTAGTTTTTAGTACATACAGAGGTTGATGTAGAAACACAGATCTAGGTACAGGTATACAAAACACATACAACATACTTCTTAGCTCTGTTTAACAAATGGACTAAGAAACAGTAATAGCCTTGACAGAACTAAACTACAACTAATGTCCATCATCTCAGTTGCTGAATACCATTACCACTCAAACCAAGGCTAATTCCTGAAGAAATGGCTGACTGCAGGAGAAAAGAAAAGAAAAAAAGAAAAAAAGAAAAAAAACATAGGATGGGCATGTTTTATACCAGAAAGCATATTCTCAAAGAAAAAGACATGTTAAAGGACACAGGAACCAGTAACACAAAGGGAGTCCACAAGCCATATCTGAGCAATAGCACCTAATGACATGAACACAGGAAGCATCTTAACCAACTGATGAATTATCAATAGCAGCAGAACAAACTGGCATCACACAACTCCCAATAACAATGTTAATTTTGACACTGCTCTCAAAAATACATAAACCAGGGGCTGACAAAATGGCTCATCAGCTAAAGGCACGCAAGTCTAGTGACCTGAGTTCCATTCCAGAACCCATGTAAGGTGGAAGGACAGCAGCAACTCTTCAAAACTGTTCTCTGACTTCTCATGTACACTGCAACACATGGCTTCTCTGCCCCGCATTATCCATCATCCACACATACAGAAAGTGTTAATAAATGTTTTCAAAACAGCAGCAAGGACAGACAAACCCAAGCTGTCCAATGCTGATGCAGTGTGAAGCAAGGGCCATGTGGTATAGATAACTGGGCAGGGCTAAAAAGGATCAGATTATGGAGTTTTAAACTATGCTAAGGAATAGCTTCAACATTATTTACTTGTATAAAGGAGAGAAACTGTAGGATCTTAAGCAAGGACATAATTTAACTTTCACCTTAAATCACTGAAGGCCAAAAACTAGGAACACGGCTGAGAAACATACATGAGGCTGTTATCACAACCCAGACATGCGACAAAAGGCTGAACAAAGGAAGAGGATCTGATGAAAGAAGGTATAAGCCAGAAATTCACACTGATTCTCAGCATCTTAATATATTTTTAACAGTACCACTCAACAAGCACAGCTCTTAAAGCAAGTAGTTAGGCCCAATAGCAGCCTCCTCTACCATGCACACAGACTGCAGGCTGCCACTTTCATTTCCTCTCAGATGATGCTCATGGAACTTACTTTTTAATCACAGAAACCATTAAAAACAGTCGTTAGAAAGATAGAAGGTCGTTGAAAGACTCAAACTAAGCTGACTGTAGTTTAATCCCAGAACTTGGGAGGCATGTGGATCTCTGTGAGCTAGGCCAACCTGGTCCACATAGAGTCCCAGGACAGCAAGGGCTATACAGTCACAGCTACAGGGCTTTAAGAAAAGAGAAAGGAATGCTGATTTTACAGGCAGATTTCTCAGATCCAAATGGAAGGGAAAATCATCAGTAAGCCACATCATACTAGATCCTTAGCACACTCCATGCTACACTGCAACACGTTCAGGTTTAAAGGAGATGGCTAAGTATACACAATGTCCTTCCTTCTTGCCCATGAATGCTACTAGTCAGCAACCTAAGAACTGCTGCATCCTTCATGCAGCTCTTGGGTCTACTTTTTCCTATTACATGACCACTCTTTCTCGCTACATGTAAGCCTAATAAAAAACATAGTTAAGGGGAAGTTTTAATGAAGTGAGGGAGAAAAATCAATTTTTGCTTGTCTTTTGTTTTTCAAGACAGGGTTTCTCTTTATAGCCCTGGCTATCCTGGAATTCACTACATAGACCAGGCTGGCCTCAAAGCTGTGCATCACCATCACATGGCTGAGAGGAATAAATCAAACAGTTTGAGATGGCTCAAACTGGACCTAAAGAACTCCTCAGGTGTTGGTGTTTGTACTTCCCTCACCTGTGGTAATACTATTTTGGACCAGCTACAAGTGTTCCACCCTTACTAGCATCTGTGGTCCAGTCTGTTCTCGAATCATGCAGACTACAGTTATTCACATAGATCAGGCAAGGAAGGGCTAAGAAGACTACACTCACTAAGTAACAACTATTTCTGAGGGACACACTGTCACTTGCAGCTTTGTTCAAGCTGGCACTAAACGTTAGCACCAGCAATAACGTGACAACACTTGGTAAAGCCCCAGTACTTCAGAATGGCGGGTCCACACAGCATCTGGCCCTGGCACATGGCCACATGCCATGAGTCATTTTCCTTCCCTCTGAAAACTACCACTAACCTGACTAACAGCCAATTTGAACAGGATGAACTGTAGGGAACAAGGAACCCTTTTCCTTGGCTGTTTTCTGTAGTGCTATTTCTCAGCTATCTTTCTTAGCATTGATTTCAAATAGTTAATGTTAAGGGTAAATCTGCATTGCTTTGCAGGTAATGCTTCTTTTTGGGGTCCTGGAAAAGGCCCATCCTCCAGAGACAAGAGGTTCACTATGGGAGGAGACAGTTCCAGAGAAGACTATCACCAAGACAAGGGAGCACCTAGTATCCCCAGGAAAACTCCTGCAGTAACTTTATCTTAAAAAGATGTAGACTTGACTGTGAGCCAGGAAGCAAGCTTAGGGATGGGGAAGAACTCCTCTAGAAGGCAGCCAAAACACTTACCAAGACACTTGAATGGGATAACAACATGACCCTTGCATTGTTTTTTGTCCCTTCGGCACCAGTTGTCGATACTGACTGGCAGGTTCGCCTCCATCACATTTGTGATCTGCAGCTCTGGATATATCTGGTAAAAACAACAACAAATCCACACAATAAACCCAACTGCAGATGGGCGTGTCTGCCTCCACCCATATGCCACATCAACCTCAAGTTCTATGTTCTAACAACAAAAATAAAAACATACTCAGCTATTAGCTTTCTTCTTTTTTTTTTTTTCTGTTTCTTGCTGTTTATTTATAACACATATTACCCATTTCCTCTAGTCAGAAGTGTTTTTAGGACAACACCATGAGCCTTAGCCAACTGGAGAAAAAAAATCATCTGACTTGCGTCAGCATGTTTTAAACTGGTCATTAAACTTGCCCATGACTTGTCAATCTTAGCCACATTCACGTGGATGGACATGGGGTCCCTTTGCACCACTGATGTGGTTACTTTCTGAGCATTTCCACAGCACGTGCAGGTCCACAAACTTGCCAGTGTCATTCTGCCTGTGGAGGCTGCACCTGCTCCCTCTAGTTCCAGTGAGGTCAGGACAAAGGCTAGCTTTCCTTCGATATTTTATATTTCTGACTCCTATGGACTACATTTAAAAAAGGAGTCTGTATGTAAGGTAAATGCAGCAGGCCTTCAATCAAAACAAATCCAACTGAGTATCAAGTTCACACATAGGATTGCTGAGCTCTTGAAGTGAAACAGAGGCAAGTCTATGAAGAGCCTGCTAATGGAATTAAAACCATACTTCATCCCTGGTCCTACATGTGAGACTTCCTAAGAAGCTAAACTCACATTATTTTGTTACTGAAGCAAAGGGTTAAGCTGAATCATATCTAGAGAGTCCTTCACAATACTTGCAGCTTTCTATGAACAAGCAAAACCAGAAATAGACACATGACATGTTTTGCTTTCCATCTTCCTAAAACAGAACTAGGTAAACCTTCTGCAAAGAACTGAGCTCACAAAACAAGCAAGCAAAACTTCTGCAATATCTAAACTTAGAAACAAAAGGGGTTGGAGCTCCTTAGCACTTTGGTCTTGGGCAGGGGGAACACATACAACCCTGGCCCAGGAAAAGAAGCAGGGTGTAAACTTTCTGGCAACATTCTTACCTCCTGGCAGTACTGAAGAACTTCTTCCTTTGTTCCAAGGCAGCTCTTGGTGCCTGTTGGGTCAGGCTCCCATTTCCCAGTCTGAATGTTCACGTGCATGTTCAACTTCCCACAAAACATTGCAATTTGAGGCTCAGCAACAGCAAAGCCTGTCCCAGCATTGGCTGCAAGAGCCTGTCAAACCAGAGGTTTTAAGGTTAGTCAAAAGATATGCCGCTGGGCATAGCCATTAACAGTTGATAAGGATCAACATCTTACAGCTAACCTTCTCAGTACAGGTCTGGTTATTTTACTTCAAGATCTGAAAGCTGAAAAAAAAAAGGTGAAGTATGATTCCTATAGGAATATTCTGATATGGTCTTGAGAGAGAGAGAGAGAATGAATGAATGAATGAATGAATGAATGAATGAATGAATGAATGAATCACCAAGCTGCCAAGATGACTTAGCAGGTAAAGGCACTTGCTGCTATACCTGAGTACCTGAGTTTGACCCCCAGGACCCAGGGCTGAAAGGAGAGAACTGATTTCTGCATGTTGTCCTCGGACCGCCATGTGTGTTGTATCCATTCAACCATCACCCACCCCTGGGGTGAAGGGAAAACTGTAATAAAATAACTATAAAAATTACATAGACCAGAAGTCCCTTCAAGTCTGAAAGTAAGCATTTCAAAACAAAGAAAAGGAAATTTCACTTGACATGGAAACTAATCCCTATATATCAACAGGTTTGCACTGACTGACTCCTGGGATCAGGTCACGTGACTGTAAATTAGTTTCTGAATAGTGAGGACAGCCAGTCGCTGATGTCTCTACTGGTTTGTCTTAGTGGTGGGAATAAGTTCCATATCAACTTTTGTTTGCTATCTGTTTTCCAACATGTCTTATAATCTCTGGTATGTGCTGTTTCTTTCTCCCCTCTGCTGGAGATTCAGTCTAGGGTCTCACACATTCCAGGTCTTCACTCTATCACTGAACTGTACCCCTACCTCATTCATTTTTTTGAGACAAGATTCCTCAGGCTCGTCTTGAACTCTTTCTGCCTCAGCTTCCTGAGTGACTGGGATGGTAGGCCTGTGTTACTTTATATAAACTAATTCTTGTCCAAGAAAGCATGCCAGAATTTAAAAATGACCTTTTTTACATGAAGTAAAAGCTGATGAGAAATCTAACCCTACTACTGTACATTTGGAAGACCTCAAATCTAATTGCTGTCTGTTCTAATACAAGCTACCTATTCCTTCACACACGCAACATAAAAATAGAGAGCATTTAAAACTTTCAATAATTTACTTAATTAACTCATACAACAAAATCTTTATCAAACAACTGTATTAACAAAGTGCTAACGGCTTAGTATACAAGCGTAAGCAAAAAGTCATGACCCACTTCCCTCAGTGCTCTGTCTAATGACACGTCAAAACTTACACTAAAAAGTGACTGGGTTCACAGCCCTAAAGAGGAAAAGTACACAGCACTGTGAAAGCATCAAAAAGAACATTACCTTGGTTTGAGCAGAGAGCTAAAAAAAGAAAAAAAAAAAAAAAAAAAGAACAGCCCTGCAGTAAAGCCAGGTCTACATTGTCTGGCAGCAGGAGGATCTCAGCCTTCATCATTGAAGTGCTGAGATGTTTTAAACCAAAGTTATCACTCCCGGTGCCTTTTCTGATTGCAGAGTAAAAAATATACTTTAAGCAAGGAAGGGAAAGGCTATCTTGGGCATAGATGCTGTGTGTACAGTAAGAGACTCAAGATCACAGAAAGAAAGCAGCAAGACATAGTGATAGGTTAGATATGGAGAATAAAGATGAGGGCATCCAGTCAGGTTATTTGCAGCATGGCCAGTATGCAAGGCCCCTCTCAAGTTATGTGTCCTTGAAGAACCCATGTGCACTTAGTGTTACCGTAGTCTTTTATCCATGGAGCTGTGTCCCAGGATCCCCAGTGGATGCCTAAAGCTATGGAGTACGCTCAACTGAATATATGCTTTTCCCATGTCATAATAAGGTTTAATGTATAAATTAAGCATAGTAAGAAAGAAAAAAACACCAAAGGGCTGGAGAAATGGACCTAGGTTCAATTCCCAGCACCTACATAGTGGCTCATAACCAGCTGTAATTACAGTTCTAGAGAAATGGGCATTCTCTTATGGCCTTGGCATGCACTAAATATGTACATAATGCAAGGCATACATGCAAGCAAAACACTCATATACATAAAATTAAAAATGTTTCTAAGAGGAAAAGACAAATCTGAAATAATTTGTTTCCTCAAGCTACAAATGAACTAGAGTAAAAGATTAAGGGTTCTTAATGTTTCAACTAATCTTGTATGAAACTTTTAACACTGAAGGCAGCTATTGAACAAATAGGAATGTGGTGCCATATCTAATCATTTGGAGGACTGGGAGGACAAGGGACAGCATTTGACCCTTAAGTCTCCAGAATAAATACAGATAAGAAAGTGTTAATTAGTTGTGTGAGCTCATTGAGCCACGACATTGAAACAGTCTAGTGCATCCATCAGCCAGAACTACATTCCACATGTTACTCACTATGGCTGTTGGCTACAAGACCACAAGATTTTCAACTGTATAAATACGGAGTTAATGGGTCAACCACGGAGGTCAATACATCAGTGTAAGTGCATTTGATTTCTGCACTGAGATGGTCAGTGTTATCTTCCCTAAAGAGTCTAAAGTATCAGAGGTTAAAGAAACAGGAAGGAGAGCAAAACAGTCAGATCCTCACATCAGTTACCACCAAGAAAAAGAGTAGCTGGAATCAGTCCAGACAGCTAATAGGGTACAGTGATTCACTTCTGAGTTCAGAAAGATTAATCCTTGTGGTCATGAGAGACTCTCAAGACAGTATCCTCTGAAATATAAAAGGCCTCTGTGGGCTACGTCTTCTTAAATCAACTAATCAAACATACCCTGACCTCACCTAGAGTGTGACAGGGTCATGTTCTATGATGTTTGTACTTCTTTACTTGGAAATGTTCTTATTTAATGTGCTCTCCATTTTCTTAAGCACCAACTGTGCCTTGATCCATTACTTCAACATAGAAATCAATCTGCTTCCTAATCTAACATGTTACAAATGGGACTTCACTGCCAAGTCAGCACTTCCGATATCCTGTGAACTTGGAATCCTCTATGAAAGAAAATTAATGCCTCCATGTGTTGGCACTTAAGCCAGTCCCCGTGATCTATGCACACGGCAGCACTTTCAGGACTCTGAAAACAAGCTACATCAATTGCTATCCTATCCAGAGCCTTACTTTACTTCATAATTCATTCTTAATAAAAAATGTCATTTTATTAATTTGGCTCAGAAAGAGTTCAGCTATCCAAGAAAAGAACTTCAACTTAGTAGAAGGTGTTCCTAATAATCTGAAGCAATTTAAAGCATTTACAGTCAATGTACAAAATATAAATCTGAGCCTGCAACAAGTCTGTCTATCTTTAACATCACTTCAAGAGCCCAACCCCTGGGTAGAGCTCATAAGCTATCTTCCTTCTCAAAGCTGCTTGGAGCCAACAGCACTCTCCTACCTCAAAGTTGTGTGTGAGCAGTTATTTCTTCCTCACTAAAGCTACTATCCCCAAATCAAATTTGGCCTAATAGTCTGATAAGGAATCTATGTACCATTTTCCTAAGGACAGGGTTTTCTCCTACAGCTGTGGGAATGAGGAGTCCTCAGATGGAAAGGCACTGTTTACAGCCACACTCCACCCAGCTCAGCTCTCACAAACAAAAGTGAAGCAGGTTTCTGCTGCACCTAGCTAGGCTTACAGTCTACTGATAAGACACTATTTCAAATGTCCTTTCTTAAAGTCTTTAAAAAGAAAAAAATTAAATAATCAAAATTTTAAGAACCCTTATATCATTTTCACTCCTGTTCAAGTGCTGAATAAACCTTCACAATCCAGAGGCTGGAAAGATGGTTCAGTGGTCAAGAGTACTGGCTGCTCTTCTAGAACCCAGGTTCAATTCTCAGCATCCACATGTCAAAACAGTTCCAGGGCTTCTGACACCCTCACAAAGACATCCATGTAGGCAAAACACCAATGAACATAAATTAAAATAATTTAAAAAACAAAACAAAACTTCGTGACCCTCAAATTCTAACCACGCCTTTAATCCAGATACTCAGAGGCAGAGGAAGGCAGATCTGAGTTCCAAGCCAGCCTAGTCTTCAGAGGGAGCTCCAGGATAACCAGAGATACACAGAAACCCTGTCTCAAAATATAAATAGAACAATTACACATATGCCCACAAATCTTTCACCAAAGATTCCTTATAAAAATGAAGTGAAATATATTTTGTTCTTAGCATACTTTAAGATATGTGTCTCAGGACAAAGAACATCAAGTTGGGTTGGGGAGAATCTCAAAGAAGCTGAGGGAAAGGATATTACAACTGTATGAATTTTTTAAGAAATAAGAAAGGAAAAAAAAAATCACTCTCAAGCTATGACTAACTACAAAAAGGAAGGCAGAGTGAGAACGCTAAGAAGACACTAATGTGAATGTCACCAGCAACAAGACATTTAAGGAAACCAGTCAGGATAAAAACTGAGAAGGGTTACAAATCAGCAGAGACCAGACACAAACAAGGAACAAATACAGTGTGGGAGCTTGAACAGGATCCTGGAACAGGAAAAGGACATCCCATCAGTGGGGAAACCAGAGCAACCATTTGCCTAAACTGTGCCAACACAAGCTCCTGTGCGTGCTCTAAGGGTTAGTAAGATATTAATCCCATAGCCAGGCATAAGATTCTGCAGTATTGTTAACTTTTACTTAAGGCCAAAAACTGAAGCAAAATAAAACTCAGAGCATGACAAGTGGGATAGCTGAGCACTATCAAAACAACCGTGTTGTTAGTCCTGGTCCGACTGCCTAGACTTCACTTTGGAGAGCATACTTTCAATTTTACAAGTCAGGACAAGCTGTGTCTAATGTCATGTACCTAGAGCTTGGCTACTGGAAAGTTTGGGGTGGTAGAATTGTTTGAACCCAGAAGTTTAAGGAAAGACTGGGCCATACAGCCAGATCCTACTCAAAAAGCCAGGGTGGGGTGGGGAGATAAAAGGAACGAGGGAAGAAAAAGACACCTTTAGACCAGGCAACCAGTAAGGATCATCAGAGCACACTCAATACCCAAAAAGCAAACGTCCTAATATAGCATGTCATAGATATATTAAGCACTTTGGTTGCTGTTAAAAGCGTGAATGGATGGTCAAACCTGTCAATTTGAATCACTTAGAAGACACTGTGGCTCTAGGCATGTCTGTGAGGTCATTTCATGGGCAGGGGTCTCAGAGTGAAAACAAAGGCCAATACAATCCAAAGCCCCAAACTCCTGATGCCCCAGCTAGAGCTACTCTTAGCACCACGTGGTACCTACCTACCATGACACTCTCCGCCCTCAAACCATTAGCCAAAAATACACCCTTCTTTTCTCAAGTTGCCTTTGTCAGTCATTTTGTAGGAACAAGAGTAAGAAGAGTAATATTAGGGTTTAGAGAAGTGGTCTTCAACCTTCCTAACTCTGACACCGTTCAATACAGTTTCTCATATTGTGGTCACTCCCAACCATAAAATTATTTTGTTGCTACTTCATTAATTGTAATTTTGCTATTGTGAATCATGATGTGAGTCCCTGAAAGGTAACCTCCAAAGGGGTCAAGATTCACAGGTTAGGAACCACTAGTTCAGAACCTTCATAGCATCTTGCCCAACAGCATAGGAGAAAAAGGTTCAACCTTCAAACATTTCAACTCACTATTTGACAAAAAGCAGAACTCTTAAGCAATACAAACAAAATACAACAAAAAACCTTGTTCTTAAAAATAACTGATGAGGCTGGAGAGATGGCTCAGTGGTTGTGAGCACTACTGCTTGGACACGATACAAGTTCAGCTCCCAGCATCCATATGGTAGGTGGCTTACATAACCCTAGGTGACCCAATGCTCTCTTTTGGCTTCTGCGTTTGTACAAGCAGGCAAAAATGTAGGTATAAAATGAAAACAAATGGTCTCTTCTAATGACTGCATTGCAATTGAAAATGTTTATATTTAGTGTGTGTGTCCACACACGTGTATGTGTGTGTGAGCATGTATATGGACATGCCATGGTACATATGTGGAGGTTAGAAGCCAACCTTCAGGAGTTGATTCTCTTCTCCTACCAAATGGGATTCAGGGCTGGAAATGGGGTTATAGGTCTTCATGGCATGTACTGAGCCATTTCTCCAGACTGCATCTCAAAGTTCTTGGCCTTTATTATATTCCAGCTTAATTCTAATTAGAAAGAGATAAAACTAGGTATGGGAGAAATTCTAACATTAAATGCTATTATTTTTACACTGATGCATATCAGCTGTTAAGTGTTGTTTTCAGACACAATAGTTTGTGCAAATTACCTCACTATTATTAAAGCTTTAAATATTAAAACAGAAATAAAGTATCATTTCCAAGATTGAAAATGGTTTAGACTCTCTCCAGGGTTTTTTTTTTTTTTTTTTTTTTTTTTTTTTTTTTTTTTTTTTTTTATAGAAACATGGTAATTTGTTCAACTTGATTATACTGATAAAATTCTAAGCACCATAATCAAATAGAAGTCTAACTTTCACTTTGTGTAAGATAGAAACTGAGTCTTCCATAAAGAAAACTGTAGAAAATATGCTGATGCTTAAAATTGGTTCCTGTACCTGTCCATAATACAGGAAGTATCATAATACAGGAAGTCTAAAAAACTTATTTCCAGGCGTACAGAGCCCCTAGGGACCTGTCTTGGATAAACAGCCTTCTCATTGTATTTTGCCTCACAAGTGGCGATGAGGCATGGCTCTAAGTCCAGTCCCATCACCAACTACTTGTACTACCTCTGAAGGTTACCCAGACCCCAAGCCTACTTTTTCTATTAAATGATAGGCTTGGAGGACTGGAAAGGCAGTTCAACAGTTATGAGCACTGGTTGTTCTTCCAGAGGACCTGGGTTTGATTCCCCAGCACCCACAAGGCAGCTCATGGCTGTGACTCCAGTTTCAGGGAATCCAATGCCCTCTTCTGGCCTCCACAGACACACATGTTGCATCAAATAAAGAATTAGGAAAAAAAAATTTTTTAAAGCTAAGCCAAGCATGGTAACTTATATCTGTAGACCTAGCACTTGGGACAGGAGAGGAACAGGGTTGAATAAAGAGGATTATTACAAGTTCAAGGGCTACAATGTGAGACTGGGAGGAAGGGCGTGCAACTGGGAAGATGGTGAGCTGTGTGAGCATGAGGCTATGACGGGGCATGTAGAGATGCCAGTGGTGGTAAAGTAGACAGGGGGGTTCCCATCAAATTCAACTGCTGAGCCCCAGGTTTTAGTAAGAAACTCTGTCTCAAAAGGGGGGAAAGGGTTGTGAACTCCCAAGAAATAACACCCAAGGTGAGCCTCTGGCCTCCATAAGAGTACATATCCATGCTCCTCTGCAAGCCTGCTCCTGACCTCCATAAACACACACACCATTAAAAGAACAAAAAGGAAAAAAAAAAAAAACCTTTTGTGACATTACATAAGCTTATGTAAAATATTTATCAGAGAAACATAACAGACCTAGAATAAATAATGATTTTAAAATAAAATTTAAAACCAAGTGCTTGATATATTGCTTATCACACAAAAGGAGTCTGAGTGCTGGTGGCCATTATTATCAGGATTTACATTTCTTCATCTGTAGAACAAGGCTACTAACATACCTGCTCTTCTCTGGCCCGTTGTGGAGATTAAGATAATGCACAGAAGCATTAGGTGCAATGCCTGCTGCACAATAAGCACCATTATCACTGTGCATGCTCCTGAAGATTTAGTTCTCTCTTGCTGCACTTACACAGAACTGGGCTTAAATTAGAGGCACTCAAGTGATAAATACATAAGGACCCCACATGATAGCCATCCTTCCAAAGCACAGGCTGGCATGACATAGGTTTAAAAGAGCCTGCACTTTTAAAACGTTATTAAATTTAGAAATAGATTTTTTTAAAGGCTGTGTTATTGCTTCATAGTTTATTTTGTGGATACTCAGTCATCAAATATTTATGTGAACAGCCCTGTCATTTAAAAAAAAACCTACCAGGAGCTGCTGGTTTCGTGGCTCTGATTTACTTTCCAGCTGAATCAGAAGTGAGGTCAAGATGAACCTTCCACTACTACCAAGGCACATCTGAGACAGGGCTATTACAGGGGCCGGCAACATGGCTCAGAAGACAAAGTGCTTGCCACAAAAGCCAGATGATCTGAGTTCAACACCCAAACCAACCTCCACAGAAGTACTATGGCTTCACCTACACACACACACACTAACAGCAGCACTCTAAGTTATTTCTTTATGGCTTTGTTTACCTTTTTTGTCAACTTCAAACATATACATGATGTATTTTGATCATTTCCATCCCAATTTTTTTTCTTAATATCATTCCATCAAAATCTTAGAGAAGTTAATCTTTCTTAACCTAATATTTTTTACTTTGGTGCAATATAAATGCTTTTTAGTTTATACAATAGATGAAAAACCTACAACTCAAAAGTGTGAGGCTTTTGCTCACTCTTTAACAGATAAAAATCTACTTTCTCAAGGAATACCACTTGGAAACTCACTGAATCACATTTCTCTCTGATGACACGGCAACCATTTGCCAAACTCTGCAAAGCATGCCAGCTAACTGCAGAAATTAGGATGCCAAGGGCTTCTGTATTAATGTAATATGATCTAAATCATGTGAACTTGGACTTGATCTATTAACTCTTTGGCAATAGCATTACTAAGAACTGCATGTGCAAAGTTAGGGAAAATGTACACGAATGTATTTACTTAATCTTAAAGAGGAGAAATGATACCAAGTAACAAACACCCAGGAAATGCTATGGATTAAATTTTCATAATGAAATATGTTTAATCTAAATTATTCCTAGGATGTCACATAATAGAAATGGAGTGCTTGCTACAGAATATCCAAACACAAGCCTGGCAATCCTCTTACATCATAAACAGCCTCTGGCTAATCTGATGCTCTAGAATGTTTTGTGTTTATATTAATCAAATCATTGTCAATCAAGTAATTGTAAGCATCTTTTAAGTTCTTATAAATCATATTTCTTAAAACATTCACTTAACAGATGATTTTACTAAAATGAGTATTTAACTTAGAGATGTTACCAAGGTTGAGAAACAATCCAACATCCAGTCTTAGCTAAAACACATATAACTACACAGTGTCAAGACTTCAAACATGAATGTGTCAGAGACTTGAAATTAATTCCATACCAGTTCACTAAAATCTAAATGTGGCTGGGAAAGGAAACAAAACTGACCCTTGTAACTGGAAACATTGATAATTTCATATACAGATTTTTTTTTGGAGGGGGATGTCAAGATAGGGTTTCTCTGTGTTTCCCTGGCTGTCCTGGAACTTGCTCTGTAGACCAGGCTGGCCTAAAACTCACAGAGATTTGCCTGCTTCTGCCTCCCAAGTGCTGAGATTAAAGGCGTGCACCATCATCACCACCACCACCCTCCTACAGGATCATTTTTTAGTATTTATTTTCATGTGTATTTTTTGCTTGCATTTACGTCTGTTTTCAGCTGGCATGTGGGTGCTGAAAATTGTCTTCTACAAGAACAGCCATCTATCTCTCCAGTCCCTAGGATCATTTTTACTGAAACTTTAAAGCATAAGTTCTCCAGACACATACTAGGAAGCTAATAAAGTTCACAGCAGGTGTTTGGTGGAATCCTAAAAAGTGATGAAATATAAAGTGCTGGTGTAGCTAAATGGCAGAATGCTTGCCTAGAATGCTTGAGGTTCTGGGTTTAAACTTCAGCACTGCACTGTAACAAAAAGCTAGAGGTAGTGGGGATGAGTGCGACATCTGGTATACAAATAGTAGGTGAGGATAGATTCACTGTCTCTTCTAAGATTGAGTGTCCTGAATTCTAAGATACCTTCCTTCTTTTCATCTTTTGTTATTAAAGTCATAAAATGATAGCAATGGTAAGCAGGTAGACTTTCTTAAAAAAAAGAAAGAAAAATTTCTTTTTATACTGTGAAGTAACTGCAATCTTATCTATCCCAAACCTCCTTGTTGGGCTTGTGAGATAGCTCAGTGGTAAGCTCATTTGCTATGAAGCAGAATTTGATCCCTGTGGGGCTACGTGATCAAAGAACAGACTCTCAGGTTGCTGTCTGGTTGCCATATAGACACTTCTGGCAACAAAATAAATGTTTTTTTAAAATATTTAAAAAACAAATACTGGCAGCCACAGACCTAGCTCTTTATTTTCAAGAGTCTATGATGCTGAATGGCAAGAAATCTTGGTTGAGTTACCTCTTTTTTTGTAATTAAAAAAAAATTTTAATGACTAATTTTAAGAACAGGGAGAAGTTTAAGAAAACAAACAAACAAAAAGAAATGTTTAAACAGTTCTAAGTATTTTCCTAAGTGCAAGCAACATATCAATCTTGATTAACAAATTCAACTGTCAATGTTCATTAAAACTGTGAGAATAGAAAAATATGAAATTGTTCCACCCTCTTCAAGTTCAAAGCAAGTCAAAAGACATCTTTCTTATGATTTATGTAGCATCTAAATTTAAAAGTAAATAGACTGCACTATCAGCATGCACCAGATTTGCTTTCAAACAATAATTCTTCCTGCCTTGGACCAACGCCCATGTGCATTACTGTAATTATCAGCAATTAAAAAAATAAAGTAATAAAGCTAATACACTCCAAAAGTCAGTATGTTTACTGCTTGCTGAATGGGCCATTAATTAGCTTTTCTTGGTACAGGCCACCTAAACACTAAGCAAATGCGCCAAAGGGGTGCAGGAAAGGTTACACTCAAATAAAAAGAGTCAGTAAGGACGTGAGCACCCCACAGGGCAGATGCAAAGAGCACATTAGTTCTGTCAGTCAGGTGACCAGCAGGGTGCTATCAACCTATGCCCTCCAGAATCCTGTCTCCACCCAACTCAGGGTCCCAGAAGAAGAGGTTTGTTCCAAAATATCAACAACATGACTAGTGTGGCCTGCAAGGCCCACAGTGGAACTGTCTCTGACTCAGTCTTCCAACACATTCGAGACCACTCTCGCGGTTGGACCCAGCCACGGTGCCTGGTCTTCCCAAAGCAGATGTGCTCTCTCTCAACCTGTCAGGAGTTCTCAGGAGACAGCCTCACAGGCTTCCTGACAGTCCTATCCAAGTAATGGTCCCTCCCCAATCTTGTTCATGTGCTTGTCATGTTTGTCTCACAGAGCCAGAACTTAAGGAACTCTTTTCTAACTTCTACCTGTAAGAATAACTAGAATATAGCAAGTAATCAATTATTCCCAGAAGAGAATCAGGCTCTAAACCTCTAGCTCTTTGATTTTATTTATGTATTTCCCTAAAGTACAGTCAATAGTGATTTCTAAGTGAACACAGCATTAGTTTGTGTTATCAGCTATCTTCAAACAAGAAGTATGTGCTTTAAGAGCATTTGCTGCTCATGCAGAGTACTAGACCTGCCTGCATTGGGCAGCTCATAGCCCCCCTGACTCCAGGTCCAGAGGATCCCAAACTCTCTTCTTGACTCCACAGGCACTTGTGTGTATGTGACACAAATTCAGAGACACACATATACCTTGGGGAAAAAAAGAAGAAAAAGAAAGAAAAAAGAAACTAAAATGACCAAATAAGAGGAAATCTATAAAGAATGGCAAGCTTCAATTTTGAAAGTGGCTATCTTTTCCTAGTTACTTTCTGACATACATGGTTTGAAACGCTACACAACACTAGACAGTAGCAATATATCAGACATATACTAACTTGGTGGCAGCCCAGTATAAGCACAGCACTCAGAGGTGCTCCAAGGCTGACAATCTTCCATTTACTGTTTACCTCCCCTTTTCTTAGCACACCCTTAGCATTTTCTTGGTCTTTTGAGACCAGACATTAAAGTTTTGTTTTTTAATTTGAAAATGTCATGTTTTCTTTCTGGCACAGGGTGTTTGTGCCATGACACATGTGTAGAGGACACATGGGAACTGAAGTTGGGTTGTCAGGCTTAACCTAAGCACTTTCTTTACCATCTCCCTGGCTCTATACTCTAAAGCCATCCCACTTACTATCTTAAAGCACCCACTCCCTTGTTGCCCTGTCAGTTAAAGCAGTACTCATTTCTATAACATACACAAGTGCTGCGGACTGCAACTACAATGCCTTTTTAGACTTTTTTTTACTCTACATATGGGTGTTTTGTCTGGTGTATTTCTGCACATACCTGGTACCCACAGAGGTGAGAACAGGATGTCAGACTGCCTGAACTAGAGTTACAGATGACTGTAAGCCACCCTGTGGGCACTGAAAATTGAACCTGGGTGTGCTCAACAGTCAGTGATTGTAACTTCTGAGCCATTTCTCCAGCCTGTACTTAGATTATCTTTTTCTCCCTAGATGTCTCTACTAGTGTTCAAGACACCATGACTAAGGCAACTCTTATAAAACGGCACATTCAATTTGGGGCTTGCTTATAGTTTCAGAGGCTTACTCCATTAGCATAGTGACAGAGAGCATTGTGGTACACAGGCAGACATGGTGCTGGAGAAGTAACTCAGAGGGAAAACTGGGCCTGGTACAGCGACACACCTTCTACTCTTTCTCAAATAGTGCCTCTCTAATGACTAATCATCCAAATACATGAGCCTATGGGGGCCATTCTTATCAACTCTATTATCTTTCTTTTTCCCTGCTCGGTGTCCATACAGGGAGCTGAAACTGCCAGAAAGGCCCATGAACACCTTGCAGTGCACACCCTGAGGGTGGCTGTGTTTGTTTCTTTCTTTCCTGAAGCCCACACTCCTCCCACTCCCCACCTCCCTACTCCATCTGGACCCACTCTTCTCTAGGCCTGAGGTCATCAGTCCTGAGATTCCTTCCTTTCTCCTCGTTTCCTCACTATTTTTGTCTTTCCTGATTGACTTCCATTTTAGGAGCTCACAGCTTCCTCAGAAAACACCTAAAAATAGAAAATTTCAAACATAACAGATCTCAAAAAAATTTTCTTTTATGTACACACTTTAGGGGTAATGTATATAAGTACTAACTGTAGCTGGACACTGCATTTCCCCTCAGAATTTGAGGTCTTCTGGCACTGTTGCTGAAAAACCAAGAGCCAATCTGACCCTTCTGTGCAGGCCTGTTTTCCTTGCCTTCCCAATATTTGGCATTGTTTAACCTCAAGCTAGTGTGCTATGCTGTGGCCTCTGTGCCTGTCATGAGACCTAGCTCTTAGTGGACTGTGCAATTTCCCATGTGTAGTCTGCTGTTTCTAGACCTTAAGATTTCCTAGACCAAGCCAGTTTCTCTTTGTTCCCTCTCTTCTTCCAGTTTATTTCTACTAATTTTTTTAGCGTTATCATGATATATAGAGTTTATATATATTTATTTATATGTAAATTATATATATAATTTTCAGTGTTATTATAAGACCCTAGGTTCCATTCCCCCCAAAAAATCACAAAAAGTAGAAATGAAAGTCCTGGTAACTTATTTCTAATTTTTCCAGTTGAAATTGGCACTAATGATCTATGATGGCTGCATTATTGGTACATTTTCTAAGACAAGTTCAGTATCTTCACTCACATTTATCATATACACAAATTCACAATGGCTCTGCTTGGTGAAGGGCTTATCAGACTTGAGCCCATGTTTTATATTCAGTCTTTTAAGATCAATACTAAAAATATTTTAAACTGCCCTGAGTATCATTTCTAGTGATTTAAAAAACACTGAACACCATTCAGTTTCTATGACTTTTTATTAATTCGAGATATTAATTGTTCAAAATAATACTCAACAGGATGTTTATTAATGCAAATCCTGAGGAAGCTAGCAAAGCCTTAAATAACCATTTCTCTAATAGTTTCTGTAAAAGACGGGGGGGGGGGGGGGGGGGGGTGTGGATTTATTTTAGTTTCCTTCTGTAATGATTAAAAACATTCTGACCAAAAGCAACTTAGAAGAGGAGAGGATTAATTTGGCTTACAATTCCAGATCACAGTCCATTACTGAGGGAAATCAATGCAAGAATTTGAAACAAGAACCTTAAAGCAGGCCTGCTTGCTATTCCATGCAGAATTATCTATAATCTCTGAACTCACTCACAGCCTAGGAAGAACAGCAAGAAACCATGGACCACTCACAGACCATGCTTGACTAGCTTTCTTAAAAAGTTCAGCACCAGGCCTGGATAGCTGTCCATAAAGGACTGGGCCCTCCCACATCCATTAGCAATCAAGACAATTCCTCACAAACCTTCCCACAAGGCAATCTCATTTGGGCAATCCCTCAACAGACTCCTCCTTCTCAGGTGACACTAGATTGCATTAAATTCACAGTTAAAGCTAACTAGGACAAGGTTGCTCCAAACATGCAAGGTTAAGCAGAAATAATGATGGGAAGGGATAGAGAAGTCACCAAAAACTCTGCTGTAAATGATGGCTCAGAGTAAAGCCCATGCCTAGCATGTTCAACAATTAAGTGCACTGCACAGTGGGAAAATTTACCAGCAGCTCATTACTTAAAGTTTCATTTTCCATGGTTGGTTTCCATTATTTACTGAGAACTGTGGACTAAAAAATATTAAAAGAGCAAAACAATTTATAAGTTCTTAATTGCTTACCCTTCTGAGTTACAAAATGAAGTTTCACTCTGCTCCACCTAGGGCACAAGCCATTCTGGGTCCTATGTTGCCACCCACCTAAGTCATTTAGTAGCTGTCTCCATTAGCAAACTGTTTTGAGGCAGTGATAGTGACAACTCAGACCTGCTTTTTCTGGCTTCCTCCCTCCATTTTCTCATACTTCTGGCATAGATTAAACCTAGGACCTATGAATGCCAGGCATGCACACCATAAAATGCTTCTTCCCCATACCATGTTACACTTTCACAAGGGGCAAGTTCAGTTCAGTAAGATACAGTCATGCTATCTTAATCAAAGTGTTGTTAAAACTGCCCTGCCTACTACTTACTAGTATAGCCTACTATGCCTAATATGTTAAGTAAGCCATATCACGAGTGTGTACATATATGTATATGCACATATATACATGTGTACACACACATGCATATAAATATACATATGTGCACACAGATGCATGCACGCGCGCGCACACACACACACACACACACACACACACACAAGAAAAACAGAGTGTTCAGGCGCTCCGCAGGTTCAAGAATCTACTGCACATTTTGGACAGATCTCTCATGAGATCATGTCTAAATCAACTCTTCAACAAGGGTTGAAAGGTCAAATGCCTATACATAACAAATAGAAAACAGAATAGGTAGACCACAGGAGCCTGTTTCTACTTGGCTCCTGCTGTCAGATAACCTAATTTCTTCAAAACCTGGCAAGAATTTTTTGCATTAAAACTCGTATTACTTAGAAATGGAAATATGTATATAAAAATTAAATACATCTAAATCTAACATAATGAGGACAAAAAAAAAAGTAAGGACAGGTCACAGTCTAACCTTTGGAGTAAAGAGAACTGACAATTTAAAAGAACAAAATCTGTCAAACCCAAAAGGCAAAGAATAAACTAAAATTTGATTAACCTTGTTGATTACAAAATTTCTATAATGACTAACTTTAAAGACCTTCGCATTTGGACAAAGGATGTAACTCAATGACAGTGTGTATCCTTAGAGTGCACAAGGCCTAGATTCATTCTCAAGACTGAAACATAATTTTTAGCATTTGCAGGTGGGAAGACTTAGTGTTGTTAAAATAACACTACTACCCAAAGCTACAGACTCAATGCAAATCTTTTATCAAAATCTCAACAGAGCTTTTTGAAGAAATAAAAAGGCCACCATAAAGGTCATTATGGGATCTCAGAATCTCGAAAAGGAGCAGTTCAGAAATAAACTGTATATATCGCCAACTGATTTCTGACAAGATGTCAAGGTATGTAACAGGAAAAGGACAGCTACTTGAAAACAAATGGTCCTGACTGGATAGCAACCTCTAAGAATGAAACTGGATCTCTACCTTAAATTACATACAAAATCAGCAGATGAGAGCACCCGCTGTGAAAGCTAAAGGACTTGAGGTCTAATCCCCAGCATCCACACAAAAGCTGGGGCTTGGCTGCACACACCTGTGACCCAGGTTTGGCGGATGAAGCAGGTGTATCTCAGGAGTTTGCCAGCCAGCCAGTTTAGCTGAGACACTGAGCCTCAGATTCAGAGAGAGACTGTCTCAGAGAAAGGAACTCTGCATCCTCCTTTGATTTCCTCAGGCCCACATGTCCGCACATCCTCACACAGATTAACTCAAAACTACAGCACACCTAAGCTTTAAGCTACAACTCTCAGAGACCTTAAGGGAAGACCTCCCTGATAACAATTTCTCAGATATGACATTAAAACAGGTTAACTACAGGGAAAAATAAGAAAATTTATCAAATTCAAAGGGTATCCTCAAGAGTGAAAAGATATGGGACAAAGTATATGCAAGTCATTGCTCTGATCCATATCCACAAAATAAAAGGAACTCCTGCAATTCAACAGCATCAAACTATCTAGTTTGAAAACAAACATTCTGAAAAGACATTTCTTCACAGAACAGCCAACCTGAAAGGCCACAGCACCACTAGTTGTCAGATCGACCCAACCCAACCACAAAATGCTTCAGTTAGGATGCCTGTACTGAAAACCAGTAACTCTGAGGGGCAAGAATTATTGTCAAGGATATGGAGAACTGTAGCTCTTGTCCACTGCTAGTGGGAATGTTTTGCAATTTCTCAAAAATGAAAACACAAAACTGCCAAAGACCAGGTAATCTCATACATGGCTAAATAGCCAAGGGAAGTGCAGCACAATCTGGACACTGCTCTCTGTCACTATGCTAATGGAGTAAGCCCACTACCCCAGCACGCACAAGGCCTTTTTTCAACACTCAGGAAGGAAAAGCAAGCAAGAGAGAATTATAAATTCACGTCTGCAATCCCAGAACTGGGCGGCAGAGAACCAGGAGTAAACAACCAACAGGGAGAGGGTGTAGAGATAAGAAGGAAGGAGGTAACCCTGTCTTTATAACAACACTGGTGAGCAGGGAAGGCACTGCTGCATAAAACAAACCAGTCAGTGAGGAAAACTGAATGATTCCACTACAGTATATAAACTCAAATAGTAAAATTCACAGAAACAACAATCGAATTGTGGTAACCAGAGGCTGAGGGAGGGAGAAAAAGTTACTCAACAGGTATAAGTGTAGTGGATTTATGATGTTATATTGTAAATAATTGTCCCACCTATGAGTTTAATAAAAAGCACTGATTGGCCAAAGGCAGACAGGAAGTGTGGGCAGGACTACCAGACTAAGAAAACCCTGGGAACACGAGGAACAGAGCAGAAATGCCAGAGAGAAGCCAGAAGAAGCAGAGGACAACTATGCTGCTCTGAGAAAAGGTACCAAGCCGCATGGCCGAACAGGATAAAAATCATGGGTTAGTTTAAAGGTAAAGAGTTAGCAAGTTATATGCCTGGGCCTTAGACTGATCAACCCAAAATTAATGTAAGCATCTGTGTGTCTCTGTGGGTCTGTGGGTCTAAACCCTGAGGCTAGGCCTGAAAGTCCAGGCCAGAAACCTCCTACTACATATAAGTTTCTTTATAGACTATAAGTTCTAGAGATCCACTATACAACCCTGTCCAGTGTATTATGTGCTTAAAATTTAAGAGGGTTGGCAAGAGAGCTTGGGAGGCAAAGTGTGTATTGCACAAGAATACAGACCTGAGTTTGATCCCCAGATCTCACATAAAAAAATATCAGGTACAATAGTATCCATTACAAATCCCACAAAACAGGTGTGGGAACAAGCACATCCCTGGGGTTCACTGGCAGCCAATTTAGCCTACCTGGCAAGCCAATGAGAGACCTGGTCTCAAAAAACAAGGTAGAAGGCACCTAAGCAACAAGCATGACAACCATACACATGTGCACTCAGACATACGTGTACCAGCATAGAAATATGTATCCATAAGTTTCACATTAAATGTTACCAATAATAAAGTTAACTTTTAAAATGATATGGTTTCTATTACACATATCTTACTACAAACTCATGAAGAAGTGAATTTTGAATTGTGTAATTTAGAGAATGTTTGCATCTTTTGGCTGGCATGTAAACTATTATGAAGTAAACCTATATAACCAGTAACACAAGGGGGGATAAAATATTGTATATTAAAACACTGAACAAGCACTATCATTTCGCCCACAGGAGCATGTTTTCACACTCATCTCAGAAACTATAGTGCCCTCAGCTACATTCTGTCATAATACCTTACAAAGCCATTCAAGTCATGTTCACTAATAATGATTAACTATGCAGAACTTCAAATGAACTGATTACCATGCCAACACCTTCAGCTTTTGAACACTGATATCCGGAAATTCTTCAGAAGAAAAGTTAAATGTATTTTTTATTTGGTGTGTGTCTGCTTCTTAGTATATGCACCATGTGTATTCAGGTGCCTTCAGACTATCTAAGCTCTGCAAGTGTTTGTGAGTGCTGGGACTGGAACTCAGTCAGATCTTCTGCTAAGTGCTCTTAACCACTGTGCCATCTTTCCAGCTCTCCAGACATTATTTTAAATATCAATTTTGGTTATAGCTTAAAGAACTTTAAAACTCCACTACATGCTATTTTTATTAGATGGAGAGATGAGTCAGCAGCTGAGACCACTTGCTGCACAATCAGAAAGACTGGTATTTGGATCCCCCAGGACCCATATGACACTGAGCACAGTAGCAGCTATCTGCAATCTAACTGTCAAGAGAAAGGGGTGAGGAGTCCTTGGAGGTCACTGGCCCACCAATCCAGCTGAATTTGAGAGCTCCAGGCTCAGTAAGAGACCTGTCTCAAAAATATGGTGATGAGGGACTGAGGAGGAATCAACCTCTGGTGTGTACACACACACACACGCACACGCACACGCACACGCGCACACATACACACCACAAATAAAAACTCCACGTGGTCAAATTACAAAGATATGCATATCATTTAGGTCTTCGGCCATCAGCATGCTGGTAGTTTATCAAATCTCAATTACTTCCAGTGTTCTGTTTTGGTTTTGGAAGGTAGAGAACCATGCTTGAAAACTTATTTACAGTTTAGTATATCCTTATATGATATGCCCACTGAATGTGATCACCAAAATTCAAAAGCTTTCCATCTAGAAAGCACCAAAAAGAAAAGCAACAATGTGTCAAATCAAGTGATTTTGTTATCTTTAAAAAAGCACTTTGTCATTTTCTCACACACCCTTAAGATGTGTATAAATACATCAAAATATTCAAACAATGGTTCCAATACTGACACTAACAGCCACCTACTTGGTGGTGGCAAACCCTTCTCTAAAAATGCACTTAACATATTTATCAATAGTGCATGCCCTCAATCCAAATCGAGGATATGCATGAAAGGCTACTTCAGAGGGTAAGTACTGTCCACTTATAATTTTAGCAAGTCCAAAATTTCCATAGAGTCAATTAAAAATAAATCCAAACCATAAGGGCAATTCAACTGAAAGTAAAACTTTAAAATATTTAATGTCCTGAAAGCTATTCAATATGTTAATTGGAAAAAATGGGTTGCAAAGATGTAAGGGGACTACTATTTGAGAAATAAAGATAGAAAACAAAATAGGTATTTATCTGGATGGCAAATTACTCTTTGTTTGCTTACCGATATTTAAATTGTTCACAGTGATTACACAGTTCTTCCTTGATGGGATTTATGGCAAGTTCCAGAAAAATAATTTGTGAAGAACCTCTTTTTAAAAATCTTTTCATGTGTGCACCCAAACACCATGAAGTAAACTTTAACATGTTAAGCACACATTTAAGCTTATGCTAAGCACTGAGCTACATCTATCTAGTCCACATTTATAGAAGCAGGTATAACCTAGTGAGATACTTTACACCATGTTCAAGTAGTATTGTACAACTACTGGAAACCTGAATTCCTAATCTGCTAGTGATTTGGTAAGAGACACTGAAAAAAATGTGCTTTCCCTTCATTTTGTATGACTAATGGCTGCCTAAATGATGACTGCCTAATGGCTAGGCTTATCCAAATGTCTTGGTACTCACACTGATCTGAGATACCCTACCTCAAGGGTCAGCTGTCCTCCAGTAGCCACTTATGGAGCAAGTTCACATCTGGGCTTCACAAGTTACTTATCTGCACTCACCTCCGTTCATCTATCTTATAAAGAAGAAAATCATAACTCCTGTCTTAAAACAATTGTCTTGAAGCTCCAGTGGATACACAAAAAAATACCAGACACTGTAACTGTCCCAACCAACACAAGACTGTGCTTATCAAGTCTTCTTAACCACTTAGAGAGTCACAGGAATACCAGCCCCAACACACATACACCATAATTTCAGACAAACTGTCCAAGGCATCAAAACATGTTCAAAGATAAAACACGCTATTGACACAAGCTAGAGCCATCAGAGAGGAAGGAGCCTCAGTTGAGGAGATGCCTCCATGAGATCCAGCTGGAAGGCATTTTCTCAGTTAGGGATCGGTGGTGGGATAGTGGTGGTGCCATCCCTGGGCTGGTAGTCCTGGGTTCTATAAGAAGTCAGGTTGAGCAAGCCACGGGGAGTAAGAGATTAAGCAGCTCTCCTCCTTCAATAATGAGCAGTAATATGAACTGTTAGCCAAATAAAGACTTTTCTCCCCAACTTGTTTTTTGGTCATGGTGTTTCTTCTCAGCAACAGAAAACCTACCTAAGACAAACTGTGTCCTAAAAATAACATTTTTCAATTATAAAACTGGGATTAAGAATTCAATGGATGAACAGGGCAGTGGTGGAAAATGACTTTAATCCCAGCACTATGGAGGCAGAGGCAGAGGCAGGCATGATGAGTTGGAGGCCTGCCTGGTCACAGAGTTTCAGAACAGCAAGAGCTACACAGAGAAACCTTGTTAAAGAAAAGGAAAAAAAGAGATTTCATGAATAAAACTGGGGATAGAGCTCAGATGATAGAGCACTGGCCTTGTACGCACCAGGCCAGGGCTCACCCATGGCCTGACACAAGCTGGGCATGGAGAGGCATCCACCGAAAAAGTGGAGGCAGGAGGATCAAGCTCAAGCTTATTGTGACAGCACAGAGATGACACACCAGCCTGGCCAACACAACTCCCTGCCTCAAAGAGAAAAAATAGCAACATTCACAGTGAGGCAGTGTCTTAAGATAGTGTTTTGGAGTCCTGTAGAAAAGAGAGAATTAGGCAGAAGCAGTTTTTAATTGGTAGACATTTTTAAGGAGATAATGGCTGAGAACTTCTTAAAAGTAAAGAAAGACACCAAATCACACATATTCAAAGGGCTCCACATGCAAAACTCATACCTAAAGGCCAAGTGATAGAGGACACTTGCAATCCAGCCACTGGGTAGCAGAGGAAAGAAGAACCATGCACTATTATCCCTGGCAACAGAGTGAGTTCAAGGCCATCCCAGGCTATGCAGGACTATCTTAAAAATAAATTAGAAGTATCTTAAATATCTTAAATATCTTAAAAATATTAGAACCTAAATATATAGTAGTAAAATATTTAAAGGCAAAACTCAACAAAAAACATTTTTTAAAAGAATAGAAAAATTAGGACACAATATTGATGAAGTTGAGGCGATGGCTCAGGTAATAGTGATTTATGTAAGTAATTTGGAACATTCAATACCAGGAATGAACTATGATCTTTAAAATGCTGAAAGAGCTATCACACCTGATACCAAACAGTCTTACTGTATTTTTTTAACATTTGGTGTATGCGTGTGCTAAGTGTAAGAGGATGGGTGTGTGCCACAGATAGGTATGGAGGTCAGAGAACCCTTCAGAAGTCTGTTGTCTCCTAACCACATAGGTGCTGCAGGCCATGAAAGCTCAGTGGCAAGCACCTTTACCTGATAAGACTTAGAAACTTTTGTTGTTGTTGTTGTTAAAAACAGGCTGGTAATAGAATCCCTATTTATCGTTTTAAATTATTTATTGTTACTGTGTGTATACTCTAAGGCATGCACATGCCATGAAATGTCTGTGGAGGTCAGATGACAACTTGGTAGGGTTGGTTCTCCCCTTCCAACTTTCTATGAGCTCTAGGGAATCAAACTCAGATTATCAGACTTCCCACCAAGACATCATGCCAGCTCTTATATCATCTTAAAGATCATATTTCATTTCTGTGTATTGAAGGTTATAAATCACTTATTGGGTCTAGCACTATAGTTAATTCTTTGAAGAGAGAATCTGTAGCTCTTTTCTCTGCTTTCTTTTAAGCATTTCTTGTTGAATCTTGCTTTCAGTAATTTTCTACAAGCATGAAGACACGTGTTGAATGGCCAGAGCTCACTAAAAGACAAGTGTGGCTGGGCAGTGGTGGCACACGCACTCCTGAGGCAGAAGCAGGTGAATCTCTGTGAGTTTATGACCAGCCTGGTCTACAGAGCAAATTCTAAGACAGCCAAAGAAACAATGTGGGTGGGGAGTGGGGAGGTTGTAATAATCCAAACAACATGAAAACAAGATTAGAACATGTAATTTATCTTTGTGAACACAGGGGAAAAGATTTTTTTCCTTGGGGGGGGGGGGGGGCCTGGCTGTCCTTGAACTCAGAGATCCACCTGCCTCTGCCTCTGTTGCAATTACAGATGTGTACCACCACCACACAGCCAGAATGAGAATTTTTAATAATACATGTTCTCAGGGCTGGAAAGATGGTTCCGTAGTCAAGAGTATTGGGTGCTCTTCCAAGAGACCAGAGTTTAATTCCCAGCACCCACATGGCAGCTCACAATTATCTCTAATTCCAGTTCCAGAGGATCCAATACCCTCCTACAGACATACATTCAGGCAAAATAACAATACACATATTTTTTTAATGCATGTTTCAAGAAATGTGAATGGCAACAATCAGATTAAACACTCGGAACATAATGCAATTAAGTTTAAAATAACAAAGACAACAAGAAAACTTCACATGGCTGAAAATTAAGCAATATATTTAAATGAGAAGAGTGGTTTTGATTAACTGGTTATATATCAAACCCATTTTGGGGTATGAAAGGCAAAATCCTAAACAAAATTTTAGCAAACCAAATCCAAAAAGTAAATTAAAAAAAAAAAATTGGGGGAGAGAGGAGGACTATGAGACCCTAACAATTTAGTGAAAGGAGAATAAAGAACACTCAACAGGCTGGAGAGATGGCTCAGTAATTAAATCACTGGCTGATCTTCCAGAGGACCCAGGTTTGGTTCCCAGCACTGACATGATGGCTCACAGCCATTTATAAGCCACTCCACCCTTTGCTGGCACTGCACATACATGGTGCACATACACACACAGGCAAAACACCCATTCATACTAACAACCTTTGTGAGTTTACAGTCAAAGACCTCTTATCTGGGAGCTATAAGTATCATATAAACACAGCTTTCCTCTGAGACCAGGGACAACAGATATTCTATCAACTCTAGCTTTTTCAGCTGCACAGAACATTACTGAAGTTCTCTGTCCAGTGCAATTAAGCAAGGGGGAAAAAGCTTATAAGGACTGAACATAAAGCAGTCACAAATCATAGAATAAACTCAAAAAATTTCAGTTACAGGTAAATTATTAGAATTTGGACATAAGCAAGGTTATTGGACAAATTTACAATATTAGCTTCAATTGGGGAAATGTCAAATTTCTCCAAATGATCCATAAGCTCAGTGCAATCTCAAACAAATTCCAACAGGTTATGTTTTTGGTAATGTGGTAAACATACAAAGAAATGAATGGGAGAGAGGGGAGGCAGACGAAATAACCAAGTTGCAAAGAGCTTGTTCTAGTAAATGTAAAACTTACTACTTAGCACAAGAGCAGAGAGGTCAATGGCACATAAGAAATTTAAAACAGGATAACAAAGACTTAATAAAAGTGACACTATGGAGCACTGGCCTGGAATTTTAGCACCCAGGAGGCTGAGGTAGGAGAATTGCAAGTTCAAAGCTGTTCTGGGTACCTTATCATCAAGACCTTGACACAAAATGTAAAAAAAAAATCTGAAACAATCTATCACAAAGCACTTGCCTAACGTGTAAAGCCCTGGGTCCAACATCTAGCACCACCACCATCACCCCATCAAAATGCTCAGAAATAAGCAAAGGACAGCTGGAGCCATATCTCAGTGGTAGAGTGTGTGCCTAGCATGGTGGCATAGACTTCAATTCTAGCAAGAAGTAGAAGCAAGAAGGTTAAACTGAGCGTAGTGGTGCACATTTTTAATCCACATCTGGGGAGGCAGGGGCAAGTGGATCTCTGGGAGTTCAACTCCAGGCCAGAAGGGGCTACAAAATGACACTTTGTTTCATTAAAAAAAAAAAAAAAAATGTTGTGGAGTATTATTTTATCTGGGCAAAGGTGTGTTAAATGTGTTTTTGCTGCCTTTGTTTATTTGTCCTTATAGGCTCTAGCATTTGCTTCAGGACTGAATGGGAAGGAAGTGTTCAACACAGACTTCTTGTTAGACTGAAAGCTGCCATTCCAAGTCATAAATTTAGCTTTCCAGAAAAAAAAAAAAAAAAATTGAAAACCTCTATGCTTTTCCTACATTACTAAATCTGTTTTCTTCTTTGCACACAAGCTATCTCCTTCATTGTACCCAAGTCCATTAGTTTATAATCCTCCAACCATTCAGCTCTGTGAAACATGTCTCAAGTATGACGGGAATGGCTCCATCAGTTTAGTAAAAGTTATCTACCATGCTAGCACAAGGACCTGAGTTCTCTTCCCCAGCACCCATGTAAAAGTCAGGTGTGGTGGTAACATTTGAACCCCAGCTTGGGGTAGATGGACAGAGACAGGCAGTTGGCTGGCAAACCAGACAGGAAGTCTAGCTCTGTGTTTACTCAGATAAATAAATAAGGTGGAGATCAACAGAGGAAAATGCCCAATGTTTGCTTCCACACCATGCATGAATGCACATACTTGTATTTAAAAAAAGAAATGGAACAATGTAATGTGATATATCTCATCAGCTAACTTTAACCCAGAAAAAGTTAGTAGGCAGGAATTACTTGTTTCTCTCTCTAAACCAACTCAAATACAGAGCTTCCCAAGGGGGAGAGCACCTTCATAACAGACACTGGATTGTGATCATCAATATTTCTTCAAACCAAACCCAGTTTGACTCAAAGCTTCTCTATTCTCCTCTAAAGCAGGTCTGAGCGGAGGGATCTGAGACTATTGAAGTAGGACTATCCCTCTTCTACACAGCCTTGCAATTGTTAAAAGCACACAATACTAATTTTGGCTAGTAACATTTAAAGAGTATCTTGCCAGCAAACTAAGAAATGCTTCTTCACCACAAAAGAAGACATATAAGGCAATTTCCTCCTCTGGACATTACCATCTTCAGAGAAGTGAGTCTCAAGAAGACAGAATTAAAAAGGTTGTTCGTTGGTGAGTTGCTCAATTAACTACTAGCTTTACAGCTATCCCATGCCAAAATCTAAGTAACTTTTTTCCTGAACTTCAATCCACTAATTACACAGCTCACTGATAAAGATTTATAAAATACATCTAGAGCTGGCAGCATCTTCCCTGAGTAATGTCATACCCTTGACTCTGATACAACAACCCCACAGAGAATAATATCTTAATTTATATGTGTGTATTAGAACACAAAGATAAAACAATCTTATTATAAAAAAGGTTTATTATAAAAAAGTTTATTATCAATAAAGAATGTAAAATGTCAAAGTCTTCTGTAATAGAACAACACCAAAGAATTGTAACAGTTGGTATGTATCAGTTCATGATATAATTTGCATAAATTTATGGAAACCTACGGCCAAAAACATTAGGAAAGAAAAGAGCACTGGACCTAGAAGGAAAAAAAAAAAGGCAGATCCATACCCTGGCCAGACTATATGACCTTCAAACCCTGGAATCTCCTGGACTCACTTTTTATGTGGTAGTGAGAATAAGTATTTCAGACTAAACTGATGTACAGTTTTTTCCTTAGTTTCAGTTACCTGAGGAGCTTTTAAAACATCATCCCTGATGCTGCCAATGAAATCCTGAAATCACATGCAAGTGTATTTGGGCAGCAGGAACAACAGATGCAGTTTCCACTGCTGCACCATTTGGCATCCTGTACAGAACCAATAAGAGGTTAGTAATATCTAGACAAATAATAAATGAATAGTCAGCTTCCTACTCTTCCTATTTTAAAAATAAATTACAGGGGCTGGAGAGATGACTCCATATTTAACAGAATTGGCTGTTCTTCCAAAGGACCTAGGTTCAATCCCTAGCACTCAGAGTGACTCACAACCACTCAGTTCCCAAAGATCTGGCACCCTAATCTGCATCTTCAGGTACAAGCAAAAACATGGTAGAGATATACACACAAGCAAAACACAGTAATAGTAACAATAATTAAAACAAGACAGTTTGAGACAACCTAATTAAAAAAAACAAAAAAAACAAAACAAAACAAAAAAACTTAAGCTGGAGATGCAAGTCAGGGTAGAATGCTTATCTAGCATGCTTTTTAGGCCTTAAGATTTATTTCTTACCAGGAGAAAAAAAAAAAAAATCACTTCTCACCTGGCCATGGTAGCATGCCTTTAATCTCATTACTTGGGAGAACAGAGGCAGATCTCTTTGAGTTGGAGGCCAGCCTGGTCTATACACAAGGTTCCAGGCCAGTTTAAAAAACTTGTCTCAAAAAAACCAAAACAACAACAAGAAAACCCATTCATTTCATGATGGTTATAAAAAAAAATTATTTCCTCAGCAAAAGTAATTATTTGTTAAACTTGATACACTGGATGGGAATCCCTTTCTATCTGAATGTATCTATATGGTCTACTTTCCAATTTAAGCTATAAATCAAAGTACAGTATACTAAACTCAATTAAGCTTTGAAGTAATCTAGTTTATCACAGTAAAAAAAAAAAAAAAAAAAAAAAAGACAACATGAAAATTGAATTAGAGGCAATTTAGAATTCTCTTCTCAACTGGCCCTTCCATAGCAACTGCAATCTGAACATAGATTCGCCCCTACCTTTAGTCATACAGGAAAGTTATTTTCTGTTAGTTCATTTAAGAGAATTAAAAATAATAAGTGCTGATGCCAGCTTCAATATGCAGTATATGCCACTTTTATAAAACTTCTACACATCCTCTATCTGGAAATATAAACATCACCAAAATTTTTTCCCGTTTTCCCTGGATGGTATAATTTCAGGCTACTTTCTATTTGTTGTCTGTTATGTTTTCAAAATCTTAATGAGTATGCATCACTTATACAAATTTTCTTTTGATGGTTTAAAGAGGAAAAAATGCAAGCTGGGTAT
The DNA here is from genome assembly GCA_033318265.1 of Phyllotis vaccarum. Classification (NCBI taxonomy): domain Eukaryota; kingdom Metazoa; phylum Chordata; class Mammalia; order Rodentia; family Cricetidae; genus Phyllotis; species Phyllotis vaccarum. Next base: position 98,812,375 of record JARWLC010000012.1, on the reverse strand, counting down.
GGTGGCACGTGCTGGTACTTCCAAGCACTCAGCAGCCTTAAGCAGGGGGATGATGACATTTAGGCCAAATCAAGCAACAAACTGATATACAGACAGAATACAGAATAGTGTATCAATACTAAGTCTCCCAGGTTTTATAACTGACTAAATGTTATGTAAGAGAATGCCTTTGCTCTAGATTTTCAGCGACAAAGAGGATGGGTAATGTATACAACTGATTTTAAGGCAGATCAGCAACAAAAGGAAACAGAACAAATGATACATCCTTTCTCCTCTCCAGGGTGCTGGGGATTCGGCCACTGAGCTACAACCCCACATGTGAAAGCAAACTCTAATCTTCCTAATGTTAATGCTGAGTGCAGGTAAACTTCAAGAGAGCTGTTTGCACAATCTTGTAAGCTTGAAGTCATTTCTAATACAATCTGAACTGAAGAAAAAGTTAACAGGGGGAAAAAATAGCATTAAAAATTGTGCCAAATAAAAAGAAAGAAGGAAAGGAAGAAAAGATAAGAAAAATGGCCACCCCTCCCCCTCCAAAAAAAACCTAGGGCTCTTGTCAACAACTTGAAGCAAAACTACTGGGGGTAACAGGGCAATATATTCAAAAGTTGTGTTAACAACACAGGACCAGCAGTGAGCGGTTGAGCAATCCTGTCCACAAATATAATATAAAAGGGCTTACATAGGTAGTAGTCAATTTTCTAGCAGTCACATTAGAATACAAAGGAACTGAAAAAATAATGTAAATGCATTTTAGTTAGCCAATGCATTAATATAAAAGTTGATATGATTAAAGTCTTCACATCCTTCTGTATATGTTACACTTCATAGCACAACTCAATTCAGAAGCTACAGTGTCTTAGCTTTTTATCTCATAAAATGAACTTTTAAAAGCAGATTCACAAAATAAAGTTGATTCAGAGTTTGTTTTCCCAGTCAATGTGATGCCTCAGTGGATAAAGCGATTGTTGCCAGGCCTGACCAATCGAGTCTGCTCTACAGGGCCTACACTGTGGAAGCAGAGAAGTGACTCCCACACTTTCCCCTATGACCACCACAAGCAGGCCTCAATACGCAGAAAAGGAAATGAATGTATTCCTAAGAATATCTTAAAGAGGGGTCTGGAGAAATGGCTCAGTGGTTGAGAGCTCTTCCCAATCTTCCAAAGGGCCTGAGTCTAGAGCCCAGCATGCACACCAGGTGCCTCACACTCAATCACCTGTAATTCCAGCGTCAGAGAGTCCAACAACCTTTTTTGGCTTCCAAAGGTACACACATGCCATATACTCAAGACAGATAATACACCCATACATAAAAATAAATAATAAATTTCAAATAAACTTCAATGATGAATTCCTTCCCCAACCATAAAGAGGCATGTATTTAGCGAGGGAATTCCATGTTGCTGGTGGCCAAACTATGTGACTGCTCAGTTTTAGATGAGAGTGAAACAAATTCCTTCTACAAAAGAGGATCAGATCGATAAGACTTAGCTTAGTTCCTGACACCAGCAGTGTTTTTAAAATACAGTAGTAACAGAAACATTGCACTGATACAGCTCTACAATCTCACACCACCTTTCACAAACACCTCAGGAAGCCTTTTCCACCTGGTTGTTGTACTTGAGTTTCCTGGACACTGCCCATCAAACGATTGTTTTCAGATGCAGCAGAACAAATTCAAGTTTTGGCTCTCAGAAGCTTAAACGTCCGTGGTAAAGGGAACAGTTTGGGCACAGAAACAAATGCTGTGATTCCTAAGTGGGACGTAAACACAAGAGAACTTGCCCTGGTGTTTATTAAAGGAAGTGCTCCAGCAGAGAGGAGGCAGTTTTTTTTTTTTTTTTTTAAGGGGGGGGGGGGGGAGAGAGAGAGAGAGAGAGAGAGAACAGGTGTAAGAGATTAATTTAGTCAACACCAAGCAACACTAAAGATTCGCCAATCAATAATTCTGTGCCAAGCAACTTGATCAGGGATTTGGCCAGAATCCCTTTGGCTAATCTCAATAAGGGCCTTCTCAAAGACATCCTGATTTAAGCCATTCTCATCTAAATTAAGGCTTTAGCAATCCTTTGCCTGACAGCAAATACAAATTATACACGTGAATAAAATTCTGCCAGTCAGCAGAAGTATAGGCCACTTGAAAAGAGTGTGAAAAACAACAAAAAAAATGGTTCAAGGAAACCAAGTTTCCACAAAACACCATTTTAAAAGTGTTTTGCAAAAATGTTTCAAACTTTATTTAGCCAGACTTTTTAATTTAACGGTATGGCTAACAGTCAAAGTTAATCTGTAACAACAAATTTCTGGTATTGGTATTTTCCCCCTGGAGACAGGTGTGTTAAATAGATTCTTTAAAACCGATGAATCCTTCGTTGTGAATTAACTAATGCCCGAAGTTTCTCACACCACTGGGAAGTGAAGTTGAGTGTGAACAATGTTTTGTTGGCACCCTGACCTCTTAGAACCCACCTACTATATAAAACTCAATTTCCCTACCCTTCTCTTCTTATCCTAGTTTATGTAGCTCTTTCCACAAGACAGCTTACTGGGATCACAGATACCGCACTACCTACCATGTGGAGGGTAAAATACTCGAAAAGTTCTTGTATACAACATTAACTATTTCTACTTAAGACTTAAAACATCCTTTTCCCTACCTCAGTCAAAAAGTTTTAAGCAAGACGAATACAAAGATTTTCTCTCGCTTTCCATTCGGAGGATTTTTTCTCACTAGATCTCTTCTACCTCAAGAAATTATTTACACATTCTAAGCTGGGGTTTTACTAACAAAGTTCTCAGGTAATCCTTATTTAATCGAATGCAGTCTCTGGCATTAGCTCAACATGCAGAAAGCCACGGTGATTTTTAAATACAGCGAGCAGGCACAAGAAGAAATAAACTACATCAGAAACACACATTCCACTCCAACGGTTCAAGCACTATTTCGAGAAAGCAGGTAAACATAAAGTCCCACGTCTCCCTTGGCGACAGAGGATTCTTGCGGGGAGGCTAGGTGCAGAGCACGCCGCAGTACCCGTTCCACACTCGCCTCTTCCTGCGGCCTGAACTCCCGCCAAGCACTAGGGACCCCCGGCTACTTTACCAGAGCAAGCAGAGATGTCAATAGGGGTGATCTGTGGTGCAGAGCAACCCGTGGGATCCTAACCCAAAGTATCCCTGAAAGGCTTCCCGGTGTACTGGCAGGTACCTTCCCTAAAGGATCAATGTTCGCGGGAGCAGGAAAGCGAGCTCCCTAGTTTGCCAGTCCTGAGCATGTACGGCTGGGAGGCAATGGAGGGCGCAGAGCGCCCCGCTGTCCCGACGGTGTCTCCCCGCCCGGCTCCCTCAGCATCTCGGCCGCTCGCCAGGGTTTGAGCCGCATCCCCGCTGCCAAGTCTACCTGGCCAACTAAGGCTGCCGCCGGCCGACAGGTACGAGCCCAAAGCCGAGGCCCCGCGACCGCTGCAGGGGCCAGGGACAGTGCGCCCGCCGCCCCCATTTAGAGCGCTGCGGAGCCGCAGGGCGCACGGCCGAAGCGCGCACCGTCCCGAGGGAGGGAGGGCGCGCGATGCGGTGTCCCCAAGGATGCGGCGGCGGCGCCGCCGGCGGGTAGGGGGCTGGGGCGGCCCCGCAGCCCCGACGCCTTTCATTTGGCCTCTGCGGCGACGAAGGCAACCCGACCTCGGCGTTAAGCTCTGCGCAAAGCTGAGGCGCGCGGGTGGGGGGGTGGAGTAGGCAACCCGCAGCAGCGCCGAACCTCGGGACCCACGCCCGCCCGCCCGCCCACAGGCCGCGCTCCCAGGCGGCCGGAGAAGACTCCGCTCCGGCGCTCGCCCGGTCCTCACCTCGATGTAGCCAGCCAGAGCCGCGGCGGGCGCCGTAAGCCCGAGCAGTAGCAGGACAAGAAGCTTGCCGGTGGCCTCAGTGGCCGCAGTCCCAGTGACCGCCATCCCTCTCCGGGTGTAGCTGTGGTGCTGGACCCTCCGGCTCCCTCACACAGCAGAACCAGTGCGCTTTTCGTACCGCGACCCAGAAGCATCTGAAGCCCGTTCGCCGCCGCCCCGGGGGTTTTACACCGACCGGAACTGACTTCACAAGACCACGCCCTCCTTTGGCAGGGCCCAATACAAGTTCGCATAACTGGTCTAGGATGCCGCCCCTTGCTCAGCTCAGGTCCAATCAGGGCATGGACGCATTTGCTCCCCTCCCAGCCCAGTGCGCGCCCCCGCATGGCCCCGCCCCCATCCGCGGCCAGCCCCGCCCCCGCTCCGGACCAGAGGCCGGGGGCGCACGAGACTTCGCGGGGTAGATCTTAGCCTGCTGCTCCGAAGGCCCGAGTCTCCGGTGCGGTTATCTGTCTGTGAGGCTCTGCCTCATCTGCCTTCAGCCTCGGGATTCGGGCACGCCTCACTCCCCCACCCCAGCGGGGTATTTTTCATTTTCCTTTGGGTACCGCCCTCTTTGGGGGGGTTCTGGAAAATGTTTTAATTAAAAACAGGATGAATTGTTGAGTCCCGGACGGTTTGCAAAGGACCGTCCCCGAGGCCCCGGAGGATGAAAACAGGCATTCGGACCTCCCTAACGCTTCACAGGATGTGCTGCGCCCTTGCTTCGCCCCTGAACCCCGCAGTATCTGCAGACTGTTGACCTCTGCTCCTTAGGTCCCTTCCCATCCCCTTCTGCCTCACCGCAGCCCCAGCAGCACAGAGGCCATCGGCCGAGGCCAGTGCGCCAGAACCACTGAAACACAGCCCCCCCCCCTCCATTCTCATGGATCGTGATAGGCTTCTGGCGTCGTTTATCTTCAGTTTAAGACCTCTAAAGCAAAAGACCCTCATTCTCGCTCTTTTCATGCTCCTCAGCATCTCTGCTCCTGGGAATGAGGCCTGCTGCCCCATTTCACAACTGGCACCCTGTCCTCCCTATCACGAGGGCTCTGCTGGCTTTGTTTCCTTAGCAGGTGATTTATGTACCACCCTCTGCAGAGACCTGGACTCATTTCTTTAGCTTTAACCAAATAGAGAATCGGGTTCTTCTCCATAGGAAACTCGTAGTGGAGCGGGAGAGACAATACCCATAGTGGGCAGAGTAGGACAGTAAGAACCCTGTATTTTGCAGATGTATTCTGCAACTACACGCCAACGTGAACAGTCCCGCTGTGGTCAAACTGGCTCTGCCTCATTCTCCAAAGATGCCAGGCACCTTTCCATTGTACAGTCCTTCCTGCCCCTGCTCCATTCCCGCAGTCCTCCATTATCCACCTACAGGAAAAGTCTCTCTTTCACCCACCTCAGAATGCTGAGAGGGCTGTATCCACTGTGGCATTTTCCCCTAGCTTAGTTTCTATGTCTCTTACATCACTGACAAGACTTGTGTTGTGCCCAGTGCCTCTCCAAATGGGGACCTCATCCAATAAATGTTGTGAAATATAATCCAGCAGCCATAGAACTGACATGAGTTTAGAACTGAATTTGCTGTCGCTCTTATTTGTACATCGAACAAATGCCGTGACATTTGTCAGTGGAGCCTTTGAACAGTAACTAGGTTTAGGTGAGGTCATGGATGAGGGGAGGGGTTTCATGATGGGATTAGTGGCCAGTAGAAAAGATAAGGGCATTAAAGAGCTTGCCCTCCCCCTTTCTGGATTCTCCTCTCTCTCCTCTGTCTCCCTGCCCTTTATAAAAACATAGCTAATGGCATCTAATGTGTGGGAGGGGAAAGGAAATATGGGAAATGACTTAGGGGTCTTCAGCCTAAAGCAAGTTGGTCCTGAAAAAACTTTTTATTTGCATTTTTAGGACACTAAAGAGTGTTCGTGAAAAGTGATTGATAAATTCACCAGTATTCTGGACCCTAAAATGTTACTGTTTTTATTAAGTGATGCTGTTGGAGTGTTCTTGGTCTTAAAGCTCTTCTATAATAAATTTTGTCCCAAATATGTTCATATCAACATATGACCAAGTATCTTAACATTTTATTAACGTGTGTAAAAAGCCCTAAGATAACCTTTTGTTTTTATTTGTTTGGTTGGTTTGTTTTGGTTTTGGTTTTCTAGACAGAATTTCTCTGGGTAGTTTTGGAGCCTGTCCTGGAATTCACTCTGTAGACCAGGCTGGTCTCAAACTCACAGGTATCCATCAGCCTCCACCTCCCGAATGCTAGGAGTAAAGGTGTGTGCCACCTCTACTGGGCTTATTGTTAGATTTTTATTATTATTATTCTAGTCTCATGTTAGGCACTCAAATGTTGTTGTTATTCTTGTTCTTTTGGGGGGCTTGTCACCCCACTCCCAAAATAATAACAAACAAAGGCTTATTATTTATAAATGCCTGGGCTTAGCTTGGCTTGTATCTTGCCAGCTTTCCTTAATTCAACTATCTTTTGCATCTAGGCTTTACCCTTTTCTATCCTTGTATATCTTTCTTTGTTTCTTTTTCTTTAAAAATGTATTTATTATGTATAATAAATATGTATGTAATATTATGTATATGCAGACAGTGTTCTGTCTGCATGCATGCCTGCACACCAGAAAGAGGCATTAGATCTCATTATAGATGGTTGTAAGCCACCATGTGGTTCATGGGACTTGAACTCAGGTCCTCAGGAAAAACAGCCAGTGCTCTCAACCTCTGAGCCATCTCTCCAGCCTCCTTTTCTCTACTTCTTACTCTATGGCTTGTGTAGCTGGGTGACTGGTCCTTGGAGTCCTCTTTCTTCCCTTGCTACTTCTTTTTTCCTCATAATTGCTCCTTCTATCTATTCTCTCTACCTGCCAGTCCTGCCTATTTTTTCTTCCTGACTTGCAACTGGCCTTTCAGCTCTTTATTAGAACATCAGGTATTTAGACAGGCAAAGCAGCACAGCTTCGCAGAGTAAAACAAATGCAGCATAAACAAAAGTAACACACCTTAACAAGATTGTATAACCATCTTTTTATTCTATTTTCATAAGAATCAGGCTTTCTCTGAAAACAGTTAATTTCTGTGTACATTTCTTTGTTTGGAGAAAAAAAAAAAAAAAGCCATGGTCCTACTTCTAACTCTGGCAAGAGTCTTCATCTATCATGTGTGTATTCGATATATATGGAGAATGCAGATTGTCTCTGACCGCTGCTCCCAAATGAAGATATTTTCCAGAATCAACAGAGAATGTTATTACAAAGAACCCAAACCTCTATTGGTGGTGGTAGCCCATGCCTTTAATCTCGGCACTGGGGAGGCAGAGGCAGGCCGATGGATCTCTGTGAGTTCGAAGACAGCCTGGTTTACAGAATGAGTTCCCGAACAGCCATTGCTGTCACACAGAGAAACCTTGTCTCGACCTCCCACACACATACACCGCCCTGCAAATAAAAAGAGCCCAAACCTCAGAAATTCTAACTCTCTAAGGCTAAGATGATCTAAGGAAATCAAAATATGCACATATTTGTAGAGCTTCCTAAGAAATTCTAATTCACTAGTGTTTTATTTATTTTAATTCTGGTTACTGAACACGGGGCTTTGAACATACTAGGCACACTCTATCTTCAGCTTTATCCCCAGCCCACCAGTCCTTTTAAGAGTCAGTGCTCCCCAGAATAGTACGGGATCCTTTGTACCTTCCGTCTGCTGTTTTCCCATGATCCAACAGTGTAGTTTCTGGTCAGCGATTCCAGGCTTTAAATAATTTGTGTGTTCATACACTTTATCATCTGCTAAGAATTTAAAGGAAAATCACATTCTCTGTTCGACTGTTAATGCAAGGGTCCATATTTAGTTTTATAGGCATAACCCTGCTTTTAGTTTTGTTTGGGTTTTTGACTCATGGATTTTATTTCCGTTTGTCTTTAAAAAATTTAAGAGTGAGAGGAATTTAAGATTTTTTTAAAAAATGTATTGGATTAAAAAAAAAAAGAATTAGTGTTCCAAAGTAGTGGTTTCTCAATTCTTGGATATGATGGACAGGAATAACACAGCATTGCTGTTTTGTTGAGACAGTCTTTTGCAGCTTGGTCCACTTGTGACTCTTCTGCTTTTGCTTTCCAAGTGCTGAGAATTTGCAGTCAAGCCTCTACTACAAATCTCAGACAAATACTTCTAGTTGGAAGCAAATTTACTGATTTTCTTTTAGCTTTCTAAATTAGAACATTAAATTACCATCTATAACTCCAGCACAGGGTCTATCACTTGTACTTCCGGTTATTCAAAAGCCCAAAGCAAGGCATCCATTGACCCTGCAATTGAAAGGCACCTTGAGCAACACAGAGACCCTATCTCTTTGGGAAAATATCTTTTATGAATAATATATAGCTGTATTATAGAGCAGCTAACAACAAAAGGTACATAAAAAATGTACTCTCTGATAATTCCTTACATACTTTTGCTGTTCCATTACAATTTATGCCAATGGGTGTTCCTAACGGAACAGTCCTGTTTAACAGCTATTGAAACCATTGAAATAGGGAAATAAATGTAAATGAGTACTATTTCTTGGCTAATGCTTCCCACACCCGCGTCTTTCTACACATTGTCTTCTACCTGATTACCTTTGGCTAATTTAAGACTTGGTTCATGCAGTGTTTCCTTTGGGGGTAATTTGGTCACTGTCTTTTTCCTTGCTCAACTTAGAACACCTTTGTGTCTCCCCGAAAAGCCAATGCATAACTCTACTACACTATTTGTAGACAAAGTATAATCATTTGTTCATACCAAAGGCCTTTGAAGGGAGCTACCTCCAGAGTCTAACATAGGGATTAGTCTTATTGAGCATTCAGAGAATATTTGCTAGGTCAGAGGCATAGCTTAGTGATTATAGCTTAGGGTTCCATTCCAGGCACACCTTTAAAATTGTTTAATTTATGTACAACTAATTGAGCTTTAAAATAAGTATTGTACTGGGTGGAAAGTCATAACCAGCATAAGAAGAAAACTGAACTCCCTTAAAATGAGCATGTGAAGAGGAAGTTAGTCACACTTGTGTTGAGGAGCTCAGCCAGAGGTCATAACAGAGAAACCCTGTCTCAAAACAAACAATCAAGAATGCAGTCAGAGCTTAAAAAAAAATTCTTTGTGTATTCTATGTATAGTAATGCTTTGTCTGCATGCACACCTACACACAAAAAGGTACCAGATTCCATTATAGACAGTTGTGAGCTGCCAGGTGGGAACTGAACTCTGGGAGAAAAACCAGCACTCTAAACCTCTAAGGCATCTCTTCAGCTCCTCACCCCCAGCATTCCCCCCTCCCCCTAGAATGAATATGACAGCTATATAAGGAATCAAGTAGAGTCGTCAGATGAGGAGGCAGATACCTACTGTAATTTTGAGGAAGGAAGAAGTAGGCATAGATGTGATTGAGATGAACTGGGGTTGGATAGAAACAGGTATAAAGGGGATCTCGTATCTTGGCCAGTTGCTGCCTGAGAGATCCTGGTATACAGTGGAGATAAAGAGGGGGAGTAAAAAGAACTTCAAATATCCAAACAGAGTATCTGGGAAATGTGCTGCTGCTGATGTCATTGGCAGAAATAAAGTACGGTCGTGATATGGGAGAAAGATGATGTGCAATCCTAGGGATGGCACCTATACAAGATGCCTAAAGTACTTGGAGGACAATGCTCAGAGGGATTTGGAATCGGGGATAGAATTTGGGGAGTTACCTACACAAAGTTTATCACTGAAGTCCGTAAGATAGCTAATGGGAACCACAAGAAGACAAATAGAGAGAAACCAGAAAGATGTTACTTTTTAACCAATCAATATCAAGCGGGGTGAATAGAAAGCCAGACAAAGTCAAGTAGTATGAAGACTAGACCAAAACCACTGACCTTGAGACTTGATCATTAGTCATTTCTTTGTGAGGAGAAAAGCTACTTGTGGGAAATGAAGGCGTAAGTGGCTGTTCAGTGAGGAGAGTTAATAAGTAGAGTCATCTCTAAGAGATACTCCTTGATTTGTCAAAAGATAACTTTGATAAATCCCTCAATGGGCACATGAAAATATATCAATGCCTTGCCTTCCTTTTCTCTCTCACATTTTAATATGACTTTGTGATATTCTGTAAAATCACACTTCTAATAATAAACAGAGAAACCACTACAAAGATGACTCAGAGCTTTGCACACTGACAGTATCACAGCCAATGAGGTTTCTCCCAAGAGTGATTAGTGCTAATTAAAAATGTGACTCAAGAGGCCTTAGAAAGTTATCTAGCTAGCCTATCTTTCTCTCAGGCGTAGAGGGCTTCTGGGTTCTCTCCGTCAGGAGACCAAGCAGGTGGAATTACTTCTCAAGGAAACAATGGAGCTGCTTGAAGCAGAACAGGTTTGGCCTTATGTGAGTCACAGCTTTACCACATGAATGGACAATTATGTTGTGAAGATATTAATTTATAAAGCCTTTCTTCTGATTCCTGCTGGTCTAAACTAAAACCAGGATTTGTCAAACACGACCAATAGAAGACAAATGTCAAACGCTTTTTATCAGGATAATGCCCCAAATTTGAGGCCAGAGAGTTAACATGTGAATGCTGTTTGTTTTCAAAGATAATACTGCTAGTACTAATCAGAATCTAAATATAATATAGCTATGTAGGTATTTCTGAGATCAAATGCTTGAAAATAACACTTAAAACATACTATGAATGTGCTGTTTTCTTCCACTAGAATGCTGGCTTGCAGGCTTGAAGCAAATAGATTTGGTTTGGGTTGGGTTTAAAGGCATCCTGATTGGGCAAGACTGCTAGAGCTCTTACGAATGCCTTAGAAAATAAACAAATAACTGGGGCAAAAGAGCAGCCTTGAGGTTTAGTGTTTGCTAAGACTACAGAAATTTTGCCTCTGGCTGTAAATGATGCTGGAGGAGTGGTCCATGTGAGTGAGCCAGCCTGATTGGTCTCCTTCATCTACTGCTGTTCCCAAGTCTCCTTATTTTTCATTTTTTAAAAAAGATGTATTTATTTATTATGTATACCATATTCTGTCTGCATGTATGCCTGCATACCAATGGAGGGCACCAGATCTCATTATAGATGGTTGTGAGCCATCATATGGTTGCTGGGAATTGAACTTAGGACTTCTGGAAGAGCAGCTAGTGCTTTTAACCTCTGGGCCATCTCTCCAGCATGCCCCCCACCCCATGCCCCCCACTCCCTAGGTTTGTCCTACCTTCGGGATTATTTTCTCAGATGTCCATAATAATGTCAATTTTTAGGGCTCTTTTTTGGTCCTTCTTAGAATGGTTCTTGAGCCTCCAGTGCAGAAATGCTGATAAGAATCTCAAAGCCAAAAGCTGCCTCCACTGGCAATTATTATTGTCGTTCATCTCTATATGGCACTTGCTTTTCTGATGTGAAGACATTTGCTTGGAGATACCCAAACCAAAGAACTTGAAAACATCCAGCTCATCTTACCATCTATGCAGAAGTTCTCTCTACAATATCCGTAATGAAGCCGGGCTCAGAAGTGAACACCAGTAATCTTGTCAGGAGGGAGACAGAGATGAGAATCACTGAAGTTCCAGACTATTCTGGATGTCTTGAGGCCACAGTCTCAAAAGAAAAACAACCGAAGCTACAACATATGTAATAAAAAAGGTGGAAAATTCAGCTCTACTGACGAAAACATTTTTTAAGAAGGGGTCTCATTTATCTTTAGTTGGCTAGAACTGATTATGTAGCTGAGATGACCTTGAACTCTTCCTGTCTCCCACATTGTCTCAGTGTTGGGATCACAGGTTTGTGCTATTATACCTGGTTTATATGGTACTGAGGACTGCCCCAGGGGATTTGGGGGTATTAGGCAAACATTCTATCAAGTGTTCCACATGCCTAGCCTCCAAATGTTTGTCTTTCTCATGAGCAGATGTTTCTTGTATCTGAAGGCACTAGGCACTACCACTCTCCATTTGGCCTCCTCCCTCTCCAAGCCTTTCCTTTGCTATAAATATGGCCCCTCCTTCAGCTATTATGACTATCACAATGTTTCCAAATACTCTGATTATCCTTATATTTCTACATACTTTCTAACTTGCTAATAATGACCTCAAAACGTGGAACTTAAAAAGTACAAAGTCATCTGTCTAGGCATTGACAGGGGACATGAAGTGGCGTGACAACACATAGACAAGTAAGAAGAATCCCGAGGGATAAAGATTTGGCCATTTATTTTGACAGCTATAGAAAACCATTAAATGACTGTCAGATGTGCTGTTTAGAAAGATCACTCTGGGCTAAGGAACAGATTAGGGAGATTGTACAAGAGATTGCAGTAACCTAGAGACCATGTAATAAGAATCTGAATCAGGGTGGGGATAGGAGTGTCAGGGATTAGAGACTGCCCCTTTTCTGTGTCTTCAGGGATGCAGAAAAAATGTAAGGGCTAACAGTCTAGCTGAGAGCTATGTCAAATGCATAGTGGGACAGCGGCTGAACCTTAGTTAGATTCAGGTCAGTTCAGAATCTCTGTTCCTGCTCTGTCATTCCTGCCTGTGTGTATCTTCAAAATCTTCAATGAAGGTTGGTATCCTCTGCCCCACCCCACAAGGTTTCCCTGTGTAGTCTTGGCTGTCCTGAAACTCTCTCTCTGTAGACCAGGCTGGCCCCCAACTAGAGATCCTCCTGCCTCTGCCTCCCGAACGCTGGCATTAAAGGAGTGTGCCACCACCTCCAGGCTGGCATTCTTTTTTATAAAATAGAATACTATTGCCCTTTAAGCAAGAGTTCTTTCATAAACACTAAACATGATTATGGAGAAACTGGTTATGCTGCTGTGTGTAACTATCCCAGCCAAGCAACTACACCATCCTGGGGGATTCAGCTATGTCAGTTTGCAAAAGAATTATCCTAGCTGGGCTCACACACACACACACACACACACACACACACACACACACACACACACACACCTGTGGAGGGTGGGACTCTAAGACAACTGCCTCACTAAGGCCCACCTCCATGTGGGTGACAGTTGGGACAGCTGGGAGCCTCGAGCACACTGCTATGCCTGCATGCAGCTCAACTCAACAGTTTGGAGAGTGTCCTTTCCATGTACCTGGGTTGGTCTAAACCTCTTGCACACAGCTCAGCTGGTCTGGGTGTCTTTGCAGCTCAGCTTCTTTCTGTCTAAGGTGGGGACTCCAAGATTTTTTTTTTCCTCCCCCTTACTCTGGCAGGGAGGAGCCTAGTGAATCTGGTCACTTTCTGGAACTTCTGAAGCTATTTTGAGCTGCTTAAGGAGCTTCCCTGAAGGATAGACTGTTTCAACCGGGGAGGAGCCAGAAGGGTAGCTACAGGAAAGGAGGCTCCATCTATGCTCCTACAGCTTCTTCCCGGGAAACTGTCATCCTGCTGGGTAAAGGCAGTTACAGCCTGTGGGGGAAGAGTACCCCTGTTAGTAACCTCTCACCTTTGCTACAAAAAAAAAGCACAATAAACCCATTGGGTCCCTAGAGTGATATCTCTGGTTATCATTGAGTTTAGGAAGAGAAGGTAGACCTTGTTCGCCTCAATCCAAGGGAAAGGATTCTAGCTCAGTACACAGTGCACAGTACTTAGGAGGTGCATGGTACAGGGTGGTAGGGAGTCATATTTCATTGTCTAGAAAAGTTGTAGTGATGAATCCATGTGAGTCTGTTCAGTGGGTGATAAAAATTTATTAGGATGTGAATTGAGGAGATACACTCAAGAAAAACAGAAATCAAATGAACAGTTAAACTTATCCTCTGTTCTGTCCTGGAGCGCAAGCACCTGGCTGTCCAAAAAAAAAAAAAAAAAAAAAAAAATCATGACCCTTCTCTTATATGAGGTCAGCTATGTAGGCAAGAAGCACCACCTCTTTGGAGCCCCAGATAGCCCAAAGTCACGGGCAGAGCAAATACCACTACAGACATTAAAAGTTAAGGATCAGAGATGGCAAAAGAACAATAATAGCTCATTCTCACTTTACAAATTTCTCACGTATACATTATCTAGTTTCATATTCATATGTATGTACCCTGTACAGGTCACTTACTCCATTTCCAGGACTCTATCCTAAGAAAGTAATCTAAGATGAAAATAAATATTCAGTAATAAATGCTTTTGAGAGATTAGTTATTTGCTTCTTCTAAAGTAGAAGACAGAGCCCAGAACCTGTCTGTCATAGGCTGGGCAAGCACAATGCAAGTAAGCTCTCTCCCTAGCTCTTAGTTTCCATGAGACTCAGTCCCATTCCGTAACCAGGCTGTCTCTGAGCCTACTCTATAACCCCAGCTGTCCTCCTGTTTCTGCTGCTTCTGCCTTCCAATGCCAGGATTATAAAAACGAGTCACCATATTTTAAAATGTGATGGAAATTGAATACATAGTGTATTTTTAATTATGCATTTAAAGTAGACTAGGAGAAAAATAAGCCAACATATTTATTTTTCTGGATAGTAGGATTATAAACAGTTGCGTTAGACTCCTTAATATATTATATTTTATGTAATAAACATATATTACTCTTTAACATGGATAGTAATGGATTCCTTTTCATTCACTTTTTCTTTGTTTTATTAACAATCCATGGTTAAGTCGATAAAGTAGTTGCTATAATTTCCATTCAAAATACTAATGCTGCCGTCAATGTACTTGCTATAACTCTTTCTGGAGCTTTCTCATCCAGCCATTATAACTCTTTTTATCACGAATTTGTTAGGATCATGGCTAGCCCTGTCTCCTTAGCTGTTTCAGTATAAATAACAGGAAGTGACTTAAACAAGAACGTATGCTGAGGTGTAGCTCATTGGTTCAATCCCGGGTTTAATTCTCAGATTTAGGGGAAAAGAGAAAGAAATAGTATGCATGGGCTGACTCGTTAGAAAAATCTTACTTGAAAGGGAAGAAACCAGGCTAAATCCCAAGCATAACTTTTGTTCACACTAAAAAAAAATATATTATAGGGACTGGAGAAATGGCTCAGCACTTAAGAGGACTTACTACTCTTAGAGGGAATCCAGGTTTCAGTGCCCAGCAACCACATGATGGTTCACAACCATCTAGAACTCTAGTTCCAGGGAATCTGACACTGTCTTTTAGCCTCCTCAGGTACCACGCACACCAGCAAAACATTCAAGCACATTACATTTTAAAAAAATACATACATATATTTTATTACAGTGTGTGTGTGAGTGAGTGAGAGAGAGAGAGGGAGTGAGGGAGGGAGGGAGAGAGAATGCTCAATCTCATTTATGGTGGACACGTGAAAGTCAGAGAACAATTCCACAAGTGAGTCTTTCTTTCTACTATCACGTGAGTCCCTGGAGTTGAACTCAGGTGGTCAGGCTTGGCAGCAAGTACCTTTTCCTGCCGAACCATCTCACCAGCCCATTTGCATCTTTATTATGATCCTCTTGGTAATTCTGCTGTGACAGCGCCTGGTGTGGCAGGCTGTGTGCACTCTCAGTTCCTGTTCCATATCCTCACAGAAAATTGTACAGAAGACAGCTTCTTCACAGCCTTCTAAACAAGTCCTGAGATTTTTCTGGCTGAACAATTTAGGTCACATGTTCACCCCAATCGATATCCCAGGGTTGGGGTGGGAAGAGAAGGTGGAAATAAAATGTACTCTGTATCTTAAGCCATCTAGTTCCTCTTGGGAATTGGAAGAACAGTGTGGGGGAAGGGTAGATAAAGGAATGAACAGGAAGGATGCATTGGGAAAGGATGTTAAATGAGCAGCAGACCAAGTTCCTCATGCTATCTCAATGTTTCCTTTAATTTGGCACTTATTGGTCTAATTAATGTCACTCCTGGGATTCGTATTTATTAGTTTATTTTGTGATCATTGAATATAGATGGATAAAGTAGAGTTTACAAAACCTCAGTAAATTTTCAACTTGAAGATGAGGCATAGAATGGTTAACACAATTTTATTGTATGTGTATGGGTGTTTTGCCTGCATGTATGTCTGCCCACCTTGTACATGCTTTGATGTCCTTGAAGCAAGAAGAGGGTGTTAGGTACTCTGGAGCTGGAGTTACAGATGGTTGTGAGCTATCTTATGGATGCTGAGTATTGAATCCAGGTACTCTGGAAGAGCAACCAGTGCTCTTAGCCAATTAGCCATCTCTCCAAACCAATTTTACTTATCTATTCATGTGTGTGTGTGTGTGGGTGGGTGGGTGGGTGGGTGGGTGTGTGTGTAGACAAAGACATACAAACATACAAGCATACAAACATGCATACATACATAAGTCAGAGAAACATGCCAGTTATTCTGCTTTACCACTCCAGAGATCCTCCTGTCTTTGGGGTAGTAAATATTCTTTTGGGCCAGCATTGTTGGCACATGACTATAATCCCAGCACTCTGACTGATTCAGAAGTCATAAATTTAGTGCCAGTCTGGGCTATATGGTGAGTTCCTATTATATACATACATAGGCTGGGAATGTAGTTCACTAGTAGAGCATTTGCCTAGTATACACAAATTTGATCTTCTGGTTTATTTGTTTGTTATGATAGCATGTGATTTGTTCCCATTACCACCACACATACATAAAGAGCACCATCTCAAAACAGGTAACTTTGTTACTAGAAAACAGATATCTAATAGCGGAATTATAGATTTCAGGAGTCATAATGTTCACAATAGCCCACATGGGGAACACCCCTTTCTCAAGGTATATGAGAAACTAAAATATTAACTGCCAGTTTTTTTTAAAAAAATAGTTAATTTAAATTTTTTAAAGATTTTTATTCTTACTTGTGTGTATGAGTGTTTTTCCTGTGTGTATGTATGAGCACTGTAGATTTTATTCTTATTTAAGTGTATGAGTGTGTATGTATGTATGAGCCCCCCTATGCATGTCTGGTGCCTGCAGAAGCCAGAGGGGATGCTGAATGTCCTGGAACTGGAGTTACAGATGCCTATAAGTCACCATGTAGGTGCTGGGACTAGACCTGGGTCCTTCCCAAGAACAGCAAGTGTTCTCATCCCCAAGCCATCTCTCCAGCCACATATTTTTATTTTTTAATGGTATGTGTGTGTACGTGTGTGTATGTATGTGTGTATGTATGTGTGTGTATCTGCATGCATGTGTATGTATGTATATCTGTATGCATGTGTATGTGTGTGTACGTATGTATGTATGTGTATCTGTATGCACGTATATGTATGTGTGTGTATGTGTGTATGTGTGTATATGTATGTGTGTGTATATGTGTGTGTATCTGTATGTGTGTGTATATGTATGTGTGTATATATGTGTGTGTATCTGTATGTGTGTGTATATGTATGTGTGTATATATGTGTGTGTATCTGTATGTGTGTGTATTTGTATATATGTGTGTGTATCTGTATGCGTGTGTATGTGTGTGAGTATGTGTGTGTGCCTTTAAGTTGTCAAGTCATCTCTGCAGCCCCTTAACTACCAAAATGTTAATGGTAAATTTCATACTCACAAAATGTTCCGAAGCTTTAAGAAAATGAAAGTTTTTTCTCCATTACACAGAAAGTAAGTGAAACCCAGGATTTGAACTCAGGCCTGGCTCTTTGTAGAACTGCCTCTTGGGCATTAGGCTAGACTCATGCTATCCATCCTAGTTTGCTTTTTGTTGGAGTGAAAAACTTTGTGATTTAAAAAAAAAAAAAAAAACTTGGGAAAGAAAGGGTTCGTTTCAGACCATTTTCGAGGGAGGCAGGGTAGGAGCTCAAATCAGGAACCTGGAGGCAGGAACTGAATCAGAAACCATAAAGAAATGCTGCTCAGCCAGGTTTGTTTTTCTTTAACGCAGTCCAGGCCTGTCTGTCCCATGTGTGTACAGTATCTACAGAGGTCAGAAGAACACATCAGAGCACTCCTATGTCCGTCAGCCATCAAAATATCCTGTAGCCACGCCCACAGACTGATCTGAAGGAAACAGTTCTTTAGTAGAGGTTCCCTCTTCCCAGGTGTGCCAAGTGGACAACCAAGATTAGCTGTGAAAGCCTATTTTAAACCACCATAGCGTTACTCTTAAATGGTGCCCTGGCATCTCACCTCTCGGGGGCTTCACGTGGCTCTCCGTGTCCTGACTGCTGAGGAAAACTGCGTCAGCATCATGCTTTCTGGCACACCACGTCAAACGCATAGTCAGCAGCATTCAGAACAGCCCCTGGACGTCTGCCCTACAGAGACTTTGATGGTGGCTGTACTATTTTGAGATTAAAAAGAGTTCAGTATCCAGTGGGCCAGAAACATATCCCAACGTCAGCTTTTTAAATCTGCTGGTACGTTGTACACAATGGAGCTCCAAGAGGCTTGAGCTGTTTCCAAGTTTGACTACAGTAAGATGGATTTTACTCCAACAGAGGTGAGCTGTCACCATGGGGTGACTAGCACATCGCGCCTTCAGATAATACTGATGTCTAGATTTCAGAAAAGCAGAAGTAGTGTTGTGCTTATGTTCACATCTAAGTTACACAGGCATAATAAAATATGAAATTAAGACTCATCTTGAGAATTAAAAAAAGTATTATGTATATGTGGTAGAGGGAATGAGTTTTTGTATGTGTGCAGGTGCCTGAAGAAGTCAGGAGAATGCATCAGATCCCTGGGAACTGGAGTTTCAGCTGGTTGTGAGTCACCTGGTATAAGTGCTGGAAATCACTCTGAACTGCTGAGCCATCTCCAACTTTCTCATCAAGAGAATGTTTGTGGACTTTGTTAGTTGAGACAATGCATTATAGTTACATGATAAAATAATTTGCTCTATTGCTCAAATAATTGTTTCTATTGCTGTGAGGAGACACCATGACCCCAGCAATGCTTATGAAGGAACACACTTAATTGTAGTGGCTTGTACAGTCTAGAGGATCAATTCATTGTCATCATGGTGGGATGTGGTATGCAAGAAGAAGCAATTGAGAGTTCAACATCTTGGAGGCAACAGGAAGTGAACTGTCTCACTGGGTGTGGCTTGATCATATAGGAGACCTCAAAGCCCACCTCTGCAGTGACACACTTCTTCCAACAAGACCATACCTGCTCCAACAAGAGCATACCTCCCATTACTGTGACCCCTTTGGGGGCCATTTTCTTTCAAACTACCACATACCTTTTTCCCCTTTTGAGATGCATATTAAAAAGCGTTTAGAATGAAAATTAAAAGTACAAGGTTGCCTTTAGAAGAAGAGCTCACAGAGGAGCTGGAGAGATGGCTTGGTGCTGGACTCACTCACTGGTATTTCTAAATTTAAAAATAAAATTTGATCTTCAGAGATGGCTCAGTATTTAGGAATAATTGTTGTGCAAGCATAAGGACCTAAGTCCAGGTCCCTGGCCCTACATAAAAAGCTGGGCATGAAGTGCTGGGTGTGGTGGTCCATGCCTTTAACCCTAGCACTCAAGGGAAAGAAAGGCAGATCTCAATGAGTTTGAGGCCAGTCTAGTCTACATGGTGAATTCTAGGTCAGCCAAGGCTACATAGTGAAAAACAAAACAAACAAACAAAATATAACTTTGGTGCTGTGGGGGTTGGGGGGTGGGGTGGGGAACTGTCTGGCTCCAGATTCAGTGAGAGACCCTTGTCTGAAAAGAATAAGGTGGAACCTGATAGAGCTGGGCACCTGATATCTTCTGGCCTCCATGCGTACTTACCCATATATCTACACTATATTCACATGCACACGGGGTGGGGCCCAGGAGAAGGAAAGGAAGAGAGAGCCAGAGACTTTGAAAGGGAGACAAGTGAATATTTAATACACATAGTTTAAAATGTGCAGCTGTTTCTTCAATCGCTCCAATGATTTAAGAACCACCTTTCAAATCTAGTAGAAATCATTTGCATGGAGAGCAGGAAGACAAACTCTGAGGCACATGGTGGAGAGCTATACATATTAGGTGAAAATAAGTGATAAAGGAATGCCTCAAGATCAAGTTAATGTCACCAGATAAAAAGATGCTTGCACTTAGAGTCACAAGGGCTGACGGATGGGGCAATAGCCCATCCTTACAAAGGGGGAGGCATCCTTTCGTGTTGGTTTTAATCTCCAGCTCTTGGCTGCCTCCCTCGATAGATTAAGGCTGAAGCTTTCAGCATCTGTGAGGTTGGTTGAGTCTACAGTGACAAAGGGTGCAGTGCCAGGAGATGTGAGGGTTTTTGTTTTAAACATTGATAAAGAATGGCTTCCCATCCAGTTCTTCACCTACAGTGCCAATTTGATTATTCCTGATAAGCAGTTTTCTGGTGTTCGGTTTCGAGTTTTGTTTTTTATGAATTATGTTTTGTGTTGATTATAATTGATGGACAAAAAACGCACCCACCCATCTACTTTATGTGCTGTTCGAGACCTCTGTCTTAGTTTCTCAACCTACTAACCCTCTTTTCAGGCATTCCCTTGAGGAAATGCCAGTGCAGATATTTTATTCCTGTTTGAGCAATCATGGTAAAAGGTCATTTGTGCCAAATGAGAGGAAGAGATGCATAGCTCTAACTGAAACCGTCACACGGAGATGATGAATTAAAGCGAACTTCAGAGGATAATTGTAATCTTCCATTAAGGAAGTTCTCCCTATTTACTTAGTCATTTATTTTTGAAAAAAAAAATTTTTTTTTTTTTGAGACAGGGTTTCTTTGTGGCTGTCCTGGAATGCATTTTGTAGACCAGGTTGGCCTGGAATTTAGAGATCCATCTGCCTCTACCTCTAAAATTCTGAGGCTTAAAGGAATGTACCTTCACGCCTAGCTGGAAGATCTGCCTCTTAGCGAGGCAAATCAGTGCCATTTGTTTTGAGAAGGTCTCCTAAATCCTTAAAAATGGCCTTTGAGTTAGAATTTATTTCTTCCTGCCACTTAATCTCTTTGAATTATTGGGGATTGACCAACAGGAAGATGGGGCAGGAGACTGAGGCAAGAGAGTTGTAAGTTTGAGGTCAGCCCAGATTATACAGCCAGACACCATTGAAAAACAAATTTGAAGAAAAACTTGAAATTTTCAAATTTTCAAGTAATTGCTGATACTTTAGATCAGAGGTTCTCAACCTTCCTAATGCTTCGGCCCTTTAATACAGTTCCTCATGTTGCACTGACCCTCAACCATAAGATTATTTTTGTAACTACTTTATGACTGTAATTTTGTTGCTGTTATGAATAGTAGTGTAAATATTTTTGAAGAGAGAGGTTTGCCAAAGGGGTCGATACCAACAGGTTGAGAAACACTGCCTTTGATGCTGATAGATAACAGAATATTTGGGGGGCTAAAAGTATTCTCTATTTGATGTCCAAATATGGTGGCACACACCTTATAAACTGAAGCACTTGGGAGGTAGCAGGCAGGAGAACCAGGAGCTCAAAGTCACCGCAACTACCAGCAAGTCCAAGGCCAGCATGGACTATGAGAGACTCCTGTTTCAAAAAAAATAACAACAAAAAGTGTACATTTTTATTGTGATTATATTTCTTAAAGCTTAAAATTGAGATATATGATATGACAAGATCAAATATTCTAAGTTGTATTTATTTTTATTTTATGTCTATGAGTGTTTTCTATGTATGTGTGTGTGTCACATGTATGCTGGGTGCCTGTGGAGTCAAGAAGAGGGTATTAGATACCCCAAAACTGGAGTTATAAATATTTGTGAACTAAGATATGGGTACTATGAATAGAACACAGGTCCTCTACCAGAGTAGCAAATGCTCTTAACTATCGATCCATCTCTCTAGCCATTTGAGATGAAATTCTTATATACTTTTAAAAATGTTCTGTGTATGGGTGTTTTACCTGAATGCATGCCTGTGTACTGTGCATGCCTGGTGACTATAGCCATGTGGGTGCTGAGAACCCCCTCCAGCCTGAGATGAGATGCTTTTTATTAGAACATTTAGCCACCGTGCATTCTTGACAGTTATAATATTTCCCATTATGCTCCTTGTTTATAATTGCTTTTATTATTGCGTATTCAGCAACTTTGGCCTTAATCAAACACTTCCGCTAAGAAGGGAATCAATAAAAAGAACGTGTTAAAGAATATTTAAAAAGTCTAAAATTTAGTGGTGCAAGAAAACCGAAAATCACAGTGTTCAGATATTCTTCCACTAACTAACTGTAGCCATTATTTTTAATAAGCTTTATTTTGGAGCAGTTAGGCCATTTTAAAATTGCTTTATAATTCTGGAACATTTGATTTTCAAGAACAAAAAAAAAGCAGGAATATAATCTTACTGTTTTCAGAACTGTAAAAATTACATGTAGAGTACTGTGTATAATTTTGGCTCCTAATAGAAGACAGATGTGCATAATTTTGGAATTGTCTGAGCCAAAATATTCAGAGGCTAGAAAACAAGCCATGTGGAATTTATCCTATGGATGCGGTCACACCAACGGGTACTAGGAAATGAAGCTCATGCGCCATATCAAAAGCAAAAGATTGGAAGCTTTCTATGAATAATGGCACATCTATATGAATTCACCTCAGAAATATTTTTTAAAAAAAAGATTGAGAGTAGGGGCATGGTAGTACATATCTACATTCCTAATATTGTCTAGAGGCTGAGACAGAAAGAACCAGAGTTCAAGGCCAGCCTGATCTACGTATCAAGACCCTACTTCATAACATTAGAGAATTCTATTACAGAAAGATCTCCAAGATTTACTGTCAAGGGAAGCAAGAAAGGCACAGAAGTTCTGTGTAGGATGCTACCGCGGTGTCTCAGAATGAAAGGGATGTGGCATTAAGATGGCAAGATGACACTTTTTGTTAGGTCTGACAACCTGAATTTCATCCTGAGGACCCACACAGTAGGAGAGTATCAGTTTAGACAAGGTGACCTCTGACTACAGAGCGAGTTCCAGGACAGCCAGGGCTATACAAAGAAACCCTGTCTTGAAAAACCAAGAAAAAAAAAAATTGACCAGGATAAGGATTTCAATTGTGTCTGTATTTATGAATGGCCCTAAATCACTCATGGGAGTCTCCATAGTCACTGTGAATTACCACATGGCTAACTCAATCGCAACGACAATGAATGAGTTGTTCCACGGTGGAGTTCATTCATGATTCAGACATGGTCCTAGTTCACACAGGATAATATTGAATTAGAGCCTGGGGTTTTATTATTTGTTTTTCTTTTAAATGATAAAGTATTAGTCAAGAGAAGAATAACACAACCCTCTACTCTCTAGACTTAATGATGGTAAATTCATTGTTTATAAACTGCTTTCTCACTTAATCTATCTTTATAAAAACCATTCTGTGGTACATAGGACAGAAATTTCTATTTTCTGGTCTACAAAGCAAGTTCCAAGACGGCCAGAGCTACACAGAGAAATAAAAAAAAAAAACCCAAAAAAACAAAAAACAAAAAAAAAATTTTTTATATCTTCCAGTTACAAATAAGAAATGGAAATAAGAGGGCTTTGAGATGGCTCAATAAACAAGAGCATTTGCTCTGCAAATATGAGGACCTGAGTTCAAATTCTCAACACCTGTGTAAAGTGCAGCATGGCCCTGAGTGCCTGAAACTCCAGCATTGCAGGAAGAAGACAAGTGCATCTTGAGGACCCTCTGTCTGGGTAGCCAGTCTAGTCAAAAAGGGTGAGCTTCTGAGACAGTGACAGAATCTGACTCAGGGCAATAAAGTAAACAGTGACAGAGGGAAACACATGTCATCACACTTGGCCAGGAACCTACACACTCATGAAGGCACTACACACACAATGTAAACGAGAGATGAAAACTTACCAATGGTTCCGTCTACTAGAACACAATTTTGTGTGTTTTGCGGTGCTGGGAACGGAACCCTAGGCCTTCTGCACACTAAACAAGCTCTCTGCCACCGAGCAACACCCTCACTTCATAGGATGCAGTACTTGAAATTGAGACGAGCTCTTAAATAAGAGCTAAAGCATCACCCAGGGCTTGCCAAGTCGCTGAACTCTCTAGAAGTCCTTCTACTGTTAAACTGTGCCTACTGCTGTTGTTTCTGGCCCTGAATTACTGCACAGTTATTATTTTTTCTTTATTCTGATCCAGAAATTTTGCTGAATTTCAAACTTGATTTTTTTTATAGTAAAAAGCATATTAAAAACCCTTTTGACAATATCTGTCACCTAGCTGGACAGTGGTGACATTTACTCCCAGAACTGGGGGGAGGGGAGGGCAGCAGAGACAGCAGAGGCAGCCTGGTCTACAAAGTGAGTTGCAGGACAGCTAGGTTACACAAAGAAACCCTGTCTCTAAAAAACAAAAACAAACAAGCAAGCAAAAAACTTCCATATATTTAATTTTAAAATTTAATGTATCTAAGAATTACAAAGAAAGCTTATTAAAATGGAGATTCCTAGTACCTCTCTCTAACGATTCTGATTGACTGGGTCCTGGGTGAGGCCTGGGAATATGCTTTTTATAAGCACACACAATTGTTCTTATTCAGGGGATCTGGGTGCTACCATAAAAATATATTCAACAATGAGATTGTTTGTAGCTAGTGCCTTGGAGTGGCTGATTTAAACCAGCCCAGCTTCTCAGAAGTTCTTCCTGAGCTCATTATCACTAACACAAAGAGGCAAAGACAGGAGCTAGTGATGATTAGCCCCGGGGAACCGAGAAGAGAGCATGGTGAGGCTAGTATTTGTCTATAGCTCAGAGGAAGAGACGTATTAAATCAACCAAATCTTTCCTTTACCTCTGAAACTCTGCAAGTGTGCACTGAAGTGTCTTTGGAGGTGCAGGGGTGGGGTGGTGGTGAGGTGGTGGGCAGTCTGGAGCAATTGCCTGCTCCCTTTGTTACACATTGACCATGCTAATTAGAGACCTTGGTGGTTTGGGATTCTGTTACCCAGTGACTGCTGTCTCCCTCTGCAGCCTTACACCATCTGAGATTTGAAAATACACCTACCTATGTCCCCAAGTTCCCCCTACAGAGGCCTCACTCTGGACAACCTTGTTTACTTAACTGTCTCTCCACTCCAATCTTGGTGAAGCCCCAGCTTGGCTTCTTTTACACTTTGGCACACCCTTTTCTTTCTTCAGTTGACCTCTCTGGCTGAAAGTATTTTGTGAAAGCAACTTTAAAATTATTGGAAATGGCTTAATGCCTAACGCATACATTTGTCATTTGCTGAAGGGTTTTACAGTTTTACATAACTTCCTGAGTGTTTTTAACTTTGCGCTTATGGTCCAAGGCAATTATTGCAAAGGACATACTTTTATTAATTGAAGTCATAAATACTTTGTAGGTGTTCTAATAAAATGAGGTGATTTAAGATTTAAATGGCATATTGAGTCATTCTCAAATAGTAACACAGCCCACTTTGGTAAAAGCCAATGGAAAAATACAGAGAATGAAAAAGTTAAACAGAACCTCACAGCGGTCATAGGAAATATCAGGAGTTTAGTTTGGTTTGCCGGGCATTAGGGATGGCACCCAGGACCTCACAAATGCTAAGCAATCCTTCTAGCTCTGAGCTACAGCAACAACCCCTCCTGAATTTTAGAAAGGTATTTTCACTGGAACTTCCATTTGCTATCATTTTCCTTAATGCAAAGATTAGCAGGTGTTAATTTATCCACTTGCCACATCTTTCAATAGAGCATACCCTAATAGGAATGATTTTGTGCTATAACCACTTACTGGTCTTACAAAATCATTTAACGTTTATTAGCCAATTTCTCATTTCTATACACTGCATTAATGAGAATCATTAATTTATTTTTCAAAAAGGAAACACAAATGCACTTTGACAGCATATGTCCTCATAACTCCAACATAAATGGAAAATATCCCTGGGATAGGGATATAAATATGTCCGTACTGATATGCTTGCCTGGGATCTGTGAGGTCCTGAGTTTGATAGCTAGAACAGCAGAAACAAAAACAAGCACACAAACAAATCACCCATAAGTGAAAAGTGCATGTGGAGGGTTAGGTGTGGCAGCACACACCTGTAATCCCAACACTTGGGGGCCAGAGACAGAAGATCAGGAATCAATTAGGCATGGTGGCACACGTCTTAATCCCAGCACTGGAAGGCAGAGACAAGCAGATCTCTGTGAATCTGAAGCCAGCCAGGGGTACATAGTAGGGCTCTGTCTAAAAAACAAAACTGAACAAAAAATAGTGCTTAGTGGGTAAGGATACTGCCACTCGTCCTGGCCATCAGAACTGAGTTTGATTCTCAGGACTCACATGTCCAAAGGAGAGACCTGAGGGCTGAAACTTGGCCTTAGACCTCTGCCTGGATGCTGTCATCTGCATGCATGTATATACACTCATAAATAAATAAATGATAAAATTTAACATATTTAAGAGCAGGTATAATGGGATGTGCTTATAATCCTAACATTCAGGAAGCCAAGCCAGGAAGATACCAAGTTCAACCCCATCTTGTGCTACACAGTGAGGACTTGTCTCAAAACACGCATTTAATATACATACCATACATCATGACATAGCCTAGCTCAGCAGTAGTGTAAATAATAGAGTTTGGCAATTTTCTCTCCTGATCTCGGCTGACTAGGAATTTTGCTATGCTGCGGCTGCCCAGACTCACATGAGAAAATACTGTGAATTGTTAGCATAAGATTAAAGTTTGGATTTCAAAGTATGGGCTCAGGATTGAGCTCAGTGGTAAGAGTACCTGACTATCATGCTCGAAGTCTTGGGTCCTAGGTTTGAGAGAGAGAGAGAGAGAGAGAGAGAGAGAGAGAGAGAGAGAGAGAACAACAAAAGAATAGCCATCTTTAGTGAAGATCAGAGATGCCCCTGGTGAGCTTTGCCCTTATCCCTCACATTCCTTACATCTTCTTGAACCACAGTGTGGAAACCACAGGGGTTTCCAAAAACTAGATCAAAGATGCATGATCTGGGATGTAACTGAAAGGCAGAACATATAGTCAGCATGTACAAGGCCCTGGGAACAGCCAATCCCCAGTATCCATTCCAACGAAGAGAAAAATTAATAATTTTTTATTATTAAATTAAAGAAGTAGGCTTCGTGTGACTGAAGACTAATTTTGTTTTAATGAATTCTTCCACCTATTCGTTCCCTTTGGGGTGCTAGAGGTCACACCCAATTCCTAGGCATGCGGAACAAGAAACAGTACCTTCAGCTCTGTTAGTTTGTTTTGCTGACCTGCCTGCCTCCCCTCTCTAGTGCTGGGATTAGTGAGTAACACTGTGCCCAGCAACTCTAGAGTTAAAGAACTTGAATTTACATAGCTACATATAGCTAGTAACTATTATACTAGCCAGGGTAGGGAAGTTTCCACGTGTTAGGCACCAAATCCAGACTGACTGAATTTTCAAAACTTATCTTCGGATTTGCACTCAAAGAAAGTCAATTGTTTAAAAACTCAAAGAATAGAAAGAGGAAAAAAAAATCCTCATTTATAATTTATGTAAGAGAAAAAAACACATGTAATTGTAAGTTCAATAGCTAATAAGGAAACGTGTAGCTGATTGCCTGAATATTTGGTACCACCTTGATTCTCTGCGTCCACAGCTTCCTTCCTTTCTTCTTCAAATAAATGGAATGGAGTGAATTGGCAGATGAACTTGGCACTATGTAGCATGGTGAAATATAAATGAATAACAAACACCAGAAGGCCTAAGTGGCTGTGGATTAAATTAAATATTTACACACCACACAGCAGATCTTTCGTGAAGGACAAGTCTATGAACCAGAAGCTTCAATAATAAAGGGATTTGGGAATTGTTTTGTTTGTGTGAAGCCTGCTGTTTGACACCTGGGCCAAAGGCAATCTAACCCAGCTACCAGCAGGTAACCTAAGTAGCACAAAATAAAATCATCCAACTGTTTTAAAACTGCATTTATATCTGTGGAAGAATAATGTATACACCAAACACTTTGGTAGTGATTATTTCTGTTAAGTTGGGTGGTGGTTGTTACTATTGGTAACCCTTTATGTTTTCTCCAGATTTTCAGCACGGAGCTGAAACTGGTTTGGTTTTGTTTCTTGAAACAAAGCTTCAGTATATATCCAATCCTACCCTTGAACTTGTTGGTACCTCTGCCCCTGACAGTATGGACCATCAGGCATAGCCTTGAAACACTTTTTATGGGGGTGATGTGAGGAAGTGGGTTGGGGGCTGGACCGGGAAGACTGTTCAGTGGGTAAACTGCTTGCTATACAAACACGAGGACCAGAGTTCAAATCCCCTACACCCATAAAAAATAATTAAATAAATAAAGCCAGTTATGGTGACACATACCTTAATTCCAGTGCCGGGGCTATGGAGACAGTCTAGCCAGTTGGCAAGCTCCATGTCCAGTGAGAGACTGTATTTCCAAAAATAAAGTGGAGAAGAATAGAAGACAACATCCAATGTCAATGTCTGACATCCATGTGAGCATACACACAAAAATGAAGTGTTATCTTCAATAAAGAAAGGCAGAAAAGAGGTCAATACAGTGAACATCACCACACGCGCACTGGATCAGTGAATCCTAATTTGTCTTATTTGCTTTGAACATTTTCCTCTTCTCTTTCTTCCTCCACCTCCATTCACCCAGCCCTCCTTCCTTCCCTTCCTCTCCTCCCCCTTCCTTACTTCACTCAGCCATAGCTGAAGTCCCCAGCCCATTTTCCTTGCTGCTTCCTCCTAGGAGTACCCATTAACATGAATTCCAGGGCTTTCTACCCCTTTTAAGTGCTTCTGACATATGCATACACTTGTGAACAATCTGTGAATTACATGTGTGCTTTGGAAATCACAATGATTTATATTGCATTTGGGAGCTGGGGGGTTATGGATATAGCCCAGGCTGACCTCATACTCTTGAGACCCCTGCCTCTATCTCTTAAATAGTTGGAATTGCAGGAATGTATCACCAAATTACTACTCTTAATTTAATTTAATGTCTGTAATGTGCTGAAATACATTAGAGTTTTTGGTTGTTGTTTATTTTTTACGTCCGCCATCAAAACCACTACCCCAGTGAGATTGCTCAGGGTAAAGTCACTTGCTGCAAACCTGACGACCCAGTTCAATCCCTGGGTTCCACGTGGCAGAAGGAAAGAATGGACACTCATTCCACAGGTTGTCCTCTGACGTCTCCCATGCACAGAGGGGTGCACACATCTAGTAAGTAAACAAATGGGTTTTGTTTTTGCTTTTTAAAGCTTAGGAATAAAATTAAAAATCACTAGGACACTGACAATAGCTAACAAAAGGTGACTTTCCTGGCACTTTCTTGGGATAAGAAAGTAGCTGGATGGAGAACACTTGACTAGCATTTGCAACCCTGGTTTGATCCCCAGCACGAAGTGGGCAAGACAGAGAAAGGATGGGGAGAGAGAGAGAGATGGAGAGGGAGGGGGGGAGAGTTATAATAGTGGGGAGGTTGTTGTTGTTCTTTCCCACACACACAAATTACGTCATTTTGGGTCCACAACCTGGGAAAGCAGATATTACCATAAGATATATTAGATAAGGAATGAATTTCAGGAATCCTGTGTCACGACAGTGGCTTATAGGAACATAGACTGCTTCAAAGGGGAAAGAGGCATATTGGTAGGTCATTTGCTTAGTATCATAGGGTCCATGGTTCTATCCCCATCACCATGAGGCAGAGGTGGAGAACGTTCAGGAGCTTGTCCAAGGCTAAAGACATAAAGCAGAAGCTGAGGGCAAATGCTATCCTCAACAGGCAGCTTGGGCGGTGTATCTCCACTATTGCTTCCCACAGTACCCTGGGGTAACTTGTGCTGAGAGGAAGAGAGAGACAGAGACACAGAGACAGAGAAGGACACTGAGAGAGGTAGAGACAGGGAGACAGAGGAAGACCAAGTTCAGATGGGTGACTACAAGGAGGCCTGAGGACAACTTGGCTTTTCAGTTCTTTTTTAAAGACGGGGACTCTTCCTGACCTGGAACTTGTCCAGTTGGGTGGCCAGTGAACCCCAGTGATCCACTTACCTTCCTTGCCCCTGAGCTGGGATTACATGTGCCTGCCACCACGACTGGCTCTTGCCAGACCCTTTACTGACTGAACCATCTTCTCAGTCCCTCATGACCTCCCTTTTTACCCTTTTGTCTCCGGTAAAGAATGAAAGTCTTGAGCAGACGACTCCTTTCTAAACAAAGGCCAGAGTCGAGAAATGAGCTGGGAGCTCGGTGCGCGGCACACGTGTTTAAACCGAGTGTTCTGCAGGCAGTGGCAGGAAGGTCTCTGAGTCCGAGGCCAGTCTGGGCTACATAACCTCTGTGGTTTTTCTTCTCTGGCCCTACTTTTACACATTTTCTTTCTTTTTTTGAGGTAAGTTCTTCTGTTTTAGGGGCTGTCCTCTTCCTGCCTCCAGCAGTTAGGATCACAGGTGCACTGCTCTGCCAGGACCCTGCTCTCTTTCTTGCCTCCCGTTTTTCTCATTTTATTTTTACTTTTAATAAAACAAACAAAGACAACAAAATAAAATGCATTAGAAATGGAGGGCCAATTAGCTGGCAAACTCTTTTTAATCCCAGCCATTTGGAAGGCAGAATTTGCAGTTCCAGGCCAGCCTGATAGACAGAGTTCTAGGATAGCTGGCTATGCCTAGAAACCCTGTTTTGAAAAACCAAAAGAAAGAAAAGGAGGGAAGGAGGGCAGGTAAATAAAGGAAGAGAAGAGGGCCTTTTGGACCAAGCATGTGGAGGTGCAGATGTCCACGGCTTGGGAAAGACAGGCCAGAGTTTATGAAGGTTGAGAGGAAGCCCAGATGTCTGTCGCCTACCGTACTTTTTCACACCCCAGCTGGCAACTGCAGGGTTAGAAGAGGAAGCTTAAGGCAGATTTTCACATCCCCTAGGACAATGTCCCAGAACACTGAAGCCATCAGAGATGATATTCGTAGACTGTTAGGGTCAGAAAATGAGATCTTTTGAAAATGTTTAATCTTCATTGACCCAACTTAATGAATGTCCAGAATGGAGCACAGGAACAAAATGAGCTGTATGACAAACAGTTTACCAACTGAGAAATTTCCCCTGCCCATTCCCATTTGCTTTAAAAGAATAAACTTATTTTTATTAATGTGCCTGAGGGTTTTCTCTGCACATTTGCATGGGCACCACATTCATGCCTAGTGCATATGGAGGACAGAAGAGAGTATTGAATCTCCTGGAACTGGAGTTATAGTGGTTATGGCTGTGAACTGAACCTGCTCTGTAAGTAAGAGCAGCAAGTGATCTTAACCACTGAGCCATCTCTCCAGTCCCCCTATTAGGCCTTGATGCCTTTCTGGTCTTAGGTATCTGGGGTAGTTTGGAAGTAAATGGCCCCCATAGGTTCAGGAAGCAGCACGATTAGGAGGTGTGGCCTTGTAGAAGGAGGTGTGGTTTGCTGAAGAAAGTCTCAGTAACTTCCTGCTGCCTTCAGATACAGATGTAGAGTGCTCAGCTGCCTCTCTAGCACCAAGTCGGCCTGCATGCTGCCATGCTTCATGCTTTCTGCCATGACATGATAATGGACTGAACCTCTGAAACTGTAAGCTGCCACCCAATTAAATGTTTTCCTTACAAGAGTTGCTGTGGTCATGGTGTCTCTTCACAGTAACCCTTACTGTGACAGTATCCAGTACCAACACATTCACATAAGTGTTGGGGGCAAGGCCTTTGATGGGACCTATATAATTCCTTGACACAGGAGGGTCACCTCAGCTTGACCATATCAACTGTCCTAAGTTAACATTTCCAGGGCTCACAGATAGAATTATATACACATCCAAACTTCAGGGGTGCACACTGGGCACACCCTGCTTCGCCTTACTCACTGAGACAGCAGTGTCTTTCATGTTGTCTTTGGTTTCAGCTCTGAACCTCCAAGTCACGCTGCCTCACTCTGACAAGCCAGAACCGAGTCTTCTTGTCCACTAATGGTGACAGACAGCAGAAGCAGCCTTAGCCTTCTGCAAGCACTTCTCACTATTGCTATCACCCCTGAGGAGAAGGTGGGATTGAAGAAACCCTTTGTTGAAACTCAAGAATGGAGTCATATGAGGAGATTTCTAAGAGCTTGTGAGAAAACTCCAAGAAAACATGAGTCTTGTGACCTTAGTTTCCTCAAAACGGAATTGTTCTTGGAATGTGCTCTAAGGCCCCTCCCAGATGTATGGGATAGAAGTGAGTTCCCTTTAGGATATTGGCATTTGTCTGCATGCCTTTATGGAAAAACACATTTCTGCGATATGAGGCTTGTCCTTATGATTATATACTTTACTCAGGTGATTCTTCTTAACTCTCAGAGCATTGTCTTATGCTCTGGATAAAGCTGGTTATTGTATGGGACTTTAGTAGGCCTCATTTTCAAGCCCACTTCCCCAGGTTCACAGCACCAACTAGAGAGGCAAACAATCTGCTTCTCATGGTTGCATGTCATCAAGTCCTGATGACATCAAAGGGAATGTCTCCCTTGTTGTTGCTCATGGAAATCACACCCCGAATCTCGGTCATTGTCAAGCCTTTCCAAGGCAAGAGTTAGTTTCAGGTGGGAACCTTTTGCCTTGCCCTCTGTTTTCACAGTGTATGTAACTTACAGCAAACTTACAGCTAGAGACAAGCATGGAGTAGAGTCAGAGTCAGTGGAATGGGAAGAAGGAATCCAACATGGCGGGAAGCTAAAGAGGGAAAAAAGCTAGGCGAGATGCATGGCAGGAGAGAAGCATGGCAGGGAGAGAAACAGGTCTAAGATATAAGATGTACTGAATAAAGCTCGGGTCTCTCATTGTGATCCTGAATGATGGAACCTAACGACTCCTGAGTGCAGATTATTTAACCTCAACGCCCCTCGCCTGGACAAGACTCGGTCTACAAGAAACCGGACGCGGTACTTTCCAGAATCTGAAACTAAATAAGTAGAAATAAATGAATGCTCTTTGTATATTAAAAATAACATATAGCCAAAGTGCTGAAGATGAGAAGGAAGTAGTGCTAGGGACAGGAAAGATGGCTCAGTGGTTAATAGCACGTGGCTTTCTCACCTGAGGACCTAGGTTCTGTTTTTAGCATCCACATGGTAGCTTACAACTGACCATAATTCCAGTTCCGGACTCTCCATGGGTGTTAGGCACGCAAGAAGGACACTTATATATGTGGGGAAAAATACTCATACACATAAAAAATATATAAGCTTATATACACACACGTATATACATATACAAACATATATAGTGAGGTAATGTAGCTCATGGGCTTAGCATGCTCCAAGTCCCAGCACAGAAATGAAGGAAGAAAGGGAGAGAGGAGGGGAGAAAAGGAAGAAGAGAGGGAGGGATGAAACTGAGTTAAGGTATGTATCATGCTGAGAGGAATGTTATAGAATGTTTGCCCTTCACCATTGTACTGAGCACTCACCACGGTTTGGAGCCACAGACCCGCAGACCCGCAGACCCGCAGACCCACAGACCCGCAGACCCACAGAGACAAACAGATGCTAACATTAATTGTATGCTGATTGACCTGGGGCCCAGACATATAACTTGCTAGTTCTTGCTCTTAATCTAACCCATGACTCTTATCCTGTCCAGCCATGCAGCTCGGTACCTTTTCTTAGAGCAGCATAGTTGTCCTCTGCATCTTCTGGCTTCTCTATGGCATTTCTGCTCTGTGCTTCCTGTTTCCAAAGTTTTCTTAGACTGGTAGCCCCGCCCATACTTCCTGTCTGTCTTTGGCCAATCAGTGCTTATTAAACTCATAGGTGGGACAATTATTTACAATGTAACATCATAAATCCACTACAAGTACTAGTGAGTTTTTGTTGTTTTGCTTGTTTTGAGACAGGGTTTCTCTGTGCAGCCCTGACTGTCCTGGAACTCGCTCTGTAGACCAGGCTGGCCTGGAAGTCAGAAATCTGTCTGCCTCTGCCTCCTGAATGCTGGGACTAAAGGTGTGTGCCACTACTGCTCAGCAGGTTTTTAGTTTTCCTTTAAAACATTGTATTATTTTGATCTCTACAACATAGATGTGGAAGTCAGAGGAAAACTCCGCAGTAAGTTCTTACACCGTGTAGATGCTGGGGCTGGAGCTCAAGTCCTCGCGCCTGGTGGTGAAAACCTTCACCTGCTGAATCTTTTTGCCCCATCTTAATTACAGTATAATTTATATACCATAAGATCTTACTGCTTTTAGTAAAGTATATTTTCACATCTGTCACCCTAGAATGACCCCACAATACATTTCCTGTCACTCTCTGTCCCTTATCCCCAGCCCTGTGATATTGTCTTTTCTATGTGAATGACCTCCAGAGGTATGTGTTCTTTGTCTGGTTTCTTTGACTTAGCATATTTCTGCTGCTAAGCTATGAATGTATATGGATGTGTGTGTGGCTTAGCTATGAATATTTATGGATGTGTGTGTGTGTGTGTGTGTGTGTGTGTGTGTGTGTGTTTGTGTGTGTGAGTGGGGGAGGGGAGAGCTCATCTCAGAAGTGAGAAACCTGTTAAGAGGTTAACTAACTGGCAGGCAGCCATTCTGCCCTGACAAAGCCAGCAGTCAGCCTAATCTGATTCCACATCCCATCACCTTTCTACCAAGGGATGAGCTGGGTGTTTGCCTTCTTGAACAAAGATGGGTGTGGTGCCCCAAGCGGATGCTGCAGAGGTCTTTCGTCTAGTCCCTGCTGTGATCTTGTAATAGATCAGGTAAATAATGGGGCCTCAGGCCAGGGAAAGAACGTCTGGTCTTTTTGTCACCTCCTTCAGGTTATCAAACCCCAGAAATGATTCAGATAAGACGAAAGACTTCAGTCTAGACAAACATGGCAGATGAGCAAGCTGTAGAGAGGCTCCCATCGTTGTGGACTTTGACAGCCTTGCAGTTTTTTGGCCGGCTACAGAACTGGAGTCATTCTTACTTCCTTCTTATCTCAGAGTCAGCAGGTAGTTTCTGAAATCACATCTGCTAACAAGTCAGGACAACCTCTGCATCTGTTGCTCCCTGTCACCTTGTTTTGTGTTATTTGTCAAAAAAAAAAAAAAAACAAAAACAAAAAACCAGCAGCTGAGTGTTCAGACAGATCCTATTAGATGTGGGAAATGACATCTTCAGGTGGAAAAGATGGAGCAAAAATGTCCACTTTGTAGAATTTATCTGCACCAGAACTTTAAATAAAAGCACATCTTTCTGATTCATGTCTCTCAATTCCCACTGTCACTGGGGAGGTACGCTAGGTAAGCAAGCCCCGAGCTTGGCATTTTCTCTCATTCATACTTGACACCAGGGCCTGTGTCTTGTTCAGCTTTGTCCTCCCACAGAGCATGGCAGGGTGCCTTGTGCCTGCCGTCAGACCTCCCTCACAGCTTTCCTAAACTAGGGCAATCCTTGATCCTGGCTGGCTTCTAGGCTGCCTCCTTAATTATCTTCCTAATGCGTGCTTTCTTTTTTAATTTAAAGAAAAATGGCATTATGTCTTGTCATTGCAAATAAGACAACAGCGATACAAGACCTTTCTGTGCGGTTTATTTGCTTTTGCAGAGCTATGGATCAAATCCAGGGAACATTGCGGGTAACAGTGCTCCGTTACTGAAATACCTCCTTGTCACAATTCAGTCTTTTAAAAATAATTTTAATTAACTAACCTATGTATTATGTGTGTGTATGCATTATGTATTATGTATGTATGTATGTATGTGTGTATGCATTATGTATGTATATATGTATGCATTATGTATTATGTATGTATGTACGTGTGTGTGTGTATGTATGTATGTATGTATGTATGCATGCATGTATGTATGTATGTGTTTTGAGACAGGATCTCATTAGGTAGCATAGGCAGTCCTTGAACTCCTGATCCGCCTGCCTAAGCCTCCTCAGTGTCAGCATTATAGAAGCATGCCACTATGTCTGGCCCCAAATGCATCTTTTTAATTTTTATTTTTATATCGGTAGTGCTAGCATTCAGATCCCAGACCTGACACACACTAGATTAGTGTTTTACCACTAAACTACACTCTCCCAGCCCTATCTGTGTATTTTAAAGATGGCTACTGACTTATGGGTTGACCCAAGGTAAAGAAACAAGAAAAGATTAAGGCTGCCAATTATTGTACAACAGAATCCATTATCCTTAGCAGATGCTAAGAGACCTGGCTCACAACCTGCAGCTTGCTGTCTCACTGCTCACCTCCTCCGTTTGAAAGGTCATTTATTCATTCTTATAGGCGCTAGCATCTGCTTCAGGTCTGAATGGGAAGGAAGTGTTCAACACAGACTTCTTGTTAGACTGACAGCTACTTTGACCTGTCAGGAGCAATAATCCTTCAATAAGGCTTCCAAGGCTCCTCCTATTTCCTCCATCCCCTTCTTGGAGGTATATAGATGGGAAATGAATGATTATTTTTGCTCTTTCCCAAGTGAAATCACTGATTCATTCAGCCTACATCTTGACGTTTTCCCTAAAGGTCAGTCTTTATTTTAAGAGAGTAGAAGTGTCCATGCTTCAAAATAGAAGAAATTCATTGACAAAAAAAATAAGTAAGATGGATATGGTGGTACATGCCTACAATCTTAGCACTAGGGGCTACAACAGAGGGGTCATAAGTTCAAGACTAACCTGTGCTACATAGTAAGACCTTGTTTTTTTGTTTTGTTTTTTTTGTATTTTTAGAAAGAAGGAAGGAAGGGAGGGAGGGAGGGAGGGAGGGAGGGAGGGAGGGAGGGAGGGAGGGAAATAAACCAAGCAATGGTAGCACATGGCTTTAATCTTAGCACTCTGGAGGCAAAGGCAAGTGGCTCTCCAGGTTCAATGGCAGTCTGGCCTATATAATGAGTTCCAGGACAGCCAGGGCCACACAGAGAAACCATGTCTGCAAAAACAATAATAGCAACAAAAACAAAGACCCCACAAAACACAAAACAGCAAACCACCAAATCAAACAAAAAACCTGGGGCTCAGCAGTTAAGAGCACCGGCTTCTCTTTGAGAGGACCTGGGTTCAGTTCCCAGCACCTACATGGAAGCTCACAACTGGCTATAACTCCAGACTGTGTCCTCTGGAGTAGAAGCAAATATACCCCTTCCTCGTGTTGCTTTTGACCGATATTTAGTTGTAGTGACAAACAAGTGAATACACCTCACCAGATCTGGCTACTTAAATGTTATAGCCTTAAAAACTATGAACCCAAATAAATCTCTTTTGCTTTTAAAATTTTACACGTGGGTATTTTGTTATGGCCACAAGAACAGTGTCAGGAAATGCAAAGGGTTTTCTGCTTGTTTGTTTTGTGTATGTCTATATATGTGCACATGAGTTTGGTGCTTGTGGAGTCAAGATAAAGGTGTCAGATCCCCTGGAGCTAGAGGTACAGCTGACTGTGAGCTGCCCACTGTGGGTGCTGGGAAGTGTATTGGGGTTCTCTGGAAGAGCAGCAAGTGCTCTTAACTGCTAAGCCATTTCTCTAGCTCTCAAGGTCTTCATGGGATATTATAGGCTTCCTGTAATTCACATATCACAAGGATGTCCGTTTAACAGTGCTATCCACCAATGATGTCCTGGAATCAGAGTGGAACGGAACTGAGAGAATAATAGAATTTAACCTGTTCCAGACCCACATGTAACCTGTAAATTTAACAATGAGTGAACGGTTTTATAATCATAAAGTCCTATACTATTATGTAGGACCAGCCATGTTAGGCTGTGAATTTAAAACTCCTTTAGTTGTTAAAAAAAAAAAAAAAAAATGTGTACTATTTTTTTTTAAAAAAATGAAGCTGGGCAATGGTAGCTCACACATTTAATCCCAGAACTCAGGAGGCAGAGGCAGGCAGAGTTTGAAGCCATCCTGGTCTACTCAGGACAGCTGGGACTACACAGAAAAACCCTGTCTTGAAAACACTAGAATAGGGGATGGAGAGATGGCTAATTGGTTAACAGCACTGGCTTCTCTTCTAGAAGATTCCATTCCCAGCTCCCACAAGGCAGCTCCCACTGTCTGTAACTCCAGTTCCAGGGGATCTAATACCTTCACACCAATGAACATAAAATAAAATTAAATAAATTAATTTAAAAAGAAAAACCAAAATAAATAAATAAATGAAGGCATTCTTTTAAAAGTAGGACAAACAATTGTTAACAAATTAGACCAATGGTTAATTTTGTACTACATGGAAGCTTTTAGGGGGAGCTGGGCAAAAGAAGCAAAAATACTCACAGGAAAGAGGCAATATGATTGACAGAGAACCTGGGAAAAATGTCCAACTTCAACACAAATCGAAGTACCAGTCTTTTGTGAGCAAAAGAGAAAACCAGTGATATCATTACAGTGACATGTGACAAAATAGGAACCTGAATCAAGGTAGTCCCTTACTTGATGACCTGGCTTTAGATCCCTGAAGCCTACATCAGAACCAGATTAGAAGTGCATGCTATAGTTCCAGAAATCCCATGGCAAGATTGGAGGTGGAGACAGAATCCCACAGAAGCTCTCAGGCCAGCTATTCTGGTATGGGATATGTTTCAAATTTAATAAAAACTAGTCTGAGATATCAGAGGGATCTACCCACAGTCATTCTAGGAGGATCAGACAGTGGTAACTCACACCTTTAATCCCAGCACAGGGAATATCCGGGAGTGGTGACCTACGCCCATAATCCCAGCAAATCTGAGTTTGAAGCCATCTTAGTTTACAGAAGGAGTTCAGGCTCCCAGGCAGGCAGTGGTTGTGCCACGCCTTTCATCTTAACCTGGATGTGAAACAACTGAGTGAAGAGGGTATTTAAGGCAGGCATAGAAAGACAGAGCAGGCAGTAGAAGTCACGAGGAGCAAGGGCTAAGGAAGCTGGAAGACAGCTGGGTGAGATTTGACTGTGGTGTTTCTTCCCTCTAATATCACAGACTGGTTTTTATTACATTTGAAACATATCCCCACAATTCTGGAGTATACAATGCAGCAGTAAATAGCCAAAGACTGACACTTGAGGGCTTCCTCTGATTTCCACAAGTGTGCTGTGGCATGGCTACATTCTTACACAAACACACACACAAACACAGACACGAAAGTAAATAACACAGAGCTGCCATCTTTGATTCCAGCACTTAAGAGGCAGAGGTAGATGGATCTCTGTGAGTATGAGGCCATCCTAGTCTACATAGCAAGTTTCAGGTCAGCCAGGCCTAAATAGTAAATCCTGCCTGAAAAAATAAAAACAAACAAAAAGAGACGTTTCAGTGCACCTTATTGCTTTTTCAGAGTTCAGGTCCCAGCATCTACACTGTAAAACTCACAACCACTTGTAACTTCCCTTTCTGTAACTCTACAGCTCTAGGAAACCCTTTGCCTTTCAAGGGCACCTGTGCTCATGAACACATACACACATATACACACACATACACACACACACACACACACACACACACACACACACACACACAAACCACCAGAAAACGAGGATTTGATGAAAAAATTCAATTAAAAAATGATATAGCTATCAAGTAGTTCCACAGACAAGCCGAAGTACTTGTTGGGGTAGGCCTGGTTAAGGGTCAGATGTTGGGGTTTCTCTATGCTCAGGGCCCTGAGAGTTCCCCTTGGGGGAGGGAGTAAGAAGGCATGGACAGCAATGACACAGTCTCCAAAGACTAGTTGAAACAAGCAAATCCAATTCTATTGAGGAAGGGGAAAGCCTTAAATATCCTTCTCCCAGACCCTCCCTCCTCCAAGCCAGCGAAAAGACCATGATTTGCTGGTGCCTGTAGCTGTGGCAGTGATCTCTCACCGATCTAGATCACCTTGTACCAGAACTCTGCCCTTGTTGTCAAGGCAGACTCCCCAGGTTGGCTTATGAGGAAGTGAGTGCTAGGAGCACATGTCTTAAGATATCAGTTATTACTAGTTTGTACTGGCTGAGGCCAGGCTGGTCTCTAGGCTCCTAGAAGCCTCTAGGGCCTATACATTCCACAAGTACTAACATGGAAAATATCCATATTATGACATTCATTGTTAAACAAATTACATATCCAAAACAAATACAACTTTGTGAAGCTACCAAAACACATTGCAAAGAAATATCCCAAAGCTGGGTGTGGTGGTACACCCATTTAACTCCAGCGTTTGGGAGGCAGAGGCAGGCAAATTTCTATCCATTTGAAGTCAGCCTGGTCTATACAGAGAGTCCCAAGAACCCTAATATTTTTCCTCTTTGCATATTGTGTTAATATTTTCTTATCCTTTTAAATACTTATTTTATGTTCTTCTATGACTG
This sequence comes from Phyllotis vaccarum, assembly GCA_033318265.1. NCBI lineage: Eukaryota > Metazoa > Chordata > Mammalia > Rodentia > Cricetidae > Phyllotis > Phyllotis vaccarum. The sequence continues at coordinate 98,772,259 of JARWLC010000012.1, read as the reverse complement.
ACCATGATGGATATTAATATCATTGAAAAATAATGAGCCCAACTGAACATGGCTACCCATGCCTGTTGGATAGTGTCTGAGATCAGTCTGAGCTACATCGTGTGTTCTAAGGCAGCTGAGCAGCACAGTGAGATGCTATCTCAAACACCAAGATAAAATGGCCTTTGTCTCCATCTTGTTATTTAACACTGGTCCTTAAAATACAGATGTGGATAGAAATTAATGAAGTTCTTGGTCATTTTGTATTGTCTTTGTTTTGTTTTGATACAGGATTTCTCTGTGTAGCCATGGCTATCCTGGAATTACCTCTGTAGACCAGCCTGGTTCCAAACTCACAGAAATTCACCTGCCTCTGCCTCCTGAGTGCTGGTATTACAGTTCAAGAGAAACCCCCTAAAAAATAACCAACAATCATGTATGCAATCAGCCTGGTCTGGGAGCTGATTGGTGGTGGGAGGCTCTAGTGGCTAGGGACTTTCCAGCAGCAGGGTAGAGAGGGCTATCTTTAGCTAGCATAAGACTAAATCAGCAAAGGGGCTGTGGGGCACTTGCTGTTCGGTTGCCGCTAAGTTATGGTTTTCCCAAGACCGGCTTGTTAAACCCCAGCCCATTCCAGTAACACAAAACTAAGACCTGGTCTCTTTCAGTGGCTACCAGCAGAGCCTGGCTGCCTTCCCCCATCTGCCTCTCACTGGAATCAAAGGCATGCACCACCACCACCCAACAAAAATGTATATCCCAGGTTGGCTGTCAACTCCAGATCCTCTTGCCTCTGTATCCTTTAGCAAATCCTACTGGCCTGTGTCACCAGGCTGGCTTGGTCATCTTTTTTTATATAAGAATCATTCTTGTAGTTGGGCATGTGGCACAGGGATGTAGTCCCAGTACTTAGGAAGCTGAGGCAGGAGGATTGTAAAGCCACCTGTGTTACATTGAAGTCAACTGTGTGTGAGCTAAAATAAATTTAGGGTAAAGACATTGAGTGGGTGGGCTGCAGAGAAGGCCCAGTGGTTAAAAGTGGTTAATCATCTTCTATGTCAGTTTACTGTCTACTTTAATATGAAAAAGGGTATCGTGTGCAAGAGGACTGGAGAGAGGTGAGCTTGCCTGTCTCTTGAGAAGGTTGACATACAGGAGGAAAAGCCACTGTATCAAGGATACTAGAGAGCCTATAAATACTTGGGGCAGGGTATTAGGATATTTACAGGTAACCCCGAGAAATATATGAAAAAAGAGAGAAGGCCAAGCATTCGTAACTAATAATAAGTCTCTACATCATGATTTGGGAGCTGGTTATGTGTTGGGGGGGGGTGGAATCAGGAGTTGAAGATCATTCTTAACCACACAGCACAGGCCAGCATGAGTCACATAATAAATGTCTTAAAACCCCAGAAAAGGAAGAAAGAGAGGGAGGAAGGAAAAAAAATTGTTTTGCTGCATTAAGAAAATTTACAGAGCTGGGTGATGGTGCACATGCCTTTAACGCCAGCACTTGGAGGATCTCTGTGAGTTCGAGGCCAGCCTCATCAACATAGTAAGTTCCAGGACAGCCAGAGCTACACAGAGAAACCCTGTCTTGAAAAACAACAACAGAAGAAAAATAAGGAAGGAAAGAAAAGAAAAAGAAAGTTTACAGAGCCAGGCATGGTAGTACATGGTCAATTATAATGCAACATTCTGGAGGCTGAAGCAAAAAGATTGTAACTCCAAGGCTTGTATAGGCTAATACATAGACACCCTCCCACCACAACAGGGCCAGCAAAGTGCCTCAGCCTGTAAAGGTGTACTGCACCATCTTAATGGTGAGATCCCTGAAGCCCATGTGAAGGTGGAGAGAACGGATTCCACAGCTTGTCCACTGAGCTGCACAGATGCATCATGGCATGTGCACTGTCCACCCCACACATCACACAAACACCCCCTGACCACATCACACACACACACACACACACACACACACACACACACACACACACACACACACACACACCATGCACGCACACACGCATGCAAAACAACCCTGAGCATCTCTGGACTTCGACACATATGTCCTATCTATGGCATTTTGTATGTTAATAGTTTTTACAGTACCTTGGACGCCTTGGAGACTACTTGAAAGTATGAAGTTACTCATCGGAAAAGAGGTACATGTGGCCTTGAACATCATAGTTTTAGAGGGATTCATAGTCTGACTACAAGCAAAAGGCTTATTTTCTTCACTTTTGAACTTAGACATATTGCTTACGGATGGGTTTTATGACTTGGCTGTGAACACAATTCCTGGATATTTTTATGTGACTTTTGGGGAAGAAACAAATAAAACTAAAGATATTTTCTCTAGAAACCTAGCCCCCGGTGTTGATCCCTCCTCCTCCTCCTTTTCTTTTCTTTTTTGGGGGTGTGTGTTAATGACTAATTTTTTTTTCTGGTTAAAAAAAATTTTTTTTAAGTAATTGTGCCATATTATGTTGCATTAAGGTTTCCTGGTCCCGGGCAGCCAGAGGTCCAGACCCACAGACCTGCAACCCCAGACTCCTTAGCTGCCTGCAGCTGCTTTGCCCCCCCCCCCCCCCCAGCCCCAAATAATTCAGACGCTTATATTAACTTCATGCTGTTTGGCCTATGGCTCAGGCACATTGCTAGCTCGCTCTTACATCTTAACTCAACCCATTTTCATTAATCTGTCTGCCACGTGCCCGTGGCTCAGCTGTGTTCCTTACATGCTTCTTGGGCTGGCTCGGTCTGTATGACTCTGCTCTGCTTCTCCTACCTATGCTCTGATTTCCCCTTATTACTTTTTCAACGGTGCCTGTCATGGGCCAAAACAGCTCCTTTATTTAAAGATTGATATTCACAGCATACAGAAAGACATCCCACATCAATATTAGAATTTGAAAATGAAGACTTTTGCTTAGCCCTAATGTTTTCCGAGGATTATTTTTAATGTGATACAATTAAGAGCATGTTTGCTTTCTACACCCACTGGGTAAAGTAATCCAAAAGCTGTTAAGGAGAAGAGGTCTTGTTTAAATTTAAATGCACACAGGATCTGGCTCCTTTGCTTAGAAGTAAAAAAGCTTTAACAACTTAAAAAAACAAATCAAACCCCTACTCTGTAGTTGTTAACTCACTGTGAGCCCCCTGCTTTCTGTTTCTTGGTATCAAACTCAAGGTCTAGGCAAGCATTCTGCTTGGATCACTCCCAGTCCTGCCGCCTCCTCCTGATAATCAGAGGCCTGTGGTCCTCGGGAACAGAGGGCTCACTTCTACAATGATGCCACTTTATCTCCTTTCTGCCTCCCTGCATCCATGACCCTGGTAACAGCATCTCTGTCTTGGTAGTCATCATGTAGACTTTATTGCCATATGTGATGGAAAAATCCATCCAATTTTTTTCATCATTTGCATCAGTGATATCTATTTCTAAGGATTATTCAAGGATTACACATAAATATTCAGAGCTCTGTTCCCGTGGATCTTAATCTCTCCTATATTTATTTGGCTTAGGGTTTTGTTTTCTAAAAAAATTTTCCATTTATTTTCTCCCATTGGTTTTCAATTCACCCTCCTTTAACATTTGGTCAGCCACTATATTTGCAATTTCCTGTGGCTCAGACAGAGCTGTATGCAAAGACAAGGCTGGCAAACGGTGGGGCTTTAAATAAAAACAGAGAGTTACTCAAAATAGAGGTAGCTTGTCCTGCACTGTTTCAGAAACTAAAATTCAAATAAACTCAAAAAAGGGTATCTCTATGCTTCGTTGATGAAAATTCTTGGAAAGTGTTTTCTTTTTCTTACAATTAATTTTTTTTTTGATGATTCCTCTTTATTTTTTTTTATATGCATTGGTAGTTTGCTTACATGTTTGTCTGTGTGAGGGTGTCAGAGCCCCTGGAACTGTTGTGAGCTGCCATGTAAATCCCGGGAACTGAACTAGGGTCTTCCTTAAAATAGCCAGTGTTCTTAACCTCTAAACCATCATCTCTCCAGCACCAGAAAATATTTTCTTTAATGGTCTCTGGCAGTCAGTCATCTCCATGAAGCTAGTCACGAGTATCTTCTTAGCCCACTCTATGGGAGTTTTGTTTGTTTGTTTGCTTTCCCAGATTGTTCTCTGATACTGCATTTCTACTTCTGCTTAGAAAGGAAACAATCGAGCCATGGGATCAAATTCTGCAATTGTCTTTCCATCCTGTCCCTAATCATTCCCTCTTTCCTGGTCATTGTTCGGCCTGAGCTGAAGCCCAGTCAGACACAGAGGGGAAAGCTGACCACTCTTTGTTTAGTTTTTTAAAAATGATTTTTATTTCATTGATGGATGATGAGTGTGTGTGTTCCTGTAGGCACACACATTCCCTCGGACAGCATTCAGGAGTTGTTGTCTTTGTTTTCCCTGGGTTCTGGGGAGCTGAACCCAGGTTGTCAGGTTTGTGTAACCAACATGGTTACCAGGTGAGTCATCTCACCAGCTCTTGCTTTATTTCATTATTTACTTATTTGGTTTTTCAAGACAGGGTTTCTCTGGGTAGTCTTGGCTGTCCTAGAACTCTCTCTGTAAACAAGGCTGGACTCGAACTGATAGAGATCCTCTAGCCTCCACTTCCTGAGTGCTGTGACAAAAGGCCACCACCACCAGGCTTCATTCATTTATAATAAGTTTTACTTATTTATTTTATGTGTATGAGTGTCTTATCTCCCCGCGTGCTTGCTGTACCAGGTCAGATGGTAGTGTAGGATCCCCTGGAAGTGGAGTTACAGACAGTTGTAAGCTGCTATGTGGGTGTTGGGAAGCTAATCTGGGTTCTATGTCCTCTGGAAGAGCAGCCAGTTCTCCAAACTGAGGAGCTATCACCCACTTCCCAGCCTCCACTCTTGTAAAAAAAAACAAATTTTAAATTAGTTTATATTTAATTGTACTCTGGACTTAGGGTTGAAAAAAATGACCTCCAATAAACAACCAGCACCACAGGTACTCTAGTTTTTATACACTTGTACGCACGCATGCATGCATGCATACATGCACACACCAGAAAAGCAGAAACACGGACCTCTAAAATGCTCCTAGCGCCAAGGTTGAAGGCAGAAAAAAGAGAATCACAGGCTGCTCATCTGTGTTTCCAGCTGCCAGGGAGCAGTACAGAGAGGATCCTAAGTAACCCTAGCAAGTGAACAGACCCCAGACAAAACTGGTACAAGATGATGGTCTCTTGGGAAGGAGTGCTAACTGCTGCCCTCTGAAATACAGTCTTTGTAGCTCAGTCATCACATACGTCTAATGAGTCACTGTGACACTTATTTCCCTATGATTATGGTCACTATTCAGGAAAAAATGTTCACAGAATTCATCCTTGGTGCTCCCTTTAAATGGGAAACTGGGAGCCATCTGCTTAGCTGGGAAAGAAAAGCAGTTGCTTGCTGAAGTTGCTGCAGATTCCAGTGAAAGTGCAGGAGGAAGGTACTCCCCTGAACTCTGACGTCAGTTGGCTATAGTTGACTGAAGCTGCACAAAGTGGCACCACAGGTAAGGGAAAGGGAGCTAGTGTGGACAGTATGAGTCAGGGTTGGTGTTCAGAGGACCCGAGGATGTATTGCAGTAGCAGAACACTTGCCTACTAAGCATAATGTCTGGAAGTCCATCACAACACCAACCAACCAACCAACCAACCAACCAACCAACCAACCAACCAACCAGTCAGCCAGATAGCCAGACAGCTAGCCTGAAATAAACTTTTAACATCTGGGAAGAAGAAAGAATTCTAGTCAAGGAGGAACAACCTCAGTCTGTGCTGGAGTACATTAGCTGCCCCACCTCCATCCCATGGCCTGGTACCTCAGAGGTGTTACCCACCCCCATCTCAATGTCCCTCCAGATGTCTCCATCTAGTTTCGTTTCTCCCGAGCACTGACTCGTGCAGGTTGCTTTTTCATTTTGCCTTTCTCACTCAGCATCCTCTCTTGGAAGTCATTCCAAGCCCACGGAGAAAGCAATAGATCATTATCTTTAACCACTGCATGCAACTTTTGTAGCATTTTTATCATTGATTATCTCTAATTTCATCTCATCCCGTTGTGGAAAATGATTCACTAAGTGTGTCTGCATTGTGCCTTTCCCTTTTTGCAGCTACACTGAATGATTATGTAGATGTGAGGCAAAGGGAAAGCTTCCCCAGCCTTTTCCAACGATTTTCTGGAATGAGACAACAATGGAAGATTAATGGGAGAAAAAGATAAACACATCTATCAACAGGCACGGGGAATAACCACAGAAGTGCCATTACCCAGTACCCAACGAGGTCTAGATGATTATATTGCCTTCTTTGTGGGAAGAGGGAGATGGGAAAGATGACTAATTTGAGGAGTGGTAAATAATATTAGATGAATAAATAAACCTAATACCCAGACAGGAGGTAGTGAAAAATTATGTTTGGGAATTGACTGGGCTTAGGAGATAGCCAATGGCTTGTGAAAAATCTGCACTGGTATGATTACGTTCCTCTGTCTCTCTTCCTGAAGAAATGGGGTTAGTTAATGAAATGTCAGTGAAGAAACAAAGATAACTGTATTCTTTGGAGAATCTGGCTTTGTGCAGATAAAGGGACGTCAACGTCTCTTCCAAAATTGGCTGTTCTCCAAGGACCTCTAGTTTAAAATAATTAGCTTTTTGAGTGCCACATTTTAGGGTGACCCAACATAGATGTTTTCTATAGTATCTATATTCTTAGAAGCACAGTTCATTTTAATGGATGTGACTATATTGCTTTCCAGGGAGGTTGAACTGGTTCATACTGCTCCCAACATAAATCCAAGAACTTTACAGTAGGTGCTGCTAGAATTTTTTTTATCTAATAACTACAAAATGATATTCAATTCCCTTAATTTTGCTTTCTTTGATGCATACAGTTTTATGAGAATTTGAACATTTATATTGTTTATTTTACCACTGGACAAAACTCCTAAGAAATATTAGGGAGCTGGGACTGTCATTCAGTGGTAGAACATGTGTTCAGCATGCATGATGCCCCTGGTCCAATCTTTATCACCATAAACATGTTTTTGTGAAAAAAAATATTCTTTAATCTCTATAGCACAAATTTAAATATATTGCCCATCAAAGTTTAAGGCATATATTGTCAAGGTAACTATTTCCCATTTATTAAAAATATTCCTTCTGTGGCCAGGCATAATAGCACATGCTTTTAATCCCAACAGTCAGGAGGCAGAAGCAGATCTCTTGTGAGTTTGAGGCCAGCCTGTTCTACAGAGTGAATTCCAGCACAGGCTCTAAGGCTACACAGAGAAACTCTGTCTCAAAAACAAAAAATAAAAAACAAAAAAAGAAAGAAAAAAAATAAGATGGGGAGAGGCGAGATGGCTCAGTGGGTAAAGACAAACCTGAGTCTGACCCCCATGACTCACATGGTAGAAGAAAAAAGCCAACTTCCGAAAATTGTCCTCTGACCTCCACACCAACACCACGGTGTGTGTGTTTCTCTCCCAAATAAATATCATTTTAAAAACGTAAGGTGGAGAGTGACTGTGGAAGATGCCCACTATCCACCTCTGGTTGCCACTAGTGGGCATGCAGGTGCCTGTAGAAGCCAGAAGAGAATGTCAGATCCCCAGGAGCTAGAGTTACAGGAAGTTGTGAACCACCAACTGTGGGTTTTAGGAACTGAACCTCAAGTCCTCTATAAGAGTAGCAATGCTTTTAACCACTGAGTCATCATTCCAGTTCACTATATATTTTAGTGTCTTATAACATTGAGGGACAATCTAAGAAATCGTAATAAATCTTAATTGTATTACAAATGGAAACGTAATTATAAACTTTTTATAACGCCCTTGGCTTGTTATAATTCTCAGAAATTTTAATAAAGCACTGTTAGGGGTAGAACACGCCTTAAACTGCACAATTATAGTAGGCAGCTAATAGGGGTTGAAATATGAAATATCACGAATCTGTCACTGCAGCCAAGAAAGTGGACATACTTATCCCCAGTCAGAGTTTGTTTATTCTTGTTCTTCCTCCTGACAAAGGCAAATCCTGATCTGATACTTGTATCCTTTCCTTTCTCTCTCCCTCTCTCTCTCTCTTTCTCTCTGTCTCTCTCTCCCTGTCCCTCTCTCTCTCTTTCTTCCCCCCTCGCTCGCTCCCTCCCTTTCTGTTTTATTTTATGAGACATAGTTTCTCTGTGTAACATCCCTGGCTGTCCTAGAATTGCTTCGTAGTCCAGGCTAGCCTCAAACTCATAGAGATCAGCCTCTGCCTCCCAGGTGCTGGGATTAAAGGTGCGGGCCACTGCCACGCTGCCCCCTGATCTATTTCTTTACTATTAAATCAGTTTACATTTTCTGTAGTTTAACCTAAATTGAATCAAGTTGTAAGGAACTTTCTGGGTGCCTCGATGGTTTTAGTTAGCATAGTCATTTTGAGGTTAGTCTGTGCTGCTGTATGTATAAACTGTTAATTTACCCTCACTGCTTAGCAGCACTGTTATTGCATGACTATATAATTCCCATTTAGTGATAATAGTCATTCCGATTGGGAACTATTACAAATAAGACTTTGAAATATTTATTTATTATTTTAAAACTTTCGTTTTGATTTATTTATTTTAGGTATATGGGTGTTTTGTCTCTGTGTGCTTCTGCACCATGTGTGCCCAATGTCCCAAAAGACCAAAGGCGGCATTGGATCCCCCTGGAACTGAAGTTACAGATAATTGTGAGCTGTCTTATGGATGCTAGGAGTTGAAACTGGGTCTTCTGCAAGAACAGCCAGTGGTCTTAACCACTGAGCCCTCTCTCCAGCCTCTGTATACTGAGACAGGATCTCTTGTTGCCTAGGCTAGCCTGAATTCTAAATATAGCCAAAGATGACCTTAACTCCTGATTCTTCTTCATCTACCTCCCAAGAACTGGTATTACAGATGTGTGCCACCACACCCAGCTACAAATAGAACGTTTTATAAACATTCATACTCACATCTTTATATGGACATGTACTTTTGCCTCTCTTTTCTAGTATGCAGCAGTAGAACTGAGGCATAGGAAAAGTGATGGTGTAAGAAGATGCCAAATAGGGGCTTGGAGAGGTGGTTCTCCAGGTGAGAGGGCTAATTGCTTTTCCAGGGGACTTGAACTCTGTTCCCCAGAACTTAAGTAGGGTGAATCCCAGTTATTTCTAATGCCAGTATCAGGAGAATCTTGTGTCCCAGGGCAGCTATACTCACATGAACATTAACATATGCTCCTGTGCGTGTGTGCACATGTGCCCACACACACATATTAAAAAAAGTCTTTTAAAAAAACTTTTTAAAAGGTATCAAATATTTCCTAATTGTTCATTCCCTGTGGTGGTGTATTCCAGCTCAGTTTCCCCATATCTTTCTCAATATTAATTCAATCAGCCTACCGGACATTCTAACAGCTATCACAGTGATATTTCCCAGAGAAATAATTGTTTTTTCCTAATTATTGTTGGTATAGATAATCTCTTTGTGTGAATACTTTAAACATGTACACATTTTCTTTGGTGCTGTGTCTGTCTGGCTTGCATTGGTTACTGGCAAGTCCTTGAAAGGGTTCCAGGGATTTGGACTTGACTGGGGTGGTGAAGGAATGAACAAAAGACAGACAGATAGACAAATGACAGAAAGCGGGGATCAGGTAGACTGTACTCTGCTGGAAAAACCTCAGCAGCCAGCACCTTGGAAGCTCAGTGTGTTCATTGTATATAGTTCAACAGAGGTGGGGCTACTGCATACAGCTGAACAAAGAGGCAGGGTTATTATAGATAAACAAGGTCGTATGGTTTATAGGATACAGCTGTATCAAGGAGACAGGTTTAGCTAATCTTGGTAGGAATACTCTCTGTAGGGGAACAGTCTTTAGGCTATAAATATCCAGGGGGAGAATGCTATGGTGGACGATTTCTGCATACACTATTAATATCTATACATAGACCAGAAGGAAGGGATTTGCCATTCCCCCTCCAGTGGGGGAAGGCTTTGACATTTTCCCAAGGGTCAGAGACTCTAGGGTCCTGGACATGGCTGGCACATGTCAACATCATTCACTCAGGACTTCACCCCAACTGTTTATGAGAAGTCTGTCTTTCTGTGGAGCTCTGTCTCTCTATGTATCCCCTCCATATCAAATATCCTGAGCTATGAATTCCCACAGGTGTCTCCTTAATCTAGAAATTTCACTTATGTTTTTTACCCCACCATGCATTGCAATTTGGCTAATCCTCTTAATTTTGTTTTGTGGAAAATATATCTCATCTTCTACAAGTTCTAATGTTATACTTATTGCCCTGGTGCTAGGGATCAGGCCAGGGCATGCTGAGTACATGCTGTACCACCAAGCTAAAACAATGCTTCAAAGTCTTAATTTTACCCTTGGTTAAAGAAAAAAATCCATCCTTTTTCTTTAGCTGGAGTCTTTAAATATATAATTTATTTTTAGCTTGTGTGCATTGGTGTTTTGCCTACGTGTATATCTGTATGATGTTGTCAGAAACACTGGAACTGGAGTTACAGATCATTGTGAGCTGCCATGTAGATGCTGGAATTTGAACCCAGGCCCTCTGGAAGGACAATTGGTGCTCAGCCATCTCTCTAGTCCCCATGTGCAAGTCTTTAAGGGACTCGGGCTTTCATTTTTTGGTTACTACTTGAGTAGAAGGGCATATGCAAAGTGACACTGAATGATTCAAGGTACCACACTTTCTCCAGATTGCTTATAAAATTCATAGAAAGTTGAAATACATAGTAGGGTTGTATTTACCCTTATGTAATTTAATTTTATAAATGTCTCTTCTCTTTGGCTTTCTAATTTGAATGGGATCAAGGCTCTGTCTACATTCTTTTAGGAACTGGTGTAGGCAGAGTTTTCCTGCCCTAACTGTCTGCTCCTAAATAACCACTCAGAGTCTTAATATTAATTATAAATGATTGGCCAATAGCTCAGGGTTATTACTAACTAGCTCTTACAACTATGTGCTGCCCAAGGCTGTGGCATTTACTCTCTGGCTGTCTGGTAACTCCTCTGACTCCACCTTCTTTCTTCCCAATGTCCTTAGTCTGATTGTCCCACCTCTACTTCCTGCTTGGCCACTGGCCAATCAGCTTTTTATTAAACCAATTTGAGTGGCAAATCTTCACAGTATACCAAAGGATTATTCCTCAGCAAATTGTTTTTCATAAAACAGTGTCTTACTATGTAGCCTAGGCTGGTGTCAAATCTGTGAATCCTCTTGCCTCAGTTTCCCCAGTGCTGAGATTACAGACTTGTATCACCATGTCCTCTTACTTTGTGTGTATGTATGTATGTGTGTGTGTGTGTATGCCTGCGCGCGAGCGCAGGGGAGGCATGCTAGAGAAGCACTCTACCACTGAGCTACATCTCTAGCCCTAAGCATGAATTCTTTATAAAAAGCCTTTTCAGACCTATGACATTAAAAATTCTTCCTTGTATGGATTAGCTGATGAACAAGGAAGTTTTTCTTCTAGCTAGAGATTCCTGCATTCATCACATCGGTGTTGTTTCTTCCCAGGACAGATTTTTTTTTTTTTTTTTTTTTTTTTTTTTATCTTTAATGAGGTACTGCTTCTAGCTAAAGAGTCTTGATAATGGAATGGAAGCTTTCCCACAGTCACGAGGCTTTTCAGAACGATGAGTATGAAGCATCCCACTATAGCTGGCACATCTCCATGTTTATATCATCTGTGTGTGGATTCCTTTTTCTACTTTGAGACAGGCAAGGACTCACTGTGTATGTAGCCCTGGCTGGCCAAAACTCTCTATAGAGACCACACTGACCTAAAATTCACAGAAATCCACCTGCCTCTGCCTTCTAGCGCTGGGATTAGAGGTGTATGTGCCACCAGGCCTGGCTTGTATAGATTCATAAATGTAGAATGCGTGAGAGTGGGGTGGGGTGGGGTGGGGATGGGGTGGGGTGGGGTGTGGTATGGTGGGGTGGGGTGGGGTGGGGTGGGGTGGGGTGGGATGGGGTGGGGTGGGGTGGGGTGGGGTGGGGTGTGGTATGGTGGGGTGGGGTGGGGTGGGGTGGGGGTGGGGTGGGGGTGGGGTGTGGTATGGTGGGGGTGGGGTGTGGTATGGTGGGGTGGGGTGGGGTGGGGTGGGGTGTGGTATGGTGGGGTGGGGTGGGGTGGGGTGGGGTGGGGTATGGTGGGGTGGGGTGGGGTGGGGTGGGGTGGGGTGGGGTGGGATGGGGTGGGGTGGGGTGGGATGGGGTGGGGTGGGGTGTGGTATGGTGGGGTGGGGTGGGGTGGGGTGGGGAATTCAAGACTTGACCTTCGGTAACCTGAAGAGGAAGATCAGCTGTGGAACCCTTTTCTTGCACACTACCAGTCCAAGTTTTAATTTTCAGAAAGATAGTGGTGGAGAAAATGGAGAGAGAAAGAGAATATGAATAATATTGGGGGGAAGGATTTGTTACTTGATTATCCACAGATGTTATTTCTCCCCTATATACATTTTCCTTGAATCTAGGAGGTATCACTTTAGCTAAGGAGTTTCCCACATTTGTTGCCTTCATACATTTCTTTTCTGTGTGAGCTTTTTAGATGCTGAGGCCTTTATTTCAGTTGGATGCTCTCCAGCACTCCTCATAGGCTAAAGCTTTGTCACTCGCTGGCAGCAGGGAATTCAGCTGGCTTTTGCCTGCTGGGTGCTTGAGGAATCCCCTCAGAGAAGGGGAACTCTATTCAAGTGTAGCTGAGTTCTGGATGTCATAGAAAAGAATTTCAGGATGACTAAGAATAAAGGAACGTCAGGGAGTTTCGTGGCTGTGCAGAAAGGCAAGATGCACACAAAGGAGTCAAGTTCAGGTGTTAGGAGAGAAACACACCAAAGAGCCTAAGCAGTCGCTGCCGGTGAGACTGTAAACCAAAGGCTTCAAAGCTTCTGCATCTGAACCTAAGCTTAGGTATTAGAGAAAGTATGTACTAGTGTGTCCTTCCTTCCTTCCTTCCTTCCTTCCTTCCTTCCTTCCTTCCTTCCTTCCTTCCTCCCTCCCTCCCTCCCTCCCTCCCTTCCTCCCTTATCTTCCCCTTCCTTCCTTCCTTCCTTCCTTCCTTCCTTCCTTCCTTCCTTCCTCCCTCCCTCCCTCCCTCCCTCCCTTCCTCCCTTATCTTCCCCTTCCTTCCTTCCTTCCTTCCTTCCTTCCTTCCTTCCTCCCTCCCTCCCTCCCTCCCTCCCTTCCTCCCTTATCTTCCCCTTCCTTCCTTCCTTCCTTCCTTCCTTCCTTCCTTCCTTCCTTCCTTCCTTCCTTCCTTCCTTCCTTCCTTCCTTCCCTCCCTCCCTCTCTCCCTCCCTCCCTCCCTTCCTTCCTCCTTCCCTCCCTCCCTCCCTTCCTTCCTTCCTTCCTTCTCCTCCTCCTCCTTCTTCGAGTTCTGTCCATGAAAAGGAGACTATTTTGGAGAAGGAAATCACAGCAGAGCTATAACACCAGTCACAGAGATCTTCACTACTAATTAATATGTCACACGGAGGTTGGACTCACACATTAAAAATGACTTGTTTTTATTTTAGGCACACCGATTGGCATTTTTCTTGCATGTATGTCCATGTGAGGGTGTTGGATCCCTTGGAACTAGAATTACAGATAGTTATCAGCTGCTATGTAGGTGCTGGAACTTGAACCTGAGTCCTCTGGAAAAGCATCCAGTGCTCTTACCTGCTGAGCCACCTCTCCAGCCCCTAATTAGCCATCTTTAACACACCTGTTTCTGGCATTTCTCTCAAGAAGTAGAGTTTTCTCCTGCAGGTGGCCTGGCCAGTATTGAAGAGGCCTGGTCACGGTGAGAGACCAGAGCTAGCCAAGTCCAAGGGGCCCATTTCCTTCCGTGTCCCCTCTATCTCTTAAGTATGTTTCCTACTTGACTTTCCCTTTCTCATTGATTCTCAGCAACCGGTTGACATGGTTCTGGTGAACCCTTTCCCCACACAGCCCACTTTTAAATGAGATCACTATAACTAGAATTATAGCTCTGAGGATTTACTGAGGAAACCTCCAGGTTCAGTTTCTCCTGCCATACCCTTTAGCAACACAGTAGACTTCTGTGACAAAATGTATAGGACTGTCAATAAACATATAGAGCAGGCAAGCAGGCAGGCAGGCAGGGAGGCAGCAAGCAGGCAGGCAGGGAGGCAGCAAGCAGGCAGGCAGACAGGCAGCAGGCAGGCAGGCAGGGAGGCAGCAAGCAGGCAGGCAGACAGGCAGCAGGCAGGCAGGCAGGCAGCAAGCAGGCAGGCAGGCAGGCAGCAAGCAGGCAGGCAGGGAGGCAGCAGGCAGGCAGGCAAACAGGCAGCAGGCAAGCAAGCAGTTTGATTGAGAATCCTCAAATCCTGTTCATCTCAGATGCTATCTTCCAAGAGGCACCACGGATCCCATAGGGTAAATGCTCAGTCCTCAAGGCTATACTACCTGCTTTCGTTGGCAGCCCAATCCCAGGATGTTTCACCTGCACTTGTGATGGCCTGTTCTAAGCTGGCATCCCCATAGCTTCTCCTTGGTTCTGTTTCTTCACTAACAGGTCATAGAACTTGATGCTTAGTGGATTGTTGTAAAGGATACCTCAAAGGTTACCGGTAAACTCCAGATGGTGATGTGAAGGAGGAAAGGGCTGAGACACCCTCCAGGAGCATGCTCACTTAAGCTGGCTAGCCAAATTCTGTCCGTTTGAGTTTTTATGAAGGTCTCATCTCATTATAGAGACATCATTGACTAGATCATTACATATTGGTGACTGGCTTAACTTTTAGGGCGTGGGACAGAAAGTCCCAATTCTCTACCTTGTTTTGATTTTCCAGGTAACAGCCTCCACCTAACGCTACCTGGGATTTGCCATTGTCTGTGCACATAAACCTGCCAAACTTGTCAGAATAAATAAAAAGCCTCCCTCAGACTGACATCTAAATTAAGGTCTAAAAATCTTTCCTATTGAATCATATCTGAAGAGGGCTTTTAGTTTTGCTTTTTTAAAAAATTGATTTTAAGTTGATTCTAGAATTAAGCAATACTTTCATCTTATAAAACAGAGCAACTTCCCCACAGAGGTATTTTTTTTTTTTTGAAGTAAAACATTTGAAGGGAAGTTCTTCTTCATTTCATATACTTCCTGGTTTTCCCTCTGACTCTGTTTCACGGGGAGAGAGGCAAGTTGATTGGAAATCTTTTACATGGCTTCTCTCTCTGCTGACTGATTTCCCAGGCCTCTTCTGGTCTTTACAATTCTTCCCCCTAACATCTATTACTCTGAAGAACATGATCCAGTTTTGTGATGTGCTATTGTGACATAAATGCGTATTTGAGTTTCGCCCCTGGTTCCTGCCACATTAGTCCTAAAATCCTTCAAGTGTGTGTGGGTAAGTGTCTTGTATGCCAAAGAGATAAATGGCAACGTAGTTGCTTTGGGATGGGGACCGGCCTCTAAGATGGGACTTTCAGGCCCACTTTACACTTCTGAGGTAGTGAGAGAGAAGGTTAAATTGACTATTGATGGCCAGTGACATAATCACTCATCAACCCTGCCGTAATGAAACCTTCACAAAACCCTTGAGGGGGCTGGTTCAGAGGTTCCAGATTTTTGAACATTTGGAGGTTACTAGACAGCTATGAACTAGGAGCAGGTGAGCAGGTCCCAGTCTTTATCTAGGTCCTTTGCCTATGCATCTGTTCTATATGCATGGTCATCAGCACTATTTGCAATCTTATAATAAGCTAGCAAATTTTGTTGTTAACCGAGGTAAGGTCTCTCACTGTAGCTCAGGTTGGCCTGGGCTTCACAGTGAGCCTCCTGACTTAGCCTCCTAAGGGCTAAGCTAGCATTTCCAACCCTCCTGAGTTCTGTGAATCATTTTAGCAAATTGAACCCAATGATGGTTTGTGAGAACCCTGATTGGTCTCTGAGGAGGGGGGCTCTTAGGAACTGAGCCTCCAACCTTCTTACCCCATCTCCAGGCAGACTATGCAAGAACTGAACTGGAATGTACCCACCTGGTATCTACTGGAGATGTGCTGGTTATATGTTGAGGGCGTAGAAGCCTTTGTGCTGTATTGAGTGTGTGGAAACAGGAAAAACAGTTTGGCTATTTCTATATCTTACCATGACCTTAAACATCTCTGGCAGTCTGGGCCACAAACAAAGGCAAATATTCCAGAATAGCAGTCCCCCTCACCCCGGTATTTTCTGTTATTGAGAGATGGTGATTTGAAGGTTGGAAAGATAGCTAGCTGGTAATGTGCTTGCTTTGCAACCATGAGAACTTGAATTCAATCCCAGGACTCACATTTAAAAAGCCAATGGGGCCTGCAGAGACAGCTCATCAGTTAAGAGCACTGGCTGCTTCTTCCAGAGGACATGGGTTCAATTCCCAGCACTCACATGCAACTCACAGCTGTCTGTAACTCCAGATCCAGGGGATCTGACACCCTCACACAGACAAATGTACTAACCAAACTACATTTTGCCTCCCTTGTTTTCTTTTACATTTTTTTTTGTGAGTGCACATATGTATGTTTACACATGCATGTTTCTATTCTGAGCCAATTCAGAGAATGTATTAAATTATTTCTGTATAGTGTCTTTAATCTGGTGCAGTTTCTTGAGCTTTGCCTTTTACTATTTTAATACATTTTCCATGTCGAATGAATCATGTTCCCACATAATAAGGCTCCAGGGAGATCTCACACGTGGCATAAAAACCCAATTATTAAGCTTACGAACCACAAAAGGATCCATTAACATTTTTAAGGAACAAGCAGGCCGGTTATATAGAATGTCCCTTAATTTTAGATTGTTATTTCTTTATAATTAGATTCCGGTTGCTAATTTTGGGTAGCTATGTCTCAGAAGTGAAGTTGCATGGCTTTCAGATGATCTTCTGTAGATGCATACAAAATCTATCATCTATTCCTAAGCATGTTAAATTAGAGGCCATGCTATGTTGTCCAGGCTAGCTCTGCACTCAAGCTATCCTCCTGCCTTGGCTTCCCAGCAGCTAGAACCATACATCCTCACTTAGCATGGTAGCTTTGATCATAGACGAAGATAGTTATTTGCTAAATTTCTCACTGTGAATAAATATCTTTTATGAGGTTGGGGACAGAGCTAAATGTTACAGAGCTTGCCTACCACACTGGAGTTCTTGCTTCTGATGCCAGCTTCCCAAAAGAAAAACAAATATCTTTTTGTGGAGGATTTGATGCTGACTGTGTTGATACAGAAGTGTCAACATTTTACCCCATGGTGTTAGCATCCACTGATGCTGTTTGGGAAAAAAGAAAAAAAAAAAAAAAAGAAAAGCCCTTTGTTCTTTTTCTAAGAAAGGGTCTTTCTGTATAGCCTAGGTGGAATTCAAACACAGGACCCTGCTCAGGGCTCTGCCTCCTGAGCACTCCCAGCATAGTATGTGACCTTATGCCCAGCTAAATATTTGCCTTTTGAGATAGTGTCCCAATGGTAGCCCTGGCTTACCCTGAGCTCACAGTCTTTTGTTTCCACCTCCTGAGTGGTGAAACTTTAATCGTGATTATGGTTACTGCCAACAATTTTCTTCCAGCCTCTGCTTGCCTTCCCCTGTCAGAACTTTCCCCTTTCCCAGGTGGCTGTGGTGCTGTGCATTTTTGTTGCTGCTTGTTTTGTGCAGGGGATCCTCAGAGCATCATGCATGCTTAGGTAGACCCTCTCAGGCTAGCTTTGTGATACATTAAAAAAGGAGGAGAAGAATCTTTTATAAATAGCATATGCCATGCCTTCATTCTCTCCTCCCTCCTTCCCTCCCTATTTTTCTCTCTCTGCCCCTCTTCTTCCCTCTCTCTCTCCAGCTCTTGTCTCTCCATGGGGGACTTGCTCTGTAGCTGACCTCCACCTTGCACCTGGGTTCCTAGATTTGACCAGCACTCCTGAGGTGGGGGTTGGTGGCCGAGAAGGTTAATTGATTTATTGGTAATATGTCTTATCTGTTATACAATTGGCGACAGAGGTCTTTCACCATCCTTATGCTTTTCTCAGACATCTCCTACTGTGTTTCCTAATTCTCCCCTAAGGATGCTATTATCCAAAGGACTAGCCTGTCTTTGCTTTCATCTCTCAGTAACATTTGCTTTAGCTGACAGCTACATCTTCCTTGAAGCACTGTGCCCCCTGGTTTCTCAGACACTATCCTCTTTTGGTTCACATGTTTTATTGATCTGTTCAGCCATTTTAATTAAATTTAAATCATTAATTATGAGCCACATGTGGTGGTGTATGTCTTAAATTCCAGCAACCCAACAGAGGCAGGCTGATCTCTGTAAATTCAAGGCCAACCAGGACTACATAGTGAGGCCCTGGCTCAAAAACAATTAATTGTGTATTTATGTGTATCTATCTGCATATAGTGTAAGTGGCAGAAGAGGCCAGAAGAGGTAGCTGGATCTCCTGGAACTAAGGTTACAAGCCATTGTGAGTTCTCATATGTGGGTACTGGGAAGTAAACTTGGGTCCTCTACAAGTTATCCACTAAACCACCTCTATAACACCTAGCTGGATTTTTTGGATACAGGGATTTTGCTCTGTTTCCCAGGTTAGTCTTGAACCCCTGTGCTCAATTAATTCCTTAGTCCTGTCCTTCTGAGTCTCAGGGAGTGTAAGACATAGGGAACAAAGCCTCTATTAGTCATGAAACCACTTCCCATTTAGAGGTAGGAATTTTCTGGGTAGCCTAGGCTGACCTCAAACCAAAGATCTTGCTTCAGACTCCCAAATCCTGAGATTACACAAATGGACTAGAATGGACTATTGCACCCAGCCCTGCCCAACTTCCCAATGCCCATCTCTAAATTCAGCAGGGCCACAGAGATCAGTCTTCCAATCATCAGTAAATGCCTGTATCTAATTAGGTCTCATATAATCCTATATACTGAGACAAACGCTCTACTACTGAGTTATGTCTCTAGCAACAATCATATACATTTAAACACAATTTACAATTCGGTGAATAGGGCCAGGGATATAATTCTGTTGGTAGAGTGCTTGCCAATAGTGCAGGAGGCCCTGGATTTGACCCCTAGAGATGCATAAATGGGGTATGTGGGAAGTGTGAGCAGGAGGTTTAGAAATTCAAAGTCCTCCTTATCTATATAGGGAATCAGAAAGCAGCTTAGGTTAAAGACCATTTCTAAAATAAAAAAAAAATTCTAGTGAAAACTAAAATTGTGTTTCAAAACCCAGCCATTCACTTGAATCACAACAACCACAACCACAGTATTTCCCTTATTTGAATAGTCATTTATTCATTTGTTCACTTAGTTTGCATCCCCCCATCTCTCTCTCTCTCTCTCTCTCTCTCTCTCTCTTTCTCAACAGGGACTCAATGTATACTCCTGGCTGACCTGGAACTCAATTTGTAGACCAGCTTCACCGACCTCTGCCTGCCTTCCTGCTGAGATGAAAGGCATGTATTACCATACCTGACTTCATTTATTTATTTTTGAGTTAGGATCTCTGAGGGACTAGGGATTAGAAGACCTGGTGACAAAGGCTCAGACATTGGGAGTCAGGTGAAAAGCAAATGGCAGACTTGTTTATTCAGCAATGGGGAGAGCCTTATATACCCTCTTCCCAGCACCCAGGCCGTGGCCTGATCTGGTGATATCTGGTGGTCACCCCTCATTGGCTGGCACAGTCAGGAGCATTGAACAATGCCTGTTGCTAGGCCCTTAGCAGACTCCAGGTTTTCTCGTAAGGAAGTACTTTATATGTATACTTTGGCAACAACTGGTTTGGGCCAATTTCCTTGACCCTCTGGGCCTGTCCTACTATGTATCTCTACCTTTTAGGTGCTAATCCTCCTTGCCTTGACCTCTGGAGAGCTGGGATTACAGCTGAGTGCCACCATGCCCAAGCTATGGACAAGCTCTTTTGTCATGAATACAAGAGAAGAGTGAATTTTCTAACCTTTTCACTTCTCATCTCTCTCAGTTAACGCATCACCATTTAATCATTCAGGTCTAACTGTGACTCAGTCTTGATCACCGTCTTGTCACTGGCAGCCACCACCCAGTCCCACGTCTAGTCCATTTGTAAGTCTATCCACCCCCTCCTCCTTTCACCCTCCGGTTATGGGCAAGATCATCAGTCACTTCCTGCTTAAAGTATGGAGCGTTGCCTTGTCTCATTCCTTACTCTGCCCCATCCCAATAAACAAACATCCTGAAGCAGTTGTCTTAGGCGGTGGGGAGGAGGTGGAGGGGGGAGCTTCATTTCCTTGCTTAAAATGCATTCAAAACATCTCACAATAGCATAGGCTTTGAGACGCTCCCTGACTATTTCCCTAGTTTGCTTTTGGTGACTTTGCTCTTTGCCCTGTATTCCAGCAATCCTGGCCTTTCTCATTCCTTCTCAGGCTTAAGAGGGGAAGTTCCAGAAAGTCATGGGTTTTCCTGCTCCATCCTTTTGAGTAGAGGTCAGTTGATGAGTTCCAAAGTATCCAATGCAGTGGCTCCAGGCTCACATGGTAAGCCCTGAATGAACACCTTCACAGTAAAAGAATAGTTGAATACCTGCATGCCATGGTTAAAATTTTTGTGTTTGCATGATGGGGAAGGGGTGTTGCGACATACTTTGTCTGCAACTGCATGAAGTCAGAGATAAGAGCCTGTAGAGTCTGATTCTCATCTTCCACCTGATGAGATGGGATCCAGGGATCAAACTCAAGGTTATCAGGCTTTCATGGCAAATGTCTTTACTATTGAACCGTCTTACTAGCATCGTGTTTTGTTTTGTTTTTTTCTCCTTTAACTTTTAGGCCATTTTCATAGGCTAGAATGTTTCCCCAAATATCATATCATTGGTTTCCTTTGCCTTTCTCTAGTCTTCACTCTTATTAGTATTTTAGGGGGACTTGTTGTTAAAAGTGTATGTGTGTGTAAGTGTATATGCGTGCCATTGCCACCTGTGGAGGCTGGAGGACAGTCTTTGATGTCATCCTCAGGAATGCCATTATGTCTTTTGAGACAGGGTCCTCATTGGCTTGGAGCTCATCAGAAAGTCCAGGAATCCCCCTGCATCTCAGGCACAGAACTGGGATTATGATTATACACGACTGCCATGTCCAGCTTTTATGTAGATGCTAGGAATCTTTTACATGGATTCTGGGAATTAAATTCAGGTTCACATTTTTGCACAGAAAACCCTCTATCAACAGAGCCACCACTTCCCAGCACTGGGGAGGTAAAGCAGTAGGATCTCTGTAAGTTCAAGGTCAACATGGTTTATTTATTGAGTTTCAGCATAGTCAGTGCTACATACAAAGCTACTCTGTCTCAGGAATATCAAACAAAACAAAAAATCAAAACAGCCATTGCCCAATACTGGTTTTTTTTTTTTTTTTTTTTTTTTTTTTTTTTTTTTTTTTTTTTTTTTTTTTTTTGACACACATTTCAGCAATCAGCATTACCTTTCCTTGGCAGTTTCCTGCATTATTTTCTCAATAACACCATCACTTGGAATTATTCACAAATTTTGTTCTCTTGCCTCCATTTAATTAGATTCTTAATGAAAGGACTGTTCTGTTCTCTCCTCTCTTCATTGTTTAGAACAGCGAAATGGCATGTGGTACATATTCCATTAATACTTCCTGCACAAGAAATTTCATTATGTGTGCATTAAACACACACACACACACACACACACACACACACACACACACACACACACACACACACAAAGCAGGTTTCTGAGACTCAGACAGTCAAAATTTTGAAAATTGGTAGACTGCTGCATCACTGAAATATTTGTGCCCATCAAAACTTTAGAACAGGCCTGATAGCACAGGCCTATAATCCCAGGAGGTTACAGAGCAGGCTGAAGACCAGACTGGGCAACTTAAATGAGACCCTACCAGAAAATTAAAAAAAAAAAAAAAAAAGGTCAAACAGAGGGCTGGAGATATGCATCAGTGCCAGGCACTTGCCTAGCAGGCATGAGGCACCAACTTCAATCTAAACTACTATCAACAAATAATGTTTTAGAGCTGGGGAGATCATGCATCCCATACAGTGTGGGCTACTCAAGCATGAGGAGCACATAACCCAGAACCCACACAGAAAGCATGACCTGGTAGTGCCCACTTGTAATCCTCAGCACTGAGCTGACAGAAACAGGAATGATCCTGGGGCTCACTGGTCACACTGCCCAGCTTAAACTGTAAGTACCAGGTTCCATTGAGGAAACATATCATAAAAAATAAGCTGGGTAGCCATCCTGAGGAATAACACCTGAAACTGACGTCCAGCTTCCACATGCTCTCATGAAAACACACACACATGTCCATGAATAAAGAAAAAAAAAATAAAAGGAAAGGACATGGCTGCTCCTGGGAATGTCGGAGGAGAAAGTTTATTATAGATAAATGGGAGAGCATAGCCAGATGCAGAGATATCTGAGAGAGTCCAGAGTGGACATGGCTAAGCTAAGTCATGTAAGGAGGGTGGGGAAGGGAGAAGATGGGGGAGCTGCTGACTTAGAGGGTGAACTGGGCCAAGAGAAGGGGTGACCAGAAAGTGCAGGTGACAAAATGGCTGGATTATAAAGGGAAAGGCAGCCCCAGAGCCTGGGCTGGAGAAGTTTACGGTAGATGATGGGTATGCTGGCCATACCGTGTAAGAGGAAGAAACTGAAGGATTTTGGGAGAATCCGGTGGCTCCCATCTGTTTTGATATATTAATGGACACCCCAGTTAGCCATTTCCCCCAGGTTTGAGGCCTAACAGTATATATATACACACACACAGTGCTATAGACATCTGCAAATGTGACAGTAGCGAAGACATTAATATGGAGAAACAAAAATTGGCTTACTCATATATCACACTAATCTTACTCTGGTTATAAAAAAGAAAAAAGGTTTTAGAGCATTTATTTAAGTCCCATTTAGATAGATAGTGTCACTTTTCCTGGGAAGTTTTTTGGGGTGTGTGTGTGTGATTTCTGATAGCCTGACCTCTGAGACTCTTAATCCATCAACAAAGATACATGCTTAAATCTCAAAAGGAACTCTAGAGGCCACGGGTACAGGCCACTCCTAAGGCACAGAGGACCCATCTACCTCTACTGACGTTGAGGGATCCTCCCAGAGACTTCTTTCGCTATTAAAACCATTCCAAAAGCAAATGGCTTCTTGTTAATAGACCCAGAGAGAGCAAATAGTGCTGCATTCAACAAATGTGAGTCCTCATCAGCCTCATTTTCAAGCTTTCTTTTCAATTTAGCAATAAGGCTTGGTTACTGATAGCCTTTATTCCAAGTCCAGTGCGGCTCCCAAAGGAGTCTGTGGAAGAACAATTTGTGACATCCTCATCAGTTCCTACCTCCCAAGGCTGCCATGTCTTTGAGCTTTGAAAAGAGGACGCTGACCTCAGCTTTTCAGTTTTCAGTCATTTAAACTAAACTGAAGGCAAAACATATGAACGGATTTTAGTTTCCTTCCTGTGGATACTTTCTATCCTCGTCTTCTGCTTCCTGGTACTTCTTTCTTCTTGGTTAGCCAGTGGTTCTGTAGGGGTTTTTGTTTGGAAATTGAATCTTGCCTGTGTACTGCTGGCTGGCCTGGAACTATGTAGGTCAGGTTACCTCAAACAATTCTGTCTTTGCACTCAAGTACTGGGATTACAAGTCACTCTGTAGGCTTTATATCACTAACCCTTCTGTTTCTTTAAGTTACAGTCAGTGTTGGAAGAGAATGTTAAAAGCATGATCTCATTTAATCTTCAAAGCAACACAGCAAAGTACAGGTCATGAACAGTGAAATCAGTCCCTGCACACATAAAGAGCAAAGGTCTCTGACATTTGGTTGCTATTGGTGTTGTCAGTGGGGAGTTTCCAGCTTGTCATCCCAAAGCCTAGGTCTTTTCTTTGCACTTAGCTGTACTCTGAGAAGGCAGTCTTAAAGGACAGTGGGATATGAATGTCCGAGGTTTCGAAAGAAGAGAGTTCATTTTTGGTTGTTCAGTGTTGATTAACGCCCCTCCCCCCCAATCAATTAGTCCAAGCTGGCCTTGAACTCCTACTGTCTTCAGTTCCTGGGTGCACCACCACTCCAGGATCATGGGGTGTTGGGGATTGAGCACAGGATTTAGTGCATGCCAGGCAAAGCACTCTACCAACCGAGACACATCCTCACCCCGACTGCTTCTGAAAAATACTTTTCCAGAATGGTAAAGGGTAGGAAAGAGAAATGTAGTGTAAGCGCTCTAGGGGATGGCAAGGAATGATGACAGAGTCCCCTTGCTCGGGAAGGCTGAAAGGCCATTCCTGGGCCCGAAGGGGCGCAGTACGTTTAACCGGTTTCTGTGGTCCCGGAAAGGCGTGTCCCAGACCTACTGAGCCCCCCGGGCACACTAGATTCCCTTCAAGACCGCGCTGGGGCGGGTAGATGCACGGCCCACACTTCCAGAGCTTCCTCGCACTCGAGGGTGGGTGGACAGGTGGAGTGTGAACTCGTGTGCACATTGGATCTTCCGCGGTGGACGCTCGGGCACGCTGGACGGCGTCCCTCCACTTGCCCGCCAGGGTTCTCAGATGGGCCTTGACCCTGAATGCCAAAAGTGGGGCTTCCTGATTGGCTTAGAGTACAAACGCAGGCGAGCACCGCCAGAGACCCGCTCTTCTATTGGGTTTTACACGAACAGCAGAGCACGAAATAAAGAGGCCTTCAGTCATTGGGCCATTGTGTGAATCTCCTTTTGCCTTCTCTGCCGACTGAAATAGCGTCCCAGGATTTTCGTCATGACTCTTAAATCTGGGTTTGTCAGTTCGGCCCAGCGTTCCAGGTCTCTAGGCACAGCATGGGACTTTCAGACTGTAGCCAATCACATAACGTTGAGATCAGGTTGCCAGGCAGATTATGCTAATAAGACCCCGCCTTTTATGCTGCTCCCACTCTGCGGCGGGAAGAACCACCTGGAGGCGGCGGGGGGGTTTGATTTCCATCACCCCTAGGGAGAGAGGATCCGGGACCCGCTGATCTTCTAGCTCCCCTCACCCAACGTCGTGTAAGTACCTAAAGGATTAGGGGAACCGGATAAACCAGGGTCCAGAGTATCCCATCGCCTGGGAGAGTGTTCCGTCTTTGCTTAGTCCCACCCAAAATGGCGCCCAGCTCTTTCTGCGTCTCAGCGCCCGGCCGGGGCCAACCGACCGCGGACCCGGGTGGGGGGGGAACTGATGGTAGTGGTGGGGGGAGCAATCCCGGCGGCACCGCCCGATGGTACAGTCCAGCCGGGGCTGGGACGAGGCACCTCGCTCGGGGTGGGGGGTCAAACCATCTGTACCTTCTACTCGAAAAGGGGCAAGGCCCCTCCGGGAAGCCGTCCGGGCCCCGCGTCCAGCGCGGGCTTCGGCGCCTCCCGCATCGTCTCCCGGGCGCGCAGCATGCCCCGTGCCCCCCGAGCGGCTCGCATGCCCCGCCGGCCGTGCACTCCTCTCCTCCCCTCCCGCGTTGGTTGGGCCGGGACGGCGGTTGGGCTGCCTGCACGCCGGGCGGCGGTTAGGCGGGCGGGTGTCCGCCGGCCGGGACCCGCGCGGGGGGTGGCGGCGCGCGTGGCCGTGGGCTCGGGTGCGGGGATCCCGGCCCGCGTTTCCCAGCCGCCTCGCCCGCTAAAGTGTGGCGAAGGCCCCTGTGCGGATCGATCTGCAAACGCGGTGGCGGGCTGGGTAGGGCGGAGGCCGAGGACCTGCAAAGCCGGCCAGGCCAATGGGTCTCTTAGCGAGCCGGGCTCTCCTTGAGCTACTACTAAAACAAGGAAAGTCTGGAGCCTGGTTACTTAGGTATTAGGTAAAATGGAACAGTTGCGTTGTGCGTTCCCGGCGCACGAAGGCTGCTGAAATTGGGTGCCATTTCTATTAGCCGTGTTATGTGGGTTAGATGGCTTTCAACCCATTTTCAGCCAGTATATATGTACACTTAAGTTAGAGAGGCTAGGGGTGGCTTTGTGGTGTCTCCAGTGGGATTCATCGAGCTAAATTCCATGCTCTGAATCCTTCCTTATACAGGTTAAAAGTTTGCCTGTACATCTCCCACCAGTCTTGTGCTTACGGCCAGTTTTATCTATTTTTCATTAAAAGTCAAGTCGCTCATGACTAACCTTGATTTCTGTGCTGTTCACGCCACTGCTTCAGTAAGCTCTTTGTAGGCCAGAGAGTATGCGTCATTATTACATTGTATTCTTTTGTACCCATTCACTCCACTGTTGCCACTATAATACCTTCTGCACTCATGAACTTATTTGTTGCTCTAGAATTGAGAGAACATATAATCAAGATTTGTCGGGGGCAAAGCAACATACAAGATTTGCTCAATGTGGTATATTTAGTAACTTTACTAGGTTTACATTTTACAAATTCAGGCGAAATTGACACAGTATGAACTGTTCACCGGGAAGGATACCCTACTATTTAGTAGGTTTACATTTTTATTTTCGATCAAGATTTTTTTTTCTACCCTGTGACTCAATTATTCCACTAGAATTCACCTTTTTGAAGTAGTTTCCTTTTTCCAAAAAGTTTTTCCCCCTCTGATTAAGTCTTTTTTACTAATGATTTGTAACGTGGTCCACCAAAAGTGGTTTGTACATTGTATTGTTGTCCTGAATGTAGCATGTAAGCATGTCAAAAGTAAGGCAGGGCTTTCTTCAAGGTCCCTAAATGCTTTTTACTTAGTGATTATGGAATGAATGTCAATCCAATACAAACTCGGTTGATTGACACTGACCAATTTTTTCTTGCCTGTTTTTTTCTTCTAGTTTTAACAATCACACATGATCATCACAGAAAAAGCCTAGGAAGTAAGAACCCCTAGAGTATAAGGACTAGAGAAAATCCTTATTTATATTGGTGTGTTTTAGATCTTTGTGTGCAAGTATGAATATGCACAAAATATTTGGGTGAGCACCTTGTGTGGTTTGTATCTCATTTAAGTGTAGATGGGTACGTAAATACTTCATGGTAATTTGCCACATGAAGTCCACTGAATTTTCTTATTCATTTTACTTAAAAAGTTATTTTAAGACATGAAATGCTGGCCAGCTTGGAACTTGCTATGTAGACTAGAAAGCCCTGGAGCTCTCAGAGAGCTGCTTACCTCTGCTGGGATGAAAGGAGATTAAAGTTGATCACTGCTATGCCCAGCTTACTTTTATTCTTCTGTGGTAGTCTCAGTGTGCAGTTTTAGCTGGTTTGAACTCTATAGATCAATGATTTGACCCTTTCATAGACCACTGGAAAACATAGATATTTATATTATGATTCATAACTGTAGCAAAATTACAGTTATGAAGTATCAGTGAAAATAATTTAATGGTTGGGGTCACAGCACAAAGAACTATATTAAAAGATTGCAACATTAGGAAGGTTGAGAACCGCTGCTATAGATAGTCCCAGGCTGGCCTGGCTCAAAGAGATCTGCTTGCTTCCGATCCTGGGCTTAAAGGTGTTTGCCAGCACAACTGACCCATTTCACTTTGTTTGTTTTCTGAGAGAGGTTTCTCTGTGTAGCCCTGGCTGTCAGTGTTGCACACCTTAAAACCTAGCACGCCTCTGAGTTCCAGGCCAGCCTGGTCTACAAAGATCCAGGACTGCCAGGGCTGTTACATAGAGAAACCCTGTCTCAACCAACAACAATAACCCAAACAAAACAAAAAAAATTAATGTATAGAGCAATAGAGGAAGATACTTATCTCTGGGTCATGTGCAGTCAGGCCAGTAAACATGAACTCACACAGGCACACAATGAATAAAAGCAGAAGCAATAGAAAAGGATAGGTTTCTGGACAAGTAGAACTGACTGAAGGCTGGAGAAGCACTGAACTGTAATTTCCATTCTTCAAAAAGCTTACAATTTAAGCAGTAGTAAATGCATGGTGGCTGTCTGACTTTATTTGGTAAAAATTACATGGTGAAAACTAGTAAGCATCCTGTTTTAGTTTACTTTAAACTTGAATGCCAAAATATTTATAGGCACCTGAACACATTTTAGAAATGTAGGCACTCCCAGTCCAGGTATCTGTTTTCCCACATGCAGAACTTGTTTCTGTTTATCTATTTCTTACAGATTAACAAATGGAAATTTACCCCAGTGAGTTAACAAACATGAAATATTAGGGCTAGCAATATGGCTCAATGGCAGAGTGTGACTGGTGTGTGTAAGGCCCTGGGTTAGGTCCCCAGTGTATGGCAGTCCCCCCTGCCCCCACCCCAAGTTTGGGCCAAGTCTTTGCAGAGTGGTTTTATTATTATTCTCCAGGTTCGGGTGGGGTAGGAGAATGAACAGGGTGCTTTTCTTTGTTACTTTGGTCCATATTTTTTTTCCTTTTTGGTTTCCTAAACTGGGTTTTTCTGTGTAGCTCTGGCAGTCCTTGGCCTTGAACTCAGAGGCTCGTCTGCCTCTGCATCTCTAGTGCTGGAATTAAAGGTGTGGGCCACTACTGTCTGGCTTCCTTACTCTGGTTTAGTTCAATCTTTGTAAGTGGTGAAAGAGTATCTGGTCCCTCTTCTTTTGAAATATAACACCAGCTGAAGGCTCTTTGGAGTGCTCTGAGCTGGTGCAAGTCCAGTTTATTTCCTGTAGCTTCTGTAAATTTACACCATACTGTTTGTTCTGAAACATAATTCCACCTTTCCGCTTTCTGATATCATTTGCTGTCCTGTTGCTCATTCCTGGGTAACCGAAACTCTGTTCAAGTTGTAGGAGTGACTGGAAGTTGATTCTTTTTTTTTTTTTTTTTTAATTTTTTCTTTTAAAGATTATTTTTTGTGTATACAGATATTTGCCTACATGTATGCCTGTGTACCACATGCATACCTAGTGTCCCTAGAGGCCAGAAGATGTCAGGACATCCCCTGGAACTGGAGTTCCAGATGGCTTAAGTCTCTGTAGAGGGACTGGGAACCAAACTAGGTCCCCTGCAAGAGCACCAAGTGCTTGTTAACCCTGATCATCATTTCAGCTCTCAGAAGCAGCTTCTTTTTGGATAACTTTGAAACAGTTTAGTGAATTTAGGGGGATGAGTGTGTGAGGAACTGGTTAGGGAAGAATGAAGTTACGGTTAATCTCATGACAGCAATACTAGTTAAAATGTGCTGGAAACAGTTGTTATAAAACCAATGCTGTATAGGGGTTTAACTCTAAACAGGGGTTGCCAGAAGGTTCTTGGCAATCTGATGAAATGGTGATGAAATAACGAGTTACTGGTGGGTATTTTTAAAGTTTAACTCATTTACTTCAGTTAGAGAGAGAGAGAGAGAGAGAGAGAGAGAGAGA
Organism: Phyllotis vaccarum; assembly: GCA_033318265.1. Classification (NCBI taxonomy): domain Eukaryota; kingdom Metazoa; phylum Chordata; class Mammalia; order Rodentia; family Cricetidae; genus Phyllotis; species Phyllotis vaccarum. Next base: position 98,742,926 of record JARWLC010000012.1, on the reverse strand, counting down.
GAGAGAGAGAGAGAGAGAGAGAGAGAGAGACAGAGACAGAGAGACAGAGACAGAGAGACAGAGAGAGAGACAGAGAGTGTGTGTGTAAGAGATGGCCCAGCTGGTAAAGGCACCTGGTGCCAAGCCTGATGGCTGGTTCATCCCCAGGACCCATATCTTGGAAGGAAAGAACTCACTTCCCCAGGTTATCCCCTAGTCTCCATGGGCATGCCATATAGCATATACTCACTTCCAATTAAAAAGTAAAATAGGTAACTAAAGACTTTTGCAAATTAGAATATTGAAGCTAAATGCTGTGTTTCAGTCCCAGGAGCTCTGATGTTGTGATTTATGCAGCTTCTGTATTCTCTTAGCTCAGCACTGTATAGTATCCGGTGTAGCCAGCAGCTTGTGTCTGCTACACTTCTGAAATACAATACATACCCAGCATTCTAGTGTAAAATGTGCACACTGGATTTTGAAATTTAGCATGAAAAAATAATACTTTGAATGTTGAGGTGATAATATGTGGAGTAGGTAGTTAAATAACAGTGAATTTCACCTGTTTCTGCTGTTAAACAGCATGGCTACTGGAAACTTCATGTGGCTCCCATGATTTTATTGAATGGCTTAGCCTAGTTCTGATGGGATGAGGCATTTCGAAGTAGCAATAATACAATGTGCTTATTATCTTTAGATTCTTCTTCTGTCAACTAACAGTGCTGATTTGTAGGTGTGTTTAGTTTTTCTAGTGGTTATGATAGCCCTCATGAACCCACAAGTATTTCTTTGAGGAGTGTTTTCATCTCAGCACCACTTCCTAGTAGTTGTGATATATGTTACTAAATTAATGTGTGCTCAGTTCACTGTTTGAACTTAATCGTGCACAGGTGCATGTTCCTGTGCATTTGTGGAATCTAGAGGCACAAAATAGCTGTCTTCCTCTATACTCTCCACTAGGTAGTTTTTAAATTTAAAAAGAGGTTTGTTGTTGTTGTTATGTTGTTTTATTTTTTGGCTGGGAGGTTGCGGTGCACTCATTTAATCCCAGCACTTAGGAGGCAGAGGCAGAGGCAGGGGCAGGGGCAGGGGCAGGGGCAGGGGCAGGGGCAGGCAGATAGATCTCTGTGAGTTTGGAGTCAGCTTAGTTTAAAGAGTGAGTACCAGGACAGTGAAGGCTATACAGTGAGAGACCCTGTCTCATCTCCTCATCCCGCCCCAAGTTCCTTTTTTAGGTTTATTATCTTATTTTACGTGTTTGAGTGTTTTGCCTGCTTGAGTGCATGTATATGAACCATGTGTATGCATGCTGCTGATAGTGGAGGTCAGAAGAGGGCGTCTAATCCCCTAGGACTGGAATTATAGACAGTTGTGAGCTACTTTGTGGGTGTTGGGAACTGAACCCAGATCCTCCAAAAGGAAAGTAAATCCTCTTAACCACTGAGCCATCTCTTGAACACCTCTTTATACCTTTTTTGAGATTTTCTGAACATTGGTGTGGGGTGAAGGGATGTAGAAGGGGAGAGAGAATGTGTATGTTAAAGATGTCCCATTTATGACTTCACATTCAACAATTCCTTATTGTTGAATAAGTAATTGTTCAACAGTTCTTCAACCAGTTGTGAATCTCTCTGGTAGCCATTACCTACTACAGAAAGAAGCTATTCTGACCAAGGTTGATAGCAGTACTAGTCTATGACATAAATATAAATATTTAGAAAGCAATTAGATGGATACAATATATTCATTTAGCAAAACAACACTAGTAGTTTCCTCACAGGGCTTATGATCCCTCTAGGCACAGGCTTTTCACCAGGTTTACTGTAACTGGTAGGAATTCTTTCCTGTGGAACATGCCTCAAATCCAAGCTCCAAGCAATTGGTTACTCCCCTAACAGTTATACTGCTCACTGTGGCACAAGTGGATACTTCTTGCCTGGTTGGTTGGTAGTGTAGTGTGCAGAACCTACAATGGAGTAAGGCTGTTGTTGTCTCTTCTCCCTGTCCTACATAGTTCCTTTCAGCACTTTGAAAGCTAGTCACCGGGATAAAGCTTCCAGCTCAGGCAAACTTGATTTCTTGTGTCCTATAACTAAAATTTGTAGTATATTTGTCTATCCATTTTTCAGTTTAGTTTTGTTTTTTGAGACAGGGTTTCTCTGTGTAGCCCTGCTTGTCCTGGAACTTTCTCTGTAGACCAGGCTGGTCTCAAATGCAAAGATTTACCTGCCTCTGCCTCCTGAGTGCTAGGGTTAAAGGTGTGCCCCTCCCTTGCCTGACATGGTTGACTAGCTTTTTGGAAAAATGTATATGAGTGTTTTGCCTGTACTTATGTACAGCAGTGTATAGTAATAAGTTTCTGGCCTGTCCAGTCTGTCCACTTACATTAATTTTATGCTGATTGACCTAGAGCCTAGGCATATACTTGCTATTTCTTTTTCTCTTAAACTAACCCATGATTCTTGTCTTGTTCAGCCATGCAGCTTAGTACCTTTTCTCAGAACAGCATAGTTGTCCTCTGCATTCTGGCATCTTTGCTCTGTTCTTCCTGTTCCATAGTTTTCTTGGTCTGGTAGCCCCACTCACACTTCTTGTCTGTCTTCAACCAATCAGAGTTTTTATTAAACCAGTAAATGGGACAGTTATTTACAATGTAACAGAATCCCACTACAGCAGTGCCTTTGGAAGTCAAAGAGGGTGTTAGGTCTCTTGGAACTGGGGTTAGGGATGCTTGTGAGCCACTGTGTGGGTGCCGGGAATCAAACTCTGGTCCTCTGCACAAGCAGTAAGTCCTCCTAACTCTTGAGCTGTTGCTTCATCCCCCTTGACCAATTTTGTAACTTTACATTTTATTCTTAATGTGTGCTGGGTACATGATGGTGCATGTTTTTTAATTCCAGCACTCAGGAAGCAGAGGCAGGTGGTAGATCTCTGTGAGTCCAAGGCTAGCTTGGTCTACAAGTAAATTCTAGGCCAATCAGCACTACAAAATGAAACCTGAAGAGGGCCAAGTATCATGACAGCCTGCCCTAATAACTCAAGAACTAGGCCTTGCTCCTTGCTTCTTGGAATTGAGCAAGTAGTTTCTGAGGAAGCACTATAAACAAAGGACAGTCAGTCTCTAATACCCCCAACAGCAAGGACGAGGAGGCCTGGTATGTGTAGGACCAGGCCTGAGCCAGCCTCCACAGTCAGTATGTAATAAGCCAGCCAGTATCCACAGTCAAAAGCTCAAGGTAATAACCAATTATGGACAGAGGTTTGGACTTGTCCAGGCCAGCTACAAAATGGAAAAGCTGTAGCCTTAACCAGCCCCTGCATGCCCTAACCAAGTAGAACATACTAATATGATTGCCACTTGCTTAAGCCAATCATATAATCACATCTGAGATGACGTAACTGCCCTAGGAACTCCCCTCAGCTGTGCTTAAAAGGAGCCTGAGAGCTTCTCTCAGGTAGGTCACCATTTTGCCTTTGTGTAGGATGGTTGGCCCCAGCATGCTGGAATCTTTCTCGAGATAATAAAAGCTCTTGCTGATTGCACACGTGGATTATGGACTTTATGGGACTTCTCCAGGACCCTAACAAAACCCTATCTTAAGAACAAAAATAGCCAGAAGACAGAGGTCTGTGCCTTTAATCCCAGCATGTGGGACTTGGAGATAGGTAGATTTCTGTGACTTTGAGGCCAGCCTGGTCTACAGAATGAGTTTTGGGACAGTCAGAGCTGTTATATAGAGAAACTCCTTCCCCAAAACAAAACAAAACAACCCCCCCCCCAAACCGTTAACACATGACAGCAATAGAACAGTGTTTAATTTTACAATAAAGTGACAGCTTTAGTGAAGTATAGAAGGAATGAGGAGGCAGCTGATAGGCGGAAGAACTGCATTCTCAGTCCAACAGTGCAGCGTATGTTAGTGAGTTTTAATCTTGTCATTTATTCATTTCTTTTCCTCTTGAAGTTGATAAATTAAAAATTATTCTGGATGTCTGTGGTGTGTACATGTGCGTGTGTGTATGGGCTGTGGTGTGTGTGTGGTGTGTGTCTGTATGTGTAGTGTGTGTGTGTGTGTGAATGTGTGTGTGAGTGTGTGTGTGAGTGTGTGTGTCTGTATGTGTAGTGTATGTGTGTGTGTGAATGTGTGTGTGAGTGTGTGTGTGAGTGTGTGTGTCTGTATGTGTAGTGTGTGTGTGTGTGATACTAGAGATGGAACCTGGGCTAAGAAAAGTACACTTCTACTAGCCACACCTTAACCCTCCAGCCGCTAGATTTTATTTTAATACTTTTAAACTAAAATATAGTTATATCTCCCCTTTCTGAAACTGATAGTCTCTCTCTTTGGTAATGTGTGTAGTTTTAGGGCTGACCACTTGTATTGATTAGCCAATTAGGAGGCCTGTACTGAGGAGAGGTTAATCCTCTCTCAGCAGTGATTAGTCACCTGTAGTTCTTTGTCTATAACTGTGATCTGGTCACATTTTCCCCTTTCCACATTAACATGCCAGCCATTTGTAGCGCCACAGGCAGAGGCAGGCAGATCTCCGTGCGTTTGAGGGTAGCCTGGTGAGTTCCAGGACAGTCAGAGCTATCCGGTGAGACCCTGTCTCAAAACAACAGAACAGCAGACTTCTTGGTATTCTGGCTCTTAGAGTCTTTTCTCCCTCTTCTGTGATGTTCATGATCCATAGATACAGGAGCTGTGCTTCAGATTTATCCACGGGGGCCAGGATCCCCATCCCATGATCCCTGAGCTTTGCATTGTATCCAGTCGTGGTTTTCTGTAATGATCTGTGTTTGCTACCAAGAGAAGCTTCTTTGATGAGGACATAAGGATAGGATTTAGAGTGTAGTTAGGAATTATACTTGTCTACCAAAGTAGTAGTAGTAGATTCTTTTCTAAGATCTGTGGTTTTACTAATCTTGGATAGTATCCAGCCTTAATTTCTCTCCTGCTGAGTGGGTCTTGAATCCAATCAGACAGTTAGCACTACTATGTATGGGTGCCATTTGGTACACTCAGCATTTCTTTAGGAGGCTTTTAACTAAGTTGTGCCGCCCCCCCCCCCCCCCCCCCCCCCGTTTTTTGAGACAGGGTTTCTCTGTGTAGCCCTAACAGTCATGGAACTCGCTCTGTAGACCAGGCTGGCCTTGAACTCAGAGATCCATCTGCCTTTGCCTTCTGAGTCCTGGGATTAAAGGTGAGTGCCACCACCACCTGGCTGTCTTTATCTCTTACACACACAAAAATATTTTTTCATGCCCCCACTTCCAGATCTATGTTTTTCAACAGTTATAAACTGTAGCAGATACATATGTGTATTTGAGGTGCTGTTGATCAAATGCAGGTCTTAACACATGGGAGGGTAGACTTCTATTACTGTTCTATATTATACCTCTGCAGATAAAATTTAAACTTAGCAAACCATGTGTAAGATTTTGTAAGAAAAAGAACAACTTTCTGGAGTGACTAAGTAATATGGAACCACAGAAGTTCAAGGACTGTTTAGTATTTCAAAGGTATTAATACTCTGGAAACATGTGCTTAGTATAGGCTCAGCAGAAATGTAGAATTAGACAAGTTGCTTCTAAGAAAGGGAAGACTACTCTTGAAAGAGAATTGGGAAACTTCTCTGCCAGAGATCAAGAACTAGTACTTAAAACAATGTAATACTGCTTTTGACAAATTAATCATGATGTATCAGTTGAACAGCATAAGCAGTCCAGAAATACGCTCATACATATTCAAACACCCAGGAAGCAGGTGAATAGGAAAATGAGAAAGCTTTTGGAAGTTAACGTAGGAGAGTATATGCATAGCCTCTGCATAAAGAGATTCCTAAGCAAAGTGCTGCATGTGCTAATGGATTGACAGGCAAAATCTTCAATAGAACATGGAAAATGAGAAACACACATCTAATATATATCTATGCTTATCCATATTTTTCTGTTCAACCTTGTAACTAAGGAAACATAAATTAAATCCACAATGATATATTCCGGTACACCCAGGTTGAAGTAAGCAAGTTGAAATTGTAAGGATGCTAACAGCAGTGATTTTTCTACAATACTGGTAGCAGTGTGTCTTTTGGCATGGTTACTTTGGAAAGCAGCATTATTAAGAAAGTATAAAATGTGGAATTTTTAATACTACCACCAAGGAGGCCAACAGAAGGATCTGTGAGGCTCACTACTGGTGAGATCCAGGCCAGTGAGAGAACTTGTCTTAGGACACACCAAAAAGGTGGACAGTGCCTGTGAAATAACCTCAGATGTCCATGCACAAGTGCACACTCCGGCACACACTCTCATGTACACACACTCCCTGTTTCCTTCTTTCCCTAATGTGAACTCTTCACCATGGCTTTGTAGTTGCTTATCTCTCGGGCTTTTGAGCAATTTGCTCAATTAAAGCTCTTTGTGGGTTGAGTAAATTATAGCCTTCTCTGTTTCCCCTGAGATGTAGTCTAGCCTTATGATTTCATCATCTGGTGGGACCTGGAGACAGCAGCAAATGCACACCCTGCTGGGCCCTGGCAGCTTTGTCCAGTGCGAACACTTTTCCTACAGTGGAAAAGAAGTCTGAGCCCTGTGGTCGTGGGTCTGGAGTTAAACCCCACATAGTGTTTGTCCTTGTGGTGAGGAGTGTTTTGAAAGCTGATATTTAAAGGGCATTTCACAGTGCCTGCACCTGCAAGATATTCAGTAATGGCAGCTGCTCTGTTATTTACTGTCCCATTCCTTGTTACTTAGGTAACATTGAATTTCCATAGTCTGCATTTTGCACCAGTGGAACTGTGATTGTACTAATCTTTAAAATGAAGAATGTTTGTCAAGGGATCCCAATTTTGTGATCTCATTTAACTCTTTCGGTGCATATATAAATGAGTTCAACATGTAGGCACAGCTCACTGGTAGAGGTCAGCAGCCGACTGAGTTGGGCCCATGTGGGCCCTCGGAATCAGCCTCAGGTCCTCAGGGTTGGTGCCAAGTGCTTTTACCCACAGAGTCATGTCAGTGACTCTGAGGGCTGATTTCTAAATGCCTCTCCATGCAGGAAAAAAAAAATGTTCATCAGCTAGACAATGGTAGCACAAACTTTTAATGCCAGCACTTAAGAGGCAGAGGCAGGTGTATCTCCATGAGTTTAAGACAGCTTAGAGCCTAGTACATATAGCAAATGCTAGTCCAAGGCTACTAATGAGACCCTATCTTAAAAAAAAAAAAAAAAGCTAAATCATATTATTTAAAAATTCTATTATTTTGACATTAAACATTTTCTGGTGAAATGGATCAGGCAAGTGAAAACACATGCCTATAGTAAAAAGATATTTATTTCCAAGTCAATTGTTTAATAATGAAGTAGGGCTTTTCTGGATAAGTCCATTTCATGATCTAATAACCTATGCTAGCCACAGTTTAAATTTAACAGAAGAGTTGCAGCTCACTCTGTACTATTGTTGTATATAATAACAAATATCCCATTTTATGTTAACAATGACATTGTGATCTAGGAAAGACAAGGTATTTCAGTTGTCAAGATAAGGAAATCTTGCTTGCTTTTAAGTATATTATTTTCCCACTGCTGCATGCTGAGAAAGCACTGTCCTGGTGATAGCCAGTGGTTGCCAGTGCACTCTGCTGTGCCAGACCTCTGGAGGCTGAGGCAGGATGCTTTTGAGTTCCAGGACAGTTGAGCTGCAAAGTAACACAGTTTAGGAGTGTGGGTGGGTCCTGGCTTGCATGTCTGAAAACCAGACCAGAGATTGCTGACCTACTGTAGGAGTTTCATTAAGATGGAGGAGGTGGAAGTTTGGTATATTAGAGACCTTAATTGTGTATGGCTTTCTATGAGTGCATTGTGTGTGTGTGAGTGTGTATGTGTATGTGAGTGTGTGTGAGTAAGTGAGTGTGTATGTGTATGTGTGAACATGCTCAAGTCAGAGGACAATTGCAAGAGCTGATTCTGTCCTACTGGTGGGAATTCCGGGCCTGGGCTCAGGTTTGCTGTTAAGTGCCTTTACCCACTGAGCTTTAGCCACAGCCTGTGTTTCTTTTTTTATTATTTATTTTGTATTTTTTAAGGCAGGAGCTCTGACCTTTGGAAGTTTGTGTAAGAGTATTTATTTCCATCATTAAGATGGCTAGGAATTCTGACTCTTTTCTTTGCCCCGTGATTATCAGAAGCCTTATTGTGATCAGCCCTCAAATTACAGCCAGAGAGATTGTGCAATTTTTCTTTCCCTGCTGTGCAGGTACTAGGTCTGATTTACACAAGGACTACCTGACGCTTCTCAAAGATTTCTGTGCCTTTTTCTCTCTGTGCACTTGATTGAAAAAAATTTTTCATGGGTCAGACCCTGGAATTTGCCTTTTATCAGCTCCCTGTTTGAAACCAGAAAAACTAGTTCATGAACCTTGACTCTTTAGGTAGGCCAACTGGATGAAATTTAAGGTGTCACCTTTCGTTCTTTAAGTTCCACTCACCACTGCTGATGCTTTTTACTTCCTTTTTTCCTTAGACATATTATTTTACGTATATGAGTATTTTTCCTGAGTGTATGTCTGTACACCATGTGTGCCTGGTGCCTGCAGACGAGAGACGGGACAGTTGTGAGCTGCCATGTGGGAGCTGGGAACTGAACACAGGTTCTCTGGAAGAGCTGTCAGTGCTCTTAAAAACAAACACCGAGTGCAAACACCGAGCTGATCAGAGGATAGCCTCAGGGATCGCCTTGATTGCTAGAACACACCAGTCTACTTGTGCCTGTGGGTGGGTGGATTTCTCAAGGGAACACTGGCCTGCCCTGGACTTCACAGGAGTTCTAAGAACTTAATTTTTATCTTGCAGAGCAAGAGCTTTTCTCCTGAGTCACCTCCCTGCTCTGGGTGTTTTGTCCCCCCTCCCCCTTATAGTTACTAGTTCCTAAGCATTTCCTCAGTTTTTCCTCCCCTGGAACTCTCAAGAAACCTATCAAAAATGCCTCCATGATTACTCTGATGGCAAAGTTACACTTTCTGTTTGTAAAAGTTTATATTAGTTAAACTTCTATCTTTTTAATCATAAAAAGACCTTGGAGCTGATGTGGCTGTTAATGCCTGTAATTCCAGCACTCAAGAAGCCAAGATCAGAGTCTTGTGTTTGAGACTAGCTTGGGCTACATACAGAGTGAGACCTGGTCTCAAAAACAAAACAAGACAGATGTTTGCACTGGAGTCTAGCTCGGAAGTATAGCTTTTGCCTAGTGTGCACACAGCCCCAAGATCCATCTACAACACTTAAGTAAGACTTTTTTGAGATATAATTCACACACTGTACAATCCATTTATTTAAACTATACAACTTAATGACTTTCAAATCTTTAGATTGTGTAACTCACCACACCAGTTTTATAAAGTTTTAATACTGCTCGTGTCCCTCAGTCTGTCACCGTTAATTATCTCTTTCTCTCCCAAGCCATAGGCAACTGCTCTGTATTTCTGTGTGTCTACTGATCTCTCTCCTGAAGGTTTTCTGTCAGTGGAAACATTATATGCTCCTTGTTAACTAGCTCTTTCACTTGGTATAAGATTTCCAGGGCTCATCTATTAGTGGTCCCTTCACCACTGGTGCATCAGTTCTTCCTTCTTTTTTTTGTTTTTTAATTAAAACATTAATTGTACATAATCCTGCATTTCATTATGATGTTTATACACACGTGTATAACATATTTCGAACATATTTACTCCTAATCCCTTCTTGTCCCCTCCTTCTGATTTTCCTTTTCCCAGTCAGTCTTCTGTTGTTATGGTCATGCCTCCCTCCCTCCCTCCCTCCCTCCCTCCCTCCCTCCCTCCCTCCCTCCCTTGTTTTCTTTTTTCAGATTTTGGCAACCCACTGAGTTTAATTAGGGTTGATGTAGGAGCATGGTAGCTGGTTTTTTGTTTGTTTGTTTTTTATATGACCTGTTTGTGAAGTCTTGGCTGGCCTCAAATTTGAGAGCCTTCTGCCTTAACCTCCCAATTCTTCATTCCTTTTTATGGGCATGTATATAGATATTCCACATTTTATGCATCCTGCTATTAGTTGATGGGTATTTGGATTGTTTCCAGCTTTTAGCTCTTATGAATAACACTATGAATATTTATGTACAAGTTCTTTGGGGAAATACATTATTCTGCTAGGGTTTATTATATCTTCATAAGGAACTAGTTCGTCATCTGGTAACTGTTTAGACTCTTGATCAGTTGCCAGACTCTTCACAAAATGCCTACAGTATTTTGTATCACCAAAAGCATATGAAGGGCCTGCTTTCTCTCTGTCCTCACCATTTGTTCTGATGTTCTTATCTTACTATATCAAATTTGTAATAAAATTGAGAGAATGAGGCTAGCCCACTGAAGTGAGGATAACAGAAACTAGCATATCATTAACAGAATCTCTTGTGTGTGATGCAGCAAGATGGCCTGGAAAATGTTGCCTAGTGTTATATTGGGGGCTCACTGAGTGATGCATTATGCCATTATTTTGCTGAAACTGAGGTCCCCAAACCTATGTTCAACTTTTTTCTTTTTAATTTTTAATATTCTGGGGAATCAAATCCAGGACAGCATGAGCTGGGCAAGGCTCTTCCACTGAACTAAATCCCCAGCCTCTGTTTTGTTTTTCTGACTGGACAAACGTTTATGTTCAGTGGGAAGTGTGCTTTGAATTTCAAGTATATCTTGCTTATGCAAGAGCAGAAAGAATCTGTGGTATGTTTTTTCTCTTATGGCTATTTTATTTATTTTAATTCTAGAATGAATTAAATAGGCAGTTTTATTAACAACCACATTGATGACAAGGGACATTCTTGATGGTTCCTGTGTATCAGTTATGGTATTTAGTACTTTCCATAGTTTTTCATTTACATAATTCCATTTTAATTTACTTTTTATTTTTGGTGCTATGGCTTAAAGCTTTGTGCATGCTAAACCACATCAACTGAGCTGTACCATGACCCTCTTTAGTATATTCCATAGTTTAAATGTTGTACTGTAGAAATAACTGGTCTGTTATCATGTACAGGAGAGGTTAAGAGGAGTGACTTACCCCACCTGGCCACCTGCCTTATGCTCTGGTGCCTCTTCCAGCAGAGGTGCATGGCACTGACAGAACTGAAGGAAAAACAGGGTTGGTCAATGACAGCTACTGGAAGGGCTTATTCAGGCACCAACAATTACCCAAGACTTTGCAGCTCCACAAGGACAGGTTGCTATTGTGCGATTTCGAGTTGCCATCATCCTGGATCTCTGGCCTTTCCTGTTCACTAAGCAAATTGAAGGCGTTGGGTGAAGAGGCAGTTCTGAACTGTTGCCCAGGAACCAACACACCTGGCCACCCATGCCAACTCCAGCCTGCTTTAACCACTGTGGGTGCAGAACCTCCTCTCAGAGCACGGAGATGTTGGAACAGAGCTTGCAGCACTGTTCTGAGTGGCACAGGTTGTGGGTGTGGAAACACGTCTTAATTCTTTTCCCATATTTGGCTTCCAGCTTATTCTTTGCATTCCCAAGAACTGATGTTGAGTTTAATTTTTTATGACTTAAGAGCAGCTAAACTCTCTGTACCTTGAGTTTTCTAGATGGCAAGACTTCAGACCCTCCCAGAGTATTCTCACTTGTACTCTGCTTTTTTCCTGTTAGTGCCCCCAGCCCTTTCTGGTTCATTCAAGCTAGGTATAAAGTTTGGTACTATGCACACACATAATTCCTTCACTGTGATAGCAGCTGTAGATAATTTTTAATGATAATAGATTTTGTTTTGTTTAGAGACAGGGTTTCTCTGTGTAGCTCTGGCTGTTCTGACATTCACTCTGTAGATCAAATTGGCCTTGAACTCACAAAGATCCTTCTGACTTTGCCTTCCAAGTGTTGAGATTAAAGGCATACACCACTATGCCCTATCTAATAGTAGATTTTTAATTGATGGAATTCATTCTAACTGGGTTTTTATTTTTGTCTGTTTTGTTGTAGTCTTTCGAGACAAGGTCTCTCTATGTAGTTCTGGAACTCAAATATGTAGACCATGCTGGCCTTGAACTCACAGATGTCTGCTTGCCTGTGCTTCCTGAGTGCTGGGATTAAAGGAGTGCTCTACCATGCTTGGCTTCCTACCTTTTTTCTTTACAAGCAGTGCTAGGGATAGAATGCAGAGCCTCATACAGGGTAGTTAAGTGCCACTGAGTCACGTGCCCAGATCCCCAGTTCTTTTGATTGACAGTAATGCCTAACAGTGTTAAAGGTGAGTCAGGTGAGAGAATGTGCCAGATGGCAGCCCAGAGAGGTTACAGTGACTTTTGGATGTTGAAAATAATTAGATTTTTCTATAATATTGGCTTGAAGCATCTAGGCAGAGGCAACTATTGCCCTTGTTCTAGGAGCAGATGAAGCTCGGGAGGGTATAAAGCTACAGGGGAGGAGGGAGGAGAACCTGAGCAGCATAGCCACTGCAGCTCCAGCCAGCAGAGGGGTTGAAAGCAGATGCTCTGGCTGTAAGAGGAAGACCAGAGGAACAGAGTCAGGGCAGAGTTTTAATGGAGTTGTGAATGCCATTGAAAGGTCCAGGGGAATGAGAAGTGTGGAGTAAACCTTGCCTTTGGCACATACATTTGAAAAAGTCTATTTTCAGTTGGGGATGTGTTCTCAGTTGGTAAAGTGTTTGCCTTGCATGCACAAAAGACTCTGAGTGCAGCTCCTGGGACTACATAAACCACTTGTGGTGGTGCATGCCCATAATCTTAGCACTTAGGAAACAGCCATGATGATCAGATCAAGGTCGTTCTTGGCTAGGTAGTGAGTTCCAAGCCAGCCCATCCTCGGGATATGCTTTTTTTTTTTTTTTTTTTTAAAGTATATTCTTGGGGTTGGAAAGATGGCTCAGTGGTTAAGAGCACTGACTACTCTTCCAGAGGACCAGGGTTCAATTCCCACCATACACAGCGCAGCTCACAACTGTCTGTGGCTCTAGTTCCAGGGGATCTGACATCCTCACACAGATATACATTTAGGCAAAGCACTAATGAACATGAAATAAAAATAAATAAAATTTAAAAAGTATATTCTCAAATGAGGCAGTGGAGATGACTCAGGTAACTCTTTGTAGTACATGTGAGAAGGAGTGGACAGATACACAGGTAGTTGGGTAGGAAACTGGGTCCAAGGGAAAGTTTTCATTATAAGCATTTATCAGAATACAGTGTATTTCTAGAAATCTTCAAACTTGGTTTTCAGGGACTTAGGATCAGATCAGACCAAGGACCTCTTGCATGCTTGGCAAAGCCTTTATCGATGACCTAAAACCCAGCTCTCATCCCTAAAATCTGGTGTGTGTGTGTGTGTGTGTGTGTGTGTGTGTGTGTGTGTGTGTGTCCTAAATGTTGGACATTTAGAGGCATGAACCACAAGGCCTGGCTTTTAAATTGTAATAAAAATGATAGATTCTAGTGCATACTTGCTGATGTGGATGTTCCCATAGGGAAAGCAGGTTACACTACAGAAGAGACAAGCACCTGGCTCTTGAGTCACCTTGGTTCATGGCTAGTCTTTGGTTTGAGTGGGAATGTCTCCTGCATTGTCACTGGAAGGGTTAATGGGTGGGTGTAGATCCCAAAGGATCTGTTTTTCAGTGACATGTGAGACAAGTTCATCCATTGGGAGTTGAGTTGGGAGCAACTTTGAGCAGAAAGAAGTCCATTTTAGAGGTAGGAGCGTGGGGTTGAGGAGATGGCTCAGAGGATAAAGTACATGAGGACCTAAGTTCAGAACAGCAGCATGTATCTATAACCCCAGAGCTGGGGAGGGCAGAAACAGGTGGATCCTTAGATGTCACTGGCCAGCCTGTCTAGCCAGCCCTTGAGCTTCAGGTTCAGTGAAGAGACCCTGTCTCAAAAGCCAGGTAAAGTGGTGAGTGGTGCGTGGTAAAGGAAGACAGCAGACAGTGTGAGAACCCAGACAGTCTAGAGGTGGACCAGACTTCATCCAGCTCGAGTGCTCATTCCAGATCACCCTCTCCTCATGGAAGTAAGACCAGGGCCTTGGGGCAAGGCTTCATTGTAGAGTGAATACTTAATCTTCAGCACTAAACCAAAGTGAGACCAGGCAGTACCTACAGAGGGTTTTCTGTTATATGGGTAAGGCATGAAATGGGAACCTCCAAGAGGGTTCTATAATGATGGACTTGGAAATTTAATCCAGTAAAATGTTTAATTGTTGGCAATGCTTCAGCTGATGCAGGACTATTCACAGTGCAATGTCCACATCAGTTGTTTAGAAACAAAGGTTTGCTCAGTTTTAGCTGTCACAGTGTCTAGTCCTTCCTAAGCTACCTTCATTCCTATGGACACTGCATAACTTTATAAAGATTAGCTTAATAATGACAAACATTCAAAATTTAATATTTTATGATAGTGAAAAAACTTTTGATTATAAAAAATATGGGCTGCAACCAGGCATGCTGATATATGCCTGTAATCCCAGCACTGAGGGGATAGAGGCAGGAAGATCAGGAATTCAGGGCCATTCTCTGCTACACACTGAGTTTGAGGTCAGCTTGGGCTATATGGGACCTTGTTGTAAAGCAAGCAAACAAAAAACCCAAGAAACAAATAAGCAAAAATAAACAAACGAAACAGATTGATTACTACTGAGAAGAATTCAAAGGTGGGCATGCTGTCATAAACCTATATCCCAGCATTCAGGAGAATAGTGAGTTCAAGGGCAGTCTGGACTACATGGTGAGACCTGTTTCCCAAACAAAAGATAGACAAGGAAGGAAAAGGTTCAGAATGCACCTAAAGCTGTAAAGAAGTTAAATAATAGTCACCTTGGAGCTAGGGACATGGCTCACTGGGAACACTGCACCAGACCCTGGATCCAAGTCCAACCCTGCTAAAAATAAGTAAAAGTAAAGTAGGGTTGGGGACATGGTCTAGTCAGTAAGTTACTTGCTGCATAATATTGAGAACCTGAGTTTGATACCTAGTACCCACATAAAAACAGGGTGCAGTATTACAGGTATATGCCTGTAATACAAACACCGTAGTTGTGGAGGCAGGAGGATCCCAGGAGCCTCGTGGCCAACTAGTCTTGTTGAGATGATGAGCTCCAGGTTTAGTGAGAGAGCAATGGGGGAAAAATACACAGTGTTGACTTTTGGTCTGCACACACACACACACACACACACACACACACACACACACACACACACACACACACACACGAGCTAACACCTGAACACACATGAACAATGAACATGTATATGTCTAGTTTTTTGTCTAAGTTATTTTCATTTTGTATAGTTTTTGTTGTTATTGTTTGTTTGTTTTAGACCAGCCTGGCCTTAAACTCACAAATATTCACCTGCCTCTGCTCCCCAAATGCTAGGACCAAAGGCATGTGCTACTATACCCAGCTTTTTTGTTTTCTTGAGACAGGGTTTCTCTGTGTAACTGCCCTGGCTGTCCTGGAGCTTACTTTGTAGATCAGACTGGCCACAAGTCTCACAGAGATCTGCCTGCCTCTGCCTCCCCAGTGCTGGGATTAAAGGTGTGTGCAAGGCTTTTCTACACTGTTGAAGGTGGCCGCAAACTTCTGGGTCCTAGAAATGCTTCCTTGTCAGTCTCTTGAGTCAGCTGCCCAGCTCCTAAGAGAAGGGACTCTGGCCAGCTGGAGCGTGGCAGGCATGACTCTGGCAGGCCTTGCCCTTCTTCCCTATTCCCCCTTCATTACCAAAAATCATTACATTCCTAAAGCTAGCCACCAAGATCTGTTCCCATATTTGGCCACTTCCTGTCCCTAGGCTGACTAACAGGGTCCAGCTATCCAAGTATTAAAGTTGAGTAATGAGAAGCCCCCTTTGTCTCATGTAATTAACACCCTCAATTAAAATTAAACACCTCATCCTAATATGGGGTTTCTCCTTGTACCTTTATAAGCCGCCATTTTCCTATGTGCCCCGTCTGTCTTCTCTTTATCCAGAGGCTATCCTTTGTCCCCCTCTGGGACTGATACCCTGCCCTTGCTCCCTTCCCCTTCTCTCTTGGCCTCTGTATCTTGCCTTTGTCACTTATTCCCTGCCCTCTGTCTCTCTGGCTCAGATAAGTCTATCTCCTTTGTGCTGAGAACTTGGTCTTGGGAGTCCCGGGCCTTTTCCTTCTACTAAGACATTCCTTATGTTTGAATGCATGGGTGGTCTTTCTGCATCACAGCCAGTATATATACATATTTTAAATAAGGGCAAGAAACAAAAACACTGAGTGAGGATGTTGTTCAGTGGGAGTGTGTTTGCTTAGTATTGGGGTTTATCCCTGGAATCACCACCACCAAAGAAAGTCCTTTAGTAGGTAAATATTTGAGTAAGTTTTTGCCACATCTACCAGTTAAAAGTGGTATTTACTACAAATACTTTAAGTATCTTAAGAAATGCCCACAGCGTATTAAAGTGTGACTCATACTGTATGGCTTTACTTAAGCATGTGCTTCTAGACGCAGCTGGTTTCTGTGTGTTGGGCTGTATAACAGGACGGACGCAGCAAAAGAATGTCAACAGTGGCCACATGTAGGGATAGGGAAGAAGGGGAGAGGAACTTTTACCTTTTATTTAAAACAATCCTATCAGATTTTATTTTTCTAATTCAGTATCTTATTAAAAGTATATTCACATACATGTTCTGTTTTAGAACATTTTCATCACCTCAAAGAAACAGAGCTCCCTCCCAGTCCTGCCTGTAGAATCCCTACTAATCTGTATGTTGTCTGTGTGGCTTACCAGTTCTGGACTTTAAAGATATAATAAGTGAGGCCTGGAGAGATGGCTCAGCAGGTAAGAGCACTAACTTGGGTTCAGTTCCCAGCACCTACATGCAGCTCACAGCTGTCTGGAACCTGTCAGTTCCAGGGATCTGACAGCTGCACACAGATATTCCTGTAGCGGAAACACCAATAAACATTAAAAAAGGTAAAATAAATGGTCTTGGTGACTGGCTTTCTTTACTTCTCATAGTTTTTTTTTTTTTTTCCTTTCCTTTTCTTTTTATTGCTTGTTTTGAGATGCTTTCTCTATCTCTCTCTTTGTGTGTGTGTATGTGTGTGGTGTGTGTGTGTGTGTGTGAGTATGTGTGTGTGTGAGTATGTGTGTGTGTGGTGTGTGTGTGTGTGTGTTTATACCTATATATTTGAGCTTACAGTTTTTATGTTTCACCCTCTTGAGTGCTAGGCTTATAAGGCACGTATCATCATGCACAGCGTAGTGTTTTCAAAGGTTCAGCTATGTAACATCTCACATCACATTATTCTCTTGGGGATCTTATCTGTTTAATCTCTTTGAGCTATTATGTGTATGTGTATTTGTGTTGAAGACTGAATGTAGAGCTTTGCACATATACGTTCCTACTGTACTACTGAGCTATGCCCTCAGCTCTTAAACATCTTTTCATGTTATTGCCCATTTGTAAATATCTGAGAAAAATGCTTACTCACCTCTTTATTTTGGCTTAATTTTAAAAAATTATTTTATATCTCTATATGGGAGCTGCCATTCAGGTTAGATGCTTTGGATACTGCTGGAGGGGAGTCACAGGCAGCTGTGAGCCACTTGATGGAGGTGCTGGGAACCGAACTCAGGCCTTTGCGAAAGCATTTTGTGCTCTTAACTGCTGAGCCACGTGTCCAGTCCTGTCTTAT
Organism: Phyllotis vaccarum; assembly: GCA_033318265.1. Taxonomy (NCBI): domain Eukaryota; kingdom Metazoa; phylum Chordata; class Mammalia; order Rodentia; family Cricetidae; genus Phyllotis; species Phyllotis vaccarum. The sequence goes on along the minus strand of JARWLC010000012.1, from coordinate 98,725,246 downwards.
TTTTAGTTCTTTTCTTTTTCCCAAGTCAGGGTTTCTCTGTGTGGCTCTGGCTGTCCTGGAGCTTGATCTGTAGACAACACTGATCTCAAATTTGGAAATCTGCCTGCCTCTGCCTGTCTCCCAAGTACCACCAACGCCCAGCTTTCCTATTTGCTTCTTTATTCATTTTATACATTTCTTATTATTCATATGCTTTTCAAATACTTCCTCCTTTTGTCTGCTGTATGAAAAATTATGCTGTCATTCAGTTTCAAACTTAGGATATTTAATAGGAGACCATTTCACACCACTTCTGTTGTAAGTCTTTCTTGGTGGTTTTTGGCTTCTTTATTAAAAAAAGAATATTCCAGGATCCCAGTTGTATCTTGATCATGAGATTACTTTGTTATGTCAGGCCATAAAGCAGTGTCACTCTTGTCTGGGACAACCTGTGCTGGCATTGGTATAAGGTAACAGGAGTGCTGACCACAGCACACAGCTTTGAAATTGGGTTCAGTTTTCTACTGAGTAGCCCAGTCCTGGTCAGCTCCTGGGGAGGATACTTAGGAAAATAAGCCCAGCTTCTGGCACCCACTTCCTCTCTGTGGGGCTGGGGAGTTTGTCAGCAGTTGTTAAGAGACAGAGAAGCCTGTAAGAGAGCTTCCCAGGCTGAGGAAGTCAGTAGTTAGAGTGGAAGGGCCTCTTGTACAATTAGCACAGGGGCCAGCATTCCAGTGCTGGAGACATAGCAGGAAGACTGTGACGTATGGTAGTCTCAGTCACTAGACACACAGCTGAGGTCCAAGGTCCCCTCAAATACTTTGAAATTGCCCCTTCTACACTGGAAGGATTGGTCTTCAGGTAGACCTGCCATAAAACAGCTCAAGCCCTGAGGTACCATGTCTCTGTAGTCTGCTAGAGGACAGTGGGCTCTGTGAGAGGTTACCCATTTCTCCTACCAGCTGGACACACTTACTCAGATGCTATCATTTGTCTTCTGGTCTGCAGCAGTACAGCATACGACTGCCTTGAGGCTCTACCTAGTAGCTCCCAGGAGCAGAACAGAGGTCCCTGACAGATTTCTCCCTGAAATTGTGTTCACATTTTATCAGCTGTTCTTTGTGAAAAGGCGAAGGCAGACATCAAGGTTTGTCATCCCTTAGAACTCACACAGAGCCCTTTTGAACTCTCAAGCGTTTTCATGTAGACCCCCCAACATGCCTCATCACCTGGGTTTTCCTTTCTTTGAGTGAATGCTAGGGATTCCTTTGAAGGACTTCATGGAGCCCTCCTGCCTCGTGAGCAGACTGTCAGATGGAATGGGAGGGGTCACCTTTGTTTTGGTACATGAAAAGTTCTTGTTTGAACTAGAAGGGAAAATCCACATTCCCTGTGTACAGGAAGATTTGCTGCTTCCTCTTTTGAGTCTTGAGGAAAGGAGTGCCCTGACTCTAACTGGGGGGAGAAAACCTTTCTTAGATGAAAAGCCTTAACTGATAGTCCTAGAAGCCTTATGTGCACAAGGAAAGCTTTTACCTGGCAAGAAGGGCCTGAAACGCTCCTGGGTGGAGAAGCGGCCCCTGGCCCACTCCTGAACCTTGTCTGCCCCTGCTTCTCTTCTCTGCTTTCCAACCTGGTTTTTGTTTGTTGTTTGTTTGTTTTTGATTGTTTGTCTTTAAATAATAGTTCAACTCTTCTGTTTTAAGGTTTTATTTTATGTGTATAAGTGTTTTGCCTGCATGTATGTAAATGTATGTATGTGCAGTGCTTGCAGAAGCCAAAAGAAGGTGTAAAATCTGGAATTACATTTACAGATGGTCATGAGCTGCCACATGGATGCTGAGAGCCAAGTCTCTGCAAGAGCAGCGAGTACCTTGGTCTACCTTGTAAGCTGACAGAGTTCCTCTCTCCCTCTGCCCCCCTCTCCTTCCTTAAAGATCTTAATTTCTTTATTTTATATTTGTGTGCACCAACTCCCTTTTTCTTCCTAAATTGGCTGATTCCCTTATGAAAACCTTTCTCTTTTCAGGCATATATATGCCTACCTCCTAGCTAAAATTGTCTACATTTTACTTTCTATTGCAGTTGAAAGATGTTTCAGCCATATTTCCTCCCACCCCACTCCTGGGTTCCCAGCAGCTCATCATTATATGCACCACGTGTTCTCAGGTTCCCATGGAGGCCAGAGAATATCTCATCTTCAAAATTGGAGTTATAGGCAGTTGTGAACTGCCACATAGGTATGAGACTTCTGCAGGAGCAACAGGTAGCCTGGAGGAACATTTCTTTTAAATGCATTATCCAACAGTTTTGGAGTTGAAATTGCTCACTGTCATAAATCAAAAGGCTGTGTACTCCAGAACTGATCTGCCTTCACTTACTCAGCAGTGTCTAAATGCTTTTCTGAATACCCTCCCTGACCAATGGCATAACATTTTATTTCTGAAGTGGTTTTGTTGTTTTTACAACTGGAGCATTCACTTTTAACTTAATTGTTGACATTTATAGCAGTTGTTAAATGTGCCCCTCAGTAGCTACATGCAGCAGCCTTTACTGTTGGGGTCTTAACTCATCTTAACTTTATACCTCTCTGTTTATATAGAAATATCCAAAGCCTGTAAAAGCGTAAATAAATAAAAACAATTAAGCAAGTAAACCATTAGTCAAAAGCATAATTTCTCTATTCCTTGTAGTATTGGGGATCAAACTCTTTCTGCAAGTATTCCACCACTAAGCAATGTTCTCCAACTCTCTTTTTCTTTGTTTTTTCTTTTTTAAAATTTGCTGAAATCTTTTATGAAAGCCTTAAGCCTAAAGTTCTCTACATTTTACTTTCCACTGCAATTAGAAAATAATTTAGCTGAATTTCCTCTCATCTCCTGGGTTTCCAGTAGCTCACCAGTTGGAGTCTGAGTGGTGTGATGTGATAGATAGACACTGTGCTGTGTGGGTGGAGAGCCCTTAGGCTATGGGTTACCAGAGTGGAAATCTCTCCAAAGTCACACCAAGAGTAGACCTTCTCAGCTATTGAAGTGATGAGCAGATGAAATAGGATCTCTCAAGGCACTCGGAAAACCTCATTAGAAAGGAAAGGGGTGACATGTGTTTCACACATGTGACTGTTCATTCCCACTTCTCCACAGCTGTCCTAGCAATTTGTTGTATCTTTTCAAAACCGAGAGACTGTACTGTCTTTGTTCAGGTTCTGTAGCTGCGCTAAAACACCGTGACCAAAAGAAGCCTGGGGAGAAAGGGCTTCATTTCGTCTTACAGCTTATAGTATCATCCGGGAAGTCAGGGCAAGAACTAGAGGCAAGAACTGGAGCAGAGGCCGTGGAAGAGTGCTGCTTACTGGCTTGCACTCCAGGACCACCTGCTCAGAGCTCCTCCCATATCAACCATCAATCAAGAACATGAACCACTGGGGCTGAAGAGATTGCTCAGCGGTTAGGAACAGTGACTGCTCTTCCAGGAGTCCTGGGTTCAATTCCTAGCATCCACATGACAGCTAACAACTGTCTGTAACTCCAAGGTCTAACACCCTTACACAGACATACAGGCAAAACACCAATGCACATAAAATAAAAAAAGAAAGAAAGAATCTGGTGGGAGCGTTTTCTCAATTAAGGGTTCCTCTTCCAGAATGATGCCAGCTTATGTCAAGCTGGCATGAAACTAGCATGTATTTCATAGCAAGACTAGGGAACCTGTACTGAAATATGTATTATTTTGTTATTTGTCAATTTTATTTCTGCATCAGTTTCTTTTCACAAGTTAGAACTAAGCTTAGTACATTTTCTCTGCTGAATTCTAAGACTGCTTGTTCCAGCAATCAGTTAAATGTAAAAGCTTTAGCTCACGTTCTAAATGTGAACTGAACAAAAGCTCTTTATGTTCACTGTACTTATTCTGAACTTTAGTGTGGTGCTTCTTACTCACAAGGCTGTCACCAGCTGCCTGGCTTGTTACTGTGTGCTATTATACATTTCCTCAACCTGATTTTTAAGCAACTTCTATGGGTTGGTGTGGGAACTAAATTAATGAACTGAATCCATCAATGTGAGCTCCTAGGATCCAGGTTGAGGTGAATTTGTGTTATCTTCAATGTTTTGTCCTGTGATTGGTTCTGAGCCCACTGATTCCTCTGGCCACTCCTCAGCCCCCTCCTCATCCCTAGGGCTTGGTTCCCCGGGAAAGGCTTGCATTTGGTAGGAACTTCTACTGTGATTACCTACTTCTGATAGAATACCTGACGTAAAGAAGGAAGGGAGAGCAGGAAGGACTCATTTTGGTTTGAGTGGATAAAATGTATCATGGAGGGACAGCATAGCAGGAAAGGCCTTGTGCAGATGGCTCCATGGTGGGGCAGTTGCTTGATTATATCTCAGCTGATCAAGAAACAAAGGACACAAAACAAGTCCAAGCTGTAAAACCTAAGTTCCATTCCTACTGACCTCGTTCCATTTGCTAGGTCCCTCATCCTAAGGGTCTACAACCTCCTGAAACAGCACCGCCAGTGAGGAATCAAGTGTTCAAACACTGGAGCCTACAGGGCGAGGACATTTCACATTGAAGCCATGACAAAAACTGTCCTAAATCTTGCGTAAACAAGAAACAACAAACCCCATGTGAATCAGGTCAGAGTCAGATCCAAGGAATACATTTAGCACCAAAGCCTGAGAATTTATGAAATAAACTGGGTGAGAGTGGGGGTATGGGCGTGGGCTGTTAAACTAGGTTCCCAGCATGGCCTATGCTCACATCTCCTCAGTGAGCCAGACAGGAGCATCCTTTACAGCCCACTGATGTCTCCTTCCCCTTGTTCCTCCTAAAAAAGTCTTAGAGGCTGGCACCGTGGGTAATGGTAGTGTGTTGGGGGACCCACTCTCACTGTCTTTCCTTGACTTCAGCTCTGGTGCAAATATAGCTTAAGAAGCAGAGAGTGAAGCAGAGATTAAACCTGTAGATGAAATGCTGGGTGTTGGCTGCCACTGCTCCCTACTGTTTACCACTGTGTGCTGAGCTTCACTGATATTATAATCAGCCTGCTGCCTGAGCAGCAGATTGGATCCCAAAAATTTCAGAAGGCCACAGTTCAAACCTGAGCCCTGGACATTGTAGTGAGCTGGTAGTGAGACAAGGTAGTGAGCAATGACAGTTTGGCCAGGTAGAGGAAGGGTTGGGAGGCAGGGTTTCTGATTGTGCCAGGTCTTGCCTCTTGGTGACTGTGGTTGTTGTAAGAAAAGAGACCTGTCACATCCCATCTTCACCATAAAAAAGTGGGACAGTGATTATTACTGATTATCTATGAACATTTATTTCAACTTTTTATTATGGAAAAACATGTAAAAATATTTAGCACTTAACCATGTGTAGATGTGCAGGGGCAGGTGCTTTATCCACCAACCCCTCTTCCTAGCACCATTCTCTTATTATTTTTAATACGTATTTATTTTGTTTATGTGTGGGAGTGTTTTACTGCATGTACATGCATGACTCATGTGTTCGATGCCCAAGAGGTCGAAAAGGGGACATTGGATCCTCTGGAGCTGAAGTTAAGATGGTTGTGATCCACCATGTGGGGTCTGAGAACGGAACCTGGGTCCTCTGTAAGTGCAGTAAGTGCTCTTAACTGCTGAGCACCACCATCTTTACTTTTTAAACTATTCATCTTTTTATTGTTGTATGAGTGTGTATGTGTTTGTTGGTTGTGTGTGCGTGCGCGCGCATGTGTGTGTTGGTGTGTGTAGGTGTGTGTTTGTTGGTTGTGTATGTGGGTGTGTGTGTGTGTGTTGGTGTGTGTATGCATTGTGTGTGTGTAGGTGTGTGGGTATGTGTGTGTGTGTGTGTACCATAGCACATTTCTGAGGTCAGAAGATGATCTGCTTGGGTTGGTGGGTTTCAAAGATTGAACTCAGGCTGTCAGGCTTGCATGGCAAGTGCTTTTGTGGTATCCTTTTATTCATCTTGCTTTTCAAGTGATTAAAAACAATTTAAATAGGGAAACAGTAATATTTCGTGATGTTCTGTTGTCAGAACATCATTGAAATTTATAGATGTGACATTTCTTTTTTCTTTTAAGGAAGAGTCTTATGTAGCTTAGGTTGGCCACATGCTCACTGTGTAGTGGAGAATGACCTAAACCTCTCATCTCCTGCCTCCACCTTCCGACTGCTGTGAGTATGGGCATGTACCACCATGACGGGCTTTATGCAGTGCTAGGAGCTGAGTATAGGGCTTTGTGAATGCTAGACAAGCACTCTACCAAGTGAGTGGCATTCTCAACCCCTGAATGTGAAAAAAGTCCTGAGGCCAGTTCTCTTATTTTACACCATAGAGTTGGATTTCTTATAACCTTTCTCTAATAGTTGTAGGCAGTGGAGGTAGGAGCTCCATTGGATGGTGGGAATGAGGTAATAGATGTTGAAAGATGGGCCAGGAGGAGGAGGAGCAGGAAGGAGAGAAAGGAAAACAAAATCCAGATCCAATACAGCTGGGATGCTGTCTTCCTGAAGATGGCTTAGCTCCTCCAAGTTGATGGGCTCAATCCTCAAGGCTGCTGCCCATTTGAGATGCCAGCTACAGTTCCAGATTGTTTTACCTGTCTTTTGATGGCCTGTCCTAGGTCGACATTCCCCACACCCCTTCTGAACTTCCATTTCTTCCCTAGGGTGGCTCATAGGACTCAAGGAAATACTTGATGTTTACTGGCTTGTTGTTAAGGATATTACAAGGATGCCAGTTAACTCCAGAGGATGACATACTACATAGGGCAAGGTAGGATGGGAGGCTTCCTGCTCTCCCTGGATGTACTACTTCCCAGGAAGCTGTCCTGATGCTAACTGAACTGTCATTTTGGAGATTTATGTTTGATTAAATCATTTGGTGCCAAGTTTAATCTTTAGTCTCTTATCTGTCTCAACCCCACTTTTTTAGAATTTGGGACAGGACAGTGAGTGAATAGCAAGATGAGAACTAAAAATGAATGAGTGGTATTTGAGGAGCTGGACAGATAACAACATGCAGAGAGCAGAAGCCACAATATTTTAGTTTTGCCTTGGCCTTTTTGGCAGCTAGCACACATCCTGAACCTCCCCCGGCTGCTAACATCAGCTATATCATTAGCACCCTTTGGAAAGGCCAGGGATTTAGGATTTTCCTGCCAGTTAAAGACAACAAATGTGTATTTTTTGATACCACACTGGCTCTATTTGTTACCAGCATACAGAGCTTACTAGGAATAGCCTCAGTGGATAATGATTCTCATTCTTATTGTTAAAGTAACTCCTGTTACTTTCCTAGTAACAAAGTAACTGTATCTTTCCTGTTCTGTTCACCATAAGGAGTTACTCCCTCCCTGGCCACTTTCAAACCTTGCTTTATGTAGTTGCAGATGTTTTACATTGTATACCATTTCTTGATCCATTAAGATTTAATAATGCTACTTCAGTTTGGAATGATTGTCCTGCTCCTGGTTTTTGCTTTTTTCCCAACATCTATTACATTTCATCATCTTTAGGAAGTGATCTCAGAGCACCTCTGGGTTAGGCACCCCCCCCCCACTCTGCACAACAGGACATCTTTAAACTACTCAAGGACAGTCACCCAAGTTCTTCCTCGTGGCATCAGTTAACAAAACATACCCCTTGACTTCACAGAACTTAGAGGCTCGAGCTAAGCAGGAGGAGACTGTAACAGGACTGCATAAGTTTTGAAAAGCAGTTGCCTATTGTGGAGCAAACATTATGCTAAAGCACCTGTCACCTGCTGTTTATGTCACCTCTCAGTAAACATATGGCCACCATTTACACAGGAAAAAGAAAGGCCTTTTGGGATTTGCCCGAAGTTAGCTAAGTTGCTACTAAAAGGTCCCCTTCCAGACCCTTCTTCCGGCGGAGGCCGTCCCTGCACTTGTAGTGCTCTGTGTCTCCAGTAAGCTCAGAGTACTAGGTGCAGAGTAGGTAAGGACCAGTGTGGGATTTCAGAAACTAATAATGATCTCATTGAACACAGCCACTTCAACTACTTCATTGTCTCCTTGGAAGTAAAAATATGAGATGCTAACCTCCACAATCCCAGTAGATGTTCTAAGTTAATTGCCATCATATCACATGTCGTAGTAAAGTATCAGAGAAAACCTAAGTGGTCAGGTGTGGTGGTGCATATTTTTAACCCCATTATTTATTTGTGTGTGAGTGTTGGCTATGGATGTATATGAATAGATACACACTTACTTGTGGAGGCTAGAGGACTTTGGGTGTCAGTCCTCAGAAACTAATTACTATCCCACACCTCCCATCTCTAGAGTCTTTCACTGGCTTAGAACTTACCAAATGCAACACCTGGCTTCTTACATTGTTTCTGGGGACTGAACTCAGGTTCTCATGATTACTAAGCAAGTACTTTATGGATTGAGATATTTCCCAGATCCCCCAAACCTACATTTATTGACATAAAGGTGGTTGAATGGATTACAACATATTCACACAAAGAAGCTACGTAGCTGGAATAGAAAAAAAATAAAGAAAATGTATGTGGATGGAACAGGACACAAGATGGGCTGTTGCATAGAGCAAACAAATGCACAAGAGCTGTTACCTTGTAAGGAATCAATGATTTGTTTGCTTGCAGTATATATTGTATATGTATTTACTTGTATGTGAATGAAATGCTTTTGGAATGAAAAACAAGAAACCGATTCTTTGCTCCTGAAGAATGGATAAGAGATTCTGGAAAAGTGATTATCCACTGTTTTTTGTTTGTTTGTTTGTTTGTTTTATTCCTTCAATTTTCAGCTAATTGTATTTAATACTTATTGAGCTGGACGTAAATAAAATTAAGATGAACAAAAGAGAAGAGGCTAGGCTTTAGCTCAGTATAAAGTGCTTGCTTATTTCCTGTGAAGTTCTGGGTTCCACTTTTCCTTCTAAGTATAAAGCACCCTTTTAGAAATGAAGACAAGGAGCAGACACTTGGGGCTCTGTACTTTCTGCAAGGACATAGGTAGAACTGACTGGTCCATGAAGTATTCCTTGGGCTAGGTTCATTTGAGTATTTAGAAGGATCAGGTCGAAAATTTTCTCTAATTTTCATAGGGAAAGGGTACTGCATATCTTTTGTGATAAAAATACATGGAGAAACATCAGTTGAGTTGAAGACCATTCTGTATATTTCAAAAGTGTCAAGATCACAGAAGATGGGAAACAGGAAGCTGTTAGGATGAAGGAGATGGAGGGACATGACAGTGAGCACACACAGTGAACAGTGTTTGATGCCAGATTGGATCAGAGCCAGAAGAGCGTTCCTTAGGCTGTTAAGGATGGTAACTTAGACAGTTGACACAGTATTAGGAAGGTCTGTGAGTAAGGTGGAATTGCTGTTACTGTGTCATTTCTGTGGTTTTCACTATGGCCCTGTACCTCTAAGAGAACATTCTCAGTTTTAGGAGTCAGTTCCCAAATCCTCTAAGAGAACGTTCTCAGTTTTAGGAGTCAGTTCCCTAAGAATTTGGAGGTAAGGTGATGGTGGTGCACACTTGTAACTCCTGTCATTCATGAGACCAATTAGAGAAGACCACATGAGCCCAGGAGTTTGAGACTAGCCTAGGTAATCTAGCAAGACCCCATATCAAGGCGGGGGGAGCATAAAAGCAGTGTTTGTAATTTATTCTGAAATGGTTGAGGTGAAAAGAAAAATGAAAAAATGTGACTGGAGAGATGTACAGTGGGAAAAGCTTTTGTAAACATTAACACTGGAGTGTGAATCTCTAAAACCCCCCAGAGGCCAGGCTTAGGTGGTGGCAACCTGCAGTCTTAGCACATGGAAGGTAGAGACATGATTCCCAGGGCAAGCTGGCTAGTGAGCTATGTGTTCAGTGAGAGACCTTGTAGTAAATGAAGTGGGAAGTGATTAAGGAGACAGTTATCAACATTGGACCTCCACACACATGTAAGTATGTTGTGGTGATTTGAATGAGAATGCCCCACATTGTATTTGAACACTTGATCCTTGGTTGGTGCAACTATTTAGGGAGGTTGAGGACTTGTAGCCCTGTTGGAGAAACTATGTCACTGGAGGCAGGTTTTGAGAGTTTAAAGACTTGGCCCCCTTTTGCCATTTCCAATTGCTCTCTCTGCTTTGTGCTTATGGTTCAAGAAGTGAGCGAGCTCTTGGCACCCTGCTAACCAGAATGCCTGCCTGCTGCCTCTGCCTTGCCATGATGGATTCTAATCCTCTGGAACTGAAAGCCCAAATAAACTTGTTCCTCTATAAGTTGCTTTGGTCATGGTTTTCTATCACAGCAATAGAAAAGTAACTAATATATTAGTAACTGCATGCTAATATATTATCTGCATATGCCACACACAAGAAAATAAACTTGGTAAAATAATGTTATTTGATGAATCTCAATGAAGATTTTTGACACATTTATTTTTTGAATAACAACCTTCCCAGTCCAGATTTAAGAAACAGGATATTCCCATTTCTCTAGAAAGTTCCCTATGCCCCTTTACACTCCACATTTTGGCAATATTTTAGGTATTGTTGGACATGGTAGGGGGCAGGGTAGGGAAGGGCAAGGAAGGCAGGAACAGGCATTCACAGGTGCTGAAGGCGGCTGCTCAGCAGTTTGCACCCGGAAGCTCCAGAGTTCAAGTTATGTATCGACAGGGAATTATGGTGTCCTTCAGTGGGCTTTATTTTGGTTTAGAGATTGGAGTATGTGTGGTCTAGGAACATGTCTCTCAGCATATTTGTATTAATAATGGAGAACAATGGTGATGCTGGCCAGAAGTCTTCTTTCCTATCTGACTGCTGCCTCCCCCTGTCTATGTATGCTATGTAGTGGGAGTGGTTAGAAGTGCATCAGGCATGATGACTCTCATGTGATGTTGTAGAATGCAGTGTTTTATCATTTTCATCAAAAGGAGAGATCATTGCCTTAAAAAGAGTCTATCTTATTGGGCTGTAGAGATGGATTGGTAGTTAAGATCACTTGCTGCTCTTGCAGAAGACCTGGGTTCAGTTCCCAGAACCTGTATGGCTGCTCTTAACTATCTATAATTCCAGTTTAGGGAATGATGTGGCCTGTCTTGGCCTTCTCAGGCACCAAGCACTCATGTAGTATATATGCATACAGGCAAAACAGTCATACACATAAGTAAGGAGACTTATCTTAGAAAGTAGAAGAGACAGAGGTTTTTTTTGGGGGGGGGGTGGCTTTTTTTTTTTCTTTTGAGTGTTGATGTTTGGAGAGGCTTTGATTTACCCACACTATTCACTTCTGTACTGACTGAATGGAAGAGAAGGTTTATATTTGCACTTACTAAATTATGATCTGGACAATCCAGTTTCTTTCATTAGCTGCTTCTCCCTTGTTTTGCCACTTTATTATTCTGCTCTTCATTTTGAATAGAAGTACTAGTGCTATACAAGGTCATGTCCACCATGAAAGTCTTGGGCTCTATAGCAGTTAGATTGGAGGAGCATAAGCCCATCATTTACCTGCAGCTCGTATGTGGAAAGTTTTTCTCAGAAGAACTAAAATTTCCTTAAATGTTTTTAATGAGGGTTACGTTTTATACACAGTGCATGTATAGAAACACATACATGCATCTAATATTGTCCAAAATATAGTAGGTATGCAATACATTATATTATTGTCACAACTGATACATTATTTTTACCCTTTTGCCTAAATGTGTTGCCTTTTAATGAAACTTCCCCCCATTAAAATGTAACCATCCACTTAAACCTTATCTGTCTTTCTCAGGCACACGACAGAGACCTTCCTACCCTCCATGAACACGTGTGTACAGGTCGTATACGACAAATGAGTGTCCTCTGTCCTGTGCTGTTGCTGCTGTAGGTGGCTCACACTTGGAGCTGTCCAACAAGGAAAAGATGGATTCCAAAGATGAAAGCTCGCATGTGTGGCCGACGTCTGCGGACCATGAACCGAACACTGCACAGGTGAAGGATGGGCTCTTCCAGCTCTCTGGTGGTAGCAGTGTTTAGATGGGTGGATACGGACAGCTAAAGAAATAGTGTCCATGTCTCTATCTTAAGAGTGCTTGGGAGGGAGCTGAAGTGAGAGTCTGCTCTGAGAACTGGTGTACTGCATCAGCGTTTCCTTCACTGCCAGGTCTCCTGGGAGGTATAAGTCACCACAGGCACCTTACTGGTAGAAACTGTTTACTCTATTTTACTTTGTAATGTTGGTCCTGAAACCCTCAGACCATTGAGGACTTCTTTTATATTAACCAGTGCAGGGTATCAGTTCTCTATGAGCATTGAAGCCTTAAGTGTGTTTATAAAGTGAGTGCCTTATTGTTCCTGTTAAGACAGGGTCTTGTCTGCCCTGGTCTAGACTGGCCTCAAACTCAAGAGATCTGCCTACTTCTGCTTTCCAAGTGTTGATGGAAAGCATGCCTAGCCCATAAACTAATTTTTAAACAGTAGGATAAATGTAAGATTTTGATCAAAATTTTCATTAAATTGTATAACCATAGTACTATTATCAAAATCAGAAAATTAATCTTGAAATATTTGAAGGTGCAAAAATTTGATATTATAATCAATAGTGTAGTAAGTAATAATGACTATATAATAAGATTTTTTTTTTTTTTTTTAAAGAGCAACACAAAAGGAAATCTTTTTATGAGGTTCTATGTTGAGCATGGTCCCTGTCTGCAGGGGAGCTGAGGTCATGATACCACACTGTACCCCTTCTTTCTAGCCATTTCTGCTCCTAAATTCTGCAATTTTTCATTTATAGACTCCCTATGAGGAAAGCCGAGTGGAAAAGCTTAGCGTTTTGAAGAAAATGTCTGTCCCCCACGTTAGAGCTTTGGTATGAATAAGAAAACTGAAAATTACAAGATTATAAATCTGAAGTTGTAGGATTACCTTACAATAATGAAAGCTGTGCAGATATTCTGTGAACCTAATTTCCCCCGTGTGTATGCTGTATCTTCAGGAATAAATTGAATGTATATAGAAGACAGACTTAGCAGAAAATCTGTTGTATTCTGGTGGTGCTCAATTACACTTGGTCTCTAGCATTCTTTCTTATATGTCATCTGTGAAATATATTATTTCCCATTGGAGAAAACTGCCATAGAAACATTAGGATCAGTGGGAAATCAGTAAAGAAGTAAGGATGCCCACCCAGCAGTTATTTCTCCCCCAGATGAGTGCTTGGTTATCTGGCTGCAGACTTTTCGTATCACACACTAGGCACATACCGTGCTGGAGCCTCACTGAGTTGATCTTCTATTGCTCACCACTCCAAGAGGATTTCATGCAACTCAATTTGCTTTTAGTTCTTTAGATACTAGGACACAGAAGATTATCTCTCTGGGGACAGCTGGACTACTGTTTACCATTTAACAGTACTTCATTAGGCTTTTTAGCTTCTTTACTTAGCCAGCAGGGAAGAGTTGCATCACAACCATTGATTCAGTGACATTTCCTGAGATGCCTCCATGCAGTGTGTCCTTCACATATGAAATAACGTGTAGGAGTGAAAGTGACCTTATTTTAATATGTCTGCTGAAAAGCACTACTCATTATAAAACAGAATTTTTATATGTTGAAAGCAATTGCTTTTAAGCCTGCATCACAGAGCAATGTACGTTTTGTATTTTGGCAGTGATGTCATGCAGGAATCTGCAGTTGCTTTTCCAGGATCAATTAATTGCCTCCTCATGAGTCACCAGAAGTTACCTATTTGCATTGGGTTTTTAAGGCAAAAGAATTCAAGTCAGCTCTCTAATGTTAAGCAGCAAATTACTGACAAGATCCATGCATCCTGCCTTCTGGTCTCTAGCTCAGCATGGGTGAAGGCACATCAGTCTTCCTTTTGCTTGCATTAGGGATATTTCAGTTCAGTTGTGCTTGGTGGCCATAATCCTTTGTGAGTTTGATTTTGCTTTATAAAGATAGATGCTACATACATGCCTGCTTCCCCCCACCCCCAGGTGCACTTTGTTCCGGATGCTGGCACTGTGGCTCAGATTGTATACACTGATGACCAAGTTCGTCCACCCCAGCAGGTGGTGTACACAGCAGATGGTGCCTCCTACACATCAGTGGACGGTCCAGAGCACACACTGGTGTACATTCACCCAGTGGAAGCTGCACAGGCATGTGAAGAATATTTTTGACTTGTTTATTCATTAATATACCAGTTACTTATGTTTGCTGTGGGTTAGTTGTTATCCTAAATGTTTGATTCAGTAAACATTTATATAGGATTTGTGTTATCAAGGAGCGTATAACTAACTTGGCAATGAAAGAGATGGTACGTTTATTTAAATTGAGTGCAAAATTGAGTTAGAGTCCTTGTCTCATGCCTGGCTTTCTCTCTAGTGACCAGTGAAGTGGTTACCAATTTATCTTTCCTGAGTATCCAAACTAAGCATTTTGTTCGGTATACTACACAGTGTTTAGCTAAATCACAGTTGACTTACTGAAAACATACAGATTATGTCAGTTAAATGTATAAGTGAAGGATCCTACAAGCTTATACTCTGTTAGTAACTTACTGGTTTAGAACTGTAACAGAAGCCGAGGCACATACTTGCAAAAGCTTTACAGTATAGCTTTTGTTTTTGCCACTAACTTGGAGTTTCTAAAAGAATGACACAGATATTCCACAAATATTGTTGGTACTTTACAATATACAAAGTATTTATAATTGTTACATACATACATGTGTGTTACTTAAAGTACATATATGCACAGGCCTCACTACCATACTGACACATACTAATGAAGGTTGAGGATATAATAACTATGCAGTACATTGTACTGCTATTATTTTTTCATTTTGTGTTGTATTTTAACCCAGACCTTTATGCATGTTAAGTGCATGTTCTACTGGTGACCTGTACACTTGATTAAAAGCACTTGCCATCATGCCTGGCCTCATTTGGTTATTTAAATGCATATTTTTATAGTAGGACCTGTGTCATATAATTGTCCTTGTATAATATTTCATCAAGAGGTTCATATCACTTCTAAGAAAAAAAAATGAGATTCCCTTCATGAATACATTTCTAGCCTATATAGAAATGAACTTGCCAAATGCTCACATGGTTCTTTTGGAGTGCCTTGTCTTAGTGTTATTTCTTTAACTCTGTTAAAGTACAACTAAGCTGGGCAGTGATGGTGCATGCCTTTAGCCCCAGTACTTGGGAGGCAGAAGCAGGCAGATCTCTATGAATTAGAGATTAGCCTGTTCTATAGACTTTTCTAGGACAGTTGGGGCTACACAGAGAAACCATGTTTAGAAAAATAAGCAAACAGACAAGAACCTGTGAGCTATATATTCAATTTCTGATCTTTCTACTTTTTCTGATGAAAAACACACATTCATATTATATTGTAAAGGCTTGTAAACTTGCGTTATTGGTACTCCTCTGTGTGTCCTTCTTAATCCATTTTTTACTGACTCACAAATCTCCTCTGTGAGTAGGGTTCAGTGTGAATAGTATACTCTGTTTATGGCATGCCTTTTATGTTTTCGTGTCATGCCTTTTTAGTTAGTTGTGACATTCAACCTCAAGAGAGGTTTTGTTTGAGAGTAAAATGTTGAAGTCTGTTAGCCTTTTGGGATGGCTGCTTATTTCAATCTCTGGATTCTTTTGAATAAAAGGCTGCAGGCAAATATAAAACTACTGTCTTCCTTTCCTGCATTAATGAAGGATTACTAGCTATGATTCAGGATAATAAGAGGTGGTGCTTAGCAGAGGGATGTCTCTTGTGTGGTGAGCAGTCTAAAGATCTCCTGATATGTTCCTTTGTTTTTCTCTAGACTCTGTTTACAGATCCAGCTCAGGTAGCTTATGTCCAACAGGATGCTACAGCTCAACAGGTAATAAAAACCTTTTGTGCCATTTGGGAGTAATATAGTGGCTGCCATGTTCCTGCCGTGTCCTTTTACCCCTGTGCTATCTGTGAGCATGTTTGTTTTTTAATGTATATTACTTAATTTCTTTAATGGAAACAAAGCAAAAGAGAGCATGATACTAATAGGTCAGTACACTGGAGTAGCCTGCTAGTAAGAAGTAGTTGGTTAGGGGAGCTGGAAAAAGTAAGCACAACTCGGGAGGATGGGTGGGTCTGGACAATTAACTGAGTCCATGTGGTCAAGTCCAGCCTGGGCAAAATAGAGAGTCTTTGTACCTGACAATAAACAGGATATTTGTTCATGTTTCCAATAAAAGAATGGCATGAGTTGGTTGGGGGTGGTGGTGGACCTGATGTCACTATAATACCAGAACTTGGGAGGCAGAGGCTGGAGAGTCACAAGTTCAAAGCCAGATTGAGCTACATAGCTAGGGTCTATCGGCAGCAAGTACTTGGCTTTCCTGTGATGGAAGAGAGATGACTGTTCATCTGTGCTTCCTAGTGCTATATACTTTCTATTGTGTCATATTATGTGAAATGTTCTTCCCAGAAAATCAAACCTGAATATGACCAAGTCCACAGAGTGTTCTGCAGCTCACAGGATGCAGGTAGACAAACTGACCAAATCAAATCTAGCCTGTGGACTCCAGGAGAAATGGCCTGGGGTCTTTTTTATGTTTGTATGTTCGCATATTTTGTTTTTGAGATGCTCTCCTGTATTCTAAGCTGCTGGGCTAGAACACACTATGGAGTGAAAAGAGATTTTAAACTTCTGATCGTCTTGCCTTCGTTTCCTGTTTACTGGGATTGCGGGCATCCACCATCACACTCATTATGTGTGTCCGGGGAATCAAACCAAGGGCTTCTGTGCCTGCTACCCACACATTGTATTAGTGGAGCTACATCCCAGCCAGATAATCTGTTGGATTCCGTTGTTGTTGAGTTAAGATTAGAGCTGTATCCCCTACTTTTCCCACAAATCACAAGGGAAAGGAGGAGGAGGGAAGCTGACAGACTTGAATGTATCAGTGCAGTAAATGCTGTCTATGGTTTTATTTGGATTCTGATTAGATAAAACCAAGTATAAAAAAAGAGGGAGACAATCGGGGAAAATAGTAACACTAATGAATTTTTAATTTATTAAAGAATAGTTAAGTTTTTAGAAATGAGAATATGTAAACTATAAAGGCCGTTATTTATAAATACATGTACATACATTGAACTATTGAAAGATGACAGTTTCTATATAGTGTGTAGATTTTGTTTCACAGTATTCTAATGAGATAAAGAGGATGGAAGACTGATGCTTGGTGTTTTGAGTCTTAATGGCAAGTCT
Source organism: Phyllotis vaccarum (assembly GCA_033318265.1). NCBI lineage: Eukaryota > Metazoa > Chordata > Mammalia > Rodentia > Cricetidae > Phyllotis > Phyllotis vaccarum. Next base: position 98,708,016 of record JARWLC010000012.1, on the reverse strand, counting down.
TAAGAAGTTTGCTGCATTGTTCTGTTAATGCATTTGAGATTTGTCCTTAAGACTAAGAAAACCTTGTTTGTTTGAGACAGTGTCTTCGTTGTATGGCATAAGCTGGTCTCAAATACAATACTCTCCTGCCTCAGCCTCTCATGGTCTGGTATTACAGGTGTGAGCCACCATACCTTGTTTAAGAAAACAATTTTGACAGTTCTTTGAAAATTGCTTCTGGGATACTGAAGAAATTTATATCCTTGTCAACTATAAGAAAATGCCCATTTTCAACAATCTACCACTGGTATATGTTTGCATTCTCTTCAGATTTTGCCAATCTGACAGACAAATGTTGTTTTGTTGTTTTACTGTTGAGGCATGTTTTAATTGATGGGTTTGTTTCCGCTTGCACCTCAAAGGGCCCTTCATCTTCTCCAATCTCCCGAAACAATCTGGTCCTTTGATGTTTTGTATGAAAGTAAAGTTGTACTTAGATAGCTCCGTGAACCCTGGCATTGTAAGTTAGTGTGACTATAGCTGTTGGCTTAGAGCCTTGTTGAGTTTGTTCTTCATTCTGGGATCAAGTTCAGAGCCTTGAACATGTGGAGCAAACACTGACTGGGCAGTAACTCCACCTCTCTCCTCTGTTTTTCTTTATTTTCCCCTTAGCTGCAAGGTTTCTTTTTGTCCTTAGTGATGGGAAGATCTTTTTAAAGCTGTTCTTATGTGTCATTTCTTTGTCTTTAGGAGAGGTACCAGTAATGTGCAGACATAGAAGCTCCCACCCCTCTTTATTCCCAAAGTGAGTGTGTGTGACTCTCCACATACGGAGAAGAAAATATACTTCCCCGATAATTGGGCTCAGTAGGAGTCACAAAGTATTCTGTCATATCACTGCTGTCCAGTGTCATTTCATTTAGCAAATTCTTTTTGCGTTCACTGTGTGTGACTGTACAGTGGTGAAATGTACAGGACTAACAGCTTTGTTTAAAATTCTTTTCCTCTGTGTACACACTGCCCACTGCCTGGCCATTACCAGAAGCATGCATATGTTAGCTTGTTGCCGAGTATTCAAGGAGAGGTGCAGTAGGGGGTGTTTATCTCCTCTGCTGCGTTCCTTGAATAGACTAAATTCCGCAGGGGCTGTGATGACTTAATGGGAAAACCAAGTAGTGGCAGAACTTGAATTTCATGCCTACAGCTTAGGGGCTGATAGCATACCTCATCTCAGTGGAACTTAGACACATACCTAGTGTTCAGTAAATACCAGGTGAGTTTGAATTAAACTGATTTAAAGCATCCCACTGTGTGTTCAGGTCCGTGCTATCTATAAATAGACAGTTCTTACCTAGAAATGTTCTTTGATCCTATGCTTTTCCACAGTGGTTGTGCTTCAGGGAGGTATTGTGTGTTCATGTCTGCTTCAGCATTAGTCCTCAGAGGGAAAGGTTGTCACTTGTTCTCATGCCAGCTTTCTCAGCAGTGTTGGAGAAGCCAGCAGCAATCTTGCTGAACCATAGGTACTGAGAAAACTTGTCACTGTAGCTTTAGAATTACTCTGAGTTGTCCAGTGCATCCTTTTGGTGGGCTCTGCAGAGAGATGAAGAATTGACAAGGAGCAGAGGGTTCTGTGGTATGTAGTTCAACGCATGACGACATTCATCACTAACACCTGCATCTAGGCCTAGAGTAGGGGACAGTGTAGACAACTGCTCCGGGTGATGAGTGGGAATGGAGTTGCTTCCTTGCAGGTTGTGCTGAAGAGGTTGAGGAGGCTGCACTGCCAGAAATCCTGTTCCTCTCCTCACTTTCAGGAGGCATCTCTGTGGTGTTTGTTGAGCCTGAGGCAGAGGCAGAGTATCTTCCTGGATTCCTTCCCCTCCTCCATAAAAAACTTTCCAAAAGGACCCGAGCGAGGTACAGAGATAGAATGTATAAAAGTCTAGGCCTTTGGGCTAAATGAATGCATATTAAAACACATGCAGACCAAGTATGCAGGTACCTGCCTGTTACCCCAGCTACTTGGGAGATGGTGACAAGAATCACTAATTCAGTTGAGTGGGGGTGGTGCACACTTTTAATCCCAACCCTCAGGAGGCAGAGGTAGGCGGATCTCTGTGAGTTTGAGGCCTGCCTGGTCTACAGCACGTTCCAGGACAGCCAGGGCAGCATAGAGAAACCTTGTCTTAAAAAACAAAACAAAACACAAAGAATTATGAGCTTTAAGCCATTCTGAGCTATCTCTAGCTCTCATTGATTTTTTTGGGACATGGTCTCTCTATGTATCCCTGGCTGTCCTGGAACTTATTATATAGACTAGTTTAGCCGTGAACTCACAGAGATCTGCCTGCCTCTGCCCCCTGAGAACTGGAATTAATGTCACCCTGCCTGGCTATGTGGAGTTTTGCCAGATGTGATGTCATATGCCTGTAATTCCATATTTAGAAGGCAGTGGCAAAAGATTCACAAGTTGAAGTCCAGTCTGAACTACATAGCAAGACTAACTTTAGAAAATCTAGTCTTGGGATGGAGAGATAAAAAAGCACAGGTCTTCCAGAGGACCTAGGCTCAATTCCCAACATGCACATGACAGCTCACAACTGTTTCTAACTCCAGTTCAGGGGATCTGATACCTTCACACCAAGGTACATAAAATAAATTTAAATAAATTATATTTTAAAAAAATCTAGTCTTGCAAATGAAACAAAAGAACAGCAACAAATGTAGGGCTTGGGAACAAAGTGCAGTAAAAAGTGCTTTCCTAGCATGATAAAGTCCTGGGTTCTAGTCCCAGTACTGAAACAAAGCAAACAAAAAGAAGAAACATAAAATAAGGTCTTGTCGTTACCAGGTCCTTTCTAAGTGCCTGCCAGACCTTTACTGCTGTCCTTATGTACAGATTGCTTCTCTTAATCTATGTGTGTGGTGCATGCATATGTATGTGTCCATATGTGAAGGCACATGAGTGTGGAGGCCAGAGGTCGATGTTAGGTGTTTTCCTCATTTCCTTCCTCATTTGATACAGGGTCATAAGATATTGTGGGATCCCAATAACTCAGGTTACCAGGCTTGTAAGGAAGCACATTTAGCTCCTGAGCTATTTCACTGTCCTGCCCCTGGGCTGATAAGCCAGTGAGCTGCTCTGAGGCTCTTCCAGATTACCATGCCTCCTCCCCCAACACTGAGGTTACAGATGGATGTTGCTGTACTCAGCCTCTTAAAAATTTTATTTTATTTTTTTTATGGGTCTTTTGCCTGAGTGTATGGATGTGGACTATATGCTTATGTGTCCACAGAGGCCAGAAGAGGGTGTTGGATACCCTGGCACTAGAGTTACAGATGGTTGTACGCTACCATCTGGGTTCTGGGAAATGAATCAGGGTCCTCTACCAAAAAGCAAGTGTTCTTAGTCATTGAGTTGGGGATCCCAACTCAAGTCCTTATTCTTAAACTGACTGGCCTTTTACTGACTGATCCATCTCTTCTAGGGCCTTTTTCACTTAAGCTTTATAAGGAGAGTTTGATTCATGTGTTCACTTCCTAAATGAAGAAGCCCAGGTCAGAAAAGTTCAGTAGCTTACTAAGTAGTGAGGCCAGAGCTTCATCTCTGACTGACTCTGAAGCCCTGTTCTGCTGGTTGGAGAGGCAGGATGGCCCTCTCATAAATGCCTAATCATTGTCAGCGCTAGTGTCTCGTGCTTTGATCCCAACACTCAGAGGAAGGTGGATCTTAGAGTCTGAGGCCCACCTGGTCTACAGAGTGAATTCCAGTAGAGCTAGGACTACACTAGAAATCCTGTCTCGGTTTCTAGCATCTCCCCCCACTCCCCCAAATTGTGGTCAAAGTAGGTGGTGGTGTTTGGCAAGGCTGTGAGGGATGCCAAAGGCATAAGATGTCAGAATCAGAATCTACAAAATCTGATATTCTAGAAAAGCAAGTCAAAGCTGGAAAATAAAACTGAGCATAATAATGCAAGCCTGTAAGCCTACTACGTGGGAGGTGGAGGCAGGAGGATCAGAAATTCAAGATTAGTTGAAGGCTAGCTTGGTCTAATTTAGATCCTTTGTCAACAAACAAACTAAAACAACCCAAAACAGAGTAACACATTGAAAATCTCAGGAGATAAATGCAAATCCTCATGTAAGGAAACATCAACTACTTAAGTTTGGAGCAAGGGAGATAAGTAGAAAGTGACTCTGTCTGTAGTCTAAGTTTGCAGTAGAGAGGTGGCTGTCATATGCTAAGTGTGGTCTGCAGCTACTTTCACAGACAAATGTAATTCACTAGGGAATAAACAGGCAAGATGATCAGCTGGAAGTCTGACTGTGTGAAAAATGAGGGGATTAATTAGGAATTTTGAGTCCTTGAATATTTGTAGTATGTGAAAGTTTGGACTTTTCTACCAAGTCGGGGCAGTGTGTGTGTGTTTGTGTGTGTGTGTGGGGGGGGTGAGGGGTTCTGAAGGTGTTCATGGGATGATGTCATTAGGGTGTTCCCAAATGTCTTGAGTGCCTGGGGAGGAAATGAAACCCAGAGCTATTAAACTAGTAGAGTTTCAGAGCATAGGAGGGTCAGGGCACCCAGTGTGGCTTGTTGGAGAACTGGAACATGGTTACGTTTAGAAGGCAGGTTAGAGAACAGCATCCTCGCAGAGTTTCCTCTGCATATGGGAAGATGAAAAAGGAAGAGGGAACATTTAAATGGTTAAGTGACCGAGAACACGGATTGAATATGGTCAGCTAATTTATAATGTTCCAACACTCACGTCATAGGGTGCATTTACTCTCTGCATGTGTGTTGAGCAACTTTAATCCTGTATGTCACTTCAAGGTTTGCTTGTTTGCAGCACTGACTTGAGCACAAGGGAACAGACATCACCTCTTTCTTTCTTTCCCAAACACTTAAGCCTTTGGAGGGTTTCAAAGGAGAGCTATCAGCTATGAAGTTGCACCAGCTTGTTATACCCTGTATTTAGTTTTAAAAGTGAAGTGGGATATAACTTAGTGGTAGCGCATTTGCTTAGTATGTAGAAAGCTCTGGATTCCTTTCCCAGTACTGAAGACGAGACAAAGCAATACACAACACTGAGGGGAAATGAGTAGTCCCTGCTATTCAGAAGACAGGAGAATCACTTAGTCTAGGAGTTTGGAGAGCTTGCCTGGGCAACATAGTAATTCTGTCTCTGAAAAATAACAAGCAGGGCTGGGAAGATGGCTCAGTGAGGGAAAAAAGCAAGGAATCCCAGCCTGAGTTCTCAGAACCCACATAAAAATGGGAATGGTGGTGTGTGGCTGTAACCCCAGTGCGGGGGCAGAGACAAAGTAGATACCAGGGGCTTGTTGGCCAGACAGTCTAGCCAAATTAACAGCTCCAGGTTCCTTAATAGACCCTGCCCTCAAAAGTTAAGTGGGGCTATAGAAATGGCTCAGTGGCTAAGAACATATACTACTCTGCTAGAGGATCCAACTTCAAGTCCTAGCATCCACATTAGGTGACTCATAACCACCATAACTCTAGCTCCAGGGGCATCACCATCTCCGGCTGCTGTGAGAACCTGCATTCATGTATATATGTATAAGTGTGGGGATATTTCTCAAATTTAATAAAAACCAGTCTGGGGATCAGACAGTGGTAATTCACACCTTTAATCTCAGCCACAGGGAATGTCTGGGAGTGGTGACCTACGCCTTTAATCTGAGTTTGAGGTCATTTTAGTTTGCAAAAGTTCCAGGCTCCCAGGCAGGCAGTGGTGCTACGCCTTTAATCCTGTAACTCCAGAGACAGAGATCTTTCTGTGTTTCTGTGAGTTCAAGGCTAACTACCAATATTAGAAGCCCACGCCTTTAATCTTAACCTGGATGTGAAACAACTGAGTGAAGAAGGTATTTAAGGCAGGCATAGAAAGACAGAGCAGGCAGTATAAGCCATGAGGAGTGAGGCTGAGGAAGCTGGAAGACAGCTGGGTGAGATCTGATATCTCAACCTTTCCCAGATATCTGGCTCTGAGTTTCCTTTATTCGAGGCTTTTTTTTTTTTTTTTTTTTTTTTTTAAAGATGGAGAGTGATTTAAAAAACAAACAAACAAACAAAAGAACCAAAACTCTCAGCTGACAATGCTACATGCCTCTAATCTCAGCACTCTGGAGGAGAGGAAGCGGGAGGTAGATCTCTGTGAATTCGAGGCCAGCCTGGGCTATAGAGCTAGTTCCAGGATAAGAAAGCGATGTCTATATCTGACTTCCAGATATGCATGTACATATATATGCGTGCATGACACAAACACACAAGTTTCTAGAAAAGCAAAGTAATTGAAGAAGCTATATGTTCCCTTTATGCTTGATGGTCACATCTAAAAGGAAGAAAGGATGCTTGCCCCGGATTTAATTCGTATAGAAGACTAAAGATCTCACACATGTTCTCTGAAGGAGGCAATGGAAAGATGCTGTGTGTGCACCAGAAGTCTCTGGGGAGGTGGGACACATCCATGAAGCCAATGTGAAAGGTCTTATGCAAGCAAGGCAAGGAGAGGAACTAAATGTGAACCTGTTAAATTCAAATTCAATCTAGACTGAACCTGTGTGAGTTAGAGAGAGAAACCAAGGCTTCTCAGTCTGCCCAGATTCGAGACAGAAGGTAAGAAGGAGCTTAAAAGATAAGGACATTAGACATCTTAAAGGAAGTTAGACTTGTCTGTGCAACCTATAGACAGAAGCCATTGTTTCAGAGTCTTGCAAGAAACTAGTTTGAAAAATATGTTTTGCTAAGAATGTATATTGTGCATATCCGTGGATCCCAGTTGGCTTAAAAGAGATGCCTGCTTGCTTTGTCCCTTCCTTAAGCTTGTGTCCAAGTCTCATTACCTGTACGTAACCAGGTGCTGCCCTCCATTGAGACTGTGGATGGTTCCGACCCTCTGGCAACTCTGCAGAACCCAATTGCCAGACTAGATGCAAAAGAGGAAGAGGAAGAAGAGGATGAGGATGAGGATACAGAGGAAGAGGAAGAAGAGGATGCCGAAGACACTGATGTGGACGATTGGCAGCCTGACCCACCCCGGCCTTTTGATCCCCATGATTTATGTAAGTACAGGGCCTAGACCCTCACAGGAAGATATGTGTGAGTGTAGTCATGTGCACCGCAATTGTCCATCCCATCTCTCTTAGTCTTCATCATCTCTCTTAGTCTTCCCAGTATCCCTGAGAGGAAGTCATGATCATTGTTTTTGTTTTTACTGATAAGGAGTATGAACCTAGAAGAGGTTAGGTGCCTGTCAGTGAGTGGGCAACCAGGCATCCTTATGAGTTGGCCCAAGTGAGGTCTTTGCACTGTGTTGCTGGTCTCTTTGGAGGAGTCATTTAAGAATACTTACATGTTCTCAGACATTGAGCACTGTACAGCCTTTATAGGTTGGCCTCTTTCTCAAGGTCATAACTTTGAGTGCCTTGGAGAGCTGGACTCCAGCTCTGGGTGGCTGGCCTCACCCTAAGTTGTCCTTCCATTCTGCCTCCTCGGCTTCTGTGTTTACCTACCAACTCATTGTTTCTTTCTGTGGATTTTCATGCCCAAGTGGCAAAGACTGACCTCATTCGTTCTTTGTGGTTTTGCATTCCCTTCCCCCACCTTCCCTGTGGTGTTAGCAAGACTTGTCTGTGTGGGGCCAGTATTCATGAAACAAAGAGCCTCATTTTGTTTGTCTTTGAATTTACAAGTTTTCAAGGCAACTCTAATCAAATGCCCTGAAACCTACTTTATCTTATAAATATTAATACAAAGTCATTCTCCGTTATTTGAAAACTGTAGAACTTGTAAATACCTAAACCAGGTCACTCCATAGCCAGAGGGGGTGTGTGAATGAACCCTGTCTGGCCTGGTTATTCTGATTACTGTGGCCTTGAGTATATCTTCTGGGCTCCTCTAGCAAAGGGAGTGAACACGCCTGGCTTGAGGCTAATGGAGAATTCCAGCATGAGTTGAAAATGCGTGTCCTCCAGTGTTGACCAATGGTGCTGTCTGGGTGATAAAGGAGGGATCCTGGTGATGCTCAGTTTAGCATCCTTAGATTGCAACCTCAAGTGAACAGCACTCTGCCTTAGACTGCCCTGTGCTATAGCTTCTCCAACTCCCTGGGTGGGAGTGGATTCAACAGTATTGTAAGAGTTGGTCTCCCACAGCTGTGTTAAAATCATTTGTCTCATCAGATTTTTCAACATTTAACTAATAATCTTTTCTTCGTTTTTGTAATTGATTTGTAAATTGTGTCCACTCTTTGAACAACTATCCAGCAGGAAGATAAGTCATGACTTGCACATTATTTTTAGCAGGTATAAGGAGATTAGCATGATTTTAGGGCAAAGTTACAGCATTTTTACTGGGGTATAAAAGATAATGCCTTACAGTGGAATGGTAGAACCCTTGGAGGAGTTAACTGAAGTTTAGCCTGAAAACATTGATTTGGGATGTTTTGAAGGTCAGCACTTTGTCATTGGACCGAGCTTTGAGGCATTTGACTTTTCTTCAAGCTTTCTTTCTCTTGCAGGGTGTGAAGAGTGTAACAATGCACATTCTTCTGTGTGCCCAAAGCATGGCCCCTTGCATCCGATCCCTAACAGGCCTGTGCTCACTCGGGCAAGAGCGAGTCTGCCTCTGGTCCTCTACATTGATAGGTTCCTCGGGGGAGTGTTCTCCAAAAGACGGATTCCCAAGCGCACCCAGTTTGGCCCAGTAGAGGGGCCTCTGGTCAGGGGGTCAGAGCTGAAAGACTGCTACATTCACCTCAAGGTAACTCGGCCTTCTCCCACTTCATTTGTTCTGTTTAGACTTTCCGAGAGGTGTTCTTTTTCTTTTCATTTCATTTATGCCAGATATTTGCTAGTAATTTTCTTGTCATGCTTTACGTTGCCTATATGGAAGTTTGCTGTTTGTCCTTAATAAACCTAGAGATGGTGATGGCAGCTGCTCAAGGCACTGTATAATCATTTGGAGACAGGTAGTTTCTGGGAGCTACAAGTAATACGCTGGTCTTTCATCTTAAAATATCATAAGATGCTTGGGGAGACAGCATTGGCCATATAAACATAAGGACCAGAGTCCAGATCCTCAGCACCCATACAGCAGCTTATAACATTTAGAATTCTAGTTCTGGGTGAGCTGGTGACTCCTTCTGGCTTCCGTGGGCACCAGGCATCACGTGGTGCAGAGACATACATGCAGGCAAAACACTCACACATACAGTAAATAATAATAATAAAAAGCCTAGAAGGTATGGTGGCCTGCTTGTAGTTCCAGTAGTCAAAAGGTGAAGCCTGGATCCTTGGATCTGGTAGCTAGACTGAATCAATAAGTTCAGGTGCACTTCCTTAGTGAATAAGATAAAGAGCTATTGAGGAATATACCCAATGTTACATATGGCCTACACATGCATGCACACAAATGTGCACACTCCAAACACCTGCTGGGTAACCTAAATAATAATGCAAGTGTATGTTTCAAAGCCCTGAAAGTTGCCAAACCAAGATCAGGGTGTTGGCAGGGCTGGTTTCAGCAGTGTTTCTTCTTGGCTTTCAAATAGCTGTCACCTTAATGTGTCCTCACAGGCTCTACCCACTGTTGGTGTTCATATCCTCCGTATTGGATTAGAGCCTTTCCTGATAATGGCATGTTAATTTAAGTACCTCTTTAAAGGTCTTGACATAAGTTGTGTCCTATTCTGAGGAATCAGGGTTATAGGATTCCCAAATGGATCTTTTAGAGCTGGTGGTGGGGACATAAAATTAAACTCCTAAGAGAGGCCTTGGTGTACTTTTTCTTTTATATATTCCTCCCTCCCTCCCTCTCTCCTTCCCTTCCTTTCTTTTTTCTTTGTTTGGCCTAGAACTCCTTATGTAGACCAGACTGGCCTCAAATTCACAGAGATCCATCTACTTCTGTCTCCCAGGTGCTGGGATTAAAGGCACATGCCACCACGCCCAACTATATTTTCTACTGTAAACAAAATGGTGGTAGAGGGCTGGAGATAGTTTGCTTGTCTATCCTGAAATTCCAGCATTCTAGAGGAAGAGACAGGAAAATCAGGATCAGGAGTTCAAGGTCATTTTTGTTTATGCAGTGAGATAAGTTTAAGGCCAGCCTGGGCTATATGAGAACCTACCTGAAAAAAAAAAATTTGCTTTAGAGCTGTGTGTGTGGTGGCACATACCTATAATCCCAATTCCCGAGTAGCTTGGGCTATATATTCAGACCCTGTGTCCAAAAGAAAGACTTTAACTATAATACAGAGAAGCCTGTGGCTGAATGTAGTCTGTGTGTGCTGGAACAGTTGCACTGAGATACTTTTCAGTGTTGGAATGGGTCTGACCTGTGGCATTTTGTGTTAAAGAATAGTTCACAGGGAATGGCAGTGGTAGAGCATCACTCGGTGGTTAAGAGCATTTGGTGCTTTCATAGAGGACCAGGGTTTTGTCCTACTACCTACATGGCAGCTGACAATCATAGATGATGCTCCTTTTGACCTCTGTGGGCTCCTGCACAAGTGGTGCACAGATAAACACTCAGGCACACATATAAAACAGAATAAAAATATATCTAAAAGAAAAGCATAGCTCTTTAGGCTGAGGGATGACTCGGCAGTTAAGAATGTCCATTGCTTTTCTAGAAGACTCCATTTCAGTTTACCTTCTCTTTGGTTACAGGTTTCTCTTGATAAAGGAGACAGAAAAGACAGGGATTTGCATGAAGACTTGTGGTTTGAGTTGTCTGATGAGACCCTTTGTAACTGGATGATGTTTGTGCGCCCAGCCCAGAACCACCTAGAACAGAATCTGGTAGCTTACCAGTATGGCCACCATGTGTATTATACAACAATAAAGAACGTGGAGCCCAAGCAGGAACTGAAGGTACAGAACCGGATCCACAGCAGCCTGCTAGCCAGAATGATGAGGGCTCTTCCCTATAGAGGATCCTTCCAGATTACTCTGTTTTTATTGAGTGACCTCAGCCTTCCTTTGCTTCTAGGACCTGTCTCCCTCACAGCTACAAAAATCTGTGGACTCTGGTCTCTTATATAAGCATATACGTAGAATCATGACTGTCCTCCCATACATTTAAGATAATTTCTAGACTATTTATAATATCTACTGAAAACTAAATGCTGTATAAATAGTCATTATACTTAATGTATAGGAATAATGGCAAGCAAAATCTTCACTTCAGTATGGATGGTGATTTTATTCATATATTTTCATTCTGTTGCTGTTGGAACCCTGAATAAGCAGGGCTGACTGTACTGTGCACCGAATACTTTTAATAATCTTGTCAATGAAACAGAATGAAAACAGGTCACTTTTGTGTTCATCCTGGGCCAACAGCAAGGCATTGAGCATGGGGAAGGCAGTAGCTGTTCGGGAGACTGGTAATGGTGATGGGTGACTGAAGTTACCAGCACCCTTGTTTGTATTAAGGAAGAACTGGGAAATGGGAGATTTTGTAAAATGAAATCCAGATGCATGTCCAAGATTCTTTTTCTTTTTCAAAGAATTCTATGTGCTGGCTTCTGATTTCAGAAATAATTTTTGGGGAATAATTGTTAGAATTTATTTATGAACTCAATGACATAATAAAAATTGTGCTACAATTCTGTATGTAAATGAACATTCTGGTTTTTTGTTTTTGTTTTTTTTCTACTGCTGGAGGTTGAATCTGTGTACTTTGTACATAACAGATGAGCAGTCACCTCCCTCAGCTACACCCCTCAGCCTTCGGGGTCTCAGTGCACAGCTCAGGCTGACCTTAGATTAAGACTCCTCCTGTCAGTCTCCCAAGTACTATTATTATAGGCATATTCCTCTGTGCTCAGTTGACAGAAGTTTTTCTTGTTTGCACTAGGGTCTTTAAAAATTCTTTTATTAATTCTTTGATAATTTCATGACATTTATTTTGGTCATAATCACTCCCACTTCCATTAACTCTTTTCAGATCTGCCTGCATCTTCCTACCCTCTAACTTTAAAAAACGATTAATAACCCATTGATTCCAATTTCTGCTGGGAGCATGGGCATCCCCTGGATTGTGGTCAGTCATTAGAAATCACATCTCTGAGTGACAGGGCCTTATGTAGGTCTGGCTGGCTTCTAACTCACTGTGTGGCTAAGAAGTGGCTCAGTGATTAAGAGCACTGGCTGCTCTTCCAGAGGACCCAGGTTTGATTCCAGCCCACATGGTAGCTTACGGCTGTCTTTAACTCCAAGGGCTCTGACACCTGCACATAAAATAAAGTTGAATTATTTAAAAAAAACAAAAAACCAAAAGAACCTTAAATTTCTGGTCTTCTCCTTTCACCTCCCAACTGCTGAGATTATAGATTTATACTATTAAGTGCAGCTTTCAACACAATTGTAATAAATAAAAAGGCATGGAAAGAATGCTTTTTAGTTGTGGGAATATCACCCTCCCTCCATCCCCGCTTACCTGGGTGCCGGGTATAGAACCACTAAGCTGCTTCCCTAGATTGGTTTTCTCTGTGAAAACAGTAGATAGAACTATAGAGGTAATGATGGACAGAACCAAGTAAGGATAGTTAGGCATAACACCAGTCTGGCGCAGTGGTAGAGTACTTGCCTAGCATAAGCCAATACCCTGGGTTTGATATCTAGGACCACAAAAAACAAAAAAACAAAACAAAACAAAAACCCAAAACAAGGTTGAGTGTGGTGGTACATGCCTTTAATCTTAGCACTGGGGGGCAGAGTTCAGTGCTAGGCTAGACTGCATAGCTAGTTACAGGCCAGCCAGGGTTGCATGGGGAGACCCTGCCTCCAAAAACAAACAAACAAATAAACAAACAAACTGAAAAGAACGATTCCAAGATCCCAACCAAGGAACAAAAACAGATAAAAAGGAAGCAGCTGGATGGAGATCTTTGTACTATGGTTTTCGTGCTTAGATGTGAAAACTGGGAAAGTGTTTTTCACATTCAGCCTCACCATGGAGAAATGCAGGAAGAGAGCTGCAAATAGTAAAGACATGTTAAAATGATTTCTCAATAATTTGAAAACTGCCTAAAGGGCTCAAGATAGAGTTTGGTGGAGAATGCTTGCCACCTTATGTAACATTCGAAGTTGAATCATCAACATTGCAGAAGATAAAATATGAGTTACTATCGTTGCTAATTAAAATTAGCAGAAATAAATGGGTAAGGTATAATGAAGATGACGGTTGAAAAAACAAAACAAAACAAAAACACAGGCACCAAGGCAGGGGTGGTGGGGTGCATGCCTTTAATCCCAGCACTGGGAGGCAGAGCATCTCTGAGTTCCAGGACAGCCAGGGCTACACAGAGAAATCCTGCCTTGAAAAACCAAAACCAACCAACCAAACAAAAACCAGACACCACAGGCTGGTGAGATGGTTCAGCAAGTAGAGAGAGGCACTTACACAGAGGCCCGATGACTTGAGTTCAGAACCTAAATCCACAAGTTAGTAAGATAGAACCAGGTCCAAGGGATTTCCTGATCTATTACACATAGATCCCTCCCTGTAGTTGCGTGCGCACACACACACATAAACACATATAAACACACACACAAACACATAAACACACACAAATACACATAAACACACAAATAAATCAGAGACTTTAATTATAGAGTTACATTACTTTGTAGAGTATGAGTATTTCTGAATTGATACAAGAAATATTCTTGTCCAAGTGAGACAAATCCTTTAGTTAATCTGAGAAAGCAGTTATAAAAAAGATAAACTAGAGACACTAGAACACAATAATACTATATTTCCTTACTAAGATATAACAGCTTTTAAGATTAAGATAATTGTCATTTTTTTCTATTTTAGTCCCTTCATAAAATTAATAAAATGATTATTTCAGCATTATCAGAGAAGTTACTTTATATTTGATTAGAACTCAATTAAAAATTATGCACCACTGTTTGCATGGATAAGGCTTACTTAGTCCCAAGTACTTTTTTTCTAAGACAGGGTCTCACTATGTGTGTAGCCCATGCTGTCTTCAAACTGACTAGCTATCTGTCACAACCTCCCAGTGCTGATATTACAGGCTACCCTACCATGTTGGACATCTGAAATGTTTTCAAAGTAAGTATCACATTCTTGCTTCTGAAATATTTTCTCACATTTCCGCTATCCTGTCTGCAAGTCTGGACACTGTGCTTTAACATTTGCTTGAATTTCTCCTGAATTGATAGGAGAATTATGAATTATGCATAGAAATTAATGAGGTCTCTGAGCAAACCATCAGGAACTTTCTGGTGCTTCTCCTTGGTGCCTTAGTGAGAGCCTATGGATGTTCACCACCCTGTGTTGCTTTAAATGTCTATTCTTGACTCCATTCTTGAGGGAAATAACAGGTTTTGGGGGCTTTGCTTACATTGCTTAGCAATTGTTTTCAAGTCACCGAGCCCAGTAGGAGGTGAGGACAACCTGAGGGTCCAAGCTGCTGAAGTGAGAGCTTTAGTTGTGTCGAGGCTGCTGGGTGGCAGGGTGAGGTGTTCCTCTTCTAACAACAGCCAAGTGCCCAGTTTGGGGGTTTGTTTTTGGCTCTCTCTCCCCCACCTCAGGGTTTCTTTGTGTAGCTCTGACTGTCCTGGCTCAGTCTCTGAGATCTTGCCTACCTTTGCCTCCCAAGTGCTGGGATCAAATGTGTGTTTCACCACCCACCTGTCTTGGGTTTTTGTTTGTTTGTTTGGTCTTTTGTTTTTTGGAGACACAATTTCTCTGTAGCTCAGGCTGACCTAAAACTCAGCCCACTCCATTCTCTCCTAAGGACTGAGAGTTTAGACATAAACTACTGTGCCCAGCTTCTATTTTCTGATATAGAAAAACACACCTTTTGAAACTGATGGATTAGGATAGAATTTGTAATAGGAAAATGACAAATTTCATAAAATAGTATATAACCAGAAGTTCATAGTTAAGGAATTTGTGTAGCACAGATTCTACAAAATTTTGTTCTACTTATATAAATACCCTCATATATTTAATGCACATAAAATATAGATGATTAATTTATGTAGCAGTTCATAATATTGAACTTCTGGTGTTATTTCCTACGTTTCAAAAAGCAGGCTTTCTCTGTGTTTAGCAGACTTGTATCTAGAAGGAGAGGTAAGCAGAAAGGTATGAAACAAAATGATCAGAGAAAGAGCAAGTAACAGGGCAGGACCAATTTGATGTGTCGGATGGAAAGCATGGTGAAGGCTGAGGCTGGCAGAGTGAGAAAGGCCAGCACTACATTCCTGGAGTCAGGACACCTGCAGGCTTGAAAGCATGGGCATGTTTGGCATCTTGGCCTGCTGACAGGTAGTGGCAAGGGTTGAGGTATGCAGCAACGTAGCAGGGAGATTACAGAGTCCTTTGGGGATCATTATTAAGCCTTTCGGGTTTATCATAAAATGAGAAGCCAAATGAAAACCCATACAACAAAACCCAGTTCTGTTTTAAGAAGACCACGGCGGGGCTAGAGAGATGGTTCTGGGGTTAAGAGCACTTGCTGTACTTGGAGAGGACCCAGGCTCATTTTCCAGCAACCACATGATAGTTCACAACCATCTGTAACTCCAGTTCCAGTCTTTTCAGGCAAAGCACACACGGGATATGCAGACAAAATATTCATATAAATAAAATAAAGAAGAAAGAAGGAGGAGGATCATTGTGGCCCAAATGGGAATTACAAGGAAGAAGGGAGGCTGGTAGATCAGGTAGTAATCTAGGCAAGAGATGGTGTTGGTATGAATCTGGTATCTGAAACATTAAATAGGTAGTGTGTCACATCTGAGGACAGTTCTTGCTAAAAGATTACTGAAGAAAATGGAAAAATAAAAGACATTTTAGGTTTTAACATCCTACCTGTTGGGAGGAGGTAGGATGTTTAACACTAGAGATGGGAAAGGCTGGCAGCGGTGGAGTACCGTGTTTGTACATAGAAGGGATTGCAATCCCAGCACACTACAAAAACAGCAGCAAAACCCATTCTTGCCTAAATATTAGAGATGAAATCTGAGCATGGTAGTATACACTTGTAATCATAGCTACTCAGTAGGCTGAGGCAGAAGGATTACAAGTTGGAGGCCAGTATGAACAACATAGAGATATCTTGTCTAAAATATAAAAGGACTGGGGATGTGGCTCAGCAGTAGACAGTTTGCAAAGCATGCACAAATTCCTGGGTCCAATCTTCAAACCCACATAAACCATATATGATACATAAACCTATAATCCCAGCACTCAGGGTCTACAAACAGGAGAATCAGAGTTTGAGACCAGCCTGGGATACATGAGACTCTGGGGGAAGAAAGAAAGGAAAAAGATTTAGGAGTTCCTAACATAGAGTTGGTTGAAAATGGGTATGGACACCAGAAGGAAAATAAGATTCGGGGTTTCGGCTAAGCTTTGAGGAACATCATTATGTAGACATTACCCAGGCAGAGGAAGAGACAACCAGAAAAAATGAACAGAAACAGAAGCTAAGGGAGTAGCAAAGAAGACCAGCTCCACAAGATCACAGGAACATTTGGTATAGTCCCACCCATGGTCCTGATGTTGAGCTGAGTGACAGTGTCTATGATTACAGCTGGGAAAAAGAAAAAAAAAAGCATACTTAGGCATAGAATTTTAAATTTTTAAATAACCAAAACAATTTTAGAGAAAGAAGGAAACAGGCAATGCATTGGTATCCTAGAGTTCTGATGGGTCATCTGCCAGATGGGTATTGTGGGGTCAACAGTGTGGTTGTTGTTAATGAATGTGTTAGTGGAATGCCCACTTATGCAGGCAGGAGAAGTAAGTTAAGCAAAGCACAGCTGGTGACGTGTTGATGTTCTTGGTTCTTACAGGTGTGGTATGCTGCATCCTATGCCGAGTTTGTGAACCAGAAAATCCATGACATATCTGAAGAAGAAAGGAAAGGTGCCTGGACTTTTGCATGTGCCCTTTTACATGAAAATAATACTGTTACTAGTTTATCTCACAAAAATAGGTTCTTAGAGCTACACATCTGCATTTAAATCCTAAAATCAAATTACAATGACAGGTTTGCATTTCTTTCCTGGGTACTAGAAAATAGTACTTAATATAATGAAAACCTCTTATTATCAAATTAGAGCCACAGGAAGATTGCTATCTGGAATTAATCATATCTGAATATATAGCAAGGCAAGCACTAACCTTGTTTTTAATGTACATGTTATTGAAGTATAATTTACCTCCAGAAAGGTAAACAAATAATGGAGTATATACAGCATGGTTAATTTTCACAGTGAACACACCTGCACAAAGAAATTTCCAGGCATACTGTCCTGATTTCTAATATCACACACTAATTGCTTATTAACAAATTGTTTGTAAGCAGAACGATATAGTACATGCACATTTTTGTGTTTGGCATCTTTTCTCTGAGCATACTCTTTTCTTTGTTTCGGGAGCTGGGTAAGGCCTTGGGCTTGCTCAGTAAGCCTTCTACCACTGAGCCAAATCCTTAACTTTTAGGTGAATATAATTTTGAGATATATCCACATTGTTACGTAGAATATTCATTTTTATATCATCAATGCTGGTGGTCACTCTATTCATAATTGCGTAGCAGTTGGCTGCCTAGTTATAGATTTTGTTGTGTGATGTAGTTATGATGGTAAGTACCCAGAATTAGGTCACATTTCATAGGTTTAAAGGGGTAAAGGCATAGTCTTCCACAAGACTCACTTCAGACACCAGCTCCGGGACTCTTGGGTTCCCATACCACGCATACTCCTAGCCACAATTAAGGGATCCCCCTCTACCTCCTCCAAGGCTTCATTATTTATTAGAATGGATCATGGGACCTGGGAAAGTACTAAAGCCAATGATTAGAGTTTTATAATAAGGGATATACATCAGGACCAGCCAAATAAAGATTCATGCAGGTCTCAGAATGAAGTATTTGTGTCCCCAAGACATAAGCCCTCTTGGGGCAGTGATGTGTTTTATACTCAACCCTAAAGGCTCATTTTTGTTGTTCGGAGCTTTTATTGAGATTCCATTATATAGGCATGGCTAATGGAGCGGTTGGCCATGTGATTGGATTCAGCCTCCAGCTTCCCTTTCCTAAGACTGGCAACAGCAAGCTAGAAGCACAAGGTCATGTTTTTCTAGCCAGATAGCTCCCTCCTTGAGACATCTCAGAGTCAAGTCAGGTAGGATGAGGGACAATGAGTTACAAAGAACCTCCAGTCGACATTTTAGGAAATTCCAGTGACTTAGAGATCACTCCAAGGGACTAGGCATAAAGGCTGTCAGATTTCTTTCCCATCTCACAACTGTTGATAGTTTTTTGCTGTCTTGAATGCAGCTGTATTTGTGTGTGTGTGTTAGGAGGCATCTGTGTACACTCTGATTGGGTGTGCCACTGGGAAAGGAGTTGCTGCTGGGTCATGGGGTATGCGTATATTGAGGCTTGGGAGATACGGTTGGACATTTGCGAGATTGTATTGGACACTGACTTTTGTTGGGATAAGACATTACCTTAATTGTGAGACTTGGACCTGAGACAGGAAGTTCTCTAAGCACAAATCTCCTTTATAGATCTTTTGTGTGTGTTGAGGGGGTGGGATAGGGTGGTGTGGTAGTGTGGACCCTTGATGTCTCACATGGAAGTTTTAGAGAATAAGATCCCAAATGCCACTTCTGCCAAATTTTAGTTTTTGATTTCGTAATGAGAAATTAATTGAAATAGCAGTTATTGTCTACAGTGAACTAGGGCTGGTGGATGGCAGGAGCCGTATCTTCCTGGTGTCTGTTGACTGCAGCCACAAATGATGGTTTCTCTTTCACGGCTGTAGTTCTTCGAGAGCAAGAGAAGAATTGGCCTTGCTACGAGTGCAATCGCCGGTTCATGAGCTCCGAGCAGCTGCAGCAGCATCTCACTTCTCACGACGAGAAACTCGATGTGTTTACCAGGTAGCTATATGCGGCAAGGCTCGTGGCCTTGGCTCCTAATGGTTCTCAATCATCGCTGGATGTGGGGAAATGTATGTGTGTGGATGTGCACAGTGCATGTATGTAGGTACAGGTAATCAGGTAGGCTGATGGATACCTCAGGAAGTATCTTTTTATTTGCTATTTATTTTTTTCCAGAATACCCATGCCTGCACTGGGAGATTCTTTTGCCCTAGTTAAATCTCCTTTAACTAGATTCTGAATTGGGAATCTTATTTTTTAACTACTTATTATTTTTATTTTATATCTATGGGTGGTTTGCCTGAATGCATGTCTGTGCACCATATTCGTGCTCTGGTGGAGACCAGAAGAGGGCATCAGATCTTCTGAAACTGGAGTTACAGACCTCTCTTAGCAATTGTGCGTGCTGGGGATTGATTGAGTTTGGGTGCTCTGGAAAAAGTAGTCAGTGTTCTTACCTACTGAGCCAATGCTCCAGTCCCCGAATTGGGAATTCCTAAGACAGCATATACATTTGAAGTAATATGCACCTCTGATTTTCACACTTTTCCCAGCACTATTATTTCCTCATGTGAGTAAATTATATGCTTAATGACACTATATAAAAAAGAGACAGGGGAGAGTCATGAAAGAGAAGCAAGCAGGAACCAGATCAGATGGCACAAAATTTAAACTTAACAAAAGTGCGATGATGGATGGTCTTTAGGATACAATAAAAACATCAGTTTAGTTAATACAGGGGTAAGAATGAATGTAGTAGGAGGTTTCTGGCCCGGACTTTCCAACCTAACCTCAAGGTTTAGGACCCACAGACCCACAGAGACACACAGTTGCTTTCAATAGTTTTAGGCTGATCGGTCTAAGGCCCAGGCATATAAGTTGCTAGCTCTCTACCCTTCATCTAACCCATGACTCTTAACCTGTTCAACCATGGGGCTCAGTACCTTTTCTCACAGCAGCATAGTTGTCCTTTGCTTCTTCCAGCTTCTCTCTGGCGTTCTGCTCTGTGCTTCCTGTTCTCAGAGTTTTTCTTAGTCTGGTAGCTCCGCCCACACTTCCTGCCTGCCTTTGGCCAATCAGCGCTTTTTATTAAACCAGTGGGTCAGACAATTATTTACAATGTAGCAACAATCTCCCACATATCCCCCTTTCTTTTTTTAAAACAAAAAGAATTCCACATCTAATATTCTTTTCCCCCTTATCTATAACAACTTATAAACAACACTGTAAATAAACACAAACATCCATAATCCATGTTTTGGGAATGTGGGCTTTGTTCTCTAGGCTACTTCCTGCTGAATGGGGATGTTGGCAATCTCATGGGAATCCAAAGAAAAATTTAGGATTATGCACAAGTCTTTAGTGGACATATTAGAAAAATGGAGGGAAAGATGTTCTAAGGAGGAACCATGTAATTGCTTGCAATTCTGAGTCTTGGGTTCATGGTTATGACATAAGAAAGATACCACAGCTAGGAGAGTATTAGTAGAAAGAGGCAGGGAACTGAATGATACAGGCTGGTGGTTTTATTCCACATCAGCACAGGGCCAATAACAAAGCAGCAGCAGGAGTGGGATCAAAGGCAAACTGTGGCTATGATAGTCCTGGGGGTGCCTGCTATGTAAGAAGAAAGGACAGGGTTGGAAGTGGGCACTAGAAGCTGAATCTGGGTACTGAAGGGAGTGTGGTCTGGAGAGTGAGCACTGCATGGGTTTGGGATAATGGAGTTTTATACTAAGAATGACAAGGCCTAGGCTATGACCACAGGAGTGAGGGTCTTAGGAGGGAGCAACACAATGAGATTCAAGTCATTCATGTTTGCGTATCCCTAAATGTTCATTGTGACATTTAGGAAAAGATTTATTTATTTAATTATGTATACAGTGAGTGTTTTGTCTGCATGCATGCTGCAGGCCAACAGAGGGTGCCAGATTTCATTACAGATAGTTATGAGCCACCATGTGGTTTCTGGAAATTGAACTCAGGACCTCTGGAAGAGCAGCCAGTGCTCTTAACCTCTGAGCCATCTCTCCAGCACCATTGCAACATTTTCATATTGCTTGGTTTGCAAGCCAACAGTCTGCTAGATCTCCAAGAGCAACAACTGTCACATATATCATGATGTCTCTGGTATTTTAGCATAGTGTATGACACAGATAAAATGTTCACTTACTACCTGTTAAAATAAATTTGTCAAAACCAATAAAGTTCCACTTTTGGATATATACTATTAATAACAAGCAACTATCAAATTTTTACACACCATGTTTTTATATGCATCTTAAATATGTAGAACTATTAGGATTTGGAGATGCTCCCTGAGGTATTTGCAGATAAAGGATGGCTGATATATATATGGAGGTAATGGGGATATACATAGCATAAGTTTGGTTGTAAGTCTTGAAATTGAATATGAATATATTGGCTCATTATTCTTTTCTCTCCATTTACCTATAGTTAGAATTTTCCATAATAAAGAATCTTTTAAAAGTTCCTGGAGTCCAGGTGAGGTGTTGGGTGTCTGTAGTGGCAAGTCAGTTGGAGAAAGAGGCAGGACAATCCCATCAGCTCAGGAGTTTTGGGTCAGCCTAGGCAATATAGTAAGACCCCCATCTTAGAAAAAAAGCAAATTACGGAAAAAAATTCCTGGATAATGTATATTTGTTTAATAGTTTCATGGAAGAGTGAAACATAACTTTATTGATATCATATGCACTCCACACACTGTGTTAGCTCTTCATTGCTGTGACAAAATAAATGAGAAAAATAATTCAAGGTGGAGAAGATTGTTTTGTTTGTAGTCTTCTGTGGTGTAAAGGACATGACAGAGCACAGGTGCCCACCTCACAGTGCCAGGCAGCAGTGAGAGAGCGCCTATGCTAGTGGCTTTCTCCTTTTAGAACACTGAGGCCTCTAGTGTGGGATAGTGCTGTTTGAAGTTAGAGCAACTCTAACTTTGCTAATGTGCTGGGTGTTTCTCCATCTAGTCAGGTTCATAGTCAGGGTGAGCTGGCACCTCCCTCCCTCCCTCCCTCCCTCTGTTCCTCCTCTCCACTCCTCTCATTGTTTTGAAATACAGTGTCCAGGCTGGCCTTGAACTTGCTATGTGGCTGAGAGTGATCTTGAACTTCTAATGTTCCTGCTTCCCCTTCTGGAGTGTTGGAATTACAAATGTGTGCCACCATATCTAGCATATGCAGTCCTGGGGATGCTAGGCAAGCACTCTATCAACTGAGCTTCATCCCCAGCCCAGGAGTCTCATCTGATAGGGACATTTTGCCTATTGGGAATCAGTTAAAGGGGACTATATTAATTTTTGTTTATTTGGCTTGTTATGAAGCAGTTAGAAATGTCTTTTGGCCGTCTAGAAAGCTGTGGAAAGCAAGATGTTATTGAACGAGGCCACATTTCTAGGAAGGAGTAAGAACCAAGGCAAAGGAGGAAGAGAAGCATGGCCTGAATCCTGGGAAACTGTTGGGCAAGCAAGTCCCGTCCTGTTTGCATTTCCCACCTCTTTTTAAACACAAAGTGTTGTCAGTAGTTTTTAGTTCTTATTTCCTCCCCAAACCTTAAGGCATCTCTGGGCTATAGAGAAAAGATGAGAAATGTAGGCAGCTCACGTTAGCAAACCAGCAGTTTCCACCAGAAGAGCCAGAGGAAGGGATAAAGTGAGAGGGACAAGAACCACTTAGGGAGTGATGCTGTGGGGTGCCACATGGTGACTGTGTATAACCCAATCTTTTGTCCTCAGAACAAGAGGCAGAGGAAGGGGTCGAGGCAAGAGGAGATTTGGCCCAGGCCGGCGGCCCGGGCGTCCTCCAAAATTTATTCGCTTGGAAATCACCAGTGAAAATGGGGAAAAGAGCGACGATGGGGTACAGGTACGGGGGGGGCAGGGGGGGTCCACGGGGCTCCTTTTTAGAGGACAGTTTTGGGGGCAGATACTTATAACCCTGTCTTGTTAGATAGAGTGTTGTCCTGTTAATTTTAGTGGGATTGGAACAGTGGGATTTTGTTGTTTATTTTTTTTTTAAGACAAGGTTTCTCTGTGTAGCCCTGGCTGTCCTGGAACTCGCACTGTAGACCAAGCTGGCCTCAGACTCAGAGATCCGGCCTGCTTCTGCCACCTGAGTGCTGAGAATAAAGGTGTGCGCCATCACTGCCTGGGCCAAACAATGGACTTTCGATTGTTGCTTACAATACAAATTTAACTTTGTTATAACCTAAAGGTTTGAAATTGATTGGAGGTGCTCTGGGAGAACTTTGCTTAATTAATTTAAACCATTAGGATGACTGACATTCCAGAAAGATTGTGTCATTTTCCTTGTTCTGTGACCAGAGATTTCTTATGGTTTTTGCATTCTGCACACATTTACCTGTTAACTTTCTCAGAGAGAGAGAGAGAGAGAGAGAGAGAGAGAGAGAGAGAGAGAGAGAGAGAGAGAGAGAGAGAGAAAGAGAGAGAGAGAGAGAGAGAGGAGAGAGAGAGAGAGAATATTATTTTCTGCACCATAATGCTATTTTTTTTTTAAGTTGTAACTAGGCTAGGTGGCATGTTTCATGGTCCTAGCTGCTCAGGAACAGACAGGAGGACTGTTTCAGCCTAGGAGGTTTTGGCCAGCCTAGAAATGTAACAAAACCCTACCTCTTAAGTCAATAAATAGCAATGATTTTGCATTTGAGCCAGTAGTGATCATTATGTACATAGGGAGGTAATTCCTGGTGTTTGCACAATTCAGGACTTGCTGCATTTCCCCACAAAGGAGCAATTTGATGAGGCTGAACCAGCTGCTCTGAATGGATTGGATCAGCCAGAAGAAGCAGCCATCCCAATCCCCCAGCTGCCACAGGAAACGCCCTCTTCTCTGGAGCAGGAACCAGAAACTCATACGTTGCACCTGCAGCCACAGCAAGAAGAGACTGTAGTGCCTGCCCAGACCACTTTGACCGCGGATGATATGCGCAGGGCCAAACGGATCCGAGTAAGTGGGAAAGTCCGCACTCTGGCCGCCTGGTTACCTTCCTCCTCGTGGCCAGCCTTCAGGGCTTTGTGTCCCAGCCTGTTGACCATTCACTTGAAAATCTTGCATCGCCTTACTTTGCAAAAGTGCTTTCTCTCAGTGTTTCTGTCCATGGCAAGCTGACATGGCTGTCCAAGAGTCAGTCAACATAGTCATGACACAGAGGCCTGCATTTGGGCAGCTCATGCTCTCATACACTTAAAATAGGATAGCTCCCGATATTTCTGAATTCAGAGTTTCAAAATAGGGACTTGGGTATATTTAACCACAATTTCTGTTCTTTTACATAATACCCCCCCCCCACGCCCCGTGCTATAGGTTGAACCAAAGGCCTTACACAGGCTGAACTGGGGTTCTTCCTCTAAGCTCTACTTTCCAACTTGAAATATTAATATTTTCAGCCATTCTAATCTCTGTCTAATCGTAACTCTCAAGGAAATTATGGGTAATTAGATGTGGTTGTTTGTGGTTTCCAAGGGAGAGTAGCGAGGGTCAGGTTCAGGGTAAACACCTGGACCAGCTTAAAGCAGAGCAGCACGTTTTGGGAGCTGGTCAGTTGTGTGGTCTGTGTCTCGGATCAAGACTGTGGGCTGCAGAGGTCCTCTGTCTTCCATTTCTAACAGGCTTCTTGTATTATTTTGTGAGCTGCGTTTGAGCCTCAGGAACTGCAGTGGGAGTGTATGGAAAGTGATACTGTTGGGTGTGATGTCTATGTTGACAATGGTAATGATTTAAACCTGTGTCTGTGGCAGCTAATATGTAATAAGATTTGTAGATACTTGACTTGTACATAAAAAAGACACTTAAGTATATATATCTCTCTAGACTCTAAATTTTCTAGATGGATAGTCATGTTAGCTTGTTCTGGTCTTTCTTTCTAACAATGATTAGTCAAGGCATTGAAGGTGTACCTTGGAGATAAAGATTGTGACTCCTGGCTGGAGTCTTGCTGTGAGTGAGAGATTGGGTCTACTCTCTCTTTTGGTCTGTTTCTTTGCCTGTAGGCTAGAAGGGACCTTAGACATGCATTTCATTTAATAGTACATTTATACATTCTTAGTCACATGATAGTCTCAATGGGCTCTGAAAACTGTTTAAATATCCTTTATGAGGATCCTAGAATTGAAATATATACACATTTCAGCTCATTCTGTATAACTGCAAGAATTTCATAAATATAGGTCCAAAAGAAAAATCGTATAAATGAATGGTAATGGAAGTACACAAAACTTTTTTCTTGCTCTATATAATTTCAAGAATTCACAAACATAGGCCTGAAGAGAAATCGTGTGAATGAATGTCTTCTTACCCATCACAGGGTATGTTACTTCCCAGAACACTTATGCTCTTGCCCAACTACTTGGGTAATTCTGATGCCTTACCAAGTTGAGGGAAATCCTTACTCCACTTAATTGTTTTGAAAGGACAAAGAAGAAGCGCTTATACTGCAGTCAAGCTGGGCATGTGCAAACATCGGATAGCTATTTGTACACGTTGGAGGTGGGGTACTGGTTCCAGCACAAGGGTCCTTGCATCAAAGCAAAAGCCACATGTGTGAAGCCTTTGGAGGCCAATATTAGTTGATCTGTCTTGATTTTTTTCCTCTCACACATTCTAAAAAGTAGGGCTATATATTTTTTCATCTTTTTATCCAGATTGGTAATGACCAACTGAAGGGAAGTCTTCCAGTCCAATTGGTAATGTAACTATTTTTCTCTCCTCTAATGCTGCCTGCTCAGTTGGAGCTGCAGGTAGGTTTATTTCCTGTGTTTCACATAACAGAATGTTATTTAAGTGTTTGCTGACATGCTGTTCCTTGCATCCATTTACTAAGTCCATATGGAAAACACAGCTTGGATGCCTCTGTAAATACAAACTAAAGAATAATGAGAATTTATTTGCAAATAGACAAGTGAGTAAATTATGGGCTGCAGGTTCTTCCTGAGCAAATGAAGACCAGGGCTAAGTGATCTCCAAGGCCCCCTCCAGCTTTGAATCAATTTCAGTGACCTGGGCTGCAGTGCTGGACTGGCAGAGCTTGGGGCTGGAGGAGCTTACAGTCTAATGAGGAACCAGAGTTTGCATTTCTGTGTCAAATATACAAGTGCAGCCTATGACCGCTCTAGGAACTGAGTATGGGGTCAGGTGAAGGAGAGTGGGAAGTGAGGTATGTCTGGCAGGGCTAGCTCACTGAAGGTTTTGAAATCTGGGTGCATGATAGACTGAAGAATTATTGTTTTTCTTCTTAAAAAAAAACACAACCACAACCCAACAAACAAGCTGATTCCTTTGATTTAGTCTCAGGATCTCAATAGTATGAAAATGCATAGCTAATCATATCAAAAGGTAGGATCATTGTGAAAATGAAGAATCTTCTCCAGAATTCACTGTAATGTAACAGAGTTTGGGAGGAAGATACTATCTTGGCATTCTTTGAGCAGCTAATGTATGATACAGTATGGTGACAGGGACTCAGGGATTAGAAGACTCACAATGCATCTGTGTGCAGCCTACCTGTTTGTGATGCTTTCTTCTAGAAGTGGCCCAGGTGTGGCTATGCACAAAAGGGCTGCCTTAGAACAGACTCAGCTTGTAAGTAGGTCAAGGGTGGGGGTAGAAAACTACCATAGAGCAGAGCCAGCCTGTAAGTGGGTCAAAGGTGGGGGTAGCCAAATACTCTCTCTGCCTTGTAACATGAGTGCCATTAGCTCATATAGAAGCAGGCCAGCTCTTGAGCACTCAGACAGTGTTCAGGGCTCCATGGAAATGACACAGATGTTCACAGTAGCAATCGAATGAAGGATGGAGAGCCAGGTGGCTGCTCCGTTCACATCAAGTGTCTGAAGGTATTCATGCTAATTAGAAAGGACAGGAGACTGGGAGGCACAGTGGAGCAAAACGAAGCTGAATTCTAGATTTTGGCACCCACGAGAAATGGAATCCCCTGTGGGATCATCCACTGTTGTGCAGCAGGTCTGTCCTTGGAAACTTGACCGAGGTTGGATCGAGGAAGTGATTCTTACATGGCAGACATGCTCCAGATCCTGAATCTTCCTTGAGCTTTAGACGAGCATCTGTTTACCTGGCATCTTTCCATAGCATCCTGCAAGTAGAGGGAAATAGGAGGAACCTTTTGCCAAGAGTGTGTCAGGATAAAGTAAGAAGATTAGAACAACACTGCCAAACAGCTTGAAGAAACAAAATCAACTGTGTTGATTCATGAAAGATCTGCTCCTCAGGATCTTCATGGATACTGCAGAAAAGAACCTAGGAATAATTTTAGAGTTTTACTTGACATATATTTTATTAATTTTCAAGCCAATATGTAAGACTTCCTGTGACTACATTGTTTATTAAGGGCTCTAGACACAAAAAAGAATAAAATATGGTGCCTTCTCCCATCGCTTAGAAAGACAGCAGCACTCAAAATAAATGACTAGGTTGCACCTTAAAATGACTCTCCTCACCTTGTTAGGGAAGCCTGGAGAGACAGTTTCCTGTTGTGTGAATCAAAAAATAAATATTTTGCTTCCTCCATTAACCTTTTAGTGACTCTTCCCTTATAGCTGCCCAGGCACATCCATTCGCAGGTATATTCTAAAGGATTTCCCTACCATAAATTATGCCAACTAGACCTTTGCTCTCTGTGCTTTGAGGAACATGAGAGGGAGTCTTTTTTGTGGCACAAGCAAATACTGATCTTGTATTCTCTGTGTGAAAGGTCTCTGTAGGGATTTGCTCGCTGTGGACCGCCAGTTATTTGTCTAGCAGTGGTGACAGACTCCATTGTCTATCTTTTCTGGTTTGCAGTCCTTGAGACAATTGCATGGATTTACAAGCTAGCTAACCAGCCCTGGAAGGGCGGTCTCTTCTGAGAAGGAAAGGCTAAAATTGACCCGTTTAGACCGGAAACACGGTGGCAAGCATAGCTTGTTAGGCGGCATTCTCACTAGAACTGACCATCTACCGTGGGAACTAGTTGTCCACATTCTCTAAAAACTGAAATGCATATACTTCATTTATGATATGTTCATATTGTGTCCCACAAACAAATACATTCACACAAATAACTTCATTTCCCTTTCAGCTCATTTTTTTCCTTACATTGAGTTCAATGATTCACATTATATAAAATCCACTGACTTAATTTCTTACGCCCAAAGAAACCCCATCCTCCTTTTTTTTCTGCCTCCCTCTGGGGAAGGTCTGATTGCCCTTCAGTTCCTGTTATTTCACTGTGAAATGTTTCAGGTTGCTTCATCAAGAACTTCTGACTGACATACTCTGTTCTCATCATGCATGTGTGATTTACCCCGATGTTTTGTTTTTTTTTTCTTCTAACTTTCCAGTCTTCGTTCTGTCCTGCTCAGGGTTTGTTTCCTTCCTTTTTACTTTCCCGTTCAAAACACATTTTGAGCAGGGTGTGGTGGTGGCATTTAGATCTCTCTGAGTTCCAGGACAGCTAGAGCTATATAGTGAGACCCTGTCTTGAAAAAAAAAAAAAAGTTTTGAAATTTACTTAAATCCTTTCAGTAGAAAGTACATATAAAAAGATAGGAAATGAAAGCCTGCAGCTTTGTCTCTTCAAGACAAACTTCTCTGGGCTAGCTTCAGCCCGAGCCATTCTCACAGGCTCCTGTGTGAGCTTGAGTTGGGCTTCTCTGAGAAACCTGCTTGCAGTGGTCACTCTTGGTCCTCACCACACTGTCCTGTTTGTGTCTTTCAGAATGCAGCTCTTCAGCATCTGTTTATCCGGAAGTCCTTCCGGCCTTTTAAATGTCTGCAGTGTGGGAAGGCCTTCCGGGAAAAGGACAAACTGGACCAACATTTGCGCTTCCATGGGCGGGAGGGGAACTGCCCATTGACCTGTGACCTCTGTAACAAGGGCTTCCTCAGCAGCGCCTCCCTGGAGAGTCACATGAAGCTCCATTCGGACCAGAAGACTTACTCTTGCATTTTTTGCCCAGAATCCTTTGACCGCCTTGATTTGTTGAAAGATCATGTGGCCATTCATATCAATGATGGCTACTTCACCTGCCCAACTTGTAAGAAACGGTTCCCAGATTTTATCCAGGTGAGTGTTTGCGCCTGAGATTCCTGTCTGCTTCCATCTTTTGCTAAAAGAAACTTCAGTTTTTGAAAAACTGAGACCATCCAGCACCCATATTTTAATTAAAAAAAAATTTGCAATAATTTTCAAACTACTTTTCACACATGGGAGAGTATCATTTTCCTTAGTTCTCCAAATCAGTGTGATTTGAATGTCTTGAGCTACATTTCTAGTGATAAACATGAGATCTGGGCTGGCAAAGTAGCCGGGGGTAAAGATGCTTGCTGCCAAGCCCAGTGATCTGAGTTCAGTCCTGGAACCCGCAGGAGAACTTCCCTCTGCAATTTGTCCTGTGATTTCCTCATGTTCATTGTGGCACTCATGCACTAAAAATAAATGTAAAAACATCTTGAAACACCAAATCTGATTATTATTTTTAAAAAGTCCTTTAGAAAATCTTTGTCAGATATCCACTATTAATAAAACAGCATAGAATCTATAGAACATCTTCCTTTATTTCTGGATGGGAAACATCTCCCTACAATTCCAGTTCCCTGTCTTTCTTTACTAAGGTTATGTTTCTTGAAAGGAAATAGAGAGTTGCTGTATAATATGCTGTTATATCAAGCACTGAGAATATTTTCTGTAGTGTTGGAATGAAATTCAGGATAGGGAAATTCTAGAGTATCCCTGATTTAATTTTAAGCGAAAATATTTTTATATCCAGTAGATAAAAATTATAAAAGTGAAAGGACTGATTTAATCCTAGTTCTAACACCAGTGAGAATCTTGGGAAGTTTTTCTTCACACAGTTAAGGAGTTGCTAAAGCATGCAGTGGCAAGAGGAGCTCTAACGTTAGGGCCGAGTGCTTTAAAGGAACACTTTGGTAGACTGTCTACTTAGCTTCTGCCCACAGCTTACTTCCTTTTCCCTCCGTGTCAGTGCTGGCAAATGGCCATTGTATTCAAAGCATCCTCATGCTAAGCACACATTGTATTCCTTCCCAAAGCTTTTTTATTTATTATTTATAGCTGAGAGAGTTCAGAACCTAAGTCCTCCTCTGTCCTCCCCCACCCCCAGTACTGGAGCTGAGTCCAGGGTAAAGCTATATAAAGGGAGCGTGTCCCAGCCAAGGAGCAAGGAGATCTATGTTGCACTGAAGTACCATTGCCAATGCCATCTGATTACTAGCCTTCATTCTTCAGAACCTGGCTTGTTTCTCCCCGGGCTGAGACTGAACCTAGGGCCGCAGGCTGTGTGGCTGCAGGCAGCTGTGTTATACTGAGCTCCATTCCAGACCTGATTTTATAGGAAGATATGAACGGGCCCACTACTAATGAAGCAAAATTACCTCTACATATGTAGAAACAAAAATGAGGACATATGACTTTTGTTTTCTCATAGGTAATTTTTAGCAAGATCCATTAAAATCTAAAGTGACCCTGTGTTTTTGCCTAAAAAAAAAGAAAAGAAAAGAAAAGAAAATTGAAGAAAAGGTTGAGGTAGTGCTTTTTTCCTCTGAGTTACCTGGGAAGTCCAGATTTGTAGAGCTGTCTGTCCTGTGCTGCTTCTTTGTGACAAGGACAGCATGTGTTGCTGAGGGCAGTCATGCCTTGTGACTGGATGACCGGCCAGGCTGCTCAAAGTCCTCCGTGGTGTGTTGGCTCCCTCTAGCGTCATAGCCACCTCTGGCCCTTCCTTTTGGCCTGAGCATCCCTGATCTTTCCTGCCAGGTGAAAAAGCACGTGCGCAGCTTCCACTCTGAGAAGATCTACCAGTGTACCGAGTGTGACAAGGCCTTCTGTCGCCCCGACAAACTGAGGTTGCACATGCTCCGGCATTCGGACCGAAAGGACTTTCTGTGTTCCACCTGCGGGAAGCAGTTCAAGGTAGGATTCCAGCCCGAGGGGCCTGGCCTGCCAAGGAAGGATTAAGTCAGGCTAAGGACAAACACCAGCTTGTTTCATGGCTTTGTGCACATGTCCTAAGTAATGGTTAGTAGAACTAGACTGTTATTGAGGGAGGCCTAGGAGACCATGAACCTACTAATTAAATCACGAGGTCTTCATCGTTGTGGGGCATTTGTCAGATGAGCACCTGCAGGTAAGCGGGATATTCTCTGACAGAGATGGGAAATGTTCAGAGGTATCTGAGGGGACAGAGCAGAGGGGTGAGACTGCTCTAGAGAATGTAATGATTTCAAGGGCTCTAATAGGACCTAAGTAGTTTGGCAAGGAATCCCGGTCTATAGGAGGCAGAAGCAGAAGGAGCTTGAATATGTGGCTAGCCTGAGCTAATGGCAAGCCAGTTTGTGCTGCATAATAAACCCCCCAAAAAACCAAAATGAAACCAAAACCAGTAACCCCCACCTGGAATTAAAAAGAAACCAAGGGGAAGTCTGCAGGAAAACCAGAGGTATTTGTTATTGAGAGTTCTGTTAAATAAGACTACAATCACTCGTCAGAGAAACTGGGAAGAGGGATGGGGAGATGGTTCAAAGGTTAAGTCACTTGCCACACACACCTGAGAATCTGTGTTTGATATCCAGATCCCACAGTGGAAGGTGAGAACCTACCCCCCCCCCCCCACCCCAGAAGTTGTCCTTTACTCTCCACATGTGCTTGTGGCACTTGAATGTCCTTCCATACTAATGATCAGGAAAGTTAAATAAGTAAAAAGTAACTGGAGATTGTTGGGAGGAGACAAGTATGTTCATATGGAATGTAACCATTAAATAGACAAAGCTTAAGCTTTGTGGTACATCCATTATAGATCAATTATGGATTATATTTGTGATGACTTACCTTATATAGGCATAATTGAAATCTCTATTCCTCTATGAGCTGTGAATGGAGGTATCTACCTGAAATTTCAGTACTTAGGAAGTGGACACAGGGGAATTGCCATGAGTTTGAGGTCATCTTAGACTATGTAACAAATTAAGAACCAGCCTGGGTATACAGTTGAGGCTGTCTCAAAAATGAGCATGTGATGGATGCTTAGTGGGTAAGGTGCTTGTCCCTGGGCTTAGCAACCTGTGTTTGCTCCTTGGAACCCATGTAGTGGAAGGAGAGAACTGGCGCCCTTGATCTCTGAATGAAATGCTTGTTATGAATCCCCAGTGGACCTTTTGCTGGTGATGCCACCATAGCTCTTACATAGCTGGAGAACGGAAGAGGATGAGGATGAGGGAGGTGTGAGGACTTTGTAAGCAGAAGTAGCAGTGCAGACTAAGGAGATGACATGGTAGGAAGAGAGATGGACAGAGGGTGTGGAAGACGCCAGTGTGAGGTTTAACCATGGAGTTAGATTGAGCTAACCTGTTATGCTGAGTAATTTAGTTTGTGGTGAGGGGTGCCAGAGGCCTCATGGAGCTGAGTCTAAATTCAGGCAGAGGTTGTGGGTAGAAGACAGATGTGTGAGGGAGAATCAGAGCCTTGGAATGTGTGGTGGCTTAGGAGAAAATGGCCCCCAAAGGGAGCGGCACTATTAGGAGGTATGGCCTTGTGGGAGCAGGTATGGTCCTGTTGGAAGAAGTGTGTCACTGTAGAGGGGGGCTTTGAAGTCTCATATATGTTCAAGCCATGCCCGGTGTCTCAGTTTGTTTCTTGTTGCCTTTGGATAAGGTATGGAATCCTCAGCTCCTTCTCTAGCAGCATGTCTGCCTGTATACCATCACACTCCCGTCTGCCATGCTCCCACCATGGCCATGGACTAACCCTCTGAACTGTAAGCCACCACCTCAATTAAACGGTCTCCTTCATAAGAGTTGCCGTGGTCATGGTGTCTCTTCACAGCAACAGAAACCCTAAGACAGCATGGATGGAACAGTGAAGGGTGGAGGCTAAGGAGGTGGTTAGATGTTTGGGAATCCTGCTAGTGTAGACAGCAGGACAGTGTTTGCTGTTAGGAGGGAAAGGCCTTATGGAGATTTAACAACAAAGAAATAATTTGCTGATCACTACACACGTGGCATGATGTGTTAGTATAGGGCTTTGAGACTTAGGGAGTGATTCAGTTAAGGTGAATTGCTCTATTGAATGGAATTAGACGGTGGCAGGGGATTAGGGAATATTGGCAATCGGGAAAAGGTGGAAAGGCAATGGAGCTTTAGTGCTGTATCTGCACCGAAGAGAAACACCATTTATAGTCAGTGCTGCTAGCCCATATTTTACTACAGACTGAGAAACCCCGAGCAGTCTCTGCATGGTACCGGCAGATGTGAGAGCAGATGAGACAAGGCAAAACAGCAGCTGTACCCACTTTAGTAGAGGCAAGTAGGTGAAGGCTGCCTTCCCTGGGATTCAGCTTCAGGCATTGTTCCTCATGCTTGCTGGACACTCGAGAACAGTTGTTGAGTAAATGTGCAGAAAACTGAAGTGGTGGAGAAAATTCTTGTACCAAAAGGTGGGGGAGAATTAGCCTCATGGGATGATTCAAAGATCTTTCCAAGACTGATCACAGTTTAATCATTTTCCAAGAGCAGAGAGCACCTGGGGTCAGATACTTGGGGTTTCCTTCCTTTTTGATGTGAGCTGCTTAATTCTCTCCTTATGATAGTAAGTAATACTAACTTTACAGAGCCATGCATTACTCCACTCCTACACAGTTTAACGATTTTTTTTTTTTTTTGTAAATTCCAAGTGAATTTAAATAAGATTCTATTGTATAATGGTGTGATGGTTTGAAAGGAAATGGCCCCTAAAGGCTGTGGCACTATCAGGAGGTGTGGCTTTGTTGGAGTAGGTGTGGTCTTGTTGATGGAAGTGTGTCACTGTGGAGGCAGGCTTTGAGGTCTCATATACGTTCAAGATAACCACCCAGTCCGGTGTCTCAGTTGACTTCCTGTTGCCTGCATATCAACATGTAGCAAGCAGCTCCTCTGCACCATCTGTCTGCACGGCACCATGCTCTGGCCATGATGATTAATGAATTAAACCTCTGGAACTGTAAGCTGCCACCTCAGTTAAATGTTTTCTTTTATAAGAGTTGCCGTGGTCACAGTGTCTCTTCACAGCAACAGAAAGTCTGACTAAGACAAATGGATTGCACACTTCTTGCTCTGGGACTTAGAAGTTCTAGTATACTGCAGATGAGAAGCATGCAGTCTCTATCACAGATTCTTTCCTTTGTCACATAGGCTAACCTCAGATTCCTGGGCCCAAGTGATTACTGATTTTCCTATCTCAGCCTCGTCTTGGGGAACTGCAGTCATGACCACTGCATCTGGCTTTGGCTTTAATTTGATGATCCATGCAGGTGGGAGCCATGGGCTCAATGTCTTCTTTAGTTTGTAATACCTAATTTTCTCCATGTACTTTTGGAATTCTTCTGTAGGAGCACAGTCATTTCTTTCCAAAACCCAGTATGAGGCTGAAGAGGTGGCTCAGTGGTTAAGAGCACTTGCTGCTCTTCCAGAGGACCCAAGTTTAGTTCCCAGTACTCACACTGAATTGCTTACAAATGTCTCATAACGTTTTCTCCAAGGCTTCTGGCCTCCATGGTTACCTGTGTACATTCACTCATTCACACACACAGAAGCATGGGCATACACATATAAGATACATATAATAAAGTCAGGCATGATAACACATGCCTTTAATCCCAACACTTAAGAGCCAGAGGTAGGAGGATCTCTGAGTTCAAGTTCAAGGCTAGCCAGGTGCTCTACAAGCAGTCAGGTAAGACCCTATCCCCCCATATAAAATGATAATAATCTTAACCCCATATAAATCATTCTTTCTCACTTCCTACCCCACATTTGCAAAAAAACTTTAAAAATTTAGACAGATTTCACTTTACAGATCAGACTGGCCTAAAAGTTTCAAATTTGCCATGATTCTTCTGACTGAGTGTCCTTCTGAATGCTAAGATTATTATATGAGCCACCATGCCTGGCTGTGCCATTCACATTTCATGGGCATTTCAGATCCTTGGGATGCAGAAAAGACTGTGTAGATCTGACAGTGTTTTTGATGCTGCTTTGTCTGAAGACTGAATCCATGCTAGGCAGGTCTCACTTGCTATTTGAACAGCAATTTCCAGCTTCTTTTGACATATGTCAAAACTGAGATCAGTGGGCTATCTAGGATTGCTTAGTTTTGAGTTTTATTGAAAATAACTTTTTTCCCACATAATACCTACTTTTACCATCTTCTTCTCACTTCTCTTATCCAGTTCTACGCCTTTCCGTCTTTCATTAGAAAACAAACAGGCTACTTAGGGATAATAATAGAATAAAACAAATCTACTACATAGGAATAGGTCAAAACAATTGAACAGAAGGAAAGGAGCCCAAGAAAAGGCCCACGAGACAGATATAAATACAGAGACCTACTTGCTGACACACTCAGTAATCCCTTAAAAACACTAAACTGGAAAGCTATGGGCAAGGAGCTGTAGGGGGAAAAAGTAAGACATTTTTTTTTAAAAAAAGCCTTGCCATGATGTAATCAGATAGAGAACCTTCAGCGATGACGTAATTAGATAGGGAACCTTCAGTGATGACGTAATTAGATAGAGAACCTTCAGTGATCTGCTGAGCTCACTTTTCTGTTGGCCATCTATTGCTGGGCATACGGCCTTCCCTTAAGAGTTCGTGTACCCAGGGCAAGGCACATCCCTTATATTCTGGATGTGCTGACTCCTCTGATTTCCCCAAATGTGGGAAAGTTGAGTGCATAATTTGTGGCAGTAGGGAATTGTGTTCATGCTCTCCCCTGTAAATAAAGTAAATAAATTTTAAAAAATTTAAAAAGGAGCAGTTTGTTTCCCCGGTGAGGCTCCCTTGAAGCTTTTTTTTTTTTAAATTTCAAGTGATTATTACTTGGCGTTGGCTTCTAGGTTAGGGATGGGGCATGTGTCCACATCTCCTTTTTGCCCTAGGACCTCATCTGGTGCAGACCTGGACAAAGCCTGTATATGCCTCAGTCTCTGTGAGTTCCTATGTGCATCAATCCTGTTCATTTAGAGGACCTTGTTTTCTTGGTGTCTTACACTCTTCCCACCTCCCACCTCCTCTTCCACAGGGTTCCGTGAGTCCTGGGGAGAGGAATTTGGTGAAGACTTCCCATTTAGGGCTGAGTGTTCCAAGGTCTCTTCTCTGCATAATGTCTGGCTGTGGGTCTCTATGTTTGTTCACATCTGCTGCATGAGGCAGCTTCTTTGGTGATGTCAGCATCATCAAGGTGCTTGATCTATGAGTATGAGATTATTGTTAGGAGTCATTTTATTTATTTATTCTTTTGAACAGTTGTATTTGGTTTTACCCTTGGTTCCTGGGCCATCTAACCTCAAGTTCTTGGTTACCTAGGCAGTGTCATATATAGGTTCCTTCTCATTTGGAGTGAGTGTTAAGTCAAAACAGATATTGACTGATTATTCTCGTAAGTATTATACCACCATTATACAAGCATATCTTGCAAAGAGGATACCATTGTAGACAAAGGGTTTGTGTCTGGGTTGGTGTTTATGTTTTTCCTTAAGTAGTATGCAAAGAACCTTCCTGTAGCAAAGACACTACTAGCATGTAGGCACAAGCTTGACTTCACCATGTTCAAGGAATTGTGTAGGTGTTGTCTTCTTTCAGTTTGTAGAGAGCAATCTACAGTCATAGCCACAGCCTAGGCTGTTTGGGGATTCTCATGGGACTCCTTTGACCAACAGCTCACTTAGATGTAACCTAGTCTTGGTACTGGAAACTTCATTTAATAATGAGATGCCCAGTTGGGGCTCTGTCTTCCTCATTATTTGGCGATTTCATTTAGATTTTCATGTATGTATATATTTTACAAGACTTTTACTGTATTAGGTTTTATATATATATATATATAGTTTTATATATATATTGTATATATATATAAAATGACTCTTGATTTTAGCTGTTTCTGCACATATTCCCTCTCTTGTCCCCATCTCCCTCCCCTCCCACTTGATCTTCCTGTTCCAGTTCCAGCCCCCAATCCATTATATGTGTTTTATTTATCTTCGCCATTCTGATTGATGTAAGATGGGATCTCAACGAAGTTTTAATTTGCATATTCCTGGTGACTGAGGATGTTGAATATTTCAGCCATTTGAGTTCCTCCCTTCCTCCCTCCCCCTCTCTCTCTTTCTTTCTTTCTTTTTTTTTCTTTTGAGATTCTCTTTTTAGATTTGTACTTCATTTTTAAATTGGGTTGTTTTCTTGATATCTGGTTTTTTGAGTTCTTTATGTATTTTGGATATTAGCATTTTGTCAGATGTAGAGTTGGTAGAAATCTTCTCCAACTCTGTAGGCTGCCACTTTCTTCAAATGTTGGTGTCCATTGCAGTACAGAAGCTTTTCAAATTCATGGAGTCCTAATTTTTCATTGTTGTTCTTAGTGTCTGTGCTAGTGGGGTTCTTTTCAGGAAGTTTTTCTCCTGTGCCAGTGAGTTCAAGGCTATTCCCACTTTCCCTTCTATCAGGTTCAGTGTATCTGGTTTTATGTTGAAGTCTTTAATCCATTTGGAGTTGAGTTTTGTGCAGGGTAATAAGTATGGATTTATTTGGATTTTTCTACATGCAGTCATCAGTTTGACCAGAACTATTGATTAAAGATGCTGTGTCCCCCAACCCCCACCCCCTGCACCTCCCACCGTGTGTTTCTGTCTTCTCTGTCAAAAATCAGGTGTACATAGATGTGTGGATTTATATCTGGCCAGATCTTCAGTTTGACTCCATTGATTGACATGTTTGTTTTGGGGCCAGTACCATGTTGTTTTTTATTTACTGAGGTCAGGCATGGTGATACCTCCTATAGTTCTTTCATTCTTCGGGATTGTTTAGCTATCCTGATTTTGTTTTGTATTTCCATCTGGAGCTGAAAATTGTTCTTTTCAAGATCTATAAATAATTGTGCTGGAATTTTGATAGTGATTGCATTGAATCTGTAGAGTGCCTTTGGTAGGCTGGCCATTTCTATTATAGTAATTCTACTGACCCATGAGCATTGGGGTATCTTTCCATCTTCTGATGTCTTCCTCAGGTTTTCTCTTCAATGTCTTGAAGTGGGTCGGGGTTTTTGTTTTTGCTTTTTAATCAATACAAGCCTTTTACTTCTTGGTTAGAGCTGCCGTAAGATAGTTTGTATTTTTGAGGCCATTGGAAAGACGTTATTCCCATGGCTTCCTTCTCAGTTCATTTGTCATTTGTCTACAGGAGGACTACTGATTTTTGTGAGTTAACTTTGTGCCTAGTTACTTCGCTGAAAGTGATTATTAGTTGTGGGAGTTTCACAGTAGAATTGTTAGGGCCACTTATGTATGTTGCAAATAAAGATACTTTGGCTTCTTTCTTTCCAGTTCATATCCCCTTGATCTCCAGTTTCCTTATTGCTTTAGGCTAAGACTTCAAGGACTATATTGAATAGGTATGGAGAGAGTGGACATCCCTGTCTTGTTCCTGAGAGATGTATGTCGATTCCTGTTATTTTGTTGTTGAGGTGGTGTGTGTGGTGTGTGTGGTGTGTGTGGTGTGTGTGGTGTGTGTATGTGTGTATGTGTGTGTGGTGTGTGTGTGTGGTGTGTGTGTGGTGTGTGTGTGTGGTGTGTGTGTGTGGTGTGTGTGGTGTGTGTGTTGTGTGTATGTGTGTGTGGTGTGTGGTGTGTGTGTGTGGTGTGTGTGTGTGTGTGGTGTGTGTGTGTGGTGTGTGTGTGTGTGTGGTGTGTGTGTGTGTGTGTGGTGTGTGTGGTGTGTGTGGTGTGTGTATGTGTGTATGTGTGTGTGGTGTGTGTGTGTGGTGTGTGTGTGGTGTGTGTGTGTGGTGTGTGTGTGTGGTGTGTGTGGTGTGTGTGTTGTGTGTATGTGTGTGTGGTGTGTGGTGTGTGTGTGTGGTGTGTGTGTGTGTGTGGTGTGTGTGTGTGGTGTGTGTGTGTGTGTGGTGTGTGTGTGTGTGTGTGGTGTGTGTGTGTGTGGTGTGTGTGTGGTGTGTGTGTGGTGTGTGTGAGTGTGTGTGGTGTGTATGGTGTGTGTGGTGTGTGTGTGGTGTGTGTGTGTTGTGTGTGTGTTGTGTGTGTATGTGGTGTGTGTGTGTTTGTGTGTGGTGTGTGTGTGTGTGTGTGTGGTGTGTGTGGTGTGTGTGTATGTGTTATGTGTGTGTGTTGTGTGTGTGTGTATGGGATTATTTACTCCTTGTATTTTCTTGGGTATAGTTAACGTCTTTAGGTTGCAGTTTTTCTTCTAGTACCTTTTGTAGGACTGGGACTCTAGATAGATTGTAATATGAAGTTCCTGGCCTGTCCAGCCTGTGGTCCAGACCAGCAGACCTGCAGTCCCACAGAAACCACATGGACGCTAACATTAATTTTATGCTGATTATCTGTGGCCCAGGCATATAACTTGCTAACTCTTAATTCTTAAGCTAACAAATGATATTATCTTGTTCAGCCATGAGGCTTGGTACCTTTTCTCAGAGCAGCATCCTGGCTTCTTTCCTCTGGGTCTGTTGGTGTCTCTGGGCGTCTCTCTGGTGTGTCTTTGGCATCTCTGCTCTGCTCTTTCTGTTCCCAGTGTTTTCTTAGTCTGGTAGCCCTGCCCACACTTCCTGTCTGCCTTGAACCAACCAGCGTTTTTATTGAACCAGTAGACGGGACAATTATTTACAATATACAACATAATCCTACTACAATAGATACTGCTTCAATTTGGTTTTATCATGGAATGTCTTTTTTCTCCATCTATTATGATTAAAAGTTTTGCTGGGTACAGTAGTCTGAGCTGGCATCTGTGGTCTCTTAGAGTCTGTCTACAGACTCTTCTGGCCTTTATGAGAAGTCAAATGCTAGTCTAATAGGTTTACCTTTGCATGTTGTTATTTGATCTTTTTCCTGAAGCTTTTAATATGCTTTCTTTGTTCTGCACAGTTAATGTTTTGATTATTATGTGAAAGGGGAATTTCTTTTCTGGTCCCACATATTTGATGTTTTTTATGCTTTTTGTATCTTATAGGCATTTCCTTCTATAGGTTAGAGAAATTTTCTTCTGTGATTTTGTTGAAAATATTTTCTGTGTCTTTGACGCAGAGTTCCTCTCCTTCCTCTGACCCTGTTAGTCTCAGGTTCGGCCTTTTCATGGTGTCCCGGATTTCCTGATTGTTTTATGCTAGGCCTTTTGTTGTTGTTTTTGTTTTGTTTTTAGATTTAACATTTTCTTTGACTGGAGTAGCTGTTTCTTCTATCATGTCTTCAGTACCTAAGATTCTCTCTTCTATTTCTTGTATTCTGTTGGTGAGGTGTAGCAGGCTGTCTTTTGGGCCACTAACAAGTTCCCACACGGAGACTTACTATGAATGCTCAGCCTTATCCTATGCTTGTCTTATGTATAAGGTATTTTTAACCCTTTTATCTTCATCTACATTTTGCCTTGGGGCTTTTTACCTTTCATTCTGTATGTCCTAGTCCCTGTCTTGCTGGCTGGAGGCTGGCTGGCCCTGGGCATCTTCCTTGCCTTCTCCCTCATTCTCTCTTCCAGATTTCCTCTCCCCTTACTCTCTCCTGCCCAACAGCACCAACTACCATTCTACTGTTTAGCTACTGGCTGTTCAGCTTTTTATTAGACCAATCAGGTGCCTTAGGCAGGCAGGTGAAACAACACAT
This sequence comes from Phyllotis vaccarum, assembly GCA_033318265.1. Classification (NCBI taxonomy): domain Eukaryota; kingdom Metazoa; phylum Chordata; class Mammalia; order Rodentia; family Cricetidae; genus Phyllotis; species Phyllotis vaccarum. The sequence continues at coordinate 98,667,385 of JARWLC010000012.1, read as the reverse complement.
CTTTGCCTAATTAAACAAATTATAACACACCTTTATATACTTAAAGTAATATTCCACAACATAAGCAAATGTAACACATCTTTACTTAGTTAAAGTAATATTCCAGAACAGTAAGACTTGCCTTTGAGGTCTTGTTTGAGTTTCTAAATTGTTCCTTTCCCAGATATCCCTCAGTTTGGGTTTCTCTGTTGACTCTATTTCCACTCTCAGGTCTCAGATGGTTTTATTAATTTTCTTCCACTCTGTGCACTTTCATTAAGGGATTGATTACTTTATAAGAACCTCTATTAAATTAACGAAGGCTATTTTAATATTATCTTGTGCTTCAACTGTGTTGTAATTCTTAGGGCCTACTGTGGTAGGGTGTTCTGGCTGTTACTGATTGTATTTTTATGCTGGTATCTAGCATCTGGGTTCAGGACAATTGTATGTCTAGGAACTGATATATGATCTTGTCGTTGGAAAGATATTGGGGGCTGACATTTAGGAATGGAGATAGGCTAGAAGGTGGGGGCTCAGGGATCCACAGGTGGGAGGAAAGCAGGATGTTCCTCCAGGATCTGCTTAGTCCCCTGGGAATGAGGGCAGAGGCCACAGGAGCTTGTCCTCTACAGAGCTGGGGATGAGACTGGGGATTGGATTTGGAGGAGAGTTTGTCTACCTATCCCCTGGCTGGAGTGGCTGGTGCATTTCCTAGGAATCGGTGTTGTTGGTGTTGTTGTTAAAATTACCCTTCAATTAAAAATTTTCTATCTTTGTTCCTAACCCCCTTTTAAACAAAATCTCTCCAAATAGCGAAAAGACAAACTCCGGGAGCACATGCAAAGGATGCATAACCCTGAGAGGGAGGCCAAGAAAGCCGACCGCATCAGCCGTTCCAAGACCTTCAAACCACGCATCACGTCCACAGACTATGACAGCTTCACATTCAAGTGTCGACTGTGCATGATGGGCTTCCGGAGACGAGGCATGCTGGTCAGTGCCGATGAGCAAGTTCCTGTCTCCAGATCCACCCCTTCCTGTCAGTGGCATGAACCTTAGCACAGTAGATTTGTGATTATCAGTTAGTGGCTAGGGAAGAAAGGCAAGCAGCCCCCAACCTGAGCTTCTTTCCTTTCTGTGGCAGAAACCCTTTGCCCCTCTGAGCCGCTTTTCACTTTTCACTGAACCACTTTTGAAAGTAAGTTTTCATGCCCTTCCTTTTCCCCCTTTGATGCTGGGAATCTGGGGCCCTGCACCTCTGCCACTGAGCTACATCCCTAGACCTCCATCACTTCTCATTACTAGTTTCTTTCTCTTTTACGCTGCTCTTCTTGGTCTTGGCTCACCTCCTCTCTTTAGGTGAGTGTTCTCTCTGCTAGGGCCTTTGTCTCCTTTCCGCTGTTCCCCATCAGTGCCTTCTTTGTTCAGTCAGGAAACTTCCCTTCAATGCAGGGAGTGTGATCCCAGCTTAGGGGAAACATCAGGACAATTCACTGCTTCCAGCTGACTTGGACCAGTGTAGTTGCAGAATATATTTCTACTAAGGTAGTCAGAAAGTCTGAGTAGTTAAAATTTAGAACTTTATGTAATTTTTATCTGTTCTGCAGTCTCAGTAAGACAATTGAATAATGAAAGGTTTACTTCAGATTAATTCTTCAGTAAATTCATGCTAGGCAATTTTCCTTTCTCTAATGGTCGTTCTTTTAGACAGAGGTTGTTGAGGGGACTCCAGTTGACTAACTAACCTTCACTTATTTGCTAAATGATTTACTGTTAACAGCGACCACAGACACTTTGGTGTCCAGTGTGTCTAATGATGCTAGCTCTGAGCCTTACTGTTTGGAGCATTTACTTCAGAGTTTTAGCTTTTAGCAATCATTATCAAGGGGCTTTTGTTTAACTTCTGTTGGTAACGGCACTCTCTCTGTGTGTCTATTTCTCTCTTTTCTAGGTAAATCACTTATCCAAGAGGCATCCAGACATGAAGATAGAAGAGGTGCCTGAGTTAACCCTCCCCATCATAAAACCCAACCGAGATTACTTCTGTCAGTATTGTGATAAGGTAAAAGTTCATAAAAGTCCTGTCTAGACTGCCATAGTGGAAGCTTAGGCCAGGGAGGGATGCCTACTGGGGGTTTTTATTCAGGCAGGAAAGGCTGAAAGGCAGCCTTCTTGTAAGCCCAGGGCTGTAGAAATGGCTCTGTGGTTAAGAGGAAGTGCTTACTACTATTGCCAAGGATTCTATTCCTAACATCTACAGTGAGCAGCCCAATCTCTTACAACTCCGAGGGATCTGATGCTCTCTCCTCTCTTCCATGGGAACTATACAGATATGGTGCAATTATAGACAGGCACACACACATACAAACATAAGAAAAAAACCCAAAACCAAAATAATATTGTAGGGACCATAGAGATGGTTAAGTGGTTGACAGCATTTACTATTCTCCTGATACCCACATCAGATGGTTCACAACTGTCTGTAACGCCAACTCTAGGGCTTCTAATATCCTTTTCTGAACTCTGTGGGCACCTGCATTTATACATGCACATACACAGATATACATATGCACACATACTTGTTTATAAACTATTTAGTTAAAATACTAAATGTAAGCCATTTTTTTCCTGAGGAATTCACTGCCTTGGTTTTTTGCATTTGCATTTGCATTTGCTGGTGACTCTCTGGGTCCACTTTTCCTCTTTCCAGAATTCTCCTCGTCTGACTCTCAGGCTCAATCTCTTCCTGCCCAGCCACTGACTAACCAGCTTTTTATTAGCAAATGAGAGTAATACATATTCATAGTATAGAAAAAGGTTGCAGTTATTATATTTATATAGAAAATGCAAGGGAATTGTCTAGCATATCTATATTAGATTCTCTTTATTCTAGTATACAATGGCCCTGGGTTTTTTAGGACAGGGTCTTGCTGTATAGCTCAGACTGGCTTTGACATTGCAATCCTTTGCCCTTGCTTCTTGAAACTGGGGATTATAGATGTGGGCCATCATAGCCAGCAGCCCTTCTTATTCTAAGACAGGGCTTCACTCTATGCCACACTCACTGGCCTTAGACTCACTGAGTAGTCTAAGATGGCATTTAACTATAAGTCTCCTGCTGCCATCTCTTAAGAGCTGAGATTACAGGCGTGTCCAGCCATATGCCATAGCTTGTTGATATGTTTTATTTGGGGCCCTATTAATACCTTTTCTCCTTTCCTTGGAATGAAAATTTTTTTTATTTTACTTTAAGCAAGAAAGTGTAATTGTACATTGCTTTCATGGGCAAATATTTAAACTGCAGGTTTATAAGAGTGCCAGCAAGCGCAAAGCCCATATTCTGAAGAACCATCCAGGAGCTGAACTCCCACCAAGCATTCGGAAACTTCGTCCTGCTGGCCCTGGAGAGCCTGACCCTATGCTGAGTACCCACACCCAGCTGACTGGCACTATTGCCACCCCTCCTGTCTGCTGCCCACACTGTTCCAAGCAGTATAGCAGCAAGGTATGGCACTAGCTCTGACCAAGGATGATGTCAGAACCTTTACACCAGGAGTATTCTAATAGACTTCTTATCCAGGTGTCTTATGTGGCTGCTGCTGAATGGCTGGGCTGAGACCTATATAGGCGGGGACCACAGCAACAAATGGGGAGTGAACTCCAAACTACTGCTGTTTAGTAGTCTGAGTACTCAGCTGCTTTCCTGACCTTGGCCTGTTCAAGGCCGTATATTTGAGTGTTCTTGCCTTACAATTTACAAACTCGGCCTGTGGAATCAGTGTTTAGGAACTGATATGGTTCCTGAAATGGGGAGGTCATTTCTGTGAGCCGAGAGTGACTGACTGCTTCAGACATTTGTGGGACTGGGAACAAGCGTGGTTTTTGGATGCTGCTTGATGGTATAGAATCATGTACATTTTTCTTCCTCCTCTTCCTCTCTTCTCCCCATCCTATACCTTTTGTTGCTTTTGACACTGTGGCTGCTTCCTGACTGTCTTCAGTGCTTCTTTCATTTTTCTTTTTTAATTGAATTTAGGAGATAGGATTTATCTGTATTTCCCAGGTTGGCTCAAGTGATCTTTTCCGCCTTAACTTCCCAAGGAGGGTTGACTTACGTGCATACGTTGTTATGCCTGGCAAAACAAATACAACATTCTAAAGGCATCAAATGAAACACTTGAAGAACCTTTATAGAACCTGCGTATGAGAACGTGGCTAATTCTGATCATTGTCCTTTTGTTTTGTTTGGAGACAAGTTCTTGCTGTCTAGTCTAGGCTGGCCTTAAACTTATACCTTTCCTGCGTTAGCTGTAGTAATTGTTTATTTTTCTTTTGTTTTCCAGACCAAGATGGTCCAACACATTCGAAAGAAACATCCAGAGTATGCCCAGCTCCCCAACACCATCCACACACCACTGACAACAGCCGTGATTAGTGCCACCCCAGCCGTCTTAACCACAGATAGTGCCACTGGGGAAACTGTGGTGGTGAGTGACGAGGAACAGCATTGTATTCCCTTCAGTGCTCAGCTTCTCTTTACACACCAAAGCCATGCCAATCATTTTATTAATTAATGCAGGTGGGGCCATTTGCCTCAGCCTGATACTTATAGCATTGTGCTTATGCTTAGCTCATCTTGCTGATGTTTCCCCAATCTTGCCAAAGGAGGAGCAGGACACTTTTAATGCTGTCCTTCACAGTGATGATTTCAGAAGGTTCACTGAGTCAGAGTCAGGCTCTCAGGCCAGTTTGTATCTCCATGATGCATCCTTGTAGTAGTGTGGTTTCTTGGTCTTGGGCGGCCAGAGGCCCAGACCCTGCTGCACCAGACCGCTTAGCCACCCGCTGCCACCGCTCAGGCCCCCAGAAATGACTCAGATGCTTATATTAATTTATGCTGTTTGGCCTATGGCTCAGGCACATTGCTAGCTAGCTCTTACATCTTAAATCAACCCATTTCTATTAATCTGTCTGCCACGTGGCCCGTGGCTCACCTGTGTTCCTTACATGTTGCTCCTTGGGCTTCTGGCTCAATCTGCCTCTGACTCTGCCCTTCCTTTCCTACCTATTCTGATTCCTCCTCCTACTTCTTCTATGGTGCCTGTCATGGCCCAAAACAGCTCCTTTATTTAAAGATTGAGATTCACAGCATACGGAAAGGCATTCCCACATCACTTCCCCCTTTCTGTCTAATCAAAAAGGAAGGTTTCAATTTTAACATAGCAAAATTACATATAACAAAATAGCTATCAAGCAAGAATTACAGTTACAATATCTAGTCTATTTGTATTTAGCAAAATTAAAGAAAATACTCTATCATCTACCTTATCTTTATGAGTCTAAAGTTTCATATCTAATATACCTTTCAAATGACTAAGAAAACTGTACCTATAACTATCTAATCTTCAACTACATCAAAGACCACAGAAGGATATATTTACCCAAGTAAACCAGAAGTGCAAGTGACTTCTAAAATCTGGAAAGGACAGAGATGACACCTATCTGCCTGGACAGTCACCCAAAGTTCCTTTATAAAGTTGGGGCATCCATCTTCAGCCTACAGGCCCAGAGTCTCTTTTCATTTCAGTGAAGCAGGAAATCTGCTCTGCCCATTCTGGCACAGTTCATCAGTTGCTTCTCCTCGAGTCCTGAAGAATGTCTGACAGTTTTCTCTGCAAAGCAGGAACCTGAATGACCATCTCGGCTTGTTCTGCCAAAGTTCAGAGGTCATCTTCCTATGGAACCTGCATGTCCAGTTTAAACAGCATACTGTCAAGCAGTCAATATAAGAACAGGTTCATGTCCAGTGGCTAACCATTGCTACAAATAGAGTGGACTCCATATGGAGTTTCTTCCGTGCCCATTTTTCTCTTGAAGAAGGTTGGTGCTGCCAGGAACAAATCTGTCTCACTGTCTAGAAAAGTCTAAGTTCTTAAAATATTTTAAATGCCATATTCTGTAGGTCTTAGAAGTATTTGAAGATTACCTACCTAATTGAAATATATCTTTGTATATCTAAAAATCTAACATGCATGCATGTCTTAATTATACATTACAATTCTAAATCAGTTACATAAACATCATATCTTAAACAAGAGTAGAAAAATACATATAGCATAAGAGAATTGACCTTAAATTTGTATCAATAAACCAAAATCCATACCAATGTAAAACATTTCAAGATTAACAGCTGATTTTCTGATCTAAGTAAATTCAATAATCTAATTTTTAAAAAATCATTCATATACCATATCCCCATTTTCTTCTTAAAAAGAGATTAACTATGATCATTAACCATTTATAAGGAAAACAAACATTTATAAACAATATTTTAGGAATTTGGGCGTAGTTTTCCATTATTACTTCCTGCTGATTAAGGGGCATTGAAAATCTCATGGGTTCTTGAGACTGGATCATCTTAGTCTGCAGCCCTGAAGCTGATACTGCCATCTCTACTCATCAGAGATTTTTTTCAGGGGGTCTTGGTTGATGAAACCATATTTTCCTTGAAACAATCCACAGGTTCTCATCTTCTGTGGAAACAAAAGCAGAACTCTTCCAAAGCAATAAATCCTTAGACACAAATTTCAAAATAAAAATACCTTTAAGATATATATTCTTGTTTAACTTAGTAGCCTTTGTATTTGTAATCCATTGTCTTTCTGCAGTTAGCTCATTAACAGTTAAAAAATTAGAAGAAAACACAATAACAACCAAAATCCAAATTTTGTGTCTATTTTCCATCTTTATGTGGCTTATTATATTTTTATTACTCTATTTCTCTTTTTAAAGACTTTTTCTATCTTCCTTTAATCTCTGAAGCCTATGTACCTTTTACACACATTGTAACCCATTTACAGGTTTTTCTTTTCATATGAATCTGTTTTATTGTGAATCCTTAATCATCTTCTAACCATAAGAGCTTTTAAAATACACTCTCTTAAAGAGCTGCATAGTTTTTGCAGATAAAGCTACTAGGTCTGTTTGTGGCCAGCAAACAGAGCCGACCCAAGAAAATACTGCTACTAAGTATCCGTCTTTGTTTCCTTTTTGGTCAAAATAAACAGAAACCTTAAACCAATAACATGCTACTGAGTCTTCTGTGAGATTTCAGGAACTGGCTTGATTGCAGCTTACACTGCCTGCCGCCAGTCTGCTGGTCCCATTTTGAATGTGGCCTGGACACCATGCTTTCTCTGTACAATGACCTGCTTCATATACACAATTTGGAAGCTTCTTTGGCTCAGTCTCTGTGCTAAAACCCTTTTTAAAACTTTCTCAGGCTTTAAGTGGATATTCAGCCCCACGTTGGGCACCATCTGTTACATTGTAGTAGTTTCTTGGGTCCCGAGCAGCCAGAGGCCCAGACCCACAGACCTGCAGCCCCAGACCCCCTTATCCACCTGTAGCTACTTAGGCCACCAAAACTGACTCAGACGCTTATATTAAGTTCATGCTGTTTGGCCTGTGGCTCAGGCACATTGCTAGCTTGCTCTTACATCTTAAATCAACCCATTTCTATTAATCTTTCCTGCCACATGGCCCGTGGCTTATCTGTGTTCCTTACATGTTCCTCCTTTGGGCTTCTGGCTCAGTTTGTCTGACTCTGCCCTGCTCCTCCTACCTATGCTCTGATTTCTCCTCCTACTTTTTCTATGGTGCCTGTCATGGGCCAAAACATCTCCTTTATTTAAAGATTGCTATTCACAGCATACAGAAAGACATTCCCAGATCACATCCTTATGCCAAACTGAATTGTTGTAGGATTTAATAACACTGAAATTGCTACAGTGTTGTTACTAATATGGTCTGTGTGTGTTTTGTTTGTTTGTTTGTTTTAATGTCTAGACAACAGACCTGCTAACTCAGGCAATGACAGAACTGTCCCAGACCTTAACGACAGACTACCGAACACCTCAGGGGGACTACCAGAGGATTCAGTATATCCCTGTGTCTCAGTCGGCATCTGGTCTGCAACAACCCCAGCACATACAGCTTCAAGTGGTGCAGGTGGCTCCGGTACTGTGACGTTTCTTTTCCGTTACCTCTGTGTACACCATATTGCCAGTGGCCAGCACGGTAGCATTGTTGTCTCTGTGAGGCACACAGCGTAAAAGTGCTGGGTTTGCGGCATTAGAACACCATCTCCACTGTCTTCTTCCTTCTGCCCCCCATGATGGCTCTGGACTCAGAAGAGTACAAGGTCTCACTGTAGTCAGAATGTCTCAGCTCCTGTACATGCAGCCAGCTGGTACAGCTCTAGGGACACTTCTTTCAGAAATAGGTGTTACTAGAGTATCTGTCTCTTAGTGGCTGATGATTTCATAATGAGCTAGTTTGAGAAATACCCATGTGGGCATTGAAGAATTGGTTCTATGGAAGATTTTAGGAAGTAATTTTGATTCAGTCTTTATATCAGTCAGCTCCTTTAGTATATATTATTCTAATATATATTATATACATTAAAATTTATATATTAAAAACAGATTGTATATATTAATATATGACATCAATTATTATCTGTAACATTTTATATATATATATACATATATATCTTTATAGATACACATGTGTGTGTGTGTGTATATATATACATATATATATATAAAATGTCTAATATTTGTGGAGGCCAGAAGAGGGTGTTAGATCCTCTGGAACTGGAGTTTTAGGTGTTATGAGGTATGGGTGCAGAAAACTGAAGCTGGGCCCCCTGTAAGAACAAGTGCTCTTACTCACTGAGCATCTCTCCAGCCCCAGGCAGCTCCATTTGGAACAGAGCTATCCTAGGCAATGGCTGACTCACTCCTGCTCACTGGGAACTAAGAGAAGGCTGTCTCCCAGAACTGCTGTTCCCTTTAGTTATGCTGTGAGGAGGCAGACTTAGGACAAAAGTGAACATTGTCATTTTCAAATAACTTAGTCTAAAAAATTTAAAACCAATACAGTTTTAAATGTTTAAAACTTGGTAGTTATCACTGTAACTCTGTCATCCATAAGTCCTTATTTGATTTATTTTAAGTTTTTTGCTTGTTTGCTTGTTTTTGTTTTTGAAACCGGGTCTCACCGATGTAGTCTTGAATGGCCTTGAGCTTGATAGTAGACCAGGCTGGCCTTGAACTCACAGAGCTCCACCTGCCTTTGCCTCCCAAATACTGTATAAAGACCACATCCAGACTTTGATTTATTGTTTTGAAGGCAGGGTTCTCAAAACCTTTCTCCAGTTTTGCCTCCCAGGTGGACTTTCTCTCTAGGTGATCTCTTTTGACCTCGTTAGTACATATTCGGTTTGAAAACCATTCTTTTTTCCCTTCAGGCCACTTCTCCACACCAATCCCAGCAGTCCACAGTGGATGTTGGCCAGCTGCATGATCCTCAGACCTACACACAGCATGCCATTCAGGTGCAGCACATCCAGGTCACAGAGCCCACTGCTGCAGCTCCATCATCATCCCAGGTATACTTCTTGATAGATGATGCAGAGAGTTAAGGTGACATCAGGGGCCATCAGATTAATAGCAGTGAACTCATTCCCCTCGTCCATTGAGATGATGTCACTATATTTGTACTTTATCACCTTTATTGTTGCCCTTGCTTTTTCTGTTCTTTTTGCAAACATTCTTGTATTAAGTTAATAGCTTCCCAGGGGAGCTCTGTGATATATGATGATAAAATCAAACAAAAAACCAGCCTTTCCACTCTACATAGTAGGTCAGTTGCTTCTGTGACTCGGGACAATCATTTTGGAATAAGGTTGAGCCTGTTACATGGAGGTAGAGAGAGGTATGGAAATTCAGAGGAGGGAGCATTTCTGGTTAGCTGGGAATCAAGGACACATTTGTCCTTTAGTTTTTAATTATGTCTTGAAGGAGGCCTGCAAGTTTGGCATGACAATGAGGGAAGGCGTAATATTCCAAATAACATTTTAAATACAAAAGAGATGATAAATTATAATACATTATAGAAAACTGTTACTCTGTCTAGGAGCAGAAAGTGATATTTGGAAAGAGTTGGAAAGTAGTTAGGAGTTGGAGTACAGAAGGCCTTGAATGGCAGGTAGTGGAGTGTGGACCCGTCATGGATAGAGTTGGGAGACAGCTCTTCCAGCAGATGGCTGGTATGCATCTGCACTTAGCTCTACACTGGTAGATTAGCCAAGGCAGCTCAATGGAAACCATGACTACTGGACCTTTGTGACCAGGCAAGCTGTTTCACCTTTTTTTTGGTTTAAGCTTAGCTAATATAAGCAATTATATACTTCTGCTCCTTTGTCTTCCCAGCAATTTTCCTGAAATTGTTTTAATATCTTCATAGATTACCTTTGAAAACAGTATAGTGTTTCAGAGTTATGATCGCTTTTCATTAATTCTACACTGACTTGAAATAGTACCTGTGAGTCTTAAGTCTACTGGAATTTCAGCATTTTCTTCTTTGTTTTCTCTTTCTCCCTAGGTAGCAGGGCAGCCATTGAGCCCCTCTGCTCAGCAAGCACAGCAGGGGCTCAGCCCCTCCCATATCCAAGGCAGTTCTTCCACACAAGGGCAGGCTCTCCAGCAGCAGCAGAATTCCTCCGTACAACACACATACCTCCCCAATGCTTGGAGCTCCTTCCGTGGTTATCGTAAGAAGAATGGGATAGTCCATGGGTGGGGAAATCTCTGGCCATGTGTCTTAATTTCATCAACTTTATAATACGTTTTTGGACTGAAGTGTCAGTTGCTCATTTTCATTCTTTATGGTACACGTATTTGAATAAATTTCAAAGCAAAATTCAGGTCAGTGTTTTGATCCAAAAAGCCAGTCTTATATTTTCAGAGATGTTACATGTGTTACTGAAAGCTGTGAAGAAGTGATGGATAGGAGATATATTGATGGTAATATGTCATCCCTCTTGCCAATCCTTTTTTTTCCCATGCTGGGAATCAAATCTATGGTCTCACTGAATGCCTGTTTATGCACTGACCCTGGGTATATGTGTCTTCACTTTTCTATTGTCATGACAAAGTACCATGACTAAGACAACTTATATAAGAAGGCATTTAATTTGGGACTCACGGTTCCAGAGAGTTAAGAGTCCATGACTATCATGGCAGGGAGCATGGCAGCAGTCAGACATCCTGCTGGAGCAGTAGCTGAGAGCTTGCATGTTGAAACACAACCATGAGACAGAAATAGCTAACTGGGAATGGGCATGGGCTTCTGAAAACTCAAAGCCCATCCTCCGCGACTCACCTTCTCCAATAAGGACACACCTCCTAATTCTTTCCAAATAGCTCTACCAACTGGAGACCAAGTATTCAAATTTATGAGTATCAGGGCTATTTTCATTCAAATCGCCACAATATATAAAGATTAATATTGAAGTTAATAGTAATTAGCCTCATATTACTTACTTCCTTAAGTAACCTCAGAGGGCTTCATTCAGATCTTCTTGTGTGGCAAGAATGATTTTAACACAGGTAATCAAAATCTACACATACAACAACCTGTCCAAGAGACATAACTAGTCAACAGAAGATTGGAATTCAAGAACTCTGGCTCCAGAGCTTACATGCTAAAGTACCTTACTGTATTGCCTTTCCTAAAAGCTTTGAGATTATCACGTAGCAGAGAGGCTGATATATATGAGAAGTATACTCTGGAATCCTGAGGCATGAAAAGGTTGGTTGTCATAGGTGAGAGTTGATAACTTCTTAGTTGAACATGAACAAACTTCTATTTACCCCAGGTAGGGCACCGACCACTGTTAATGATTCTGCCCCACTCTAGGTTAGTGAACTAGTGAGTTTGCTGGGATTATCTGCAGGAGGATGGATGGGTAAGTGGTTACTTATAGGTGACTCAGAAGCAGCTCCATCACCAAAATGTGCATTTCAGCATAGGTGACAACTCACAAACACTGCATCTCTGGAACTGTTTATTTTGTAGTTGGCTCTGTTGGAGAGAGTCTCTCCCGAGAAATGTTCACTGCTTTTTATAACTCAGGAGAGGCCTGGTGAGTTTGTAACCACCACACTCTGTGAGCCCTACAGGGTTTCCTTGGCTTTCCGAGTCTTGTGAGTCTCCCTTGGTTACACTACACTTATGCCTTTGATCAACTCTTATATTCTTTCTGCCCCCTTTCTGCCATATTCCCTGATTCCTGGAGTGAGTGATTATTTTCTTTCATTTACGGCTGAGCTACTGAACCACTGTAACACATTAATAGTCTTAGAAGCCTGACCAGTAAGGATTCTCTGCAGTAAGAGAATATGCATATGCAAGTGAATATTAATGCAATACTAGCCCCTGCAACAAAAAGAGGCATAAATACTAATGTTGAGAAAGCAGTTTGAAAGACACACACATCACATCTGTTTATACAGTTACTTCCCCACTGGGGTCTATGACTTCTCCAGTCACAAATTTTGCCCTGACTTACAATATCAGGCATAAATTCCTTCCAGCGTATTGGGCCTCACATGCAGTCAGAACAGTGAAAGCCAGCTAGCAGGAGCCTCCAACTTGATTCCAGCCTTCCATGCCCGAGAGCCAAGAAGTACAGTGCTTTAAACATAGGTTCTCACCACCTAGTTTTGACATGCAGCCAGTAGTAGTGGCAATAGCCCTGTGGTTTGTGGGTCTCTCAGGACCCCCTGGCAGACAACTCATACTGGGCTTTTATTCAGTAATCTACAGCATTGAGGAAACTCCTTTACCAACACAGTGTGCCTTCATTTAGACTCTTCAATTGCTATTTTCACTGTTCTTAAAGATGCTCTTCCAAATCTGTGAGATACTTAAAGCTGGCTTTATATAATAGAACTTTTTTTAATAGAGGGCATGCAAAAGCTCTAAGTCCTGCTACTGTCAATTCCAAGCATATGCTGTTTGGTCCTGATTGACTACAGGGATACTAAAAAGAGACACCAGAAGGGTCATTAATATAGTATAGAAAATTCCATCACCCCCGTCAGTTGTAGAAAGAACAATGTTGGGCGCAGACTGTCTGCTCTCAATGGATTTCCACAGTGATTTCCTACCTCAGTGGAAACCCTCAAAGATTTTCCAGCCTTCTTGTCTCTAGGATAATGCCTGCTGCATGGTATCCCCAGCTGTAAAAGTCTTGGTGGTTCTTAGATTCAGTCCTAAGTGGGGACCAGGACCCCATTATAACCCACTATGCCTGCCACTGGTTGGCTTTCTAGTTCTGACAGGTCAGCACTGTGACTGCTGCCTCTGCCTCTGCATTGGCCACGTCGTCTGGCTGCTGAAAGGGTTGAGGCAAAGTGGATGATCTCCGCACCCTGTATACTTTTCTTTCATGGAAACAACTTACATAGCATATTTTACTTAGATAACTGGTTTCCCATAGAATCAGCTTTAATGTTTTTACCTTTTTTTTTTTTTTTTTAAATCATCATGTCTTCTGTGAACTATTGTTGTGGCTAAAAGCCTTCCAGGACTAATACAGCATTTGATCTACTGTCAGCTTTCCCCTAGGAATGCCACTGTGACACAAATCTTTCTGCATTTGCATTTGAGGGCCTCAACAGACTCCTTTGTCTACTATGTTCCTCTCTCATCCCCTCCCTTTGGATTGCTTTTGCATTTACAAACCCATGGGTGTACTGCACTAAATCATTCAAATCTGCCAGGGCTTCTCCTTTTATGTCATATCTTGTTATGGGACACAGCAAAGCCACTAAAAGTCTCAACAAGTCCCAAGTCCATGCTGAAGTAACTTCTTAACACTCTGGTGAGCACAGAATTTGGACCAGTGAACCATCAAGCTCCTCCTCTCTCATATTCAGTTTCTCTAGTAATAACTTGTCCTTCCTCTGTTCTTCTGGCTCCTGTTGTTGATGAGACTCCAAACATTGATTGCTCCCACAGATGCACAACCCTCACTTGGCTTCAGTCACATGTCTCTCCAACCATTGCCATACAGCCACTCTTCTCATCATTGGTTCTGTTAATCCCAGTTCAGGTGCCAGCTATGTTGTGTGACATTTCCTGGAGAAAAGTGAAGACATGTCTGTTTATCCCAGATAAGGCACCAACAGACAGAAGTCATTCACCCATTAATATATTGGGGTTGCCTATAGGAGCGTGCTTGAAGGGTTATATACAGGTAACACAGAGGTAGCCTCATCACCCCAGAGCCATCCCAGCATGGATGGTGACTCATGAGAGCAGCATCTTTGGAGTCCCCAATCTAATTTGAAGTCAGTGCCATGGAGGGCTTCCTCTCCAGTAGCTGTTTGCTTTCCTAGCATACAAAGGCCTTATGAATCTTATAACTTAAGTTTTCCAGAACCTAATGAATTTCTTGGACTTCCTATACCCATAGGATTCCTTGGCTCCTTCTACTTACAGTTTTGAGAACTTTCCTCTCTTCTCCCCAGAAGACATAGTTATACAATAGTTGGGATGAGAGCCTTGGCTCTCAGTTGGCAGCTCTGAGAGCTTTATCACTACAGATAGGGGAGGATCAGGAATCCAGGTGACAGCCCCAGCTGTAGCAAGCAGGAGAACTAGTGGCCAGCTGAGAAAGAAGAGCTGATATGTTTTTAGCCAGGGTCTTACTATGTAGCCCTGGAACTCGCTCTGTAGACCAGGCTGCCCTTGTACCACTTGCCTTAGTGCTGGGATTACAGCCATATACTACCACATTTGATATTCTATTACTGGTTTCTTTGAGGGTGTGGGAATGGGGGTGGGGTGGGGAGGATGGGGGGAGCTGTATTTGTTCTGATCATTTTTATCTATGTTTTGTAGATTTAGCCTGGAGTCAAGAGGGAGTTCTACTATTTAGTTATGTTTCCAATCTTTTCACAGTCTGATCACAGCGAGGACTAATTCTAGTTTCTGTCAGGAAAAGACATTTACTCACAGTAAATGCCAGGACCTGGCAGATAGACTGATATTTATATTTATTTAAGAAAGTAAAATGATATATATGCATACAGTAATCATAGCACAAATTAGCATTCTAACTTGAAAAAATATTCTGAGGCTGAAATGATTTATTAGGAAAAGATTCCAGAATGCACAGTGGAGAGCAGAGTATATGAGTCCTCTGTACCCTCTGTTTGCCTTCACCATTTCCCAAGGCCTGCTTAGCCTTGCCATATCTCCCCCCCCCCTTGCCTGCCCCCCCCCCCCCCCCCCCCCGCAACCAAATAATTTACCTATTCCATCTTTTTTGCTTTGAACACTTTTGTCTAAAAAGAAGTGACTGATTGTGGTGGTGGAGGATACTCAGGAATTCAAGGTCATCCTCAGCTACATAGAGTTTGAGGACAACTTGGGCTACTTGAGATGGGTCTCCAAAAAGAAACCAGAGAGAGGCTGGGAAATGTCTTAGTCATGAGAGTACTATATAAGTGTGAGGATCTAAATTCCAGGTACTCAGTTAAAGCTGGGCCTAGCTGCTCATGGCTGTAACCCTAGTCAGGGAGTGGATCCAGGCAGATTCCTGGAGCACACTGCCCATCTGTCTAGTGAAAGGGAGTTTCAAGTTCAGTGAGAGACCCTGTCTTAATGCGTGGGATATAGATGAAACAGGCAGATAGATAACTGATATCTTGCTGTAGCCTCCACATGTGCGTTCTTGTAACATACACACACACATACACAAAGAAAAACTTTGTTTTTTGGTGCACAAGGCCTTGCATATGCTAAGTACATGCTATATTACTGAGCTACATCCCTAGCCCAAAACATTTTTTGCTGTTATTCAGCCTTTTAAAATATTTTTAATTAATTAATTTTAATTATTTTTTAAATAAATGGAAATAATTTATCTTATTTTTTTTTACAAAACAAAAATATAAATGAAATAATTTTTTAACATACTCAAATATAGTTCCAATACCCAGTCAGTATCCATATTTCTTTGATTGCCTGAGAAAAGTTTTTCATTTCCTGTTAGGACTGTCCGTTGTAGCTGGCTGCATCTTTGGGGTTTCTTTTCACATGTCCTTGCTCTCCCTGGCAGCTGCTGTGTCTGTGTTGAAGAAACTGGTCACACACTTGTAGTTCCCCACTCTGGATTTTGCTGGTGGCACCCTCTGTTATTGCTTGATGTACTTCTTTCTATTTATTTCCTGTAGACTAGCAACTAGATCTAGAGGCTTAAGGAAGGTCAGATTCTTTTCCCAAGTGTGTGTGTGGGGGGGAGGGGGGTGCTTCTCTTCTGGTTATGTTAGGAGCCACTAGATTTAGTCTCTAGCTACTTTATTTCATTAGGATTTGCAAGGTTATAACACCCTGACTGAATTCTGTCCTATTCACTGATCAGGTAGAAACGTTTTATAGAAAGAAATTATGCTGGTATGATAGCACACATCTCAGCCCATCGGGATCTTAGTACTTGGTATGCAGAGAAGCAGGAGGATTGCCAGGCCATCCAGGGCTACATGGAAAGATGTAATAAATACACAGATAGACAAGAACAGGCCTTTAGTCATAGAGGCAGAGAATCGCCATGAGTTTGAAGCCAGCCTGGTTTACAGTGTTAGCTGAAGTAAGAACTACAGAGCAAAACCATGTCAAAACATCAACAAAAGCAAAGCAAAAAGAGAGAAAAGGAAAAAAAATTATCTTACTCATAAAATTACTCTAAGATACAGTTGATATAGGAAAAGCAGAATAGAATACTTTAAATGTCAGACTCTCCACTTATAGTCACTGGTTTTCAAAGTAGGTCAGTATCCTTGTGTTGTGTTATTCAAGAAAACCTGTGCATGCATGTGTACTTGTGTGCATGTGTGCATGCGTGCGTGTGTGTGTGTGTGTGTGTGTGTGTGTGTGTGTGTTATTTGTACTCATGAAGTTTACACATGTAACGTGACATGCTTGAACCTACTGCAGTTGGTACCCTTATGGATGCCCAGGCAACCTAATCTGTGTTTGTTCACACTGGCACCTGCATCTTTCACACATGACCCTTCCTGTGCTGGGAAGACATGGTATTCCAGGCTCATCTTCCATCACTGCCCAGAGCTGGCATCAGTCAGTATCCTAAGCATCTCTCATCTACTTGAGTGGAAAGCATTGTTACAGACTACCAACAAGGCACTAGCTTAAGTTTGTATCTAGTTTGCCTCAGTAATACTGGTTATTCAGTTGTGATTACTAGGCAGCTGTGGGTACATTTGTGTCATAATTCAAATCTGAGAATAAAAAAAAAATACTAAGCCAGAAAACTTTTAAAACTCATTTCAAGGTTTAAAAAGTTGAATATTTATCTTTGTGAATATTTGGAAGCCATTTTTGAGTAAGAAGGCATTGATTCTTATATTTGGTCCTTCTGTATTGATCTCTTCATACACATGTAATTATTGTTAGAGGTCCATTTACTCAAGAAATTATATCAGGTAAAATAAGTAAATAAATAAATTTATTTTTAAAAAGAAGAAAAAAGTCACACCAGCCCAGATGTAGTGGTACATCCCTTTAATCCCAGCACTCCAGAGGCAGAGGCAGGCCAGTCTCCAAGTTTGAGGCCAGCCTGGCCTATAAGGCATGTTCTAGGACAGTCAGTGTTACACAGAGGAACCCTGCCTAAAAACAAAACAAAAAAAAAAGAGTGGGGTGGGGATCACACCATCACAAGGTCTTGCAATCTTGGGAAACCCTGGAAACTGTCTCAGTAGGAATGTGAGCAAAGGCAGTTAGAGATGGCCTCCAGTTTAGCACTTAGGATCTTTCTTCTTTTGGCTTTTAGGTCCCATATAGCTCAGGCAAGCCTCAAACACACTATGTAGACAAGGCTATAGATATGGCTCAGCTGGGAGAGCATTTGCCCAACATTCAGGAGTCCTTGGGTTTAAGCCACAGTACAGCATGAACTGGGAATGGAACCACATACCTGTACTCTCAGGGGAAACCAGAAGTTCAAGGTCATTCTCTGCAACATAGTAAGTTTGGGATACATGAGACTCCACCTCAAAAAACCAAACTAAACCAAACCCACCACCACCACAATACTCCTGTTTAGCCTCCAGAGTGCGTGGCTATAGACCTGTGCCACTGGTGCAGTGCATTTAGGATTTTCAGCATAGGATTACTGTTGGTGTGGCAAGAACACATCCATATACCACTGGTTTCTGCTCTTCATGTGGGGCGTCTTATTTTGTTTCTCTGACCTGTCCTGGTGGATTTTTTTGTCCCTTGTGGCTAATATACATGTTCTAAATATGCCTTAGGTAGGATGGACTAAGCTACAATGCTTGGTAATTTATGTGGGGTTTTTTTTTTTTTTGGGTATATAGATTTTTTTCTTTGAAACACGTTCTTTATGACTTTGGCTGTCTTGGAACTACTATGTAGGCAAGGCTGGCCTTGAACTCATACAACTGCTTCTGCCTCTGCCTCCCCAGTATTGGAATTAAAGGTGTGTGTTTCAGTACCTAGTTCATGTGTATCAAATGCTTTCCACTTTACTGTATTTTCAGTTCAGGAGCTTAATGGGATATAACTCATAATATGAGGAACATTTGCTTCTTACAGCACTAAGACACTGAATATTGTTTATATCCTGTTTTCAGCATCTGAAATTCAAATGATGACACTGCCCCCAGGTCAGTTTGTGATCACAGACAGTGGTGTGGCGACTCCTGTCACTTCTGGGCAGGTGAAAGCAGTGACACCGGTAAGTCTCTGTCAGGGCTGTGTTATAGCTTGGTCATAGTTGCTCTGCCCCCCCCCCCCCCCAATCCCTCCTTTCCATGCTAGGTAGGTGACCTACCATTGAGTTACAGGCTTCCCATTTCTTTTAATTGGTTGGTTTGGTTTTCTCATAGTTGATGGTTTGGAAGCTGGTTCTTTATCCTTTATTTGTAGTACATTGCTCAGGAGCCTAGTGCACAGAGAATATCTATTCAGCTCCTAACTATAGCAAACTTCACAAATCTATCCATATGATTACAATCTTATGAACTTTTTATGAATATTACAAGACTTTAGCTGGGAGACAATAAAAGAATGAATCAGTTATATGGTGTTTGTGTGAGAAAGAAGAGAGAGGGTTTCACTGTCTAAGCCAAGTTGACCTTAAAATTGAAATCCTCCTGCCTCAGCTTTCTGTGTACTGGAATTACAGGCATGTACTAACATTCCTGGCTTATAGAGCTTTTGTGGAAGAAGGGGGGTGTTGAGACAGGGTCTTGCTATGTAGCCAGGCTCGCCTGGAACTTGTATGATGACAATTGTGAGCATCTATGCTTGGCTAGTACCGAGCAGCTTTACATAATCTAAATAATCTAAAATCTACATAAAGAAATGTTGCCGAAGTTAGCATATTTAACTTGGGCGGGTACAATGTTGATTGTAGGTACAATGTTGATTGTATGCACTATGTTTTTATTTTCATGAGTTTATGCTGGCTTATTCCTAAGTTATTTGGAAAAGAGAGTACATAATTTTTTGAAAATTTGATTGCATATTTTTTCATATATGTGCCTACATTATAATATACATATAATGTACATACATATATAATATACATGTATAATATACCATTTATGTATGTACATATGTAATATACCCATTATGTATATATACACTGTACACGTAAGTACCCAGTGCCTGTAAAGAAATTCTCTGAAGCTAGAGATATAGGCAGTTGTAGGCTGCCATGTGGATGCAACCCAGGTTCTCTGGAAGTGTCAGTGTTCTTGACCACTGAGCCATCTCTCCAGCCTCCAGAATATATATATTTAAGTTAAGAAAAATGTTCTTGGCATTGGGGGGGGTGTGTTGGAGGGTGTAGTGGCACATACCTTTATTCCTAGCACTGGGGAAGTAGAGGCCATTGGATCTCTGTAAGTTTGAGGCCAACCTAGTCTGCACAGTGAGTTCCAGGCCAGCCTGGTCTATATAGTGAGTTCCAGACCAGCTTGGTCTACATATGATCCCCTGTGTGAAAAAACAAACAAACAAGAAAACAAACAAACCAAATTCTCTTGGAGTGTGGCTTAGGGGCAGCACACATTGAACATGTGTGAGGCTTAGGTTTAGTCATGAGCATTGCAGAACAGCAGCAAAAACCTTTCTGGAGAAAAACTCTGGAGAGTTGGTGTACATCATGGTGGCTATCTGAAAACTGCTGAGACCAGATCTTAAATGTTCTTACCACAAAATGTTCCACTGTCAGCCCTACTCTGAAGCAGATTTTAGATCATGATTTGCTTTCTTATAGTTCCCTCTCTGTAGTGGGGGCTGCTTATTCAGCTAGGACCCACTAACCCTTAGCAAAGGAACATGATGTTCTGCAATGCTCCAAGAGAATTTGGTTTGTTTTCTTGTTTGTTTGTTCAAGGACAGCCAGGGGCACACAGAGAAACCCTGTTGGGGAAAACAAACAAACAAACTAAAACCCCTAACACATGGCTCTTGAGAGACAGGGACACCCATCATAGCATCTTGCTTCCACAGGAGACCAGTTGTTCTTCTGAAATATTATTTCTTTAAAAAAATGTTAATATAAAGCTAAGTGTAGTGGTGCATGCCTTTAATCCAAGCATTTTGGAGGTGGGGACAGAAACATCAGGAGTTCAAGGTTATCTTCAATTACATAGTGATTTAAGGCCAGCCTGGGCTGTATAAGATCCCATCTAAAAACCGAATAGAATGAATGAAATGCCCAGCTTGTATGTATGACATTCTCATGATCAAAGGGAAAACATAAGAAAAAAGTAAAAACATTGTAAGAGTTCCCTTAAATTTTATTCAGTGCAAGATGCAGTATTCTAAGACTATATTCTTCCTGTGCTTTCTTTTTTAAAAATATTTATTTTGTGTATGCTATAGATTGAACCCAGGACCTCATGCATGCTACCATTGAGCTGCATGCCTAAGCCCTTTATTATGTTCTCAAGTATAATGCACGTATTTGATAAGTGTAGCAAATTTTATTTTAAAGATTTAAAAATATTTTTAAGTTATAAATGTCTATGGGAGCAGGTGGGGTACATCAATGTGAATGCAGGAACCGAAAAAGACTGTAAGAGGGCATCGAGTCCTCTGGAGCTGAGTTACAGATGTGGGGAACTGAATCTGTGTTCTTTCTATGAACAGAGGACATATGCCCCTAACTACTGAGCCATCTCTTTGTTTTAAATGTTTTTACTTAGGGTTTGCTCCTCCTCTTTCTTATTACTTCCCTTGCTCCCTTCTACACCCCAGTTCTTTTAAAAGATCTATTTCTTCTGCTCTAGGGTCATTATGTGTTATCAGAAAGTCAACCAGAATTAGAGGAAAAGCAAACCTCTACCCTTTCTGGTGCAGTTCAAGTTCAGCCCTCTGCACACAGCGACTCCCTGGACTCCACAAGCCCCAGTCAACAGCAGACCACACAGTACATCATCACGACCACTACCAATGGGAATGGGAGCAGCGAAGTGCATATCACCAAGCCGTAGCCTTCATCCTGCACCTGGAGTCCAGATTCACACTGAGTCTTCTCATTTGAAATCTGAAGCTTCAGACACCTACACCTCTTTTTAAAGATTTATTACTCAAGAGTTTGGAAACTACAGTTTTGACACAAATATGCCAGGGGTGATTTTTGCCAAGGTCATCTTTACCCAATTGACTTTTCAAATCCTTGTGATTTCTGCCATGGAATTTCAGGGGAAAGTTGACTTCCAGATGGAGGAACTCGGCCTTGCTCTTGAGCTGGTTTTCGTTTTTGAGCACACTGACAAGCCTTACTGTCCCTTTGTGGACATACTAAGTGGCATATTATGTTCATACCAAAGGTGGACACAGGATGTACCAAGTCCATGGTCATTGGACTTCTGAAACCCAAGCTACAGCATCAGCAGAAAAAGAGCATTATTTCATGGGTGTAATTAGGTCAGAACCACTTTATCTCATGCATTTGAGTTTTCAGTAATTTAACAAAGGCAGCTTATAGGATGAAAATATTTAAATGATAAGATAAAGGTTTGATGGTGGTGTTCTGAAGGAAAAACTGTCATCTAAAATTTTCTTATTGCTGATCTCTCTCTTCCTCTCTCCTATATGGGGTCTCATTGTGCTGCCCAGAATAGCCTTGAACTCATGGGCTCCTGAGAGCCTCCTGCCTTAGCCTCCCAAGTAGCTGGGACTACAGTCAGGCACCATCATGGCAGTTGTTTTTAAACTTTCTTTTTTTGGGGAGGGGGGACCCTATTGGGCAGTGGTGGTGCTCCCCACAGATGCTGACCCCAGGCAGGTCTGGTCTCATGTTTCACAAGCATAGACTCCCTGGAAGACAAAAGGTTGCATGATCTTAACTGGATTTAAAGCCCCTACATTAAAGCTCTGCCTCCAGGCTTCTGGTTATATATAGCTGTGTTTAAGAAGGAGATATTAGTTCTATGAAAAATTACTAGATATATAAATTGAGTATATATATGAATCAACACACATGGGAAGACAGACATGACTGACAGACAGACAGAAACCATTCACTGCTCATTAGTAAAGGTTGAGTTCCTTATTCCTACTGGGTTCATCAGGTGTATGTGTAACACTTTCTGTGTGTGATTCTGGGAATGAAACCCAAGGCCTCTTGCATGCTAGGCAGGTTCCCCACCATTGAACTACAACTCTAGCCCGTACGTATCACTTTTGTCCACAGCATTGAGTGTATTTTAGTACTTTCACTGCTGTCTTAAAAATGGAGATTTTTGAAGTTGGGTAGAAAGGTGGCCTTTCCTATTTCTAAGCATTTTTAAACTTTAAGCATATTGTAACTCGCCCAGATCTTGTTATAAGATAACCAACTTCCCACTTAGGGCAAAAATAAAAATAAGGGGACCATTGAAATACATTGAGTAAAAGGATGGGTGTAGAGGGATTTTAAAGGTGAGGTGGGAGAGGAAGCAGTTTTCTATGTGATAGTTGTCTTCTGTGTGTTCCTGTTGGGGAGTCGTGTTTGCTGTGACTCTAGTGGAGAAGTATTGCCCTTGATTTTACCGCACATTCCAATTGTACCCATAAGACATCTTAAGAGTCTGTATTTTAACAACTTTTTGTGAGATACATTTTAAAAATAATTATTGTAGAGTGAATTTATCACTCCAAATCAGGAAGACCTAAGTTCATTTCAAATGAAGTTAACTAATTTATTTTATTTACGTTATTGAGGAAAACTGGGTCTGTGAATTAAGAAATAAGAGTATCTTCTGTGTGGTAAAAATGCCTTCCTGAAAAGTAAAGGTTTGGTTTTGAAGTCACTTTATTATGTAGATCCTGCACTTTCCTTTTGAGATCTCATTCATAGACTTACGTCTGAAGATTTGGACATGAAGAGAACTTGAGAAAATTACCTCAAAAATGTGTAAAACTGAAAATGAACTCTGTATCTTTGATAACAAGAAGGTATCAATATTTTCAACATGAAATGTTGACTCCAAGTCACACAATGCAAAACTCTGGTTCCCAAAGTCCTATACTGTAAGAACCAACTATCCCAGAGTTTCAGCCAGAGGAATGTGGAAAACAAAGCCCAGTAGACCATCAAAGGTACAGTTTTAGTTTCTGTAATTTGAACTTGGCTGTTAGAGCTGGTGTGGTGCCGCCTGCCTTTAATCCTAATACTCAGAGGCAAAGGCACATCTCTGAGTTGGAGGCCACTCTGGTTTACAGAGTGTTTACGGACAGCCAGGACTACACAGAGAAACCCTGTGTTGAAAAATAAATAAATTTGGCCTGTTGGCTCCTCTTTAATTTGAGCCAACAAAGAATCCCCCTCTTCTCAGGAATACCCGGTGGTTAAAGTAAAAAGCCAATCACTGCTGGCTTTGTGTCAGTTATTTCTTTAAGTTTTAAACTGCACAGAGGAAAAATGCTGAAGGCTTTTTTTGGTCCTTTTTCCTTCTAAATTTTTTCTTTTGGTTCTTAAGTGGAATAAATAAATACCTTAACATATATCATCAACCAGAGATGTGGGTGGCAGTAAAGACATCACTACTTAAAGATCAGGTATTTTATGAATTTATCCAGAGGTATCAGAGGGATGGTAGAGTATAATCCCTCAAAAGCCCGATTTGGGGAACATGTATGTAGCCAACAACAAATCCCTCCTCAGATACATTGACACCGTAGGCTGCATTCAGTACAGTATGAATATTTTGAAGTGGGTTGGATATAGATTTTTTTACATTTTTATTGTTTAGTTTGTGCCAGAGAAATGGATATTTCATCATGTAAGATTCCTGTTTTTCTGGAAAGACTATCTGTTTTAATGTTCTTGAATTATTTTCTGACCTGGAATTATTCTTTCAAAAAATTTCTCAAAATATCTAGAGCTAAAAAGCACCTAATGAGATGCTGAAGCTGGCCCATTAGTTGAAAGTATTGATTTTATTCTGTTATTTAAATGTGAACATTTATTGTATATTCAGTGAGTTATAGTGTTAATAGTCTTGTGCTACCCAGCAAGTGTAAAATTAATAAATATTTTTTTAATAATCATGTTTCTTATTTGTGAGTGTGTGTACAGGGACTACTGATATGCTTCAATATTTTCTCTTAAATATTGCACCCTTGGGCACAAGCCATCCTGGTCTGAATAGTGAGCTCTAGGTTAGTCTAAACTGCAGCACCACATACTCCTCTCCTCAGAATGTTACACTCTAGTTCCTAGTTCCCAGCCTGGCAATGAAGAACTTTGAAAGGTTTCTCCTGATCTTCTTTCTGACATGTAGAAGGCTAAAAACTGAATACTCAACAGAATGCAAATATTGGCCCCGGACTCCCAAGACCAAGTTTTTAGCACAAAGGAGATTTATCTGCCCCAGAGAGACAGAGGGTGGGAAGAAGGGACAACAGTAGATAGAGGGTGAGGGAGGGAGGGAAGGGGACAAGGAGAGGGTAGAGGTATTTGCCCGAGGGACATAAGACAGCTCAGGATAAAGAAGTAGATATACATGGCCCATAGGCAAATGGTGGTTTATAAAGGTAAAGGAGGAAACCCCATGTTAGGATGAAGTGTTTAATTTTAATTGGTTATGTTAATTGGATGAACCAAGGGGGGATTTTGATTGCTGGACTTCAATACTTTGAAAGTTGAACCTTGGTAGTCAGCCTCAGGAGAAGGAAGTGGTCAAATAAGAGAATAGACCTTGGTGGCTAGCTTTAGAAATGTAATCTAGTGGTTTTTAACAATGAAGAGGGAATTGGGGAGAAGGGCAAGTGTCGCACACGAGTATATGAGACTCAGGGATAGATCTCCAAGAAGTTGGAGATATTAGAGAGAGTAAACACCAGCCAGATTTTACTCAGCTGTCTTCCAGCTTCCTCAGCCTCACTTCCCTTGGCTTGGCTTCCCCTCACTCTATGCCTGCCTTAAGCTTAAATACTCTCTAGGTAAATTAAGGCATGGCCCCACCACTGCCTGCTTGGGAGCCTGGAATTCCTACTATAATCTAAAGTGACCTGACTCAGTTGGGATTAAGGGCGTAGGTCACCACTCCCAGGATACTTCCTGTGCTGGGATTAAAGGTTTGAACCACTCTCTGATTCTCCTAGACTGACTGTGGTTAGAGCCCTGGGACTTCTGGAGCTTTTATTAACTCCCCACATAGACTGTGGGTAGATTCCCTCTGATATCTCCGAAATTTCTGAAGCTTTTATTGAATCCCCACAGGCAAGGCCTGCTAGAGCTATGCTTCCTACACTCAAGAATCAAAATTCACCTGAGTATTAAGGCCTTGGATCAAAGTGCCCTCACAATTGGAATGACAGGCAAGTACAGAAACACACACCCTCAAGAGTAGAAACCTCCAAGGGAACCAGGGCCAGCCAGGATAGGAAAACCTAAACTATTAGGAGTTGTTGGAGGCCCAGTATGGAGAAATCTCAGAAAACTCCAAAGCAGGGATGGAGGACTCTTGCAAAGAATCTAAATTCCATTCCCGGTGACCTCCATATTGGGTGACTTATAACCACTTGTTACTGGAAATCTGGGGATCTGATGCCTCTGGCTTCTTCAGGTGCCTGTTTTCATGTGCACATGCCCATACACAGACAGAGAGACAGACACATACACTTTTATACTCTCCAGGGGATCCAAACATTGGGAGAAGGAAGGGCCCTATGTTTTTATGAGTGTATCAGGTTTTCATAGGAAATACTGAAAAAGATTGCCTGGTGCCCCTGGCAGAGGGAGAGGGGGAAAAACATTGTGAAATATACTAGAGCACCCAGCTTCTTAACTAGCTCAAGGGAAACTAGTTAATCAGTGTCTAACCTGCAGAGTTTCTCAGGGAGCCTCCCTGACCTGAGGAAACAGAATAACCAAATACAGCTAGCAATAACCATCCTTCAGGCCCATAAGGAAGAAGATGATTGAGAAAGTCGTTGTGGAGAATCATAGTCTCACTAAAAAGATTAAAATCAAATCATAGGGCCCTAGAGTGTTCCCCCTTCCCCCTCAACTTAGTACTTTACTAAAGGCCTGCCTCTAGAAATTTTTTTCAACCAGGACACCATGTTCAGCTATCAGGAAGAAATGACTTGAGCTGGAGAGAGCTCAAGGGTAGAGCACTTGCCTAGTATGTACAAGGCCCTGTGTTTGCACTGTAAAATAAAACAAAAATTACAAGGCAAAAAAATAAACAAGGGGCTAGAGAGATGGCTCGGGGGTTAAAAGCACTGCCTGCTCTTCTAGAGGTTCTGAGTTCAATTCCCAGCCACCACCCAGTGTACTCACAACCATCTGTAATGAGATCTGGCACTCTTCTGGCCTGCGTGGATACATGAAGGCAGAACACTGTATACACATAAATAAATCTTTAAAAACAAAACAAAACCAAAACACTTTGTAGATGTTTACCCATCAAGGCAGAATTCCAGAGAGTGAAGAGTCAGATCCAGGAAAAATGTTTTCAGATGATTGTCTGATAAAGTAGACAAAGCACATAAACTCAACAAAAAGAAACAAGCCTAGTAAAAAATGACCCAAAGAGATCTTAGCAAAGAATATACAAATGAACATATGGATATACACTCCATACTTGTTAGCACCAGTGAACTTGAAAGTACTAATAAAACAATACACAGCTTTGGGGTTTGGCTAAGAGGCAGAGTGCTTGCATCTGATCCCCACCACCAAAACCAAAACCATATTATTTACTATCTGCTTGGAAAAAGAAGACTCAATCTCAAATCTCTGTGGTGGCACAAAGTGGTAATACCAGTACCCAGAAGTCTGAGGCAGGAGGATGGCAAGCTTGAAGGCAAAATGACGGAGAAATTTAAAAGATCAGTGGTTGCCGGAAGTAGAAAAGTAGGAAGGAGTAGGTGGGCATAGATTAATTTTGGGAGTGGGCAGTAAAGCAAATATCACACAGATCCATCAGAATAGACTCCTTAATTTACATATATATTTTATATATATGTATATATGTTATATATATCCCACCTCTGCGGGGGGGGGGCAGGGAAATTGTGTAAACCTATGCTTTGTTAAAACTTTGCAATGACCCTAAAACTGCTCTAAAAGCAAGGTTGGATGAAAATGGTAATGCATTGATACTCTTCATGCTTTGTTTCCCTATTATTCATTTCATTCATTCACACATTTCATATTTCATCAATTCATACTTGGTTGCTAACTCTAACAGACCTAAGAACATCCGTGGAGCCAGTAGGGGCATAAGATTTCGCTTTATTTGGAAAGCACTATTTTTCATCGAGGGAAAGACATTAGCTTGGCATGCCCTGCTCCTCTGACATGTCTATTTAACTGAAACTGTGGACAGTCTATGTAGTCTATACAGGATTAGAGGGCAAAACCGTGGAGTACTTGAGAAGATGACACTTCTAAATAAGACTCAGTTAAAGAAAAGGGGCGTGATAATTGGCAAGAAGAGTAAGTTTTCCGTGTTTGAACTTGTCCTGCTAGGTGGTGGTTCTATTTGGCCAACTTTCAAGACTATAAGAGTTCCTCCTCTGGTGGCCACGGTGATGGCTTCTGGATAAAGTGGTATTGTTATAAAAAGTTTTCTCTTCCTGCAGAGTAGCTCTTTAAGCAGGAAAGTAAACAACTCAAAACAGCTTCAAGAAGTCCCTGAAACTGACCTAGGCTCCTTTCTGCCAGAGAGTCCCCCTCAGATGGAAGGAAGCTGAGCTGCAAAGGGGACTCGGAGACCAGACCAAACCAGCCAAGCTCACCTGGAAGATGTTTACAACAACCGAGGCACCTGGAAAAGACATTCTCCAACCTTTTGAGCTGCCTGTAGGCCATGCAGTGTGTTCCAGGTTCCCAGCTTTTGTGAACTGTCAGGTATGCTGGGGTGAACCTTGGTGATGAGAATGTCTGAGTTATTTCTGTTCCTGTACGTAATCCCAATACCACTCGTCAAACTGGACTTTGGGAGCAGGGAATCCCTATGGTGAGCAGACGTGTCGTTGCGTCTCCAAGGAAAAATTTTGTCACACAAGTGGTTAGCACCGGGCCTGGTCATGCTGTGCTCTTGTTTAATAGCCAATCAAAGGGTAGAAAGAATGAAAGCCGGCGGAAAAGACCGACCCGACATGTGGAGAGCTGTTCCGGTCCTTCATCCGCCTCCGCTCCAGCCGGTCCGGCTCACTACGCCCCGCCCCGCCGCTTAGGTTACGCCCCACAGGTCCCGCCCCTTCCGCTGCCGAAGCCGGGAGCGTGCGCGCACCCAGACGACTTGCGGGAGCGAGCGCGTCCCGGAGCCCGCGGCCGGAGGAACCAGCGGGTGAGATCCGGGGACACGGTGAGGACGGGCCCAGGCGTTGGGGCTTGGAGGGTGCCCGGTGTAGAGAAGAAGCGGGAAGAAGGGAGGAAGTGGGGCTCCGAGATCTCCGTCGCCGTAGGCACGCGGCGGGCCCCACGCGTGGGCCTGTGGCAGCCGGTGGGCGAGGGTTACGGTGAAGACGGGTGGGGGAGGGGCGGGGCCGCGGCTAGCTGCGCGCAGGTGGGGCTGGCGACCAGGGACTACGGCTCGAGAGCCTTGCTTGCCGGTGCCTCCCTAGGGTCTGGAGGGTAGGCTAGCCCAGGTGCAGAGAAGAGGCCTTCCTGATCAGCGAGCTAGTCCGGGACACCCCAAGACTTAGAAAGCCACGGCTTCCGGGGTTCCAGCTCGCTGGTAGCCGCCTCCGTTTCATATTTTGAGTTCTTGTGCGGAATAAGTGGCAAGGCAGAGGTTGTCACTAGATAATGTTACATTTAGCTTAACCAACCATCAGCATTGGAAGAAACTTACCAGTTGTGTACACTCTGCACCTGTCAGATGAGGTCCTCGCTGCAGGCTGTTCTTTGACACTTAACGTTAAGGTTTTGTTCTAAGCATCAGGTTGCTTCTACTACCCCCCTCCTTTCCTTGTTTTAAAGTTTTGTAACGTGCAAGAAAGTATCTTGTTCTTTCTCACCTTTCTCGGTTACATTTCGAAGTATGCAGAAGATGTTGTGATCACCTAGTTGCTTCTGTATAACACTGTATCTTTCCTCGATTTGAAATATTTTTCAGAACTTGAAATCATTTCCCAGAAAAGTGCTTCACTGTAGGTAGATCACAGGCCTGCTGAGAACTTGGGAAATAGGAAGAATCTTCAAAGTTATTATGTAAATTCATTTAGCTTCAGAATCTTCACTGTAAGACCCCAAGAGGGAAAATAACGGTAGAGAGGCCCCAGTTCAACTCCTCCTACCCATAGGTAAGGAGCCTGACACCTGGTGAAGTAAGATGTCACAGATTAGTGATAGCCCAAGGGTAGAAATCTGGTGTTTTAAGACCAGTTCATCTTTCCATTTTTGTGTGTGTGCTTTTTGGTTTATTTGTTGGTAGTAGGGGGTAAGAGAATGAGTGCAGTACATGTAGGGTGAGTTCACTGTGGGTTGGCACTGTTGTGGCCTCACTGTCACATTTCATTCCAGTTTTGGTAGATACTCTCTAAACATGTTCTTGTATTTAGTTTTCTAAAAAGGGTGACTAAAAAGGCTAGCTCTGGAAAGAGGAAAATTGCAGTTATCACAGGAAAGAAGAAAATTGCATTAATTTACATGGATCAGAAGATCAGATTGGCCACTGACAACTAGTTGTAATAGTCTGGTGATTGGAGCCTCAGGAATTTATGTGGACTAATGAAATCATATCAAGAAGTTTTATAATTTAATGAGAAGTATATGCAAGATGTATTGTGGGTATTGTGTATGATGTTAACATCTGTAGGCAGGTCCACTTGTGGAGTTGGGCAAGGTATTTCAATACTTTGATACTCAGAATTAATATCTGTAGAATAGGTATAATAAGCACAGTTATAAGAATTATGTGAGACCTGGTGCCTAGTCCTTGAGAAATAGCATGTGTAAGTTAGTATCTGAGCTTTACTAATGTTTGTGGAATTTATGGCTTTTCAAAAATAATCTTACATTAAAAATATTGTCAGCATGTGTGTGTATGTGTGTGTGTGTGAGAGTGTACAAATATGTCACAGCATTCCTGTGGAGGCCTCAGGACAACTTTCAGGGGTTTGTTATCTTCTGTGGTGGACCTAGGGATTAAGCTCAGGTCATGAGGTTTGTGTGGTACTTTATCCATTGAGGTATCTTGCTAGTTCTGCACATGGATTTCTAAAGAACTATTTAAAAGTTACTTTTAATTCATTTAAACATGAAGAAGTTATGTTCTAAAAGATTGTTGACTTTGGAACTTGTAGTTATGGACCATGGTCTGTCATTTATTATCTTTTGAATGGCCTCATGTAACCTAAAACTTGTGATTCTCCTGCCTCAGCTTCCCAAGTGCTGGGGTTATGTACTTGATTCATCATCTGGGTTAGCACTCAATTCCTGAATCTCATTCTTCTATAAAATAAAAGTGTAAGAAACTTAAGAATCTAGGTGTTATAAAAGCATTTTGAGAAGTCTTACTAGGTCAGACTTGAACATTTTATGGAAATGGGTATTGGAAGGGAGGGAGGATAGCAGTATAGAGAAAATGATGAGATGTGAGAGAATTTGGAGCCACTCTGTAATCCTAGTGCTTGGATGCAGAGGCAGGAGGATTGTTGCATGTTTGAGGCCAGCCTGGGCTACATACTAATTACAGGCCATTTTGGGATACAGGATAAAACCCTACCCCAGAGCCTTAAAAAAGCAAGTGATTTGGGATTGAATCTTAATATCAACCATATCTCTGCTTTTCTGTCTCAAGGTATATATTTTTGTGTAGAATACCTGTGGAGAAGAAACAATGGATTCCTTGGATCACATGCTGACAGATCCTCTAGAACTGGGTCCCTGTGGAGATGGTCATGGTACTCGGATCATGGAAGACTGCCTTCTGGGTGGTACCCGAGTTAGTCTCCCTGAAGACCTCCTGGAGGATGTGAGTGGTAACATTGTTGCAATCGTTTCTCCGGGTCTTCTGAGTCCTTTCCCTCGCTCCTCTGCCTTTCTTGCTGGATGCGAGTGTTCCCTTACTATTTTAAAGTATAGTGTAGTTAGGATTCTCATTAAGGATGATACTGTAAGCAGTAGTCTACATGTTTGATCAACAAGTCAGAATAATGGTAACATGATATAAGCAAACCCTATTGTAACATAATTTTCACTAATCAGAGCAAAAAGGTTGAGTATTTTAAGAGCAGAATTATGTTTCTCTTAAAATTGTTTCCATTTTAAGAATCATTAATCAAACCCAGACTTGTATATGTCCATAAGATAACCTGGTCAGAGTAATATGTGTCTTGGGATAGAACATCAGCATGCCCTTGACTACTTTCACAGGTCAGATATACAGTCATCTTTGTTGGTAAGGAGGCGACCAACTATTAAGAGAGAACCTGCCTGTGCTCTCTCTCTCAGGATCTCATAGCCCAGGTTTGCTTTGACTTTACCACGTAGCTGATGATAGCCTTAAACTTGAGTCTTCCTCTATTTTTCAGGCACTGTGATATGGATGTATACTGCCATGCTTGGTTTATGTGGTACTGGGAATGGAGCCCATGGCTTTGTGCATGGTAGACAAACCTGCTACATAAGCCACATTCCCAACACAGATACAAGCATTCTGCCAACTGAACTTTATCTCCAACTGTTATTTGTATTTTCTTTGTGTGCCCTTTCAAAAAATGTCTCTATGACATCCATTCTATCATCAGATGCTTGCTTTATTACATACTGAGTTCGCGCCAGACATGGTTAGATGCTTAAACTAAAATTGAATGCAAAAATAAGTTTTGAGGAAAGATTAGATAGTGAGTCTAGGTGGTTTCATGAAAGGGAGTTTGGTGGTTGAGTTATCCTGTAGTTTCTTGCTTAAATTTATGGCTCTGTTTTGTTGTTGGGGTATATTCACAATTACCTCATAGGCTTGTGTGTCCTTTTTATGTGTCTTTCTTGTCACACCTTTCCTTGGTCCAGCCAAATATTGTCTGAAGCTGTTAATTAAAAAATAAAAAAAAGCTGACAGATAAAAGCATATAAAGAAATGCCTGTGCATAGGCACATTTATATATGTGTATATTTAAGCAATGATAAAACGTGTGTCTGTAGGTGTGAGTTCACCAGTATTTACCTGCTTAGGGACCAAGGCAGAACTATCATTTGCTCACTAGTTCAAGACCATTTTAAAAATGAAACCACCATAAAACAACATGTTCTGTCTCCCCCAAAACTATACGGCACCACCTGGGGTGTGTGTACAGAATTAATGCCATCTAAGCCCCTATGTATTTCCTCTGTCTTACCTTCATTACCTCTTCATTTCCCCCAGTTAATAATTACTCTTCTTTGCTGCTAATTCTTTTGCTTCTGTTGCATTATTGTAGCTCTTTCCAGCATGCTTTCCCTCTCTGATCCCTTTAACTATCTTAACGTTATGTAGAGGAGACTTTCTTGAATTGTGTACTTCTGCACACTCTTAACAGTTCTTAAATTACTTTCTAACAGTGTGGTAAGCTTATTATTTGGTACGTAATACATCCAACATATAGCAAGTGAATTAAAAATAAAGTCCATGCTGGATTTGGTGCATGCCTTTTATCCCAGCACTTGAGAGGCAGAGTCAGGTGTATCTCTGAGTTCAAGCCAGTTTGGTCTACATAGCAAGTTTCAGGCAGCCAAGGCTTCATATCTCAAAGTAAAATAAAATATATATTAATTAAGGAATTGAAGCCAATCCTGCTCCCTTTCTTTTTTAGTCTTTTTAGTCATCTTTTCTTATAGCCCTCTCCCAATTAATTTTTTCTTGCTGCTTAGTTGAATTCACATGGCTGCCATCATCCCTACTTGGCAGAGATGGCTTCCAAATGGGCTTCTCTTTGTGATAACTTTCCTCTGGATTATATACTGTTATATTGTGGTTTGTATGCTGTCTTTAATAAACTCCTATTTTGAGATAGCATCTTGCAGGCCCAGGCTGGACTTGAACTCATAACCCTCTTGCCTCTGCCTCCCAAGTTCTAGGATTACAGGTGGGTGCTTTCATAGCCAGTTAATTTCTGATTTTTAGAAGTGACTCAAAATCATTAGAATTTTAGTCTGTTTAAAAAAAAAACTTGGATAACAATGATGGCTACATAAGAAATGTGAATATAATTAAAACTCCTGAACTGTATACCTAATAGAGATAAAATGGTAAATTTTACATTCTGTGAATTTGGCTGCACAGATATAAAACATTAAATACATATTTATCTACTGCTTACTTTTTCTCTACATTCTCCCAGCCTGAGATATTCTTTGACGTCGTCAGCCTCTCCACCTGGCAGGAAGTACTAAGTGACTCTCAGCGTGAACACCTCCAGCAGTTTCTGCCTCAGTTTCCTACAGACAGTGTGGAGCAGCAGAGTGAACTCATCCTTGCCCTTTTCAGTGGGGCGAACTTCCGATTCGGAAATCCTCTGCGCATTGCTCAGAAGCTCTTTCGAGGTCTGTAGCTCGGTGTTTTGTTTTGATAGGCTTGAGTACACATTTGCTTATGCACGTATGCCTTTCGTTTTCTTCATTTTCTTATGCTGATATGACCTCTGAGGAGAGTGGTTTGCTGTATGTATTTGCTGCCTGTGCTGTTTCTAAAAAATAAGATTGTATTGATTTGTGGTAGAAAATACCTAATGGAACTTAGCTATGTAACCATCATAAGAAATAAAATATTGCCAGCATCCCAAAGATCTTTATGACTAATTTTTAAACGTTTGGAAGGGGGAAAAAAAAGAAAGAAAGAAAAAGAAACCAACTTGCTGCTTGCTTTATTTATTTATTTTTCCTGCAGAAAAACATGGCACCTCACCACCATGTATACCTTTCTCTTTTAAAGATGGCATCTCACTGTAGCCTGGGCTGGCCTTGAGTCTAAGACAGTCCTTTTGCTTTGGCCTGCCTGGAATTTCACACACAGTCACCACTCCTGTCTTAGCATGTGTGTCTTCACAAAGGACATCCCTCTGCATAATCACAGTCCTGTTAGCTGACTGTAAGAAAATCTACATTGAGTGAGTGATAGTTTTTTTGTTTTTGTTTTTGTTTTCTTTTTGGTTTTTCGAGACAGGGTTTCTCTGTGTAGCCTTGGCTGTTCTGGAATTCACTCTGTAGACCAGGCTGGCCTCGAACTCAGAGATCCATGTGCCTCTGCCTCCTGAGTGTGGGACTAAAAGGCCTAAGCTGCTGGCCACTCTTGTTTTCCTTACTCTCAAAATGTCTATGTAAGGTGCTATTTAAAGTTGTAAAGTGCTCATGTGGTGTTTGATTTTGTGTTCACTTTGTGGGTACGGAGGGTTCTTTTCTGCATTCTGCACTGTGAAGAACCCAGCACGTTTTGTTGTACGACAGTCCTGCTGTGTGGGAAGTCGCTTCCTGTTCTTTGCATTATTGTCTGGGTCCCATGCTTTCCGTAAGAATGTTACCTGGGGATTTTCTTCCTTCCCACTGGACCTTTCAGAGGAGTATAGTTTAGTTTTCCAGCATTGCCTAAGTGGCATCTGGGTTTTTTGTTTTTTGATTTTTGTTTTGTTTTTGTTTTTGTTTTTTTTGTTTTGTTTTTTTTTTGAGGCAAGTTCTCTAGCTGGCCAGGAACTCTCAGTGGGGATCATGCTGGCCTCCAAGCCACAGTGATCCACCTGCCTCTGTCTCCTGAGAGCTGAGAGTAAAGGCATGTACCATGTAGCCCTGATACACTTCTTGATCGTTTTTTTAGTTCAGTCATCTGTTAGGCGGTACTTGGGCTCAAGTCTCATTCCTCAGAAGCCCTCAGTTTATCCAGTCTTTTCCCTTCACTGGTGATCGCTGTCCAAATCAGCTATCACTTCAAGCATTGCAAGACAGTTGGCTCTCCGACCTATGGAGAAGAGCAGAAGCTTTTTCCTTCCTTCTCAGGTGACTTTGTTTTGTCTGACTGGCCTAAGAGGGCAGTGTGATTTCCTTGAGTTATGTTAAACCGAACGACTTGATTTTTACTAGAGACAAGAGAGAACAGGCCTGTTATTTCAAATCTCTTGTTTTCCTGAGGATTTTAAGTTAGTGTTCATTTTTTTAAATGGGTGGTATTAGCAGTTGAATTCTCACATACACATGCCAGTCCAATGCTCTACCACTGAGCTGCAATTTAAACCCTCTTTATAAGAGACAGTCCTCAATTTTTTGTCCAGAGCGGCCCTAACCTGGGCCTATAATCCTCTTACCTGGTCTTCCAAATAGCTGGGGTGATAGGCTCACCACTCTACACACCTGCTTTTCTTCTTTGCTGGGTTATTGGTTTAAGACAAGTTTTCTGTGGTTGGTAGCATTCTGCTTCGCTGTGGCGCAGGTCTCTGGTGGGAGGACACTGCCTTCCCTCACACAAAACAGAGTGGGGTCCCTGGCAGGATTAGAGGGTTATAGAAGAGCCCTTATGTAAGTGGGCAGTGCTGCTGTATATCCCTCACACAGCGTGATTGTGTGGTAAGTATACAGATGGGATATGGAAGTGGGACAGATGTCTGTGTATTTCTTTGACTGATGCTGTATTTCAGTTCTAGTTTTGCTGAATATAATTGTGTTACTGTGGTTGCTATGATTTCCCGCCTTAATTGAACTATCATTTATTTTGGAGTCTCTTGATTCTTGTCATTTTTTTCTTTGTGTGCTACAACCATATCTCTTGTATACACATAGTATTTGTATGGACTGATGCATATATACTTGTACCTGTGTTTTTAAGATGGACACTTTAACCCCGAGGTGGTCAAGTATCGTCAGCTCTGCTTCAAGTCACAGTACAAGCGGTATCTCAACTCCCAACAGCAGTATTTCCATCGGCTGCTAAAACAGATTCTTGCTTCCAGAAGTGTAAGTAACGCTCAGAACTAGGTATGCAATATGGACAGTGACCTGGCAAGCATCACAGCACGTCATGGTGCTGATGCAAAAACAAAAAAACCATTAATAAGTTGGGCTTTCTCTTATCTTCTTTTGAGCAATGTTGAAACATGAAAAATAAAGTACTTCCTAGAATCAGTATTTACAAAGAAAAACAAAGGGATTCAGACTTACGGGCTACTGAGGATAATTAGGATGCTTTTGGAATTGATGTGTGAGTACATACTGGCCTCTGATCCTGGCACATACATGTAGAACAGACTTTGGTAGCCTCATGATCCCTTTCAGTTGGATAGTTCTCTGGGGCCCAGTTATTAGTTCTTAACCTTATTACGTTTTTATTTACTTAATTTGTGTGCTGTGGGTGTGTGTGCCACAGAGCATGTGGGTCACTTAGAGGGAAACTTATTGGAGTCTCTTCTCTCCTGTCATGTGGCTAGGCCCCAGTGACCAAACTTGTCAGGCTTGGTGACAAGTATCTTTACCTTCTGATCAATCTTGCTGGCCCTGTTGCAGTTTCTTTAAGTTATTCAAGTATTAATTCTGAGTGAAGCAGGTCAACACTAAAATTGGATATTTTCATCATGTAATTCAGGTGGAATGTTTCTTTTTTTCTTTTTTTTCTTTTTGGTTTTTTGAGATAGGGTTTCTCTGTGTTGCCCTGGTTGTTCTGGAACTTACTCTGTTGACTAAACTGCTCTTGAATTCACAGAAATTTACCTGTCTTTTGTCTCCCTACTGCTGGGATTAAAGGCATGTGCCACCACCACCCCTTTTTTTGAAT
Organism: Phyllotis vaccarum; assembly: GCA_033318265.1. Classification (NCBI taxonomy): domain Eukaryota; kingdom Metazoa; phylum Chordata; class Mammalia; order Rodentia; family Cricetidae; genus Phyllotis; species Phyllotis vaccarum. The sequence continues at coordinate 98,630,312 of JARWLC010000012.1, read as the reverse complement.
TTTTATTTTTTGGGGAGGGGTATGTATATGTGTCCGTCCCCTGGCTGTTCTGGAACTAGCTTTGTAGATGATGCTGGCCTCAAACTCACAGAGATGCAAATGCCTCTGCCTCCCAAGTGCTGAGATTGAAGGTGTGTGCCACCACCACCTGGCAAGTGTTTCTTACTTGAAATGCATACAACCAGAAGTGTTTGATTTCAGATTTTTCAGAGTCTTGGAATTCTTCCATATATTTTTTTAGGATAAGACATAGTTTTAAGCAAAATTAGGTTTAACCTGAAGCTCATATATAGACTGAGGGTGAATTTATAAAGAATTTTCAGTATATTTCTTGTGCGTGGACTTTAGTCTGATACAAGATGCAGTGCAGCTATTTTCACTGTGATGTTGCATTGGTACTCATGACATTTCAGATTTTGGTTTTTTTATATCATGAATGATCGAATTAATTTAGGTACTTTTTTTTATACATAATCATATATATATATTTCCTTGTTATTTGGAGGGTTGAGAATTAGGCTTGTTTTAACATCGAAGAGAATAAAACATGGACTTGCAGACTGTCCAGAGAGCAAGATTGATGATGATCTGGCCTCTCATCTGGTCTCTTGATAGGATCTGTTGGAGATGGCTCGCAGGAGCGGCCCAGCTCTTCCCTTTCGCCACAAACGCCATTCACCATCCCGAAGCCCTGAGGAGCGGGAGTGGCGGACCCAGCAGCGCTACTTAAAGGTCTTGCGGGAAGTGAAGGAAGAGTGTGGCGACACTGCCCTGTCCTCTGATGAAGAGGGTGAGTGTCTTTGGGTACTTGTGGGGGTCCAGGGTACTGGAGCCAGTGGTAGCTATGCATTTCCCAATAATAAAGGAGCCCTCAGAGCTGTCTTGTTTGGGGGTGGAGAGTGGGACTCAGCAGTGCTTGGTGGTTGAGTTGCTGAGACGCTGTGTTTAAGAGTGACTACATGCCCTCTTTATTCTTGTGCTCATGTGGCACTTAGGTTAGATGAGAACATCTTGGACAGATCCCTGCAGGACAGGGTCTTTCCTCTGGTCCCATTGTGCCACTTGAGAGAACTGCTTTTCCCCTTACAGGAGAGTAGTAGTGACTGTTGGCCTGCTGCAATGCGACCCCATCACTCTGTTGAAGTCTCTCTCCTGGAAGAGCCGTTTAAATGACCTAAGTGTGCTCCAGCTCATCTGGGGAAGGGTCAGAAAGGAATGTGGAACCCTGGCCTCCATGTTGTTGGCTTAGCCCTGTTGAACCCAAATGGCCACTTACCCAATCTCCCCTATTGGAGTCCACAGCCACGTTGGATTTACAAGAAAAATTTTCTTTTGAAGATCTCAGCTCATGGCTTCCAAGCTCTCCAGCACGTTCTCCTAGTCCTGCGGTGCCCCTGAGGGTGGTGCCCACGCTTTCCACTACGGATATGAAAACTGCAGGTGAGAACTGAGCTTTTGCTGCTGCAGCTCCAAGAGATCATGATGTAGAAAAGTGAGAGTCCTCCTAGGGAGGTGGGGACTAGATTCTTGCCTGTCAGGAAACAGCAAGAAGGGTGGTCCTGTGCAGTACTATTACCATCTAGAGACAGGCTTTAGTTGCTATTTGGGGTTAAAAAAGCAGAATCTTGAACTAGCAATAGAATGTTGACCTAGACCCATAGCAACTCCCTAGGCTGTGAAGACTTGAATTTGGAATAGGAAATGGAAGAATGCCAAGGCTCTTGAATGTGCCTATAGGTCGGCTACATAACTGAAGTCACTTATTGGGCAAGTGTAGAGAAATGATGGAATACTGATCCTCGTTCTGTGTGAAGACTTTTCAGTTTATAGTACACAGAATCAGAAGTAGCTTGCTTTTGAATATTTGAGTGACTAGGCAGATTTAAGTTAGGGTACCATCATAGTGAATGATCTGGTCCATGTAGTTTGGTTCATTTACTTTCAGATAAAATAGAACTGGGGGACAGTGACCTGAAGATAATGTTAAAGAAGCACCATGAGAAGCGGAAACATCAACCAGTAAGATTGCGGTGGGAGTGGCCATTCATAGTTTTCAGTCTGCTGCTTCTAGTTTGGCTGTCCTGACTTCCTGCTCTGTGCTTTTCTGTCATCATTGCTGGAGACAGGAGCAGCAAGAGTGGCTACTTAGTTAGCATCAGAGCTGTGAGAGGCCAGTCAAGTGCTTTGGCTTTACAAGGCCTGGTTGACAAGGAGGCCTTCATTCATCTTTGTGGTTACACTGGCGTGTGAATGGGTCATGATCTCTCTCACTCCCAGAGACTGAGTTTATCCTTGGTCTTGCAGCCGTAAGTGGCAGAGCCAAGAGTCAAACTTAGTGCTTCCGTTTGTGTTGCTCCATTATCACTTCATTATGAAGGCTCGTCAGGGTGGAGAAATGGCAGCAGAGAAGACAGCGTCCAAGGCAGAGGGGTAAAGTGGGAGGCCTAGGGAGGAAGAGTTGACTTCTTTCTGTCTTTTCCTCCTGAGTCCTCAGAGTCTTATTTTCAGACTTGTAAGCTATATAGTAGTGTTAGAGCTATTTTATGAGCATGTGAAATAAGAATGCAGAAGGACTTTATTAACTACAGCTGACCTACAGCAAAAAGGGCTCCCAAGTTTTTCTGTGCACCACAATAAAGAGCAGTGGCTATTATTTGAATATATTCTAATTTAATATGACCCCCTCAGGTGTCCCTGAATGGTTATCTGTTAGGTAATTTGGCACAGTCATCATCAGTTTGGGATACTTTTTTGGACCTCTATAACCAGATCTCTGATGTCGTATCTAGGATCACCCAGACCTTTTGACAGGGGACCTGACCCTCAGTGACATCATGGCTCGAGTAACTGCTGGCAGGAAGGGCTCTCTAGCAGGTAAAAGTCAATTGGTCCCTCTTAGCTGCCCTCACTTGACTTATGATATTATTGGATGACATACTGTCTGTGACAAAAATAAGTAGAACCATAGCTTCCTTTAGGCTGACCACCTTTGTTTTGTAGTTGCCCTATAAAGTAAATTAGCACAGTAGGGTGTGGGGGGAGCGCTCTGTAGATACAATAGTTTCTGTGTGAGTGTGAGGACCTGAGTTTGTATTCTCCAGCATCTGTGTGAAAGCTGGCTAAGTGTCACAGCCTGCTGTAATCCCAGTACTCTGGAGGCTGAGAGGGGATCTTTTGGGCAAGTGGACTCGATAGATGAGAGAGACCCTGCTTCAGTTAAAGAGGAGAGCAATTGAGAAAGATATTCCATGTCAGCCTTTGGCCTCCACGTTCAAACCATACACCTCTACATATGTACCATTTATATGGATATTCGAATAAAATGAAATAAAACCAAATCAGCACAGCATATCATTAGATGTTAAAAGTAAATGATAAGTCCTGAGTTTGGCTTTCAAAAAAATCTAAGTGTCTTTATTACTGAGTCTGACAGGCTTTGAGGAGCAGCTGCAGGTAAGACTGCTCACTTCATAAAGCCATTTTGTGAGTTGTGGTTTTGTTTCCCTTCTTCCTAGCCTTATATGATTTGGCTGTTCTTAAAAAAAAGGTGAAAGAAAAAGAGAAGAAGAAGAAAATAAAGTTGATTAAATCTGAGACGGAGGATCTGGCTGAGCCTCTAAGCAGTGCTGAGGGGGTCCCAACTCTCTCCCAGGCCCCCTCTCCACTGGCAATATCATCTATCAAGGAAGAGTGAGTGGGGCACAGCTATAACTAGCTGCTCTGGGCGGGAGGGAGTTAATTCCAGGCTGAGTCCAGCCTTGGGACTTGTGTGAGCTGACTGTGTGTGCTGAGCCCTGAGATCTTGTTGGGAAAATGTACCATGTTCTCTTTTCTTAGGCTCTTGAGTTCTCATGTTTATAAGGAGGCTCAGGGGACCTGGCCAATTTGGCATGTATTCTCAGTCGTTTTGATTTTTTCCTACATCAAAGAAAAAAAAAAACCAAAAACCTTTTGTAACATTTATTTCTGTGTGTGCACATGCAGATGCCTGTGTATATGTTGTATACAGTTGTGGAAGTCAAAAGACAGCTTGAGCAGCTCCTTGGCACTCCTATTGTGTGGCCCAGGCATCAAACTGTGATGATATGTTATATATTTAATAAAACCAGTCTGGATTATCAGAGAAAGGAAATATTATAGTTAAATTTTTAGTGTTTTTTTTTTTTTTTTTTTGCTTATTTAGCCTTTTTTTTTTGTTGTTGTTGTTTGAATTTGTCTTTTTATGTTTGTCTTGAATTTTTTTTGTCAAGTTTTATATTTAGGTTAAGATTAAAGATGTGGGCTATTATTTGGTAGTTAGTCTTGAACTCATAGAAACATAGAAAGATCTTTGTTTTTGGAGTTATAGGATTAAAGGTGTGGCACTGTTGTTGTTTGTCTGGGAGTCTGGAACTACTGGTTTTATTAAATATATAACATCAAACACTTGGATTTTCTTTCCTTCTTGCTAGGCCCCTGGAAGACATCAAGCCTTGCCTTGGGATCAGTGAAGTGTTTCCCAGTTTTTTCTCTCTTCTGTTAGAGATTTTGCTGGAGAGTCAGGCTAGCCTTCCTATGGTAAGAGTTTTGGAGATGTTAAACAATCCCTGCACACCTGAGTGCTCTCTCACTTCTGGTCTGATTCCTTTCTGCTGCTGTGATAAAGACCATGGACAAAGCAACTTGAAAAGGAAAGGGTTTATTTCAGCTTACCGTCCACCAGTTAGGGAAGTCAAGGCAGTTATGGGGATGCTGCTGTTACTGGCTGGCTTCCTATGGCTTACTCATCCTGCTTTCTGTACACCTGCCCAGGTATGGGTGCCACATGAATTAATAATCAAAGAATGTCTCACAAACTTGCCCACTGAAGTTAGATGGAGGCTATCCCTCAAGGAAAGCCCTCTCTTCCCAGATGACTAGCTTGTGCCATCTTGACAACTGACCAGCACTGTAGAGCTCACCTGCATTCTTCCTACAGCACTGAGTTGACTTGCTATTGGAATTTGTTAAATGATATTCGCTATAAGTGTCCTGTTGCTGTGACACAACTTGCAATTGTTGATGTAAAGCACAATCTAACTGGGTTCCATCTCTTTCTCTGCCTAAGCTGGAGGATCGGGTTCTCGACTGGCAGTCTTCTCCAGCCAGCTCCCTCAACAGCTGGTTCTCTGCTGCCCCCAACTGGGCTGAGTTGGTGTTGCCTGCTCTGCAGTATCTTGCTGGAGAAAGCCGAGGTGAGCTCAATCTTTTCTGTGAGGTTTCATCAGGTTTTCCCTCTTTTGTTTAAAGAATTCTTTCAGTAAACTGTAGCTGTTCATTTGTCCAATAGTGCATTTGCATCAGATACATCCTTTATACACCAAAAAAAAAAAAAAAAAAATACTCAGAAGGTCACCCAGAGCCCAGGGTGAAGGACCACTCTGAGACTAACACTGTCTTACATGTACTCCCGATGCATGGCTTGTTCATGTCATTTATTTCTTGCAGCGGTTCCTTCTAGTTTCTCTCCGTTTGTTGAATTCAAAGAGAAAACCCAGCAGTGGAAATTGCTTGGTAAGTCTTACAAGCCCCAAGCCCTTCCTTCCTTCTTTAAATGAGAGAAAACAGTGATGAGAAGAGGATTGGAGAGGAGGGGAGTCCAGGTGAGACGGGAAGACGGGCTAGAGCATCTCTGAGAAGGGGACTTTCTGTGGAGGTACCACATTTCTTGCAGTGGTAGAAGGAAGGGAGAGAGCGTCTCCACAGCAGTGGGCTCATGTCTGTTATAAGGAGGAAAGAGGGTTTGCAGATGGGAATGTGTGAAGCTGACCAGTGAGTGCTGTGATGACTCACTGTCGTTATTTCTGCCTGCTGTGGTTCCTTCTGTTGCTCACTTGTTCCTCTGGCAGCCATCAGTTGCTTCACTAGAAGAATGGAGACTGGACAGTCATGATTATGGTAGTTGGACATGACAAAGCTCAGAGTGTAGATCACTGAGATCTTTTTGCTTTTGTTTCGAAGGCAGGACCTTATGCAGCTCAGGCTGATCTTTTAACTTACTGTGTAGCTAGGATGGCCTTGAACTGATCCTCCTGCCTCCACCTCTCAAGTACTGAAATAGCGGCTGCCTCAACTTTGTGAGATCTTGATTTCAATTTTCTTTTGGCAAGAAGTAAGATTGTTGGACCATAGGGCAACTTTCTTTCTTACTATTGCATGATGGCTATATTAGTTCACACTTTCTCTAGTGTGTACAAGGTATATATAAGGGTTCTTCTTACATTTCTGCCGGCACTTTTTTTGAGACAGGTCTTTTTGTGTAGCCCTAACTGGCCTTGGAACTCCCCCTGTAAACCAGGCCTTAATTAAACTCACAAGGGTCTGCCTCCTGCTTCTCCCTCCCAAGTGCCACCATGCTGGTCTCACTAATACTTTTTGGTCTTTTGACTTTTTAAATAGTCACCACTGTGAGTGGTTTTGATTTTCTCTGTGGTTAACGATACTGGGTCCCTTTCCTGTATCTGGGAGCTATGGTGAACTGTCTTTTGGCAAGGTATCTGTTCAGATTTCCATCTATTTTTGTAAGTAAGGTTATTATATTTTTATGATCAATTTGAAGAAGTTCCTTACAAATTTTGATTAACTTGTTTGATTTGGTTTTTCTTTTATTTTTTTAAACATTTATTTACCATGTATGCAGTGTTCCGTCTGCATGTATACCTGCATGCCAGAAGAGGATATCAGATCTCATTATAGATAGTTGTGAGCCATCATGTGGTTGCTGGGAATTGAACTCAGGACCTCTGAACGAGTAGTCAGTGCTCTTAACAGCCTAGCCATCTCTCCAGCCCTGGTTTAGTTTTTCAAGACAGGATTTCTCAGTATCCCTGACTGTCTTGGAACTCACTTGGTAGACTTTGAACTTAGAGATTCTGCCTCTGCCTCCCAAGTACTGGGATTAAAGATGTGCTCTACCACTGCTCCACATTTTTTATTGATTTACATATGAATATTTTGCCTGCATGTATGTCTTTGTACTCTTAAGTGTGCCTGGTACTCAAGAATGCCAGAAGAGGCATTGAATCTCTTGGACCTAGAGCTACAGATAGTTGTGAACTGCTATATAGGTACTGAGCCTGGAACCCTGGGTCCTCTAGGAGAAAAGTGCTTTTCACTACTAAGCCATCTCTCCAGCCCCCTTTTTTTGGTTTTTGAGACAAGGTTTCTCTTTGTAACCCTGCTGTCCTAGATCTAGCTCTGTACCAGGCTGACTTCACACTCAGAGATTTGCCTGCTTCTGTTTCCTGGGTGCTAGGGTGCTAGGATTAAGGGTGCACACCATCACACCAGCTTGATTAGCTCCTTAGATATAAAGAGTTTGTGAATGTTTTCTCCCATTCTATAGGCTGTCTTTTCCCGTTGGGTATTTTTTCTGCTGTGCAGGTTTGAGTTGACTCAGTCCCTCCCTCTTGTTTTTATCATTGTTGCCTTTGCTTTTGATGTTTTATAAAGAATCTCACCAAGATCAGTGTTGTGGGGCCTTTCCAAATGTTTTCTTACAACTGAAGCCTCGCAATCAAATATTTACTCCACTTTGGATTTTCTATGTGCTTTGAGCTAGGAATTTAATTTCATTCTTGTAAATGTGGATATCCAGTTTCTCTAGCATCATTTTTTTATACACTACCTTATTTCATAGTGTTGGCAATCTTGCCAAAAATAAATTCACTATTTTATTTATTTCAAGGCACTCTTTATTTTGGATCAGGCTTTTGTTTTGTTTTTTTTTTTTTTGAACTGGGAGCAAATATCTAAAACCAGTGGTGTGGAGGAAGAACTAACTTGTAACTTCTGACCCTGGGACACAGCTACAAGAGGATGAGTAGATATCATCCCTAGGGCTCAGACCTAGGAGAAGTCAGTTTATAGCAAACAAAAGTTGAGTACAGGGAAGAAAGATTAGATTATTAATTGACTGATTATGAATAGCCTTTGGAGATGACACAGCTAGAGGCAAGGAAGGGTGTTGTCGGGAAGAGTACATACGGTATGGATACTCTCTTGGGTATGGTGGTGTTGGTGTTGTTGGGAGTTGACTAGTGAGAACAAAGGTAAGCTTCCTGGTGAACATGCTTTTCTAGCTGTGGGAAGTGGAGCTGCATCTGACACAGTCCATTTGTGTGGTACTGACCCAATGGTGGTTCCAGCCTGTGCATGAGATCTAGGTGCCATCATGAGGTAGATGCCCCAGTGGGTGTATGAGTAGAGTGACCCATGAAGACGTCACAGGAAGTAGGTAGTCTTTCTAGGCAGTCACAGAGTTAAGCTGGTTCTTGCCTCAGGACTCCTTACTGATGTGCCCATGTGAGGAGTGCAGTTTCTCACCTACAGGAATAGATCCCTCCCTCATGTAAACGTGGTCTATAGCATCTGTTATGGTATTTACCTCCTACAGAATTAGTTTTGTTTATGTGAACTCATTGCTCTGTAATGGGTCTTTTCTGTTCCTCCTACCAGCTCCCAAATAATGAAATGGAGACTTGTTAATTATGAAAGCTTTGCCTGTAGCTTAGGTTCGTTCCTAATTAGCTCTTTTAATCTACATTCTGCCACATGGCTCCTTTTTACTCTGTGTCTCTTGGAGACTCCTCTTCTTTCTTCTTCCCAGAGTCCTCTCCAGAAGTCCTGCCTATATCCCTTGCCTAGCTGTTGGCTGTCGGATTCTTATTACACCAATCACAGAAGACACCTCACACAGTGTACAAATATCCCCTAACATTACTCACTTGATGTGACCTCTCTGAAGGGCAGAGAATGAATTAATTCTGTGTGCTCAGCTTCATCTAAGTGCCTGGTGGACACCTACTACTCTGTAAATACTTACTCAATGAAATATCTAAAAAGTGACATCCTGGGATAGTAGTCCAGGCAGTGAGGGTGGTGGCATGAGCATGTGGAAAGGATCCGTGACAGGTTCTGATGTGTTCTCTTTCTGGCATAAATAAGAGCTGGTAAAGAGCAGGCAGGATTCTGAATAATACTGTAAGTTTCTTACCTGTTTTGTGTGTGCCCCACCCCCACAGGTCAGTTTCAAGATAATGAAAAGGAATTAGCTGCTCTCTTCCACCTGTGGTTAGAAACCAAAGACCAGACCTTCTGTAAGGTACAGCTCTTCCTTTTTCATTACTTGGGTTTTTAGGCCTTAAGTCGGTAAAGATTGTCTAGCCCATTATGTGGTAATGATTTCCCTTTTGTTAGCAGGAAAATGAAGACAGTTCAGATGCCATGACGCCTGTCCCTCGAGTGTGAGTATATTCTTCTTGCCGTAGGCAGTTTCCTATGAAGCCACGACTTAGTGTTACTGCTGTGGACCTGCTGCCTTCTCTAGGTTTGAGCCATAGTGGACCCTAGAGACCCTAGAAGTCCACTCACTCATAATACCTCGGCACACTTGATGAGAGCACATATGCTTCTCAGTAAAAATGGCTCCTGACTGCCATAGTCTAAAGAGAGATGATGTGCCTTGTAGGAGGCAACTTCCTTTGTGTACCCTTCCTGGTTTTCACTTCAGAATAGTTAATCCTCATTTTATTTGTAAAGAGAAACCCATGAAGCTCAGGGACTTGTTAAAGGTTCTGTCAGGACCTTGGCAAGAGTTCAGATCCTTTGACTTCTGGTTCTGTGTTCTTCATGCTAAGTCATCTCATGTTTCCGACTCCTGCCTGTTCAGAGGCCATCCTTACTGTAGTCACACCGACACCCCCCTCAATACCACTCTTGTCATCAAACATACTTTGTCATTAAATTTAGCTGACATTCTAGCAATACTGAAAGCAGTAGGTAAAGATGCCACCCTACCTGTTTTTTTTCCAGACATTTGAGGATTCTAAGAATGGAGTAGGGGCTGGAGAGATGGCTCAGAGGTTAAGAGCATTGGTAGCTTTTCCAGAGGACCTGAGTTCAATTCCCAGCAACTACTTGGTGGCTCACAACCATCTATAAGGGGATCTGATGCCCTCTTCTGGCATACAGTTGTATATGCATCTAGAAATAGAGCACTTTATACATAAAATAAATAAATCTTTAAAAAAAAAAAAAAAGTGGTGTAATGGGAACTACCAGCAGAACTCTATGGTGTGAGCTGGAGCATAGACTGAGCAGGAGGTGAGTACTTTTGAAGGGACATTTTCCCATGTAGCCAAGAAAATAGTTCTAGGTACTGAGAAAGGCGTGTGGTCTGTGATTCTCGCTCTCAGAGATGATGTAGAATTCTTTGTGTTCCAGAAGAACGGACTATGTGGTGAGGCCAAGCACAGGAGAAGAGAAACGTGTTTTTCAAGAGCAGGTAAGCTCTGTTTAGAAGCTATGTAGACTTCAGCTAGACTGAACCTGACTTTCCTTGATTTCAGTGCCTCGGGTGTTCATATCCTTCAGCTCAGATAGTTTGTTTGTTAAGGCTGTTTGTTGGGCTAGAACTGATTTTTAAAAGGGAAAGAAAAAAAATTTTTGACCATTTTTCTTCCAGGTAGCAAATATACTTTACTTCCTTGCCATTTCCTGAATGACCAGCTGTGAGGACTGCCTTTTCTCCACTGGGGTTGGATCAAAGTTCTTTGTGGATTGCTCTTTCCTCTTTATTTTAACATCTCATTTGATCCATCTATTTCAAGGGAGCACTAGGAAGAACCCACTAATTCTGACATGGTAATTTTCTGCCTTTTTCTTGGTAGGAACGTTACAGGTATAGCCAACCCCATAAGGCATTCACCTTTCGTATGCATGGCTTTGAGTCTGTGGTGGGGCCAGTGAAGGGCGTGTTTGACAAGGAGACCTCCCTCAACAAGGCTCGTGAACATTCATTGCTGCGCTCTGACCGACCTGCCTATGTCACCATTCTGTCACTTGGTATGTGGCATGCATTTATTACTAGCGATTTCTTATTTTTACCTCAAAGCTTTCTTCAGATTGCATCTATATTTTCTCTACCAAACCATAACCCCTTGCACACTCCATCCATTGAGAGGATTGAGGATAGGTCTCCTAAGTTTTCAGATCTTAAGAGATAGCAGAATAGATTCTATCCTTGCAGATGAACGGCAGGAGTCAGTGCTGCTTTCTGAAGTCATGTCCAGGTTGATGGACTGCTCACAAGCCAGTAGTTACACTAAGTACAGGACTATGTTTCCTTAAAAAGGCCTTTTGTTTCCCCCCACGTGACGTGTGCCTGTAACTCCAGTACTTAGTTTAAGTTTGAAACCACATAGTAATACCGTCTCAAAAAACAGTGGTTAAGAGCACTGGCTGATCTTCCAGAGGATGCAGGTTCAGTTCCCAGGACCCACATGGTGACTCACAACTGTTTGTAATTCGGTTCTAGAGGATCTGGCATCTTCATACAGATATATGTGCAGACAAAATACCAACCAAATAATTATATAAAAATTAATCTTTTAAAAATGAGAGAACAAAGAATTCTTTGTGTTATAAGTCTTTTGATAGTCTAGTGAGATCTATGGACTTCTTCCCAAAATTAGAATCATGAATTTATTTATTTGAGACAGTTTCTCTATGTTGTCTTGGCTGTCCTAGAACTCTCTTGGTAGATGAGGCTGGGCTAAAACTCAGATCTTTTCTGCCTCTGCCTCTGTTGGGATTAAAGGCGTGTGCTACTACAGCCCAGCTGCATTTAAAGTCTTAAAATTCTCAGAGTTGCAGAAGAAGCTAGTTATGTTTCAGTGATTATTAAGCTGCTAAGACAAATTTAAATGCAAAACTATGTAATGATATTGAATGATGACTCAGTGGCAGATGTTTGAAGTTTTCTGACTTCCAGTGGGGTAAGTATAAGTGGTTTGGATTGTCTTCAACACCTGTGACATATAGAAACTATTTGGTTTCTGTTGTAACAGTACAATTAATAATATCAGTATGTGATTTGTAATGTTCATCGATAATTGAAGGAAGTGCTAAAATGCTTTTTCCTTTTTTTTTTTTTTAAACCAAGTTTATAGAACCACTGAATTTTTTTTTTCTTTATACATGAATTCATTTTATTTTGGTCTCACTTCCTACTCTCTCCTCCAACACCCTCCTGGTTCCTCACCACAGATGCCCATTCAACTTGATATTTTCACTAAAAATGTATATTTTATGTGTGTGTGTGTGTATCCCACTGAGTTCATTTAGTGTCATGTGCCCTGTAGCTTTGCAACTGGAAGAGGAACCTTTTGAACCCCTCCCATCTGTGCTGAAATAGTGACTAGGCAGGTTTTGTGCAGGTCTTGTGTAGTGACCACAGCTTTTGAGAATTCATGAACATAACTCCCTCCATGTTTAAAATTTGTTTCCTAGCAATCCTCCCTAACCTCTGTCTCTTAAAAATCTCTTCCCACTCTTCCATGACATTCTCTGAGTCTAGGAGGGAGTGTGATATAAATATAAATTTGGAGATAAGAACCACTCCACTCAGTTCTAAGGTATCCATGGACCTGTTTTTGCCTGTAGTTGTGTTAGGCGTGTAGGAAGTTCAGTGCAATGTTTATAGCCACTAGAGGGCAGTGTGCCCTGGTAGTCAGATGAGACTCAGGAGCCATGAATCTAGGAAGCTCAGTCACATCAGAACAGGTCAGGAAATGTCATGTTCATCGGAAGCTTTGCTTGACTCTTGGGTTTTGCATTTTCTGATGTCAGTTCGGGATGCTGCAGCTCGGCTGCCTAATGGAGAAGGCACTCGAGCAGAAATCTGTGAACTGCTCAAGGACTCTCAGTTTCTTGCTCCAGATGTCACCAGCACTCAGGTGAGTTAGAGAAATAGCTTTTCTTGCTCTCATTTCGAATGCATATGATAACTACTATTTGGAAATATAATCCCCCTCCCCCTTTTTTTCTTGTGCTAGTGAACCCAGGGTCTTAGGCACATTAGAAGTATATTTACCACTGAGCTATATGTACATTCCCTAACATAAAATCTTTAAAGTAAAAAAATAAATGAATAAGTTTGATGTGGTAGTACACATCTAATCCCAGCACCTGGGAGGCAGAGGCAGGTAGATCTCTGAGTTCGGGGCCAGCCTGGTCTACAGAACGAGTTCCAGGACAGCCAGGGCTACACAGAGAAGCCCTGTTTTGAAAACAATGGCAGCAACAACAACGCAAAAAACACCAATAACGAACAATCAAACGGATGAAAGCTCGCTGGGCCTGATGGCATGTGCCTGCGACACCAGCTACCTTGGGATGCTGGATAACATACTAAGACTCCTGCCTCAAAAGCCAAACCTGAGCCAGTAAGACTGTTGAACAGGTAAAGAGACTTGCTGTGCATGCCTGATGGTCTAAACTCAATACCTGGAGTCTACTTATGAACCTGGGTGGGTTAACAAATTTTTTTTTTAAGATTTATGTATTTATTATGTACATAACATACAGAAGAGGGCACCAGATCTCATTATAGATGGTTGTGAGGCACCATGTGGTTTCTGGGAATTGAACTCAGGACCTCTGGGAGAGCCAGTGTCATCTCTCCAGCCCCGAGTTAACAAATCTTTAATCCCAGCACTTCTAAAATAAGGGTGGAGGTAAGGGAGAGTAAAGGAGAATCACCTTGAATCTCTGGATAGCTAGCCTAGAATACACAGTGTGGCAGAAACAGCAAGAGAGACTCCACCTCAACAAGGTAGGTGGTGAAAAGCAGCCCTGAAAGTTGTTCTGACCTCCACACATGCACCATGGCAAATGTATGACTGTACTCACATCATACATATAGTAAGAACCATAAAATAACCCATTAAACATACTATTACCAAGTGGGTAGAGAAATGGCTTAGTGGTTAAAAACAGTTCTTCCAGAAGACCCAGGTTTGATTCCCAGTATTTACATGGTAGCTCACAACTGTCTTTTTTTTTTTTTTTAAGATTTATTTTAAAAATTACTTTTGTATGTGTATCTATATTAAAACATGCCATGTGAGTGTAGGTGACCACGGAGGCCAGAAGAGGGCATTGGATCTGCTGGAGCTGGAGTTATTGGTTGAGCCACCTGATGGGGGCTGGGAACCAAGAGCAGTAGTGCCCTTAACTGCTGAGCCATCTTCCTAGCCTTCCTTGTTTAATAACAAAGGACAGATTTCTACAGGTAATTAGTTCACAGTGTGCACACAGTGAGGACGAGTTGGTATTTTAGTTGTACACCATTCCTTTCAAAGTGAGCCAATGGAAGGACAGTGCTAGGCTGGGATTCAGCCTGTTATTCTCTGTAATTTTACATCTACTGATTTTTCCCGGGTGTCCAGATAACTTGTATTACTTGGTTGGATTTGCCTCATTTGTCCATTTGTTCTGTTCGTAGGTGAACACAGTAGTGAGTGGTGCATTGGATCGACTGCATTATGAAAAAGATCCTTGTGTGAAATATGACATTGGACGAAAGTTGTGGATCTACCTTCATCGTGACCGGAGTGAGGAAGAGTTTGGTATGTGAGGCCTTGAGTGTGCTGACTAGATGAGCGGCCCCTGCCTTTCTGTTCCAGATCTGTTGTTCTGTTAGCATTTGGTTAGGATGAGATTATGGAGGCAGAATCTGGTCCACCGACAGGCTTTGGACTATCCTACTTTGTTTTCGAGTCAGGGTCTCACTGTGTAACCAGGTGGATGTGGAACTTGCTATTTGGACAAGCTGGCTTTGTATTGGAAATGATTCTGCCTCTGTCTCCCCAGTTCTGGGTTTGCAGTTGTGAGACAGAGTCCAGCTTGTTTAACAGGCTGGCCTTGAACTTACTGTTTTTCTGCCTCAGGCTCTTGAGAAGTGGGATTTCAGCTTTTGCTTGGAGAGGTTTGGTTTTAATAAGATTTCTCATTAGGCATGCTAAGATCAATTTTTCTAAACTGTATAACATCCTTGTTCACAGAACGGATTCATCAAGCTCAAGCAGCAGCAGCTAAAGCCAGAAAAGCCCTTCAGCAAAAACCCAAGCCGCCATCCAAGGTGGTAAGTTACCTCATGAGGGCACTTTCCTTAGAGGCTCTGAGATGAGGCAGACCAGCATAGACATTCAGCTTTTACCTGACCCAGTAAGTGCATCAGGAGCCTTCATGATGCCTGAGGTAGATCCCTTTTTCTTTTCTAGAAATCCAGTAATAAGGAGAGCACCATGAAGGGCCTTAGTGGCCCTTCTGAGCAAAGTCAGATGAGCCTCAGTGACTCCAGCATGCCACCTACCCCAGTGACGCCTGTCACCCCCACCACGCCAGCATTGCCCACCACCCCCATCTCTCCTCCACCTGTGTCCGCAGTGAACAAAAGTGGCCCTACCACTGTGCCCGAGCCAGCTAAGTCGAGTTCAGGGTAAGCACCTGTGTTTCTTCTCTCGTCCTTTCCCTCTAGAGTCTCTTTGTGTGTGTGCCTGAGTTTTTGTGGCTTTTTTCTCCTTGATTTTCACATAGTGTTCTTCTGGTGTCCTCACCAACAATGCCGCAGCTAGGAACGATGCTTTCCCCCGCCTCCATCCAGACTCCACCCAGTTCCCAGGCCGCCGCTCGGGTAGTGAGCCACTCTAGCTCAGCTGGCTTGCCCCAGGTTCGGGTGGTAGCCCAGCCCAGCCTTCCTACTGTTTCCCAGCAGTCAGTGGGGCCAGCACAAACACTATCACAGATGGCAGCAGGACCACAGACTCGTGTGCCAGTCACTGCTACACAAACCAAAGTAGCTCAGGTAAGTGGATGTTGCGTGTCATAGAGTACAGGGCTCTGTAGACCTGGAGGTGGGCTCATCAATGACTCAAACAAGTAGGGCTTCAGCAGTACCTGGAAGTCTTATTTTGTTGGGTTTGATGATGAAGCTCACTGAAATAACTCATTTGATGTTCAAAGTTGAAAGAATACTTGTAGGTACTCTGTTTTGCATGCTAGAAGCAAGATCTTCATTTTCATATCAAGGCCTATTGAAGTGGAACAAAATCTCAAAGCTTGTGCTTCTTAATTTCCATGGTGCCTTAGCCATTCCACTGATCACTTGTCTGACTTTTAGAAAGAGTCACATATTTTGTCTCATTTCCCTTTCTTATATGTGAAATGGAAGAATCACAGTTGTCTTCAGTATATCAAAATGGAATAAGATGTTAAATGTAAAACATTGTGAACATTTTACAAATATAGGAAATACAGTGTACATTCCAGGCTGTGGTAAGTTTCAAGTTCTGATAACAAGGATCCGTCTAGAATGCTTTTCGAGTGGAGGTGTGCAGGACCCTTGCTTGCCGGGCTGGTCCCATTTTGATGTCTAATCAGTCTCTTGACTTTACATTCTTGAACTAGGCAGTTGTGGCAACTGTTCCAGTCAAGGGGCAAACTGCAGCGGCCTCTGTGCAGCGATCTGGACCTGGACAGACAGGGCTTACAGTGACGAATCTCCCTGCTGCAGTCAGCCCTGTGAGCAAACCAGCCATGAGTTCTCCTGGGACCTCTGCTCCAAGTGCCTCCACGACAGCTGTCATCCAGAATGTCACAGGACAGAACATCATCAAGCAGGTATGTGGACTTGACTGAGTAGTGTTCTAAAGCTAACGCAAAAGACTGTTGGTATGGGGTGATACTGAACAGCCTGTGTGCCTGTGGAGAAGGGTTTGTTGTCTTTGACTCAGATTTATCAGGTGAGTGCCCCCCCCCCCACCCCAAAGACAACTTTGATGTTCATCTCTGTTTTGTGTATTTCAATATTTGGTAGCTGGAGTTTGAATTTATGTTGCAGTTTCCCTGGGTTTATGTAGGTAGCTCCCATGGCATATTTTACAGGGCTTTTAGTTTGTCCCTTGTAAATATGGAATATACATTTGTTCTTTCTTGGCTGTGAATACGCAAGTGTGCTCTTTGTACTTTAGAAATTGTGAAGCCAATTTACATCTAGTAGTAGAGCAGTGCCTCTTGTCTGCTTCAGCCAGTCTGTCATGGCACTGTGGGTAGGTATTATTACACCATTTTGTGGATGGAGAAATAGAGCCACACAATGACAAAATAACATTTTTATTCAATAGTTATATTTTGTCTTTGAGGAATGTAGGCATGTATTAACAGACTAAGCCCCTTTGTGGAGCTCATATGTCACAGGAGTAGGAAACAAATAACTAGGTTAGTGCCAGATAATAAGAAACACTGGTGATTTGGGTCCAGAAGGAATATGGAGTATCGTGTGTAGTTTCAGCTGTGATGGTGGTAAGTGGCTTCTCTGAAGAAATGGCATTTGAAGGAGATGAATGAAGTTGCTGTGCCATGGAGGGTGACCTGGAAATAAAGTACTATATGTGTAGGTCTGGAGCCTGAGTGTCTTAACATCAGAAACACTTGAGTGACAGGTAAAACCACTGTGGCTGTAGTTTAGTGCACAGCAGTGCATTTGGTGAGGTTGAGCTTTGATTCTGACTTAAATGTGATGGAGAAGCACAGGCAGACTGTGAAGTCATCAGTTACTTGATCTGGTCTGCAGCTAATCCCTGGCTACTGGATACACTGCACTTTGGGGAGAATGAGCAAGGCTATAGAGTAGCTGTAGCAGCCCAGGTGAGAGGTGTGGACCATGCTTGTTCACTGTGGTAAGAAGGGCGTGTAGCTGGAATGTGAGTCTAAAAGAAGTGTTCCTGTGGGCTCTGGATGGAATGAATGGTTAGGTGTAGCGGTATCATTACTGAGAGGGAATAAAGTTGGAGTGTGGAGAATGTAGGGTACACAGATTTAGTGTACTCCAGAAGATTGCATGGTACCTGTGTGGGGTATGCAAAAAAGTATGGATGAGACTCACTGTGTAGCTATTGAATAGATGTGACTGGGACTAGATCTGGACTGTTAAGGGTGAGGAAACAGAAATAAATATGAGTAACTTAATAAGAAATTTTGCTTCTGAAGACAGCATAGAATTTAGACTGGAGTGTTGTGTGCAGGTGAATCATGAAGCAGTCGGATTTGCTGTTTTGTTGTTTTTTTTCTTTTGGATGGCCAGTATTGTTTGTATTTGCTTTCTATGGTAGTGGACCAATAGAAGGGCCACCAAGAAGAAAGACTTGAGTAGACCAAAGGGTCAAGCTATTACCTGTTGGGTGCTGTGAAGCTGGTAGTGATTGATGTACACAGGGATTCTGACTGCAGAGCCCCTTCTTAGAGCTAATATACCACTAGGATACTCCTGCTCAGAACAGCTTGGCTAACTGTAAATAGATGGATTTGGGATGCTGGAAGATGGTGTGGGAATGGGGATGATCAGATATATGCTGATAGTAATGGCATTGTGAATAATGTTTTTAGCTTTAAAAAAAAAATCCTTTGCTCTAGGCGGTGGTATCGTTCTGGAGGAGGGAGAGGCAGGCCGCTCTTTCTGAAGGCCAGCCTGGTCTACAGAGCAAGTTCAGCTGGGGATATACAGAAAAACTATCTCAAAAAAACAAAACAAAACAAAACAAACCCCAAATCCTTTGCTAAATAAGTTTTACACACACACCCCAAAATTTAACAATATTCAACAAAATAATGTACCTTGGTTTACTTATCCAGTTCTTGTGCTGGTAGGTGTAGCTCAGTGATGAAGCCTTGGATTTATTTTCTATCACCCTTTGTTGAGGGTATGGCTCAACTTCAGCTCAATCTCTCCCATTCCTTCCTAAAGCCAGGAAAGGATAGATAAGATTGACAGTGTAACTACATTTGAAGCTGGATAAGGGTATATGATTTGTTATATTCTTCTTTATTTTGTGTTTATCATTTTTCAAAATAAAAAGTTAAAGATACATGAAGTATATGCCTATTAGAGGTTTGCCTAATCCATGACCAGTTTAGCACTGTGAATCTTTTCATTGCTATTGCATTTCCCCATCCAGGTGTCAATCACTGGACAGCTTGGTGTGAAGCCCCAGCCAGGCAACAGCATTCCACTCACAGCCACTAACTTCCGTATCCAGGGTAAGGATGTACTGCGCCTGCCACCTTCTTCCATCACCACAGATGCCAAGGGCCAGACGGTTTTGAGAATCACTCCGGACATGATGGCCACACTGGCCAAGTCTCAGGTTACCACGGTCAAATTGACTCAGGACCTCTTTGGAACCGGAAGTGGCACTGCTGGAAAAGGCATATCTGCTACCTTACATGTCACTTCCAACCCTGTCCACGCAGCTGACAGCCCTGCCAAGGCTCCTTCAGCCAGTATTCCTTCATCTGCTCCAGCAGGTACTACCGTGGTCAAAGTAACTCCTGATCTCAAGCCAACAGAGACCTCAAATTCAGCTTTTCGCTTGATGCCAGCTCTTGGTGTGAGTGTGGCAGATCAGAAGGGAAAGAACACAGTGGCCTCTTCAGAAGCAAAACCTGCTGCCACGATCCGCATTGTGCAGGGTCTGGGAGTGATGCCTCCTAAAGCAGGCCAGACCATTACTGTTGCAGCACATGCAAAGCAAGGAGCCTCTGTTGCTGGTGCATCTGGAACTGTCCACTCTACAACAGTGACCTTGCCCAGTATAAATGCCACCGTGTCTAAGACTGTGGCTGTGGCTTCTGGGGCAACCAGTACCCCCATCAACATCGGGACTGGAGCCCCCACTGTGCGACAGGTCCCTGTTAACACTACAGTTGTGTCCACATCCCAGTCTGTGAGTACTGTTGATGGTAAAGATTTTAGCCCTCTGCTCAGGGAACTATTTTATGGGAGGAGATGGGTGTCTTAGAATTTCTGTTGCTGTGGTGAAACACCATGACCAAAAGCAAGAGGAGGAAAGGGTTTATTCACTTACACTCTCACGTTGCTGTGTATCACTGAAGGATGTCAGGATAGGAACTCAAAGCAGGTCAGGAACCTGGAAGCAGGAACTGATGTAGAGACTATGGAGGATGCTGCTTACTGGCTTGCTCAGCGTGTTTTCTTATATCACCAGCCTAGAGATGACATACTCCAAAATAGTTTAGGGCTTCCTACTCAATAACTAATTAAGAAAATATCCTACAGCTGGATCTTTGGAGGCATTTTTGTCAATTGAGGTTCTTCCTTTTGGATGACCCTAGCTTGTGTCAAGTTGTCATAAAACAAGCCAGGACACAGGATTACATAGCCCAGGCTGGCTTAGAATTTTTTATGTTCCTAAGCTGGTCTTGACTCTTGATTGTCATGCGTGGAGCTTCCTCTCTCAATCTGTCAAGTGTTGGGATTGCAGGTATGTACTGCCAAGGCCAGCCTGGGACAGTTCTTCAGGTTCAGCCTCTGCCCTTAGGAAACTGAGAGCTAGGAAACTTGTCTGTTCATATCCCTCCATTTGACATAGAGATTTGGGTTTTTTGCTTTCAGAATACAATTTAGGAAAATGTAGCGTGTGTGTGTGTGTGTGTGTGTGTGTGTGTGTGTGTGTGTGTGTGTGTGAGAGAGAGAGAGAGAGAGAGAGAGAGAGAGAGAGAGAGAGAGAGAGAGAGAGAGAGAAAGAGAATATGTGTATGCATATACACATAAACTATAAAGAACAATATCAGAAGTATAGGCTAAAATACAAAATTTTCCTTACCTTCTGCTGTTTTGTCTTTACAAAGGCTAATGAATAATGTATTTATCCTTCCAGCCCTTTTCCATGTATATATGCCTAAGTTAAGAGTATCTTGAGGGAGGGGTGGGCTGGAGAGATGGCTCAGTGGCTAAGAGCACTGACTTCTCTTCCACGTTCAATTTTCAGCACCCACTTGGCAGCTCACAACTGTCTTAACTCCAGTTCCAGGGGATCTGACATCTTCACACTAAAGCACATAAAATAAAGTTTTAAAAACAAATGTTTTGGGGATCATTGTAGGCCACACTCAGGTGCTGATGTAGTGATGTAGTAATACATAGGAGAGCTGCTGCTGAGGTGCCTGTTTGCACTGCTGCCACTGCCATAGTAGTGCTCTGGGGCATTGAGTCTCGAAGATAACACATATTGGAAGTTTTGACACTTATTGTGCTACCAAAAAGACCATCAGCTACATATTGTTACATGCATAGAGAATATTTTCTTCAATTTGGAACTGGGAATATAGCTCATTGATAGAGCAGTTGCCTAGCCGGCCCGAGGCTCTGGTTTTTAGCCCCAGTACTGCAGGGAAAAAATATTTTTCTTCTATTTATTTATTTGTTTGTTTGTTTAATGTTTGTTTATTTTATGTTTATTTTACGTTTATTTATTTTTACTTTATATTTAGCATGCATGTATGTCTGTGTGAAGTGTCAAAGCCCTGGGAACTGGAGTTAAGACAGTTGTGAGCTGCCCTGTGGGTGCTGGGAACTGAACCTGTGTCCTCTGAAACAGTCAGTGCTCTTAACCGCTGAGCCATCTCTCCAGCACCTTTCCTTTGATCTTATTTGGGGTTTTGGTTTTGTTAATTTCTTCTTGGTGGGTTTGCTGTTTCTCTAGCTGGCATAGAGGTCTCTATGCAGACAAGACCCCCTTACCTTTTCTGGGTGCTAGGATTGGCACCAAGCCTAGTTTGGTCTGTCATCTTTTTTTGTTTGTTTTTCAAGACAGGGTTTTACTGTGTAGCCCTGGCTGACCTAGAACTCAGTCTGTAGACCAGGCTGGCCTTGAACTCACAGAGATGCTCCTGCTACTGCCTCCTGAGCACAGGGGTTAAAGCTCTGTGTCACTACCACCTGGTCACTCTGTCATCCTTTAACTGAGTATTTTAGTTTCCTCTCAGGACTTCTACCAGTGTTTTATGCCTGTTCCTTTTTCTTCCAGGGTGAAAAATTGTAACTTTTATTTTCACAAAATTTTACGTGTAAGAAAAAAAAATGTAGCTTGTTATTTGAAATAGTTTTGCAGGGCATAATGCAAAGCTCAGAGTCCAGAGGTCACTGAGATCTTTGTGCATCTTTCAGAAAATAGCCTTGTGCAGATCCTGCTAACCTGCTGCCTGGCACCTTCTTGCAGTGCTCTTTAATGGCTACAAATAATAACTGAACTGTATTGAGTCAGTATGGACCTGCTACTTTGTACCTGCTCATAGTAAATGTTCCTTGTCGTCTCCTTTCCTTCCTTTCCCTTTTTAAAGGGTTCTGTCAGCCTTTTCTCTTATATATATGTTTTTTAAAGCAAGTAAGATTTACATATGGTTATGAATTATCCATTGGGTGTGGCTCAGTGGTAGAGTACCTGATTATTATGTGGGAGGCTTAGGTTTCATCCCCAGTCCTGGGGGAGGAGTAATTTTATTACTAACCAAGCATGAGAAACTAAGCAGCCTAAGAGTAGGTGCTATAGTAACTGTTTCTTTCCTCCAGTGCAGTGGGAAGTTTGACTTCTGCTCCCCACATGTGCATATTCTTTGTATCTTCTTTTCTTTCTCATGGGCCTTACTGTCTTTGTAGTTAGATTTTTTTTTTCTCTTGGATAATTTTATTATTAGTGTCCCCTAACTAACCTCTGTTATCTCTAGAGAAGCATGACCTATTCTTATCAGATTGTCCTGCTGCTCACCCTGTGAGCTTGCATCCCATTGGGGTGCTGTCCATTTTCTCTTTAACTCTAGGGGTTCTCTTTCCTTCCTTACCATATAGTTACTGAGTGTCCAGCACTTTACCATGTGTTATGGATACTCACGCAAATAGGATTCACCAATCCAAAAGGCTTAGGGTCTGGGACCACCAAGTGAACACACACTTTGTGGTTCAGGTAAGGGGTGTTTGTTTCCATGGTAGATGTAAGTTATGAAAAGTCACATAAGGAAGAAGTGGGGGATTTTAGTTGATTTGTTTCTAAGAAATTGAGCTAATACTTTCTGTAGAAAATGTAAATTGGTTAAAGAGTTTCCACTGGTGCTTCTCCCAAATGTTTACAGAAGAAATAGTGTAGCAACAGTCTAAGTTGTCTTCTAAATGTAGAAGCAGTGGAGTCATTTAATTCATCTGTGAAGTCTGCAGCATTTTTACACCAGAACCAGATGTAGACATTGCAATAAAGCAAAGCTGTAGATGAGTATCTTTCATGAATCTAGATGGAAAGGTTCATGCAAATCCAGCAGTATATAAAGAATTAAACCCAGGAGCTGGAGAGATGGTTCTGTGTTAAGAGCATTTGTTTTTGTGGAGGATCCAGCATCCGTATGGTAGCTCTTAACCATTCATAACTCAAATTCCAGGGGATTCAATGCACTTTTCTGACTTCCAAGAGCATTAGGCACACATGTAATGCACATACATACATGTCGGTGAAATGCATAAAATTAATCAAAATAATTTTTTAAAGAATTATACTGATATTAGTTAGATTTTATAGTGCTGTGACAAATACCTATTCTAAACTAGGAGAAGGTCAGTTTAGGGTCATGGTTCCAGAGGTTTCTGCTCTAGTTTTTAGCTCTGTTGATGTGAGCAATGGCGAGCAAAAAGTCAATGGTGGGAGCATGTCTCAGAGGCTGCTCACTCACGAGAGGAAGATAAGTGAAGTGGGCCCCAGGGAGTCAGGCATAACCTCAAGAGTACACTCTTGGTTACTTCCTCCAGAGGGACAACCTCTTAAAAGTTTCTAGAATCTTCTAAATTAGTCAGTATATGAGCCTGTGGGGGACAATTTATATTTAAACTGTCACATACATTCTTTGTTCCCAGAGGTTCCTAATTACACATAGAACACAAAATGTAGTTTCTGGTGTTGTTCAGAAGTTCTGGTCATTAGCTGGCTGTGTGACGCATTCCTGTAATCCTAGCACTGGAGAAGCTGAGGCCAGAAGACTGAATTGAGGGACAGCCTGGGTTATGTAGAGAGACCCAACCTCAAGACCCATTGCCCTGACTTCCAAGTCCAAAGTTTTCTGAGACTTAAGGCAAACTCGGAGCTTGAGCCCCTTGTGACAAACAGACAGTTAGTGCTCTGTAGGCAGTAGAAGTGACATCTAACACTAAGCACATTTATTGGAGTTCCTTGGGTTCTGACTGCAGGAGTTTTGGAACCCTTGGGGGCAGTGGGGATTGGAGGTTCTCTGTAGTAGGCACTTACTGTTTTGCTCTGTCTCCTTCTAGCCCACAAAAACTTATGTTTTCTTTTAGGGGAAGCTGCCTACAAGGATCACAGTTCCTCTCTCTGTGATTAGCCAGCCAATGAAGGGAAAAAGTGTGGTCACAGCCCCCATCATCAAAGGCAACCTTGGAGCCAAGTGAGTGCTGTTTGTGGAAGTGTAGCTGTTGCAGAGTGGGAAGGTGGTTGGCACTGTCATTTTTGCCAGTAATACATGTTGAATCCCCAGTGGTGTATTTGAATGCAATGATCAACACATAGAAGAACCATTTGTGCCATGTTGTAGAGTAGGGAGAGGAATACAGCTGGAGTAATAAAACAGTAATATATTGACTGTAGAAAATGAGGAGGGCGCAGGGTGTTGGGGTGGGGTAGTAGGAAGATGGAGGACCAAAGAACCCTCCGTTTGATATTTGAGCCTGAGCTTAAGACAGTTTGGTGAATTGGTTTCCTCTGGGCCTGACTTAAACAGGGATAAAATGCCAGTGCAGTCATTCTGATACCTTAACCATTCATTAGAGGCTCTCTGGGGCTGTGGGGTGACCTTTTTCTTTCCTAAGATACAGGGATCTTACTGGGTTGCTAAGGCTTGTTCATAACTGTGTCTCTGTAGAGCTCCTGGATCTTGTTCCCATGTGTCCAGCTGGGAGAGTTTGCAGGGACACTTGTTTCCAGGCAGATTACGGAGTTTAGGCTATTTTATCCTCTACTCCAGAGGCTTCTGCCATGGAAAGTATAGAAGTTTAGAAGAAAGGTAGCTCTAGTATGAGATTCCATTTGAATCCAGAGTGCTGAGTTTTTTCCTGGGCATCAGGCCTCTTTATTGTCCTTCATTCAATGTGTACCTTTAGTCTGAGCCAGGACGATGTGGTCATACCTTACTTCTGTTTCTCTCCACAGTCTCAGTGGACTGGGTCGCAACATCATCCTCACAACCATGCCAGCAGGTACTAAGCTCATTGCTGGCAATAAGCCAGTGAGTTTCCTCACTGCCCAGCAGTTGCAGCAGCTTCAGCAACAAGGCCAGGCCACACAGGTAAGGTCTGATGCAGACGTTAACCATTTTAGGCTAATCTGTCTCCTTTTAATTTCCTAATTGATGAACATACTTTTAGTTCCCTGATCAGACCTCTCTCTTTGTAAGCAGGTGCGCATCCAGACTGTTCCTGCATCCCATCTCCAACAGGGCTCAGCTTCTGGTGCCTCCAAAGCAGTCTCAACTGTTGTTGTGACCACTGCTCCATCTCCTAAACAAGCTCCTGAACAACAGTGACCAAGAACGAGAGGCAGCTTGAAGAGACCAGGCCTTGTGCATCTTGGCTGACAGAAGGGA
The DNA here is from genome assembly GCA_033318265.1 of Phyllotis vaccarum. Taxonomy (NCBI): domain Eukaryota; kingdom Metazoa; phylum Chordata; class Mammalia; order Rodentia; family Cricetidae; genus Phyllotis; species Phyllotis vaccarum. Next base: position 98,605,019 of record JARWLC010000012.1, on the reverse strand, counting down.
GCAGGGAGGTTGCTTCATTCCTTCGAGCTCTCCTGCTTGAGGCAGGGTGGAGGGTGATGGCTACTGAGGCCTAGATTCTGCAGCCACACTCCAGAATGAAGGGTTTCAGGGAGAGAACATCAGAGTCACGGGAGGTGACAGTAACACAATCCAGAGTTACCTCCTGAGTGTCGGATGCCCAGGGAGCAGGCCTGCCAGTTGGTGAGTGGGCAGCAGTGAATAAGCCTCATTCTGTGGGAGGATTTTACTTTTTAGTTTTTGATCCTCTTGGTGACTTGTCCAAATGTGAGTTTTGTGTCCAGAAAATTTTGTGTAACTTATTTTTTTAAAGAACTTACTGTGCATCTTTTATCAAATAGAAGCCCGGGCTTTAGTGCCCCTAAACTGAACCCTTACTCCTTTGGCCAGAAGGAGAGGGTAACAATGAGAAGTTACATAGTAGGGAAATGGAAGCCATGAGGTCAAGAGAGACTGTTTGGTACCACTTACTAAAGAAGATGGGTATTGGTTGTCCCTGTATCTTCAGTTGCTTACATTGTCCTTGACAAGCCTGTTCAAGTGGAAGTTCAGAGTTGTTGGACAAGAAAGTAGGGGATGCCAATGGAGATGCTGCTCTCACAGTGCACTTATTTACAGCCCAGAGATTGCACATTCTGTTTGCTGTAGAACAGCAGTTGCAAACCAGACCCTTGAAGCTGGCCACCTATTGGGATATAGAAGAAATGGTGGAGATGGGAACAGTGTTAGACACTCATTGGCAGTGCCAGCTTCAGGAGAAGTAAATCTGAGTTTGTAGTTTTTATTCCTGGCCATTTCACACTTTCAGCCGCCACCAGCCAGGTCAGCAGGGCGCTTTTTAAAATACCACGTACTTCCTGTACTGGACACATCTTACATGTCCTGCTGTGGTGCAGGGGTGAGTGGAGATGCCTTTCTGTAGGGATAGGGCTTCCCTGTCTCTTTGTGAAAGTATCCAAGTTATTAAAAATGTATCTTAATTCTGGGCTTCTAATTGTTTTCTTTTATGGGGAGATAGAGTAAGGGATGCATAGACTAGAAATGGCCTGGTTAAGTGGTAATAGGCTGAAGCAGTTATTTAGCAAGTAGCTGAAAAGCAGAAAAGGACTGAGTGGTTTTGGCCACTGAATGGCTTTACAGTTGCACGTGAGTCTTAGAGCAGTTTTGTCAGTTAGAATTGCCATCCCTCTTCAGTAGTGAGTGGACATAAACTGAAAGGGAGAAAACGAAGATGAACACCTGGTCTAGCAATCCTAAGGCAGGTCCCTGTGCTGGAGATGTGACTCAGTGGGGAGAGAGCAGCAGCTAACCTTCTAGGGGCCCAGGCTGGATCCCCAGCACTCCTAAGATGGGATGGTGGTGTCCCCTGTAATGCAGTGTTTTCTTTAGAGGTAGAGCTGGAGGGTTAGAACTTCAAACCCATTCTTGGCTCACTTGAGCTGGCTAGAGGCCCACCCGGGTGCTACATTAGAAAAGTTAGGTCCTTCCGAGTCAGACCCCTTGTGCTGGTGAAACTTGAGGGTAATCAAAGTTGGGTGGGAAGCCTGGCTCACAAAACTACAGGTGACAGGATGAGATGAAATCGCACTCCTGATGCCTAGATGACGTCATGATGAGAAGTGGGGCCATATAGTGAGGGAGTAAAATTACCTCTGTGTTTTATATTTTTGGATATTATGTTTCACAAGAAAATGATGTGATCAGTTTCTAGACAACAATAAGAGAAGTAAGAGATACTCTCTCTCAGATATTTACTTTTGGCTAAAACCTCTTCTGATTTTACTTAGTAAATCCCATAAAAGTAACTCTGGCATTCAGCTTCAGATCTATTCCAAACTTTTATATATTGAGGTCACCTGATTGCCCATCTGACTAGTACATGCAAATATATTGGATATGTATATCCTAGAGAGCACAGATTTAAAATACAGGCTTATTTCGTGATGCCACTTTTTGGAGTTGACTCCCCAGAAAGTCTAGTTTTGGGTACTTCCTAGTCTGTTGGAATAGTTGCCTACAGCAACAGCACCAGTATTTTAACATGTGCTTTCTTTATGTATAGACCTCAAGGGATTCCAGGCAGGCAATGGGGTACCTGGCAATGGTAGATGTTTTGTAGAGAACAGCTCTTGCAATACAGTGGCATCATTGAGCCTCAGCTTCAGGTGGACAGTTTGGTAAGATTACTTAGACCATGTATCCAAGATGGGATAAAGTGAAAAGCATTCTGATTGACTTAGACTTTAAGATTTATTTTTATCTTTGTATCTGTAACTGTATGGTTTATGTCATATATGTGCGGGGACTGGTGAAAGTCAGAAAGTCATCCAGATGTGGGAGTTGGAATTGTGCTCTGATTGTCTAGAAGAGCAGGAGGTGCTGTCCAGCCCCGTGGCTTCTATGTCAGTACTGTCTAAGAATGGTTTGCCAGGGCTGATCTTTCAATAAAGGTATCTCAAACCACTGGTTAGAGATAGAGAAATAAACTTTAATATTTTATATTTGATAGTTGTATGTCATTTCATCAAGAATACTGTGTCTTTGTTCTGCCAATATAAAAAGTCTCAAGTGCATCTTTTCCTATGAAAATAAAACAGGAAATGCATTTGTTTTCCAACCTGGGCCTGAGGAAAGAACAAAGTTTGTATTGTTGCTGGTGAATGAGTTGCGTTCCTGCTCAGCTGGCAAACCAAGGGGACTCTTGAAAAAGGACCCCAAGAGTTCTTTAATACTTAATGTTTTCAAATTATTCTTAATCCCTACATGTGACTTACTGCAAGACCAGCTAGCTAACCTGAAGAATTTTCTGTAAAATATCTCAGTTCGATGTTTATGAAGGAATGGAGTATGGAATGTGAGACAGACTCCAGGCTTTCAAGTCACAGTGTTGAAGCTGACCAACCTAAGTAGCACATCACATGCTTAAATTACAGAAAGTTGTGCATCCCAGCATCATAGAGCACTGCACAGGGAAAGGTGTTACTTAGTCTTGAAGACCCTTCAACGTCAATCAGGACAGAGCCCTTTTTACACAAGAACTAATGTGTATGTTTAGTTCTCGATGTTCTGTTGTGGCTTTACATATACTGTTTTCATGCCTGATGTACCTTTTCTAAAGGGTCAACTCCCGATTTCTGTTCCTCTGTGGGTTTTTATTGTTGTTGTTTTTTGTTTTGTTTTGTTTTGTTTTTTTTTTTAGTTTATTTATTTTAATTGTATGGGTATGGGTGTTTTGCCTGCATTTATGTGTGTGCGCCGTATGTGCCGCCTGATGCTCCTGGAGGTCAGAAGAGACTTAACATCCCCAGGAGGGTGCTGGGAATCAGTCCTGGGTCCTTTGAAGAACACTTAAGTGCTCTTTCCTGTTGAGCCGTCTCCCTAGCCCCTCTACTTTGCTGTTTTGTTAAGAAAGGGTTTCTCTGTGTAGCTCCTGACTGTCCCTGGTGCTCAGTTTGTAAATCAGGTTGGCCTCCCAAACGTGGGGACTAAAGGCATGCACCAACACTTGAGAATGCTCTTCACACTGCCCCATGATAGCCTTAGGAGTTCTCTCTCAATTTTACCATCAGTTCCTTGGTGGACTTCTCATTAATCCTGGCAGACATTCCAGTGCTAGGGCAAAGTGGATGGTTAATAAATACTTATTGAGGAAAGTTTTTAAAAACCTCACAAAACAAAATATATCTAGAATCAATAGTACTATATGAAGTCTATATTAAGAATTCAAACACCTTAGTCTCTGGTGTTAGCTGTCTTAAAATTGGAGGCCTTTCATAAGCTGACCCCCTCTTCCCCCCAGACTCTGTATCCAGGATGTACAGACTATCTTTCACCTAATTTTTATCTCTAATCAAGGCCAAAATGCCGTACTCTGGTATGACTTATTAGAGAATGTTTAAAAAGTTAACACTTAAAATACCAAAGCTTGTGAGTTTTTTTATTTAAAAAAAAAAAATCTTAGGATTTTGGCTCTGAATTGAAGGCACTTCACTGTTATCCACTAAGTTCCGATACATTTCTGAAAAGAAAGTACCTGTGTGTTTGAGAGAAGGGGGCGAGTTATCAGAAGCATCGTGTGTTGTCATGGATTGAGTTTGCTTCCCTCACATGGTCACTTTCTTTTGTAGGTGTTCAGAGTCTTACAGCAATTCCTCTACAAGAACAGGCTTCCACTGAAAGGTGTTCATTTCTCTGTATGCACGGTATTACTCTAATACAGACGTTATACGTTAAATTATGTTTAAATATTCAAATAGCATGGTACATAAGAAACACCTAAGGTCTGCTCTCCTGTATTTGAGCCTCTAGTTTTGTATTAGATGAGGAATGCACACTAAGGTAAACCTTAACGTAGAGGGGACAAGCTACATTCATTCCAGCTATTGTTCCCAAAGAATGTGAGGTCTCCATTTTCCTGAGGTCTGCTGTCACTCCTCATCGGAGCCACTCAAAAGGGCTGACTGGTAAGTGTGATCAGATGTCAGCTTCTGAATCCCAATGATTTCTCCTTCTGCATGTCTCTTCACCCGAGTCAGAAAGCTGTAGTAGACATAAGACATTAAATTAGCCACTAAAGTCCTCTGTTCACTAACTCCGTAACGTAAAAGAATGGAAGAGCTTTTTTCAGGTGTCTATTAAACATGGTGATAGAGCATCTGCACATCTGACTTCTTGGGATTCTGTTCACAGGAGAGAAAAAGACCCAGTGGTGACCAAAACGTTATTCTTGAGACTAGATTTAGGCCTCTTGCAATCTAGCTATTTTACTGACCAGAAAGTAGAGCTGGAGGACACTTTTTTTTTTTGTCTCTGGGGTTCTTCCTGGGTGAAGTGTAGATCAAGTAGGTCTCCTTTGAGTCTAGGGACATAAAATATTGGTGGGGTGGGGAAGGCAGGGGCAGCTTTCACAAAAATTTCTCCAGAATAACACATGCCAAATTTCATCTCCCCCCCTCCCCATTTAGTATTTGGTCAGGTTACTCGGCCTTTTGAAGCCTTGTTTCCTTCCCTGTTTGTTAAAGACAAGATGGAAGAATACATGTTAGTGATGAGGGTTAAAGAGTCGGTATGTGTGCCTGGGACAGTAATTAGGAAGCACTTTCTGTACTTGGTTATATTTTGATGTCTGTATATTTAGGAAGTAAGCAAAACAAGTCTGGAAGTAGGTGATGGGTCCACCAAACCAGTGACAGTTGGGGCTTCAATCCAGACCCATTGCTGGTTTGAGGATTTCCCTATTATGCACCAGTTTAAAATATGAATTATGCTTGAAATCTAGGTTTTGCATGACCCAGTCAGGCAGTTAAACATAGCAGATCCTCCTTACACTTAGCAGTAAGTAGGAATTGTGGTAACTGCCCTACAAATGAAGAGTGCCTTCTGCAGAGTTTAGCATGAAGTTGGCAGTAACTAGTAGAAGTTAACCACCAACACATTGGAGTCTAGTTAGGGAGGGAAAAAACAACCTAACAAAATATGTCTCAAACATACCAGTAAACAAGAGAGTAGTTGATGCCCATGATGCAAAGGGAAACCAAATAGTGCCAGCAGTAGCACATGGTGATAAACATGATATTGTCCATGTCTTTCTGGTCCCATTCTGGTGTTCCAAATGGGGGGAACAGCACAAATCCAATCTGGAGGAGTAGAGGAGAAAAGTTTTTGTTAGTGGTCTGAGAAGCAACCCAGTGGTCTTCATGGCCCAAAGAGTGGCTCTGTGTTCTACTATGTTCCTGCATGAGTTACACCAAAAGCCCTATTCACACAGGAAAGTTAAGTTTGATTGTTGTATAGGATGACTTTAAAATAGCGAAACTTTAGGGCTTGCATCTTATGTGGTTAGTAAATACAGAGTACCAGCCAGTGGACCAGCAAGCTACTAGTGGAGAAAAATTGCATAGGTCAGGAGTGGTGTGGAGATAAAAAAGCCATCTAGACCAGACACCACTCCCTCACCCCCACCCCCACTGTATCTGCAGTATTTTCAGGTAACAAGTCACTTGGGGATTTTTCTTGGGCATTCCCAAGGGAGCGTCTCAACCCAGACCATATGAAGAGCTTGAGTGTGGGTGATCACCTGCCAGAACCAGGTTCCCTGAAGAATAAGGATGCTGGTTCGGAAAAGCTCCAGTACAATATTATCCCGAAGGATCACCTCCAGGGAGACACTGATACTCCCTCCAAACAAAGCAAACAGCAGAAGCAAGTGGATGTGTTGGTCCAGGGGAGGTCGGTCGTGAACGTGGAAATAGAAGAGAAGACCTGTGCAAACCAGTGACAACCATCAGAAACCTGCTTGTTTCTACTTAAAATTTACTCTGGCTTTTCCTAATTATTAAATCCGCCCCCCATACTTGTCTCAAATCAAGATTCTTCATCATTAAGGAAGCCAGTTTACATGATATCACTGGCAGCAAGCACATGGAGACTGTTCATTTTGTGGGTCTGTTAAGAATATAAAAGAATGTATCTGTCTGCAGATTCCATGGCAAGCAATAGTGTGGGTGTAGCTGTGGTGCTGGTTTTGTGAGAAATTGGATGAATGAGTGAACACACACATACATACACACACACACATGTAATATGTCTTGAGAATTGGTTTTCTGAGGAAAGTCATAGTTAATATTTATTATCTTTAAATTTTGATTTTATAAACTCAACTTGTCCATTTTTCTTTTCCTTTCTCCATCCAAGTTACCTTCACTGAATATTGCCATAGCCAAAACCATTCTGTCTAATCCCAGGGGCACAATGTTGAAGTAAAGGTAGGTGAGCATGTCGATGATTCCTGAGATACCAAAGAATAGGTACATGGTGCTGTGTTGCCAATTCATTAGCTTTATCCACTGATTTTCATGGTAGAGGTGGAGGTGAGGCCCATCTGGAACAAACTGCTCCGCCAGCATCCCTGCCAGGAAGTAACAGTGAAAGCATGGGAAGGCTGCCAATAAGACAAACACGAGATAAGCAACAATGGCCTGAAGTTAAGAGCCAGGTCCATATAAGGGTGACAGTGGCCAACAGGCCAGCAGATGGACTGTAACTACTGCCATACAAAAGGTTTCTGAGAAGCCTGGCCCTGGATGTTCCTTGAATGTTTGGGGATGTGCCAGAACATACTGGTCTGCAGAGAACCCACTTCCCAGCAGAGATAGAATAGAGCCTTTCCCTTTATAAGATAGTGTGGCTGAGACCCGGATATTTTGTTGTGGAATATTACTTTAATTAGGCAAAGATGCATTATACACTTGTTTCACCTGCCTGCCCAAGGCACCCGATTGCTCTCATAAAAAGCTGAACAGCAATAGCTAAGCAGTAGAGGAATATTTGAGGCTGTCAGGCAGAGAGAATGAGTAGGAGGAGAAATCTAGGCTTGAGAAGAAAGAAGAGAATGAGAGAGGGGGAAAGATGCCAGGGGCCAGCCAGCCAGCTGCCAGTCAGCAGACACGGACTAGGATATACAGGATGAGAGAAAGGTAAAACAGAGGCCAAACATAGATGAAGAGAAACAGGTTAAATTTAATTATAGGAGCTAGTGGGACAAGCATTAGATAAGGTCGGGCATTCATAGCTAATAAGTCTCTGTGTCATGATTCGGGAGCTGGTTGGTGGCCCAAAAGAAAGCCTGGGACAATCTTTGGAGAGCAGAGATCCAAGAACGAAGCTGAAAGGACCCTGAATAGAAGCCACAGTGATGACCAGTGTGCAGGCCTGAGAGAGGGAAGCAGCTCTGGGTACGTGTTGGCGCTGCCATAGAGTGGGAACCTTCCTTAGCATAGACCTGTGTTTAAAACACTTGTGATGAATGGGAGGCCTCACAGTTTTGGCCATGATGCTAAAGAGACAAAAGGGAGGCTGGATTGATTTGAGAGTGGCTCATGATTCTTGTCACTTTTCTTTTTTTGCTTTGTTTAGTGTTTGCTTTTAAAGTCAGCCTCACTGTTAAGCCCAGGCTGGCCCTGCATTCGCCATCCTGTTGACTCTGAAGTACAGGCATTGCTGCCTGTACCACTCATGGCTGGCTTTTGTCTCTTGCACTTTTTTTTTTTTTTTTTTTTTTTTTTAAAAAAATCATGTTTAAAAGACAGATTTGCCGTTATACTTGGCACCTGAAATACTTTGGGGGAAGTTGTTCAACTTTGCACTCACCTCTAAGGGATCAGGAAGTTTGTAAAATGATCCATGAAAAGTACCATTGATAAATAAAGAAAGCCCTATGAATCGGGGACTAGTGCTTCCTACTGTTTCCCAGATGCAGAGCACACTGAGTTGCTGGTATCTGGAAGGAGCACTATAGAGGTAGTGGACAAATGCACTTTTACCTGACCAAGATGGCCAATAAAATTTAGCTTGCCTCCCTTCCTCCCTCCCTCCCTCCCTCCCTCCCTCCCTCCCTCTTTTTTAAATGCAGTGTTGATGCTGTCCTTACCATTAAGACATATGTATGAATTTTTACTCATTAACATCACAAAGAGCTGTTGCTGCCTTCCTTGTAGAAGTCTTGGCTACATCTGGCAGGTGCTTATGTTTTGTTTACAGGAGGGAGTTAGTATCACTGCTTCATGCCCAGACAACGGTGGGTTGAGGTCAAATGGCAGGGACTACCCGAGAATATATTCCCTCAGAAGGTGTGGCTCCAGGAGGAGCACCTGTTACTGTCTCTGAAGAGCTGCTGCAGAACAGCGGTGGGGTTTTGGTGTGAAAGAGGCAGGGTTAAACCTCAGAGATCCTCTGAGGACTTTCTTAACCTTTCTGTTGTCTGCCTGTGGATACCCCTCTTGACAAATGCTTGCTACTTGCAGATAAAATATATGCCAATGAGGTGATTTTTAACCACGCTGATAACTAGGAAGAAGCGGTTTGGGGAAGGGGTATTTATTTTAAACTAAGTCTTATTTAGTGCTTTAAAAATTAACCCCCTTCATTTTTATTTGTATTTTCTGTTTTCACATAGTATTTGTTCTGTTCCTGCAACTTCTGTAGGATAAAAACTGTGGTTTACTTGAAAGTTTTTCATAGTGATTATAACCTAAGAGCCTATTAGCTACTGATACAAATCTTTGTACACAATGGATAGTAAAATAAAACAGACTTAAGATCTTGTCATGTTATCCCTGCTAGGGAGACATCTCTTTCACAGGATCCAGGAAATAAGTTGAAGGTTCTGGATGTGAGACGAGATACTGTAGACAAAAATCCTGTTCTTACCAATGACTGAAAATAACGTCTTGATTGCACCTTCAATGATCTCAATACGCTGTTGCTGCTGGCTCAGTCTGTTCTTCTTCAAGCCCTTCTGATGAAAGTACTTCAGTGGGTACTTCACTGACCACCATAGTCCAAATAACAGGAAGAAACTCCCTGGGAGAGCGTGGCCTTTAAAGTTTGCCATCAGTGTTTTAGAATACCTAAAGATGGGGACAGCTGTTAGGTAACAGAATAATGAAGACATATAAATACATATAGACACATATAGCAGTGTGTGTGTGTGTGTGTGTGTGTGTGTGTGTGTGTGTGTGTGTGTGTGTGTGTGTGTGTGTGTGAGTGAGTGAGTGTGTGTGTTCCACTATGCCAGGTTGGCCGGTCAGTGAGCTCTGCAGATTCTTCTGTCTCCCTAGCGCTGTGACCACAAGGAAACATCAACATGCCTAGCAGTTTTACATGAATGAAAACTCTTCCACTTTATACGTAGTTTGAGGTACATTGCATGCCTATAATTCTAGCTCCTGGGAGGTGGAAGCCAGAGGAACAGGAGGTCAAAATCATCCTCACCTTCCTAGTGAATGAAAAGCTAGCCTAGGCTACATGAGATCCTGCCTCAAAAACCATCCCCTCCATATTTTGGCAAGAATCAAATTGATTCCAAATTATGAGGCATACCAACAAGGATCAACTCTTTTTATGTGAAAAACCTTTAAGTCACTAATATTAATGTATGTTGGGTTACTTAGAAATGGAGAGAAATCCAATGGCCCCGAGGCTGTTTACAAAAAATAAGGAATGAGAGGAATGGAGACCAGATTGTTGAGTTCACTGTAAAAATACCTTTGTGTGCACAGATGTGGAGGAGACGATGAGAAATGAAAGCTTATTACATACACATTTTTAATGTCAAAAATGAGAAGGGGGTGGGTGAGAAGCAAGTACCCCAGTGCATCCTGGTGGGAGAAGATTCACCCTCTCACCTCCAAATGCACACCATGCCCACGAGTAAACAGACAAATATAACAAAAAATTTAAAACCCGCAGAGGTAACAAATCAGGAAACTGTGGCAGCTGTACAATAAATGTCAATTACATTTATAAAACCCATACATGTTTATTTTCTTATTTTTTCAAATTTAATGTAATTTTTTTTTGTGGGTGTATGGGTGTTTAGCCTGCATGCATGTTTAAGAGAATGTCTAATTCTCTGGATCTGGATTTACAGACAGTTGTGAGCTGCCATGTGGGTGCTGGGGAATCAAACCCAGGTCCTTTGGAAGAGCAGCCAATGCTCTTAACTGTTCAACCATTTATCCAGCCCTAGCCCTTACAAATTAGTAAGGAAAAACCATAAACAATGGACAAAAGACATAATTTACAACATATGCAATCTGAGGGTTAATCTAGAGATGGGCAAGCATAATGCTGTGTTTGCAAAACTGTGCAGGTATGTTATTCAAGCTCATTGTGGTGTGTTTTTATTCCATTTATCAAAATTATGCATGTTAACTAAGACTTGTTCTGAAGAAACTTATTTTTCCTTAGGAACTTGCTGGTGACTGAAAGACCATGGAGAGTGGGAGAAAGATTCTTACACAAGTGTGCAGACTCACTATTCATGTTCACAATTCATAATGAACAAACATTTCTTGACAACTTCAGTTCCTCAGAACCAGCAGTAAAGCTCAACATTGTAGTAAAATCCTGTTCTAATCTTTTCTCTCTACATACTTTTGTCTCTGTGACTGTCAGGCTGCTGACAGGATATGCTTCTATCTGGTCTTTTAACCAAGGACAAAGGGAATTTCTCCATGTGTCACACAGACCCTTCTTGATTTTTTTTTTTTTTTTTATGTTTCCTCACGTAATGAAGCAGATTGTTTAACTATTGCTGTTGCTGTCATTTTATTCCTAAGATGGGAGTTGCTGGGTGGTGGCAGCACACCCTTTAATCGCTGTACTCAGGAGGCAGAGGCAGGCGAATCTATGAGTTTGAGGCCAGCTTTGTTCCCCAGAGTGAGTTCCGGACAGCCAGAGCTACACAGAGAAACCCTGTCTTGGGGGGGAAGATGGATCGATGACACGCTTGACTCATTGCTAGGCCTGGTGGCAGTATGGTGGAGTCAAGGCTGATGGCTAAGCATGGTTTCTCGTTGCTGGATGTTCTGGTTTGTTCTTAAGTTGATTTTCTGATTTCTCTATCGGTCTTTTCTATTGTAGCTTACCATGCTTCCTGAAAGCAGCTATTTGGAATTATGTTCTGGTAATCAGTCACTCTTCATTTCTTTGGGATGGCTTGTGTGAATGTTATTCTGTTTTTTGGTACTGCCATGTTTCTATGTCATGTTAACTTTTCTCTTGCTGCTTTGTTTGAAGAAGCACCCATCCATTCCAGACTTCATTGACACTGTCTTTGGTAGAGGAGTACCTTCGCCAAGCAGTCTGGCTTCCTCATATTCATTCGTTCTTCATTCACTAATATTTTCTGTCACTCCCCTCCCCCTCCCCTCCCCTCCCCTCCCCTCCCTCTCCCCTTCCCTCTCCCCTCCCCTCCCCTCCCTCTCCTCCCCTGTCCTCCCCTCTTCCCTCTCCTCCCCCTCCCTCTCCCCCTCCCTTTCTGTGCACAATGTATTTACATGATGTACAAAGGCTAAAGGTCAGTATTGGTTTGCTCCTGATCTCTTTTTCCCTCCCTTTCTCATTCCCTATTTCTCTCCCCCTTTTTTTCTTCCTCCTTCCCCACCTTCTTTCTTTTCTCCCTTCCCCTTCTTTCTGTCTCTCTCAATAGGGCTGGGGCATCTTGCAAAACAGACAGACCGTCTTAGGGACAACCTTTACCAGTTCAAAAATTCATCTCACATTAGCATTTGAGGACCCAGACTCAGGCATCACCCCACACTGTTGTTTTTCACACTCATAAGTTTAAGGCAACCTTTTCTGGTTTTTTGAGACAGGGTCTGTCTTCAAAGCAGGAATTCACAATTTGGGCTAGGCTGGCTGGCCAGCAAGCACCCAGAATACACCAGTGCTAGGGTTACAGACAGATGCCCTATGCCTGACTTTTATGCGGTTACTGGGACTCAAACTCAGGCGCTCAAGTCTGGATGGCACCAACTGAGCCATATCCCTAGCTCCTATATGGCTTCTTTCTACCCTGCAAAGTCAGGCAAGGTTCTAGGAGCTTCCTGTTTGTTTTTCTTAATTCCCTGATGTGCTAACACATGTGTACCTTTATCTAATCTTGCAGAGTAGAATAATTCTGTGCCTACACTGAAGCCCAACAAAAATTTTAAAATCACTTAAAACATGAGAGTTTTACAATTTTTTTTTCTCTCATACAATACATCCCAACACACAGCTTCCTTCCCTCATCCACTCCCCCACTTCTTTCCCAGATCCATCCCCCCATCTTTCCTCAGAAAAGAGCAGGCCTCCCAGGGACATCAGCTAAACACACAATACAATAAGACTAGGCACAAACCACCCTCACATCAAGGCTTGGTGAGGGAATCCAGTAGGAGGAAAGTGGTCCAAAGAATAGCCAAGAGTCAGAGACAACTCCAACACACTCCTACTGTTGGAGTACCGCAGAAACACCAAGTCAACAGCCGTAGCATATATGTAGAGGGCCTAGCAGAGACCCATTCAGGCTCCAAGACTGCCAGTGCCCTTATCAGCCCTACTTAGTTGATTCCACAGGCCATGCTCTTCCAGTGTCCTCAACATCTCTGGCTCCCATAATTCCTCCTCTGCTCTTCCAAGTGCTCTACCACTGCACTAAATCTCCAATATCCTCCCCCTTGGAAAAAAAAAATACTATTCTCTTGTGTGAGAAGTGGAGGAAGCCCTGAATGAATGTCTGTTGTTTATATGACCAAGGCCATATCAAGGACCCCAGTGCCTCGGATGCATGGGAATGGCCTTCATCTGGTCTGTGTGTGTATGAAAACTGTGAAGGAAATGTGGTTCACAGCTTCCCCTCCCACATATTTACAGCCTTAGACTGGCTCCCTACAGAGATCTAGCTAAACCCACTTCCTTGTTCAGCTGTGTAAAATCAATGAGCCAGGTCTTCTGGCTACTCTTGGTACAAGTCCATTAGAGCACATTCCCCTTGAGAGCCAAGCTTTTCTGTATGCATATCATTTCTTCATTTCCCATTACCCCAGTTAGATCAGTCTCTAAGGGTGTGTAAGATCATGGCACTTTCCGTGTTACTGAGTTACTTTCTGATTAAAAAAAAAAAAAAAAACAATCGTATTACAATTCCTCTAAATGTAAGAGGCCGTTCCTGATGCTTTTTTAAATGTTTCCTTGCTGACAGTAGTTTTTAGCCATGCGACTGACTATGATCTGTCTGTGTGAGAGGTTCTGTATGTTTTGTGTAAGACAAGCCAGCCTTGAACTTAACATCTGCTCTCTGCATGCTAGGCTCACCGTGTCACCACTAGGCCTGGTTCTTTGGTGTTTCTCTAAAAGTTGATGCTGGTTGAGTTTCTTGGATCTATAATGTAAAGTTCATCATCCAGAAGGGATTTCAGTTAGTATTTTTTCATTCCCTCTCTTCTTTTGGAGCTCATTTTGCATGTATGTGGGGGAAATTTAGTATTTTTCCACAGGTTATTGGCTCTGTTATTTGTCTCTATTCGTTTTTACGTCCTCAAACTAGATTTTTTTTAAAAATTATTTCTTCAAGTTACTTGATTCTTTGTTCTCTCCTCCTTTCCTAGACCTTCACTTGCTGCTGGAATTTTTCAGGGCTCCTCAACATTTCCATAGGGGACATGTAGAGAGATTTTCTCAATCTTTCTATATAATCTTATTGCAAAACTCTCCTTGCTATGTTCCTCACTAGTCTGGTGCCTCCGTGTGTGGGAACTGCAATGAGGGGCTAGCAAAGCTGGTTTTCTCTCATTCCTGAGTACTCACTACATGTTCACTTCTCATGCTTAATAAAGTCAAGAATTTTCTGGCCCCTCAGCCATCACTTGGAATTTAATCTTTGTATTCCAGCATTTTCATGGTCATCTGATCTTACTTAGAAGTCATCGACTGAGCAAGTGATAAGCGTCTGTGGGCATAAATGTTCTTACCTGAAGATAGATGCTTTCCAAGAGTAAATGCCTCTCAATTTGTTGCTTACAGTTGTTAGTTTCTAATTCTATGAAGTGGTTGGTGGTGATAGATTTGTCTAGTTTTATACATTTTCTTTTTCCCCTCTGTTTTGCAGAAAAAAATTACCTCCCATACCTTCATTCTGATACAAATGCAAAACCTTCTTTCATTCTTTTGCTTAATGGTTAACTCAGATTCTGATTAAGATCGAGCTTGTGATATTCCATTTTATTGGCTTTCAAGGTGCAGACAAACCAGCTTTGCAAATGCATGCCAGAGCTTTGTAGATGAACTGGCTTCTCCCTCTCCCTGGCCTTCCTCATTTTTTTTCCTGAATAGATTATATAAACGCTGAGTCCTTACCTGCATCTGTGTACTTTGTACCTGTTTATCAACCACTGCCCTTGCCTTTAAATTGGTCTAAAGTTCACACTGGTGCAAGACAGACCTACACAGAAGGCTGAGAACCTTGACCTGATTGTAGATGGAGATGGAGGGGAAGATTTCTTCCATTCCCAGATTAATGGATTACCTCACTGGATGAGCTACACTGTGGAACACATGGTAGAGTTTGTAGAATGAACCAGTTATAGTAAAGAAGAAGCCAGTGACTATCTTCACTAGAAAGAAATGGATTGCTAATTATTTGGATAACTAAGTAGGGTAAGGCCTGAGTGGTCTTCTCTCTGAGATATCCTGCTCCTATCTTGTCATCCTCCAAAATAAGGGGAAATGGCTGTTTCATTTTTTTTTTTTTAAAAAAAAAAAAAAACTTTTGCTTAGTAAATTTTGTCTTTTTCTCAAGGTCACATGTATACTATGTATTTAAAAAAATACTTTAAAATAAAAAAGAAAGTACTTCAGTGATGTGCTTGGGCAGCAGTTTCTTTTCAGTATCTAGGAGAACACTAGAGCTGGAGTGGTGGGCGTGGCCTCATTTTCCTGGACCCCTTTTACTCTTCCCCCAATGTATAATCCTAACTCCGTGGATGGAAAGGTAAAAGATAGGGGAGAGAAAAAGGATTCTCGGATGGGTTTGGTTTTGCTTTGGTCCAGTGTTTCCTTACTATGCTCCAATCCCTCCCTTTTGGAATGGGGATGTCTACTCTGTGCCATTGTATGTTGCGAAGCACACAATTTCCTTTTTGATTTTACACAAAATCACAGTTAAGAGGTTGTCTTGGGTCTCAGGAGAGACTTTGGACTTTAAAACACTGCTGAGGCTGTAAAGGACCATGGGGGGACTTCTGAAGTGAACTAGATGCATTTTGCATTATCGTATGGCTACAGGACTATGGGGAGGGGCAGGGAGTGGGATGTGGAGGTTTGATGAGAAATGCCATCTATAAGCTCTGCTATTTGGGCACTTGGTCCCCAGTTGTCCCCAGCTGGTTGGGCTACTTGGGGGAGGTTTAGGAGGTGTGACTTCATTATAGGAAGTGTGTTACTGGAGGCAGGCTTTGAGAGTTTATAACATCATCCACCTTCTAGTTTGCTTTCTTCATCATGTTTGTTGCTAAAGTTCTGGTCTCTCAGCTCTCTGCCTCTCTCACCATTTTAAACTTTCCCTCTGGAAACATAACCCTAAGTAAACTCTTATCCTATAAATTGCTTTTGGCCATGGTATTTTATCATGGCGACAGAAAAGAAACCAATACACTTATGAATAATTCTATCACCACTAACCACCCCAGGCTACACATGGATGTCAAGGCCTTGTAGAAGATGGGCAAGCATTCTACCATAGAGCTACGTCCCCAGTCCTAATAATTCCTTTTTATTGTTCACTATATGAAACTAAACTGATTGTATAGTCTGTTAGGCCTGCCAAAGCAAAGTACTACAGTGGGCAGGGGTACCGAACACTAGAAATGTGTTTTCTTACAGTTCTGAACATTAAAACTCAGAATAAAAATTGTGAGTTTTGTCTGGGACCCCCTTTTTTTAGCTTGTAGATGCATATCTTTCTTCTGTCTTCATCATACAGGCTTCTCTCTGTGTGCTTGGGTTCAAATATTCCTGTTATAAGAACTCTGGTTGTACTAGATGAGAACTCACACAATGCCCTCATATCTAACATGATTGCTTCTTAAAAGCCCTACCACCAAATATCACATTCTAAGGTACTAAGAATCGGGACTTTGGCACATGAATTTGAAGGATTAATTTATCTCCTCACAGCTTGCCTAATTCTCCCTTCAAATTCATGCCTTCTCTTGTGCAAAGTGTGTTCACCTTGTCCCAGCAGTGTTGAAATCTTTGCCTATTCCAGCATTGTGGTGTATTAATGAGATCAGTCCCATAGGCTCATAGATTTAAGTGCTTGGTCACTATGGAGTGGTACTATTTGAAAGAATTAGAAGGGGTGGCCATCTGGGAGGAAGATTGTCCCTGGGGGTGGACTTCAAGGTTTCAAAAAGTTCATTCCATGCCCAGAACCTCTCTCTGCTGCTTGCAGATCTGGATGTAGTACACCCAGCTCCTTCTCCAGCACCATGTCTGCCTGTGTGCCACCATGCTTCCCACCTTGATTACAATGGACTCAATCTCAGCCCCAATTAAACACTTTCTTTCATAAGAGTAACCATGTGTGGTGGCTCTTCACAGCAATAGAAAACACCAAGATAAGCCTCGATTCCCAAACCCCAGGTAATCTCCTCAGTTGGCTGTAGGTAAGACTTAGAACTCTGCTCCACCCAGGATATTCCTAAATAGGCATGGGATAAAGTGTGCCACCACAACAGGAGGGGCTGTAAAGAAGAAAGGTATGAAAACCAGCAAGGCAAGCTCCATTAGATTTTAAGGCTTGAGAGTAACCCTTTTGGCTTGATGATGACAGTGGCTCTGTCCTTTGGTCACTAGCCTTCTGAAACTGAATTAGCCTCATCTTCTAAAATGCTAGAAGTAGTTTGGACAGTTAGAAAACCCAGAACTTTCAGGTAACTCCTAGGCCTTATGCAAATAGGACTGTGAATAGAGGCAAGGCAGCAAGCAGAAGTCCCCCATCAGTTCTTGCCTCCAGGATCCTGCTCTGCTTTTTGGACATGGTGTTTCATTGAAACAATAGAAATCCTAACCATGACAAGGAGACACCTTGATTTTCCTGGCAGAACTGAAGCCTCTTGCCTTGGACCCCATCATGGTAGCCATAGTGTTAAATCTTACTGGAAGAGCAGTCTGACTCTTGGATCGCTGCTTCTCTTCTCCCTCCCTAGACTAAGGCACGCTGAAACAAACCACCCATGGGAGGCTGGCACTTGCTTCGGTTCCTACATCCATTTTCAGGCTTTTGCTTGGCCAGGAGCCTCAGTGGATCCTCCTGGGTAGTGGGCTTTCCTACCCCGACGTACTGTGTACTCTACTTTCCTGTACATGGACTTCTTGCCCTTTCTGCCAAAGCATTTTTACTTCTTCCCATCATAACTTCAGCTCTTCACCTCTTCCCGATCTGTGTCTCATCCTTCCCTTGCCTCTGCCTTTGGCTGGTGAATTTCCCAGGTCTCCGGAAACTAAGGACCTCTGCCTAGAATCAAAGCTGATCATAAACCAAAACCCTTCGTTACCAGTTCAAAGTTTCTCCTGAGCTTCGCTCAGCTCTGCTGATGTCCCGAGATGATAGGAATTCAGCTTGGTTTCCTTTGTTGTTTTGACCACATTTCCAAAAGGAACCTGAAGTCATAGAGACATTTCCCCCCCTCTTTTCTAGACCTGCCTGATCCACAAACCACTTCCTTGAAAGGTTTCACTCATTTAAAGACAACCATTGCCTTTGGAATGGAAATGTTTAGACCATTAGAAGGTCCCTTGTATTAAGATCATCTGTTGTTTCTGTCTCTTGTCTGCAAGCTACAGAGGCCTTCGGCTCCTCTGTAAGAGTTCAGGAGTGCACTTCATTCTGGGAGTTCCTCCTCGGTCTGTAAGGATTTCTTTGCATCATTTCTGTTTCTTTTGCGCTCCTGGCTCGGCACTTCCTGTCTGGGCTATCCTATGGCCGCTTGGCACTTCCTGTCTGGGCTATCCTGCGGTCGCTCGGCACTTCCTGTCTGGGCTATCCTGCGGTCGCTCGGCACTTCCTGTCTGGGCTATCCTGCGGCCAAAGCCAGGAGGTATGACTGACAGAAGGTATAACGTACAGCCTTTCGGCCTGCACTTTCTTTCTGGGCCAGACTTCCTCGCGGAATGGAAAGCATTTGAAAAGGATGTGCACATTGTTTTCTTTGTTTCAAGTACAGTTTTCTGAGTTATTGATTAAAATGTAATTATTTTATTGAAGAAGGACATTTTCAGGATAAGGAAGATATAAAAAAGATATAAAGGAACCATCATACCAAAAAAAAAAAAAAAGCTATAGATGTGACCTTTATTGTTGATAAGGAAGGTTAATGAAAAAGGAAAATGCTTTTGGATGAGAATGGATTTTACATAATAAGATTTTGCCCTAAAAGAAAAGACTATACAAAATAAAAAATATGAGGACAAACCCAGAGATTTTGTGTATTGTAGAAAAGGTTATGAGGGTTAGAATGTAAAGAAAGGCCACATGAAGTAATAAAGTTGATGATAAAGATTATTGGCTTTACTAGTGCGGTACCCACACATGAGCTCACAGACTGTGCAGCCTGCACAGGCCCAAGCTACATGGGGTCCTGATGCGAGAGGAGGGAGTAAATATAAGCTCTTGTCCCTAATCAAGAAGTTGTCTCCAACTAATAATCCACCTGCAAAGGAAACATCAGTTTTCTCCTATGGAAAATGAATATCTTCTTCACTGGGATATTAACCACATTTCTGGGTAGACCCCGTGCCCAGTAGTAGATGGCTGACATGAACGTGAACACTGCTGTTTTTGTAGGTCTTTTGTTTCATTTTGCTTTGTTTGGGTTGTTTTTTTCTTTTCTTATCTATCTATCTATCTATCTATCTATCTATCTATCTATCTATTTATTTATTGGTCTTACTGACCTTCTGTTTGTATATTATGGTTTCCAATTTTGTGTTTTTATGGTTTTTTTTTGTGTGTGTGAGTTTCTACTTTTTTAAAAAAAATATATCTATTGTTGTTACCACCCTTTCTTTGAGAGAGAGAGAGAGAGAGAGAGAGAGAGAGAGAGAGAGAGAGAGAGAGAAAGAGAGAGAGAGAGCAGAAAGGCCATAGAGTCGGGTGGATGGGGAGGATCTGGGAGGAAGTGGAGGAGGAGAAACTATGATTAGAATATATTGTTTGACAATTTTTTAGTTAAAAAAACTGAAAAATACAGTACCTTAAAATATGCAAAAATAACATTTTTGGCTGATTAAATAGCAAAACATCTTCCTCAGCTACTACCATTAGTTCTTTAAAAAATATTCTTTCACAAAATTTTATATATACCCCCTATTATCTGTCTTTGCTTTCTATGACCACACTGAGTTCTTAATTAACTTTAGAGATAATAGTTCTATTATACGTCACACGTCAATATTATGTTAGATACAGAGCACAAAAGGAAAAACCGGATTTAGACCGTGATGGCCAATAGGCTTGATATGGTCTTAATTGCTTTGGCAACTACTTCTACCTCCTGAGCTGCTTTCTTACCGCCTCAGTTCCATCTAAATCAAATCTTAGGAATGAATAAGCCTTCCTCACCCTGGAGGACATGGGATAGTGTTTGGCCTCTGCATGCATAAAGTATGATGTTTGGCTAATGGGTGCTATAAGCTGAAGTTCCAAGAAAAATGCCGTGTCCGTGTTAAGCATTCAGTGAAGACTAGAACCTCAGTGATTGGGAAGAGCCAGGCATTGCAGATCAAAGCATCTTGGGCTTTCTTAGCCTCTTTTTAGTTTGTTTTATTTTTTGAGATATGGACTTGGTTGGCTGGAACTCACTGTGTAGACCAGGCTGGCCTCAAAGCCATAATGATTCACCTGCCTCTGCTTGAATCAAAGGTGTGTGCCACCATGCCTGGCTAGTTTAGCTTCTTAAATAGAGCCAGTTTCTCTCACTCTGTGTTTGTGACCTGACATTCCTGTGACAGCAACTCTTGTGCTGAACAGTTAGCCTCAGACCATGCACTCCTTGTGCTGAACAGTTAGCCTCAGACCATGCACTCCTGTAAACCAGTAAAAGATATGGAATTTCTTTTCAGAAGATACTCCAACCAACTAGATAAATAATAATTGACTGGGATGCTCTGAGATGCCTGTTCTGCGTTATAATCTTTGAGGCATACTCCTTATAGGAGACCTATACATGAGATTTGCTTATTTCTCAGGGGTGGAACCAGTTTTTCGTATGTCAGGGTATGCAAAATATTATATGTATACATTTAGACATCATGAATATCATTAAAAAAACCTCCCTTTGCTATTTTTAAGCCCCTCCCATGTTACAATCATTCAAAGAACCCAACACTTATGACCTAACCAACCAACTTTTCTTTTACAAATTTGTCTGCCCTTGCAGGCTGTGTGGCCCCACTCAAAGCTAGGGCTGTATACGTCTGACATCAAGGCAAAAGTAGACTTTGAGCGACACCTACTCATGAGGATGCCATGCTAAAAACAACAAACACAGAGATTGAGACAGCACCGAAAACTTGGTCTAGTCACAAGCTGAGCACAGACTTATTAAGAAATAGAAGAGGCTGTCCCTTGTAGGGAAAGAACTAGTGTGCTAATCCCTGCCAATTAATTGTTAATATATGGACTCTAAAGCTACTATATCAATCAACTGGAATTAACTTTAAAGAAAACAATGACAACCCTAATAAAAACCATCTTTACAACATGGAGTTGGGTGGGTAGGAAGGTGGGGGAGGAGCTGGAAGGAGCTGGGTGGGGAAAGAATATGCTCAAAGTATATTATGAAATTCTCAATAAATAAAATTATTTTTTTTAATTCTTTACCCTCATGCTTTCCTGCATAACCTCCTCTAACATATAAATGGTTTACCTGTCAAACATATTTTTTGGTTTGCTGGCACGCCTTGCTCTGATTATGCCTGTTTTTCCTTAGCTCCTTGATTTAACCCTAGCCCCCCTGTAATACACTTAAGATTTTTTCCAAAATTCAAAAAAATCCAACTCCAAATGGTAACCCTCTCATTTTGTTTGTCTGTTTGTTTCCATGGTGTTAGGGAGCCTGGGGCTCTGAGATGCCAGGTAATCATGCATCCTTAGTCCTGCCTTAGCATTTGGGGCGCTGTCAGGATTTTTCCAAGTGGCCTCCCCATTTTACAATACCACCAGGAATGCCCAAGTCCCCAATGTCTCTCCATCCTCACCAGTACTTATATATGTCTCTTTAAATTTTTCCCACTCTAGAAGGGTATGAAGTTGTATCTCACTTTTGCTTTGTTTCTCGAATGCTGCTGATGCTGAGAATCTGTGCGCGTGTTGTATATGTTTGTCCTCGTTGGAGAGACGTCTTCCAGTTGTGTTGTTCATTTATAATTGGGTTGTCATTTTACTGCTGAATTTTAATATATTTTGAATACATACAAGTCCGAAAAGTGACTAAATATTTTCTTTACTCATGTAAGTTACTCATGTAAGTCACGTTCTTAATGCTATTCTTGATCTTTGGAAATTTTTATTTTATTTTCTTGAGGCAGGGTCTCACTGTGTAGCTTTGGTTGACCTGGAACTTACTATGTACATCATACTAGCCTTGAACTCACAGAGATATGCTTGCCTCTGCCTCCTGAGTGCTGGAACTAAAGACTTGAGCTACCACACTTGGCAGGTTTTTATTTTGTATATTCTGATTTGTCTTTTGTAGAAGAGCTCTTTATACTGTGTGGATATATGTCACTTTGATTGTTTTAATAAAGAAGCTGAATGGCCAATAGCTGGACAGGTAGAGGTTAGGTGGGACTTGCAAACAAGAAGAGAAGGAGGAGTCTCAGAATCTTGAAGAGACAGGAAGAGAAGATGAACTTGTATTATTGAGAAAAGGTACCAAGCCATGTGGCAGAGTGCACATAAGAAATATGGGTTAATTTAAAATGTAAGCATTAGCTGATAACAAGCCTGAGCTATTGGCTGATCATTTATAATTAATAATAAGTCTCAGTGTGGTTTTTTGGGAACTGGCTGGTGGGTCAAAAAAGTCTGCCTACAATATATTTTTTTTAATTTTATTTTATTTTACTTTTGATGTCATATCCAAAGAGCTACCATTTAACCAAAGGTCCTGAAAAATTCACTCCTATGCTTTCTTCTAAGACTTTTAGATTTTTAGCACCTATATCATGTGGCTGGGTAATTTTGAATTAACTTTTGTATGTGTTATAAACTAAGATTCCAGTTCCATTCTTTCATGTAAATGTCAACTGTCCCAGCCATCTGTTGAAAAGATTCTTTTCCCCAATGCATGTCTTGGTACCTTGTTTAGTATTCTCCTTTTTAAACCTCCCCACCCCTGCCGTGTGTGTGTGTGTGTGTGTGTGTGTGTGTGTGTGTGTGTGTGTGTGTGTGTGTGTGTGTGATAGAGAACAACCTCGTGTTTCAGTTTTTCCTTTAACCTTGTTTGAGATAAGATTTCTTGTTATCTTTTCTGCATGCTAGGCTAGCTGGCCCCCTAGTTTCTGTGGAATTTTCCTGACTTTGATTCCTATATTGCTATCATGTCTGAATTCTTGTGTGTTCTAAAGATCTAAACTCAAGCCCTCATGCTTTTATGTTTAACAGTGAGCTATTTCTCCAGCCCCAGCTTTCAACTTTTAAAGCAGATTTTGTGACTCTCCAAGGGAGGACCTTGCTTTTAACCTGTTTGAGCTGTGTTAATGTGTAATTAGTTAAGCCAGCGTGATACCTGTAATAAAAACTTTTCTAGAGTCTAGAGAGAGTGAAAATAAGAGAGGATTCCTGTCACTCAGGGGAAATGACACAGGATAATAGCCAGGAAATTTCTCAAAAGCTTCCTTGAAAAACAAGCAAGCATTAGTCAGTTAATGTGGGCAGGGTTCCAGGAAGTGCCCATGCCACTTGCAAAGCCCGACAGTTGTTAGCAGCTGATTACTGATATAGCAAATAGCTGCAAGAATAGTATTGTCTATTTTCATCATCCTTGCTCTCCCACCTCACTTAGCAAGAAAGACATGAGTCAAATTTGGGAGTAGGCGAAGGGTATAATGAAAGATCAAATTAAGCAGACGTGGTGGCCCTAGATGTCCAAGAATCTCTGGAAATGGGTATACCCCAATTCACATTTGGCTAGAGAGAACCCGAGAGAGAAAAGACTTGAGTGACGTGTTAAATCAGTGTAAGTGCACCCCATTTCCTGAAGGCACCTGACTCCCAGAGTCTCCTTTGAGGGTGATACAGCCATAAAGCATGAAGTATAGAGTGTCAGACATACACTCCATCTTGCTTTTGCTGCTTTTGCTGTAAAAACCTTTGGTCAAGTTTTCTAGATTTGTGCATCTCAGCATTTGTAAGATGGGAGCTCTTACTGTACTAGTTTTCTTGATGCTAAAACAGAACGTCACAGACAAGTCAGGGGAAGGAGGCTTCCTGTGCTTGGATACCTCAGTCCATCATGGCAGGCAGGGTGCTGCAGATCAGAGCAGTTCAAGCACAGTGTGGCAGGCAGCAGACAAAAAGAAGGCCAGCACTCTGAGGTATTCTTTACCCCTTCATTGTACAGGAGCTCTGGCCCATAGCATGGTGCCATGCACGTTTAGTATGGCTCCTTCCCTATCAGTTAGCTTGATGGAATGTTCTCCATTGAATTGTACCTCGAATGCCTAAGTAATTCTAAATTGGGCGTACTGATCAACGAAGAGTAGCCATCACACCCCATCTTTTGGGGAGGGGGATCTTGTGAGAATTAGCTGAGAATAACTAAGAATTAATTAGATAAGTGTTTTATAAATGGGCATTTCCTCTTTAATCTGGTGGTGCTATACCTAGTCCCAAGAGAAACCTGGATTTTTAGCCTCAGAGCAGTGTATTTGTTGAACACAAAGTTGCTGTCTATTGCTTTTCAATAGCTGACCCCATTGTTAGCCTCTAAAGCCACGCCCTTCTCTGAGCTCTGCCCTCAAGCCCCCTTTAAAGCAGGATTCCCACTTCTGAACCCTTTTCTCCCTTTGTCTTCCCTACACCCCTCTTTTTCTTCCCGCCTTCTCTCTCTCCCCTCCCCCTTCTCCGCTACCGTAACCCTCTCTGCTGCCACAACTCCTGTTATCATAACCTCTCAGTAAATCATAACCACACCCCTCTGACAATGAAGCTCTTTTCTACATAGAAACAGTGTTAAGTGGCTCCTGCAATCAACCACTGCCTTCTACCGCGTTCCTATCTGCATCCATAAAAATCTGCCATCAGAAAACTGGGTAAATGTGAACCATACCAAAATACTCACAAATTCCTCACACCTATGAAGGGAGCAAATACTGTTTCATCTAATCAAATGCCAAGAGGGTGGCATTTGAGGGTAGGAATATTTCTGTTATGGGCATGTAGTGCACAGTTGGTCTGTTTGGTGAAGGGGTCATACCATGCTATGTTGCTTCAGAAGATGTATTTATTTTTATTTCTGTGAATGTGTGAATGTCTGTGTGAGTGTGTGGCCTGAGAAAGCCAGGAGATTGTGTTATACTCCTTGGAGCTGTATTACATGAGGTTGTGAGCCACTGGGAACAAAACTAGGATCTTCAAGAGCACCAAACACTCCTAACTGCTAAGCCATCTTTTCAGCCCCAGAATATCTATCTTTTTCAACAGGAACTCACTATTTTCTGTTCAGTTTCAACATGGAACACACCCAGTTGTCTATTTGTTCCATTGAACTGTTCTGGGAGCTGCTTAGTAACAGACTGTAGGTGTGGCATGGATAGCTGCTTGCTCACTACATGATTTTCCTATATGGCCATGATTGTAAAGTCCACTAAGGGCCGTCCCTGCTCTCAGCAGTGGGACCCATTGAAGTGGCTCTAAAGTGCACTCCTCTCTCAGCTACTGCCACCGTTTTAGAACAGCACTCTTGGAAGGAGACCAGAGTGAAATCCTGTGTTTCACCATCATTTGAACAGAACTATCATGAATAACGAGGACTCCGTTCCTGCCTGCTTCAATAATTTGATCTTAATCTCTCGCTCTCTCTTTCTCTCTCTCAGCTAAGGAAAATACAATATTGAATTTGGAAAGGGCAGTGATGATGAAAAGGTCTCTAGAAAGTCATCAGGTCAAATTCTCGCATGTATCTCTGAGGCCCTAAACTGTCCAGTTCATTTGGCCACTTATGGGCTGTGTAGTGCTATTGTCTTTTCCTGTTTTGAAACAGGATACTATTACGTAATCTTCCAGGTCTGGAACTTACCGCGGTGGCTTTGGACTCACTCCACCCTGCTATTCCTGCCTCCTATACCGGGATATAGGCATGCATGTATCAGCATGCCGGGCAGATTTCTATTTCTTTGGAGGCTGACTTTGATGCTTTAGATTAACCCTTTGTCAGATGAATAGCTGGGAAAGTTTTTCTCTCGTTCTGTAGGTTTTTTCCTTTTTCTGGATGGCCACTTGTTATATGTTAGCTTATTCCTATTTTCTGTTTCCCGTATGAGTGTATGGTTATAGATTAAGTACAAATTCCATGTTGATGATTCCTATAACTTTGCTTCTAGCCTGACCTCATCAGATTCATAATCTGACACTCTTCTAATGTGACAGAGACATAAAAGCATATGGATGTTTCTTAGACCCTTCAATGCCACTGTGTCTCAAACCAAATTCACCGTCTTCCCTGTCACCAAGTTGGCTTTTCTTCTCATAACGCTGGATCCTGAAAGAACTCCTGGACTCATCATCACATCTTAGGGTTCCATAGTGCCATATTCACTACACTCAAAATGCTCTTTATTTTGTTTTCTTAAATATTCTAGCAATCTCTTTCCTTTCGATTTTGGCAACAATAACCTTATTTCATTCCTTGTTATTTTTTTCCTTGACTATGTATAATGCCTCTCTCCATCAAATTTTTGTCTGTCTAGTCATCATCTATAATAAACCTGACTATACTACAATCAAGTGTGAAGTATTTCATTCATGCGTCGCCTACTATGTGACGTGGTCCGCATCAATTTATACTGCACGCACACAGGACATCGTTCCTTTCCACTCATTGGCCTGTTGTCTCCTCTACCACAAACTTTACAGATGCCTCTGCTTTCATTATTCCTACTTGTACGCTCTTTCCATTTCTTTCTACCTGACTCACAGGAGCACAGATTTTAATATTCAGCCTTTGTCCTCTAGGAACTATTCTGGAAGCTTTCAGGGCTGGTCAAATGTCCCATTCTAGCCACGTCTTTCCATGATGTGTAATACCAACAAGTGTGCTATATTTTTCAGAATTATTACTTGTTACCCATTAGTTATTAATATTTATTCCATTATAGTGAGTAACAAATAGCTGGCTCGTTTTTAATTTAACATGTGTATTATACTTACATTTTCCTCTTCCCTCCCTCCAACTCTTCCTACATCACTTCTACTCCCTCTGAAATACATGGTCTCTTTCTCTTTATTATTGTTACATATATATAAACAACTTGAATATATAACCAACAACCTGCTGAGTCCATTCAGTGTTTACAAGTGTTTATCCTAAAGCAATCAGTTTTTCATATGTTTAAAGAGGTTTCACTGCTCTGAAATCTTGTTTTTAAGTATAAAATCATATTTTTCAACAGTAAAGAATTATATCAGCAACTTTAGAGTAGGAACAGAGTCAAGAACAAAATCCAGCTTTATATGCTGGACAGCTTTGTGCCCACTGGGATCTGATAGAGTTAGACCTTACAGTGTCCTCAAAGACCCTTGTGTTAAAGGCTGGGCTCACAGTGCAGTGGTGTTAGGAGCAAACGTGGGCAAAAGGGGGATTTTAAAAAGATTATTGAATTTACTTTAAAAATTAGCTGTTTATCTCAAAATATTTTACAGTGGTATGGACTTTGGTTTATTGATACAAATTTAAGGTCAATTTTGTTAAGTTGTATATATTTTTCTACTCTTGTTTAAGGTATGATTTCATGTGACTGACTTAAAATTGTAATGTATAATATATAATAATGTATAAGAAATGCAGATTAATAGTCACCTATGATAACCAAACATATAACAATGTTAGTTAGATTTTTAGGTATACAAAGATATATTTCAATTAGATAGGTAATCTTCAAACACTTCTAAGACCTACAGAATATAGCATTTAAAATATTTTTAGAGCTTAGACTTTTCTGGACAGTGAGATAGATCTGCTCCTGACAGCACCAATTTACTTCAACAGAAAAATGGGCATTGAAGAAACTCCATATGGAGATTAGTTTCTTTGTGGCAATGGTAAGCCACTGGACATGAACCTGTTCTTATATTGACTGCTTGACAGTGTGCTCTTTAAACTGGACATGCAGGTTCCATAAGAAAATGATCTCTGAACTTTGGCAGAACAAGCTGAGATGGTCCTTCATGTTCCTGCTTTGCAGAGAAAACTGTCAGACATTCTTCAGGATTCAAGAAAAGTGACTGATGAACTATACCGGAATGGGCAGAGCAGATTTCCTGCTTCACTGAAATGAAAAGAGACTCTGGGCCTGTAGGCTGAAGATGGATGCTCCAACTTTATAATGGAACTTTGGGTGAGTGTCCAGGCAGACAGCTGTCATCTCTATCATTTCTTGATTTTAAAAGTCGCTTGCACTTCTGGTTTACTTGGGTAAATATATCCTTCTGTGGTCTTTGATGTAGTTGAAGATTAGATAGTTATAGGTATAGTTTTTCTTAGTTATTTTAAAAGGTATATTGGATATGAAACTTTAGATTCACAAGGATAACATAGATGATAGAGTATTTTCTTTAATTTTGCTAAATACAAATAGACTATATATTGTAACTGTAATTCTTGCTTGATGGCTATTTTGTTATATGTAATTTTGCTATGTTAAAATTGAGACCTTCCTTTTTGATTAGACAGAAATGGGGAGATGATGTGGGAATGTCTTTCTATATGCTGTAAATATCAATCTTTAAATAAAGGAGCTGTTTTGGCCCATGACAGGCACCATAGAAAAAGTAGGAGGAGAAATCAGAGCATAGGTAGGAGAAGGGCAGAGTCAGATCAGATTGAGCCAGATGCCCAAGAATAAACATGTAAAGGAGCACAGGTGAGACACGGGCCATGTGGCAGACAGTTAATGGAAATGGGTTGAGTTAAGATGAAGGAGCTAGCTAGCAATGTTCCTGAGCCATAGGCCAAATGGCATGAAGTTAATATGAGCACCTGAGTCATTTTGGGGGCCTAAGCAGCGGTGGGCAGCTAAGTGGTCTGGGACTGCAGGTCTGTGGGTCTGGACCTCTCTTCGCCTAGGACCAAGAAACATATTGTAACAGAGGTCTTTGGAGATGTGCTCTTCATAGGGATGACCACATTGGCTCCTTCTTCATTTCTGTCCCACCCAAGCATGAGGTCAGCAGTGTTTTTCTGTCACACTTTCTTTTCACGATGAGCCACTACAGGCCCAAAGCCACAGGACAACTGATCATGGATGATAATGGTTTTGACTTGTGGTGGGCAAAAAGAAACTTTTTTATGAGAGGATTATCTTGGGATCTGACACAATAATAACACACTACCTGACACTAATACTGAAAGAACTATACAGTTAAAAGTGGGAAATCAAAGCTACGCAGTAGTATTAGTACCATTGAGTATTGAACCTGGGAATGAGAGGGAGGTGTTTCGCCATTAAGCTATTCCTCTAGACCCTTTTAAAAGTTTAAGACAGAGCCTTCCTAAGTTTCCAACGCTGACTTTGAACTTGAAAAGCCTCTTGCTTTATCCTCCCAAGTAGCTGAGAGTACAGGCGTGAGCTACCATAGCCCGCTAATAAACTAAATTAGTAGCCTCCTCTTGAACAAGAATATACTGCAAGACAGCTCAGTGGATAAGGCACTGGCTCCTAAACCTGATTAGTACCTGGTGTGATAGTTAGGGTTTCTATTGCTGCAGTGAAAAACCATGACAAAAAAAATTGAGGACAGAGGGGTTTATTTGTGCTGATCATCACAGAAGGAAGTCAGAACATAAATTCAAACAGGTCAGGATCCTAGAGCCAGGAGATGATTCAGAGGCCATGAAGGAGAGCTGCTTATTGGCTTTCTTCCCATGGCTTGCTCAGCCTGCTTTCTTATAGAACTCAGGACCAGCCAGTTCTCCCCTATTGACCTTTAAATGGGAAAATGCCTTACAGCTAGATCTCAAGGAAGCATTTCCTTAGCTGAAGCTCCTTCCTCTGATGACTCCATCTGGTGTCAAGCTGACACACAAAGTCACCCAGTACACCTGGACTTATATGGTAAAAGGCAACAATCCTCCAAGTTGTCCTCTGACCTTCCTGTGCATGCTGTGACAAGTGCATGCACTCACAAATGGACAGACAGACAGACAGACACACACACAGACACACACACACACAAGGTTAGTGTAAAATATATTTGAAAAGGAATAAACTTTTGGAGTAGAGCTATTTCTGAGAAACAAATTATAATAGAGAGCTTCTGGAGAAGTTAATGATAAACCAACAAAACCAGCATTCTTTGCCTAACTAGTTACCATATAAGAATCCCAGCACCATACAAACCGAGATCGGAGACTAAAATGCTTGCTTCCCCCCTTTCCTTCCCACTTATTTCCCTCCCTTCTCTCTCTCCTCTCTTTTATTTTCTCTGGGAAACAGGACTGTTCTATGTTGCTCAGGCTGTCCTGGAACTTACTATGTATGCTAGGCTGGCTTCAAACTCACGATCCTCTGTCTCAGCCTCCTGAGTCTTAGGATTTAGGTGTGCAACACAATGTGTGGTAACAGGCCATTCTTTACCGAGGTCATTTCGGTAAAGCTTCTGCTACGAGTATCAAAACAAAAACAAGGAAAAAATGTCCTTTGAAAATGAACACTGGAGCAGCAGGATGATTCAGTGAGTAGAAGTACCGTGGAGGCCTGAGTTCATCCTTGGATCTCACAGTCAGCGGGAGAGAACTGACCCTGGAGAGTTGTCCCCTCACCTCTACACACAGGCTGTCACCTTCACATCCTGGCACACATGCGTACTAGTTGAGATATTGCAACATTGTGCTCAATAAAAGGCTTCTTTCTGGTCTTTCCTGGATCATAGTTGATTTTTGTTGGGAGAGCAGGCTGAGCTGGTGACACCAGGGGAGGAGGGGACGCACAGGGACAGCAGTGCAGTATTGAAGGCTGCAGCAGCAGTCACAGCAATAGAAATGACAGGGGAGAGCCACTGGAGCGTTCTGGACAGTGGATGGAGCAGAAATGATGGGAAGCACAGGTGATGATCCAAAGAAGGGTTGAACTCCAGGCATGTCAAGCATTTCAGGGAACTGCTAAAGCCCGGGGACAGGTTCTTAGATATCTGGACCAAGAGCTATAGCATTAGCAGTGGCCAAGGGTTGGGGATCCTGACATCTTTAGTCTGAGGGCTACAATGTGTCACTGTAGAGCTGAGGGTCCCAGCACTCACAGCCTGTATCAGAGCCGTAATTCTAGAAGGTGCTATCTGCTGCTGCTGGCTGCTTCTGGGCCACCACCACTGAAAACAAGAGGGCGTGTCTGTCAAGCGCTGAGGCCTCCAACCTAGATGCCTAGAACTTAAGTCTCTGGCTTCAAAGGCCCAGAGCAATGTGTGCCTAGCCCTCAGGGTTTGAAACTGTAGGTTTCTCAGCCATGGGTCTTGATCAGTGAAGGGTTTGGGTCTATCAGCAACGCAGGTTGCAAACCCACAACCTATATCCAATTGTGGCAAAAGGACCTGGCCAGCCAATGAGTAACAGTGTGACATAGGGTTGGATGTTTTTCTTTGTTTTTCAACAGAAGTCTCACTCTAGACTTAGCATTTTTGACTCCATGATAGTGTGACAAAGTCATAAGAATTCAGATGATATTAAACCCCAGGGTCTGACTTATGATTTTCCAGCCTATCCATATGTATAAAATAATGACCTTCTCTTGGTCAGCAGCAGTAACATTTCCCAGGCAGTCATGTGATCACAAGGGCAAACAACCTACACTCCACAGCATTCTGTGTTGCTAAGGCAGATCAGAGGACAGTGCAGTAAATGTATTTGTGACTTACAGCATTTTCCCATTTACAATCAGGACATAAGACCAAATCATAAGCCAAGGAACAGCTGTATTTTAGTACAGAATTCAGGAAGGATATAGCTTGGTATTGCAGACCTTAGCACAATGAAACAGAAGAAGTCATGGGATTTATGTATTTAGGAAATTACCCAGGGACCCCATGGCAAAGGGAACAGTAGTGTGACCACCAGGAAGACCCTTTCTCAGTTGCTATTCTTTAACGAAGTAGATTTGAGGACGCAACATGAGTTATTTGTCTAATTTTCCCTAAATTTAGTTTTTGTCTCTGAAAAATAAGATTGGATTTGGCAACCTTTAAGACTATGCAGCTCTAAACAAAGCTGGGAATAAAATGGGCTGAACAAAGTTTTTCCAAATTAGCTTCTAAGAGTTCTAAAAATCAAGAGTAAGTCCTCAGTGTCCATCAAACAGTTCATATCAACATTACTTCAAACAACTGATTTTATGATACATTGAATACTTTCATATTTTTGTATGATTTCATTAAGAATTTCAAAATGATTAATTTTCCCCAATTGGAAGGCCAAGGCAGGGAGAGTTGAAAGCTTTAGCCTGGGCTATATAGTGAGACCCTGTCTTTGAACACCTTTAATCCCAGCACGCAGGAGGCAGAGGTAGGGGAATCTCTGAGTTGGAGGCCAGCCTGGTCTACAGAGTGAGTTCTAGAACAGCCGGGACTACACAGAGAAACCCTGTCTCAGAAACCAAATCCAAACCAAACCAACCAATCAAAGAAAAACTCCCCAAACCCAAACACACACACACACACACACACACACACACACACACACACACACACACACACACACACACTTCTGGATAAGATAGAAGATTAAACTTGGGAAACCAGGGACCTGGAATATTTTAGAATCCATCAGGTGCTGCTCAGTCGCTAGGGTCCACTTGATGAGCTAGCTTTCCAGCAAACTTCTCTACTGTTGATGGACCTGCTGGAACTCAGCGGCCACTGCAGCCAGAGTGTATGCTGTGAATCTCAATCTTTAAATAAAGGAGCTGTTTTGGGCCATGGCAGGCACCATAGAAGAAGTAGGAGGAGAAATCAGAGCATAGGTAAGAGAAGCAGGGCGGAGTCAGAGGCAGATCGAGCTGAAGCCGCCCAAGAAGAAACATGTAAAGGAGCATAGGTGAGACACGGGCCACGTGGCAGACAGATTAATAGAAATAGGTTGATTTAAGATGTAAGAGAAAGCTAGCAATGTGCCTGAGCCATAGGCCAAACAGCATGAAGTTAATATAAGCGTGTGAGTCATTTTGGGGGCTCGGGCAGCGGGCCGCTAAGCGGTCTCGGGCAGCAGGTCTATGGGTCTCAGACCTCTGGCCGCCTGGTACCCAGAAACCCTACTACTACAGATGGTGCCCAATGTGGGGTGATTATCCACTTAAAGCCTGAGAAAGATTAGAAAGGGTTCTAGATCACAGAAACTGAGCCAAGGCGGCTTCCAAATTGTGTATACGAAGCGGGCCATTGTACAAAGAAAGCATGGTCCGGGTCACATTCAAAATGGCGCTGGTGGACTGGACTGGTGGCAGGAAGTGTAAGCTGCAATCAGGCGGGTTCCTGAAATCTCACAGAAGACTCCGTAGCATGTGATTGATTTTAGATTTCTGTTTATTCTGAACAAAAAAGAAACAAATTTTCTTCGTAGCAGCAGTTTCTTGGGTGTGCTCTGTTTACTGGCCACGAATAGATACGCAGTCCCTTTAAGAGAACTTAGTAATTCAGCCTAATTTGCAAAAACTATGCTTCTTTTTAGAGAATATATTTTAAAAGCTCTTACGGTTAGAAGATGATTAAGGAATCACAATAAAACAGATTCAGACAAAAAGAAAAACCTGTAAACGGGTTACAATGTTTGTAAAAGGTACATAGGCTTCAGAGAGAAAAGAAAGAGGTTAGAAAAAGTCTTTAAAAAGAGAAGTAGAGTAATAAAAATATAATAAGCCACGTAAAGATGGAAAATAGACACAAAATCTGGATTTTGATTGTTATTGTGTTTTCTTCTAATTTTTTAACTATTAATGAGCTAACTGCAGAAAGACAATGGATTACAAATGCAAAGGCTACTAAGTTAAACAAGAATATATATTAAAGGTATTTTGATTTCAAAATTTGTGTCTAAGGATTTATTGCTTCGGAAGAGTTCTGCTTTTGTTTCCACAGAAGATGAGAACCTGTGGATTGCTTCCAGGCAAATATGGTTTCATCAACCAAAACCCCCTAAAGAAAACCTCTGATGGGAAGAGATGGCCAGATCAGCTTCATGGCTGCAGATTATGATCCAGTCTCAACAATCCATGAGATTTTCAATGCCCCTTAATCAGCAGGAAGTAGTAATGGATAACTACGCGCAAATCCCCCAAATATTATTTCTAAATGTTTGTTTTCATTATAAATGGTTAATGGTCATAGTTAATCTCTTTCTAAGAAGAAAAAGGGGATATGGTATATAAATGATTTTTTTTAAAAAATTAGATTATTAAATTTACTTAGATCAGGAAATCAGCTGTTAATCTCAAAATGCTTTACATTGGTATAGATTTTGGTTTATTGATACAAATTTAAGGTCAATTTTGTTATGCTGTATGTGCTTTTCTATTTTTGTGTAAGGTATGATGTTCATGTAACTGTTTTAAAATTGTAGTGTATAATTAAGAAATGAAGGTTAATAGTCACCTTTGATAATCAAACTTATAGTTAGGTTAGTTAGGATTTTTAGGTATACAAAGATATATTTCAATTAGGTAGGTAATCTTCAAATACTTCTAAGACCTACAGAATATGGCATTTAAAATGTTTTAAGAGCTTAGACTTTTCTGGACAGTGAGACAGGTCTGCTCCTGGCAGCACTAATTTACTTCAACAGAAAAATGGGCATCGAAGAAACTCCATATGGAGTCTACTTTCTTTGTGGCAATGGTAAGCCACTGGAGAAGAACCTGTTCTTATATTGACTGCTTGACAGTATGCTGTTTAAACTGGACATGCAGGTTCCATAGGAAGATGACCTCTGAACTTTGGCAGAACAAGCTGAGATCGTGATTCAGGTTCCTGCTTTGCAGAAAACTGTCAGACATTCTTCAGGACTCGAGGAGAAGCAACTGATGAACTGTGCCAGAATGGGGCACTGGTTAGCCAATGGACATAAACCTGTTCTTATATTGACTGCTTGACAGTATGCTGTTAGAAGTGGACGTGCAGGTTCCACAGGAAGATGACCTCTGAACTTTGGCAAAACAAGCCGAGATGGTCATTCGGGTTCCTGCTTTGCAGAGAAAACTGTCAGACACTCTTCAGGACTCAAGGAGAAGCAACTGATGAACTGTGTCAGAATGGGCAGAGCAGATTTCCTGCTTCACTGAAATGAAAAGAGACTCTGGGCCTATAGGCTGAAGATGGATGCCCCAACTTTATAAAGAAACTTTGGGTGACTGTCCAGGCATATAGGTGTCATCTCTGTCCTTTCTAGATTTTAGAAGTCGCTTGCACTTCTGGTTTACTTGGGTAAATATATCCTTCTGTGGTCTTTGATGTAGTTGAAGATTAGATACTTATAGGTACAGTTTTTCTTAGTTATTTTAAAAGTATATTAGATATGAAACTTTAGACTCATAAAGGTAAGGTAGATGATAGAGTATTTTCTTTAATTTTGCTAAATACAAATAGACTAGATATTGTAACTGTAATTCTTGCTTGATGGCTATTTTGTTATATGTAATTTTGCTATGTTAAAATTGAAACCTTCCTTTTTGATTAGACAGAAAGGGGGAAGTGATGTGGGAATGCGTTTATGTATGCTGTGAATCTCAATCTTTAAATAAAGGAGCTGTTTTGGGCCATGGCAGGCACCATAGAAGAAGTAGGAGGAGAAATCAGAGCATAGGTAGGAGAAGCAGGGCGGAGTCAGGAGACGGAGCTGAAGCCCAAAGGAGCAACATGTAAGGAGCACAGGTGAGCCACGGGCCACAAGGCAGGCAGATTAATAGAAATAGGTTGATTTAAGATATAAGAGAAAGCTAGCAATGTGCCTCAGCCATAGGCCAAACAGCATGAAGTTAATATAAGAGTCTGAGTCATTTTTGGGGGCTCGGGCAGCGGGCCCCTAAGCGGTCTCAGGCAGCAGGTCTGTGGGTCTCGGACCTCTGGCCGCCTGGGACCCAGAAACCCTACTACTCCTACTCCTCCTCCTCCTCCTCCTCCTACTACTACTACTACTACACACACACACACACACACACACACACACACACACACACACTCTTCTGGATAAGATAGAAGATTAAACTTGGGAAACCAGGGACCTGGAATATTTTAGAATCCATCAGGTGCTGCTCAGTCGCTAGGGTCCACTTGATGAGCTAGCTTTCCAGCAAACTTCTCTACCGTTGATGGACCTGCTGGAACTCAGCGGCCACTGCAGCCAGAGAAAGGGAAGACTGTGGAGTTGACTGCAAACCAGGCTACCAGACTTCTCTTGGGAAACCCACACAAGCCGGATTTTTATCCCCAGGTCCCTAGCAGTTGCCACTGGGTGCACGATGGCATCCTTGTGGGGGGACCAAGAAACCCTGAGAAGTAAAGACAACTTCTGAACAGCGCCTCCACCAGAGCTGCCTATACCAGCAGGGTGGGGTTGTAGCAACCACACCCTAACAAACAGTGCCCAGCTAGTTCCAACTCACAGAAGAGTCCTAAGGTACAGCAGAGTAGCTGAGTGAGAATCCACAAGAGACAGAGCTAGATAAAATCGAGTTTAGCCTGGAGCAGAAAGACTGAAAAATAACACCCAGGCAAGAAGTTTCATTATCTTGTATCTCCATTATCTTGAATCTCCATTCAGCCTTAGCCTCCCCACCCCCCAGCTACTGATTATCAAATAATGCACTCTAGGCCAACCGGCCTAGCACTTTCCCCATTGTCAAACACTACCTTTAAAAAAGCCACTATTGCCCTAATACCAAAAAATTACTGACCAGCAAGCTCCCTTGATGAACATAGACACAAAAATTCTCAATATAACACATGCAGACTGAATTCAAAATTACATAAAAAGACCATTCCTCATGATCAAGTTGCCTTTATTCTAAGAATTCAGGGATCAATAAATATAACCTAATAATGACTGTAATCCATCACATAGTGAACTAAAAACAGAAATCACATGGCCATCTCAGTGCATTCAGAAAGACCTTTGACAAAGTTCAATATAACTCTGGGAGAAAAAAAAAAACTCTTGAGAGACTGGTGGTGAAGGGCCCATAATCGTGACATAATAAAGGTCATACACAACAAATGTATAGCCACCATCATGTTGAATAGAAAAAAAACACTGTAGAGTATTCTCGCTGAGGTTGGGAACAAGGCAAGGGTGTTCTCTCTTGACATTTCTGTTCCATACAGCGCTTGAAATCTTAGCTAGAGTAGGTACACAGAAAAGCAATTAAAGGAATACAAACAGCAAGTGGAAAAAGTCTACGAATCCCTATTGGCTGATGATCTGATTCTATACATGACTAATCGATCCTCAGAACTCCAGCAGAAAACTTCTAGAGCTGACAAACAGTTTCAGCAAAGTGCCAAATTACCCATAACTAACATACCCAAATCTGTGACCTTCTTACATACAAATGACAAGCACATCAGAAAGAAATCAAGCAAACAACCCATTCAAAATATCCTAAAAAGAAAACTCCTTGGAACAAACCTAACCAAGAAAGCGAATTACTGATTAAAAAAAAAAAAATTGGGGGCGAGGAGCATTTCAAGACAGGGTTTCTCTGAGTAATAGTCCTGGCTGTCCTGGAACTCAGCGTGTAAACCAGGCTGGCTTCACATTTATAGAGATCCACCTGTCTCTGCCTCCTGAGTGCTGAAATTAAAGGTGTGCACCACCACCGTCCAGTTTAAAGAGGGAAATTTAAAACATTAAAGGAACTGAAGAGATTGTAAGATGGAAAGATCACCTATGATTATAAATTGGCAGGACTAACATTGTCAAAGTGGTCACTGTACCAAAAATCAATCCAAATGTTCAATGTACATTGCATCAGTATTCCAATTCACTTTTTTTCACAGAAATCTTTAAATTTATATGGGATCAGAAAAGTCAAATGGTCCCAGATAATAAATGCTGTTGGAGGTATCACTACTTCTGATTTCAAATTCTTCTTTAGTACCACCGTGATTAAAACGCGACATTGCCACAAAAATGGTGCATTGGTCAAAGGGACAGACTAAAGACTCAGATGTTAGTCTAAATACATGTAGCCACCTAATTTTTGACAAGGATAACAAAAATACACATTGAAGAAAAGACAGCATCTCAAAATATGGTACTGGGAAAACCTGTAAAAGAATGAAAACTGGGTGTCTTCCTATAGAAGAATGAAAATTGATTCTCTAAATTTTTGGTAAAAGATTATTTTATTTTACAAGTATTAATGTTTTGCCTAAATATATGTATATGTATCCCATCATACATTGCCTGAAGAGGCCAGAAGAGGGCATTGGATCCTCTGGAACTGAAATTATGGATGGTTGTGAGCCACACTGCGAGTTCTGGGAACCAAACCTGAGCCCTCTACAAGAGCAGAAAGTGCTCTTAACTGCTGAGCCACCTCTGCAGCCCTGAAAGTTGATTATTTATCACCATGTACAAAAATGAATTCCAAATGTACCAAAGACTTGAAAACTAGACCCAAAACTCCGAAATTTCTAGAAGTGAGTCTACTTCAGAATATAGACTCAGAGAAGGGCTTTTTGATTAACACTTGGTTTTGCAGTAAATATGACCAACAATTAACAAGTGGGGTGTCATGGGATTAAAAAGTTGCTGTACTGTGGGTCAGCAGTTAATCAACTAAAGAGGTATCCTACAGAATGGGAAATTTTTTCCAGCTATACATCTGACAGAAGATTAATATATAGAATAGATAAAAAAAACTGAACACAAAGAAAGTAAACAATGCAATTTTAAAAGTGGATCCTGGAACTGAATAGAATTCTCAAAAGAATAAATATAAATGACTCATAAACATTTTTAAAAAGTGCTCATCATCTCCAGCAATTAGAGAAATGAAAATTAAAACTCCATTGAGTTTCACCTCAACCCATTTAGAGTGCTAAGATCAAGAAAACCAAAAAGAATAAATGCCAGCAAGGGTGTTGGGAAAGGGAAATGTTTCTCCACTGCTGGTGGGATATAATAGGTGCAGCCACTTTGGAAGTCAGTGTTCAAACTCTCCAAAAATCTAGAGATAGATGTATCATAGGATCCAGCTATATCACTCCAAGGCATAGACCCAAAGGAGTCTCTAAACTATTAGGGGTTACTTGCTTATTCATGTCAATTGCTGTTCTAATAACAATAGCTAGGAAATGGAATCAATATGATGGAATTTTATCTATCTGTAAAGAAAAATGAAATTATGAAATGTGCAGGTAAAGTACTGAAACTGGAAAATATTTAGTTAAGTAAAATAATTCAGGCCCAGAAGGACAAATGCTCCACATTCTGTCTCATAGGTGGATCCAGCTTAGAGTTAAATTTGTGTTGTAACTTGGGGTACCTTAAAAGCCAGGCTATAAGAAATGGGTGATTGCAGAGGTGCTTAGGAAGATCTTAAGGGAAAGGTAATAGTAGAGCCCAAGTAATAGGAAAGGGGAGGGGGGCAATGGGAGGTTTAAATAAGGAGGGAGTGAGATTGAAGGGTTGTTGGAAGGATAATAACACTATAAGGAGATTTGAAAAAGCCATATGGAAACTTATTTTATAAACTCATTGAGAAATATAATTTTAAAAGTTTGAATATAAGTACCCCAGATGAGGGATAATTCTTTTAGAAGCCGTAAGTTATTAAACAGAAGACCCAGTGCCCGATATGGGATGCTTCCCTTCTGTTGCTGGTCACAGGCCTTTCAGCAATCCCCTAAACAATACAAGGCTGTTGCCATTGCTTCTGATTACCCATCAGAACGTAATGGTAAGGACTCTATTGCTGAAGACATACACACACTACACACTTTGGTCAGAGGATATTCAAGCCAGCCCTGAACTGGATGTTTCCTTCCTGCTGACTAGCTTTCACAGTGCTGAAAAAATTCTGTGTATGCTTCCAGGGGGAAAAGTCATCAATAGTTTTGCCCAGCTGTGAATTCTTGAGAGCTGCAGTAATGATTGGCCTGGAAAGATATTACCAATTTTGCAACGGTGGTATGAACATTATGGGGGTAACTGGTTGCTTT
The DNA here is from genome assembly GCA_033318265.1 of Phyllotis vaccarum. NCBI lineage: Eukaryota > Metazoa > Chordata > Mammalia > Rodentia > Cricetidae > Phyllotis > Phyllotis vaccarum. Next base: position 98,565,253 of record JARWLC010000012.1, on the reverse strand, counting down.
GTAATGGGTATAAGGCCTATTCCATAGGAGGAAGATCATGCCTGGTATCATAAACCTGGCCAGGAACCTGTCATAAGCCCTGTGTGGGTGCCTACTACTATTATTATGCTATATACGTACCAACAAACTGATTTCTACATACTTCTATTCATAACGACACAAACACACAGCCTTCATCTGAGAAGCTTCTCTCTTCAGCGGGCAGGTGGCTAGTGAAGAGGATACACAATTGGTCAAAATGCAAAGAATAAGTGACCATGAAGTGCTCAGAATCAAATGGGTGTTTATGTTGTGGGATATTTGTACACTGTGTGGAGGTGTATTGCTGTGATAGGTGTAATAAAAAGCTAAATGGCCAATAGCTAGACAGGAAGTATAGGCAAGATTTCCAGGGAGAGAAAGAAATAGGAGGACAGGAAACAGGAGATGAAAGATGGAAGAGAGGCAACACGATGTAATAGAATGTAGATTAATATAAATGGGTTAATTTAAGTTATATGACCTAGTTAGAAACAAGCCTACGCTATAGGCTGAACTTTCATAATTACTAAGAAGTCTTTATGCCATTATTTGTGAGTTAGCTCATGGAACAACAATAACAAAAGACTTGTTACATGTCTGTATCACCTCTCTCCCTACCCAATCAATGTACAGGGAACACAGCACAAGAAATGGCGGAAAGTTTGTAAGAGCCCAAGGTCCAAGGTCGGGAGAATTGCTAAGATTTTTTTTTTTTTAAATAGATGCTATTCACAAACTCACATTAACTGTGGTTATCTGAATAAGACATGAAGACATGTACAAGATCAGCATTGCAGAGGGGCACATGAGGTACCATCTTTAGCTGAAGAGCTATTGGCAGTCAATGGCCACTGGGCTATTCTTGGGAGGGACAGCCATTTTTTCTTCAGGGGTGTAGCTCCTGGTAGGTTGCTCATACTCCAGGTAGCTCCACATCCATGGGAGTAGTTGGAGTACTAGCTTGATTTGATGAGAGAGAGAGAGAGAGGGAGAGAGAGAGAGGGAGAGAGAGAGAGAGAGAGAGAGAGAGAGAGAGAGAGAGAGAGAGAGAGAGAGAGAGAAAGAGAGAGAGAGGAGGTTGGGAAGAAAGAGGGAGGTGAGTTTGTGTGTGTATGTGTGTATGTGTGTGTATGTGTGTGTGTTAGGATTCAGAATGAGTTGGGGGATAAACTGTGTGATGGATATTATCAAAACACATTGTATACATCTATGAAATTCTCAAAGGATAATTGTATGCTTATTTAGGAGAAACGAATTATAATTTTCTATCACAAAACTTAAAAAATAATAATTCAGAATTACTTAGGATGAACTCTAATATTCTGGAAGACATTCAGGCTGGAGTCCTGACTCTACTATTTCATAAATGGCCAGGTACAGAATGATTTGGTTTTAGTTTTGCATGTGAAACAGAGACCCTACACGTATTTCCTAGTATATAAATCACTCTGTGCTCTACAAATACCCATTCTAATGTCCTACCCATTAGATATTGATGATGCTTTATGAAAATCAAACCCTTGGCAAGACAACAATGGCTTGCTGTATGTGGACACTACTCTGCACCACATACAAGTGACACATAGACCTTTCGGTTTTTTTCTGGCCCCTGACTATGTACCTTGTACTCATCTACTTTTAAAGGAGGTCAGTGGGAGAAACCCATACACTCTACTTGAATCTATTTTGCCTGTTTCCAGTTCTAGAGGAGGTTCAGGAGGGAGGGCTGTCTGGTTCAGAGTTCAGAACTTTCGATGGAAGTCACCAGGAATTCAAGGGAATCACAGCCCTGTGTAAGACCTCTGCTTGTCCACCTTCAGTATGGTCTACTACTGTAAATAATTTATTGTTTGTCTTATGATCATCCGAAGAAACATATAGAGAAGAAATGTTTTTACATAGGTACCTATTATTATTTTTTTTTTTTGTTAACATACCAGTTACTTTCTCTATAATTTAAAAGATTTGCCATCTCAGGGGCTTTAGCTATGAGGGTGGCTTTACATGTGGCAAAGCTGTCCTTACCTTCTGTGTTCAAAAGCAAAAGTGTGATAACCTTTGATTGCCATTTGATTATACCTAGAAGTGCCATTTTAAAGTCATAGCTTTTTAAGTTCCAAGACTGAGTCATAGTTATGACCAAGAGTGTTTCAGGCAAGACCTCAAATAGAATAAGAGTCAAAACATCACTCTGGCCATCACAGCAACATCCACCAGAAAGGCAGGGGAAGAGAAAGCCTTTGAAAGGAAGGATGGATGCTGGATTTTTATAACACTATTACAAATACTATGCAACCAGATAATGCTTTGCTAGCTGCTTATCATAGGCTCTCTAATTTATAAAGCCAAAGGAACCTTCCAATCTTTCCCGTGTCCTTTTCCAGAAACTGCAGAAAAGTAGGTGATCACATTATTATTATTATTAAGCCAACACACTGTCATAAAGAGCTACTTCTTGGGGTTCAAAATCCAAAGTCTTCCGAGTAGAAAGCACATACAGGTTACTTATGAACAGTAAGTCATAGTAGCTATTGAGATGGGTGTGTAGTTAGATAAATGCATCTTGCCTTCCGGCTTTGAAGGCTGTACTAATCCCGAAGTCAAATGGAACCCAAGGCCGGGCTACGGAAGTAGTATGGGGGAGAGGGAGAGAGACTCCATAGAGAACGGATCGAAGCAGCCGTTGCTGAGACTTTTAAAGAGTGGCAGCTTCTCTTAGGCTTTTAAGATTTCATTTTATGAAGTTACATCTCCCCTTCCCTCCTTTTTTTCTCATTAGAGTGAGCCTTGTTTCCAAGGTCAATCCCTTTGGGTTCAGACAGGTCCCTTCTTTGCTGTGAGACCTCTGTACTAGGGCCAATCTTAAGGATTCACTCCTTGCTTTTAGAGGCCGAGGCCAAATGGTGGCTGGAGGGACTGTATCAACCGTCTCTTATGATAAGACTTCCTGGCCTATGAAATGTATTCCTGTAGTTTTGGATCCCTAACAAACAGGGAGCGACAAATGGGGTTCAAGTGAACCCAAGCCAAGCTGGCAGCCCGAAAACAACTCCGCAATAGGCACACCACACAAGTTGAGTCCCCTGCTCCACTCAGGCGGAATGGATGGATGCTGGACCTGGTAGCCTACCTACGTGTCACCCAGTAACGCTGTGATCCGAAACATCCCAGGAACTGGTATGTGTGTGGGGAGGGGAGCAATGCAGAGAGAGGAGCGACTTCCGCGGGGACTTGTGAGCAGGATGCTCCCAGTCCTAAAGGGGCGGTCAGCGGCTCCTGAGGCACTAAGTATCCTTTACTCTCCAAGGACCCTTCCTCCATCCGAGGTGCCTTCAAACTAGCGCGCCCTTATCCGTCTTCTCTGTCCCCTCCCTGGCGCCCCTCCTCCCGATCTGCTCCTCCCTTCTCCCTCAGTGCTTCTTTTCCTCCTGAATTCTTCTCCCGCGCCCCCCACCCCCAGCCCCTACCCCAGCGGGACTTCTGACCTTTTCCGAGCTTCTGAGGCGTCCACTTGTCAGCTCCGGTTACGAATGTGGCCGCGGGTGCCCAGCAGGTGCAGGCGTCTGCGCCCGGCCCCTCCCGGCCCCGCCCGCTGCAGTCGCCGGCAACCGGACGGCCCTATCCTGCTAGCCCAACACTGCAGTCTTCCTTCATACTTCTTGATACTGCTTCAGAGACAGTTTCTGCTGGGCACTCCCTAAAGAGTGTGTTTCCGAAGTCTAGACTCCTGGCTCATCCAGGTATACTATTTATGGAGTCTTCTTATTATGCAAAGTAATTCCTGGTTTGGGAGGTAGAGAAGGTATAGCTCTGAATTTCACCAGCCAGGCACCCACAGCCAACACAATGGGACAAATGGTCAGGAAGGCTCCAGTAGGTGGTACATACATGAATGGACCCCCCCTCCCCGCACAAGTCCATTCATCCATCTGTTCTGTGCATACTCGACAAAAATCTGTCAGGTGGGCTTAGTTCTGGGGTGAGGTCTCAGAGGAGTTTCCTCCCTCACTTGAAATGCATGGCTCTCAAGATGTAGCCACTTGTTGCTAAGAGCCTGACCTTATTCTGCACCCTTGGTGCTGCCCCTTACCCCCTAAAAGACAAGAGACTATCTAAGGTTCTTTTCACACACTGATAGGAACTAAGGAGGGGTGCTAGCAGAGAAACCTATATAAAAATCACTCTGTTTTCAATAAAGGCATAATGTTACTAAGCATTATATTGTCAGCTTGGGGACTGGTACTTGGAGTAAAGTGGCCTCATCCCGGAGTTTGTCCACACCTGTAGGTTTTGAAATAGAGGAAAGGGAGGGACCCTACACAGTCATCAATCTGGGAGAGGCTGCTCTTGGTCATCCGATGCTTCTCGGGTTTTCTGTTCTGTAGTATTTTATTTTCCTCCTAGACAAAGTCATGAGGTAAATCAGTGTCACTTTAATTATATAGCCTCTGATTATCAAAGACACTTTTACAATCCCTTTTTCTTCCTTTATTTTTCTCTTCCTTCTTTCTCTTTCTTTTAGGTAGAACCTTGTGTAGTAGGATCTTGTGTAGCCCAGGCTGGCCTCAACCTTGCCTTATAGCCAAAGATAAACTTGGACTTCTGATCCTCCTGCTTCTATCTCGAATGCATAGGGATTACAGGTTATCCCCTATGTCTATGAAGTCAATGTTTATGTAGATCAGGGGGTCGAACACAGGGTATTGTGCAAGCTAGGAAAATATTCTATCAATTGAACTGCAATCGCAGCCCAGAGATACTGTGTGTGTGTGTGTGTGTGTGTGTGTGTGTGTGTGTGTGTGTGTGTGTGTGTACCTGTGAAGGCAGAGGTCTATGCTGTGTGCCTTCTATCACTTTTCACCTAATTTCATGAGACAAGGTGACTCACTCAACCTGGAGCTTGTTCACCTATTCAGATGGCCACACTCCAGCAAACCCTAGGGATCCTCCCTTCTATGCAGTGAGATGTTGAGGGTGTGTGGTGCCCTTCATGTCCAGCATTTTACAAGAGTTCTGGGGATCTGAACTCAGGACCTCATTCTTGCACTGCAAGCACTTTACCCGTTCCATTTGCCCAGTCCTGAGATACTTCTTGACACTGAAAAAACCAGAACTTAGAAAATGATCTCTGCCTCAAAGGTAGCATTCGGACATTAAGACAAGACAGTTTTTAAAGTATAACTTTGACTGGCCTTAGCTTCATTGAAATCAAGCCATTTCAATGAAGTAGTGAGCAACAAAGTGACCAGAAATCGAATTAAGAAATACAATAGTATAAATTATTATCAAATTATTTTTTTGATAAAGAAGAAACTCCCGGGTGGTGGCAATTATCTGTACAATTCCACCATTTAGGAGCTGGAGACAAAAGGATTTCAAGTTCAAGGGCAACCAGACTTTACAGACTCTCTCAAAAGACAGCGGTGCAGGGATCATTCAGCAGTTAATAATACTGGCTGTTCTTCTGGAAAGACCTGGGTTCGATTCCCAGTATCCACGTGGCAGCTCACAACTTCCCGTAATTCCAGTCTCAGAGGATCCAATACCCTCTTCTGTTCTCTTCAGGTGATGCATACATGTACATATAAATATATATGCAAGCAAAACACCCATACATGTAAAATAAGAAAACAATAATTTAAAAAATAACACAAAGAAATATAACACACTAGTACCCAAAATGTCTTTATTTGCCTTAACAAACAAAAGATTTTTTTTCATTCCAGAAGGACAAATGTTGCATGCGTTTTCTCATATGTAGAATTTAAATACATAAGCTCACAAGTCGAAGAGAGACTATGTGGAGGATGGGAGGGGGAAGGGGAAACGTGAGAAGATAAGACAGGGAAGAAAATATTGCCTGGTTCCAGGCAGGATGGTCTGAGAGAGCTGGGGGAGGGGAGGAAGAAGACTGGGCAAACATGAACAAGTTACATTGGCACCTGTGCATGAAAACGTCAGAAGAAATCCATAACTTTTTGTTCTAAATAAAAACTAAATAAAAGAAAGGCACGAGGAATGATTGATTTTGTAGATGTTATTAGTACAGCTGTTGTTAAAAGCTTTTATCATGGGTCAAGAGTTCTTGCTACTCTCCTACAAGACCTAAGTTTGGTTCTCAGTGTCCACTATGCACAGCTCACAACTGCCTGTAACCTCAGCTCCAGGGGATCTGATATCATTTTTGGGGCCTCTGTAGATACTTGCACATACATGGTTAGCACACGCATGAAAAGTGTACACACACACACACACACACACACACACACACACACAATATTTTTTTAAGCTCCAATCACAAGTAGATTGCTATCTAGTTTCCTCTTGGTCTTCATGCTACCAGCTGGGCACACCCCCACTCGCCATTCACAAGTACTATATTCCTGAGAGGTTAGAACACAGGGGACTTGTGGCAAATGTCCTAAAAGAAAAAGGACCAGCCCATCCTATTCCTTTCTCCCACCTGTGACAAGGGAGTATGCCAGTCTGGGACCAGGATCTATCGCTAGTTAACAGTATAGTAGTGTGTGGAGGGATCTTCTGATGACCTATGGATGGCCATCTTCAGACTGTTAGGATAAGAAAAAAAGTTCTGTGTAAGTCTTGGCTATTTGAGGGTTTGTTATATGTACCTAAATCCATACCCTAATGAGTACAAAAGAACTTCCCTCTTGCTTTATAATATAAGCAAACAAAAGTTGAAGATGGTCTGGAAAAATCTGTAATATTCACATTGCCCATCAATTCAGTAACCATAGTTTTAGTATTTCCACTGTATAAAACTAGTAGATGATATTTTTTAAAACAAGGTTTCATGTAGCCTGAGCTATTCTTAAACTTGTTGTGACCTTTAACCCTTTATTCCTCTTCCTGTATGATGGTTGAGATGGTCTGAGATGGCTATATGCTACCACACCTGGCTCATCAATAATTAGCTTAATCTTTTTTACGGTGTGTGTGTGTGTGTGTGTGTGTGTGTGTGTGTGTGTGTGTGTGTGTGTGTGTGTGTGTGTGGTGGCGTGGGGGGTTGGGAGTTAGGGTGGGGAGGTGTATTGCTCTCAGAGGTCGGAAGAGAGCGTCAAATTCCCTGAAGCTGGAGTTACGAGTCGTTGTGAGCTGTCTTAACTTGGTTGCTGGGAACCAAACTTGGGTCCTCTGCAAGAGCAGTTCTTACCCTAACTGCTGAATAGTCTCTTCAGCCCAAGAACCTGAAATAGTACAGTAGCATTGTTGATAATAGCAAGTGTGTCATGTGGGAATTAACATATACAGCATGCTCATTCTATGACATCATGTTTATTTCTATTGTGTGGTACTGAAAAAAATGAGTTGGTTCTATTGAAAAGGAAAATAGTTATGATACATTGTTAAAGTACCAAGTTAACAGGCGAATGAGGGATTTTGCCTTTTATTGTGGAAGCGTACATTTGATGTCATATGTACTATTTAAGCTATTATTTGATTATAGAGTTTGGTGGCATTACATATCTTTACAATGCTGTACAGCTACTATTACTATCTGTCTTCACCATTTCATGCCAAAACTCATCCTTCAACTGGGAACTTCTCTGTTCTACTTCTTGTCTCTGTGAGTCTGACAGCTGAAAGTATCTCATGTAACTGAGGTTCTGTATTACTTGTCTTTGTATGTCTGGCTCATTTCACTTAGCATAATATTTTCAAATTTCATCCACATTCCAGCATGTATCAGATTTTTATTTCTTTTGGTTGATAATATTCTATTATATATTTATAAAGTATTTAATTTATGTCTTTATCTTATGGTGAGAATTTGACTTATTTCTACTTTTTGCTATTGTGGATAAGTTGCTATAAACATTTGTATACAAATATCCGAGCTTCTGCTTTTGGTTTTTTGTTAATGTACCCAGAAAATCCAATCTCTCTCTCTCTGTCTATCCATTTGTCTATCTCTATCTCCTTTCCTCCAAACTCAGGGTATCTGATATGTGACAAAAGTTGAGAACTACTAGTATAGCAGCGTGTGATTTTTATTACTACATTCTCTTAGTAGAGCAGTGGTATTTGGTTTTACCTTGCATTCCTGGGCTACCTAGTCTAAGATTCTAGATCACCCAAGCAGTGCCGGGTATGGGTTCCATCTCATGGAGTATGTGTTTTCAAGTCAAAACCTAATTATGTTTTGAATTTCATTGGTATTTGATGTAATGGTTTCCTTCTGGTCTCTTCTTTCTTTTCAAAGGACCAACTCTCTGTTTCATTGATTCCTTGTAATTTTTTGTTTACAGTTTTTATTAATTTCTGCCCTTACCATAATAGTTTCCTTCTGTCCACTGATGTTAGGTTTGGCTTGTCCTTTTTCCAGGGTCATCAGGTATATCATTAATGTTTATTTAAGATCTGCTTGATCTCTCTGTCTCTTTTTTATTGTTTGTTTGTTTGATAGAGTCTCTCTCTTACCTCCCTAGATGTTTGAACTCACTCTGTAGGCCAGGCTGGCCTTGAACTCACAGAGACCCGCTTGTCTCTGCCTCCCAAATTCTGGGATTAAACACATGAGCCACCATGCCACGCTCTATGATTTTTTTTTTTTTTTGAGACAGGGTTTTTCTGTGTATCTCTGGCCGTCCTAGAACTTGCTCTGTAGACCAAGATGACCTTAAACTCACAGGGATCCATCCACCTGCCTCTGCCTCCAGAGTGGTGGGTTTAAAGACATGCACCACCACTGCCTGGCCCTCTCTGATTTTTTCAATGAGGGCACTTAGAGCTATAAACGTCTCTCATAGGATTGCTTTTATTGAATCTCATAGATTTTAGTATGCTGTTTTAATTTTCATGTAATTCTTAATTAAAACTTTAATTTCATTTTAAGTTTTTAAAAACTTTCTTTTTCGTTTCTCCAGTAACTCATTTATCATTCATTAGTGTGTTGCTTAATTGCTATGAGTTTATGTACAGTCTAGGATTTCTCTTGATGCTGATTCACGATCTTATTCTGCTGTGATCAGACAGTATATATATATACATTTTCCTTTATTGTGTCTTAATATACAATCTGTTTTGCATAGGAACTCATTGGCTTCTAAGGAGAATGTATATTCTGTAGCATTAGAATGGACTAAACTTATTATTATTTATTTTATGTATTCTATGTATTATTATTTATTTTATGACTGTTTTGTCTGCCTACATGCACTTCTATATACTATGTGCATACCTGGTGCTCATGGAGGCCTGAATTAAGCATTGGATCACCTGTACTGGAGCTATAGATGGTTATGAATCACCATGTAGGTATTATAAATTAAACTTGGGTCCTCTGGAGAAGCAGCCAGTGTGTTTAATGAGCCAACAATCCAGTCACAGGAAAGAATGTGTTGAATATGTCCCTTTAGTCCATTTGATCTGCAATGTCCTTTAATTTACATATTTTTGCACTAATTTTTAAAGGGAGGTCTGTAAATTGATAATAGCATTTTGGGGGCTATTAATGTCAGCCTCTACTACTGTACTAGGATTCATCTGTATATTACTGTGCAATTACTTTTTACGTCAAATTGTATTTGTTTTATGAAGCTTGCTGTACCTGTGTTGGGTCCACTTATGTTTAGAGTCATAGTATTGTCTTGGTAGATTGTTCTTCAGTCAGTATGAAGCAATGTTCTTTGTCACTCTTCATGAGTTTTGGCTTGAAATCTATTTTTCTAGATATCATCACAGTGATCCCTACCTGTTACCTAGCTCCATTTGTTTGGAACATACTTTTCCATCTATCACCCTGACACAGTGTCAGTCTTTTGTGGTGAGGTACATTTCAGGGAGGCAGCAAGTGGATGGTTCTTGCTTTTTGACTCAGTATAGTACTCTGTGCCTTTTGATTAGAGAACTGAGACCATTAGCATTTAGAGTTATTATTGAAAGGCAAGGCATGCATTGATTCCTGCCCGTGTGTGTGTGTGTGTGTGTGTGTGTGTGTGTGTGTGTGTGTGTGTGTAGTATTTGTTTTCTTTTCTATTATTCAAGAAGAATAATAGAAAAGTATTTTTTTTGAAGAGCTGGCTTAGTGGTCATAAATTGCTTTAGCCTGTTTTCATCCATAAAGTTTAACTTTTCTTTTAATGTGGCAGAGTGTCTTGCTAGGTATCATGATATGGGTTGGCAGTTATTAGCTTTTAAAATTAAAATATTTCTGTCCAGGCTTTCTTGGTTTTTAAAGTTTCAGCTGAATAATCTGTGTTTATTCTGGTGGGCCTGCCTTTGTAAGGGGTTTGATGCTTTCTGGATACTTTCTCTATTGCGTATATTTATTATTTTAATTATAATACGATGAGGAAGATTTCTTTTCTGGTCTTGCCTGTTTGGTGTCTAATTATCTCCTGTGTCTGGATTGACAAATCTTTTCCTAACTCTGGGAACTTCTCTGTTATGAGTCTTAAACTTTTTTTTATGTCTTTATAGTAAAATTATTTTTCTTCTGTGCCTATTATCTATAGATTTTTGTCTTTTCAGAGTACCACGTGTATCTTGACATTCCCATGGAGACTTCTTAACCTCCTATGTTCCTGTTTCACTTCTAAGTGCTGGGACCCCAGGTGTGATTTATCATGCTCAGCTCTCAGGAACATTGAATTTTGTCAAATACTTTTTTTTCCTGTGTCAACTAAAATGACTATGTGATTTTTTTCTTTTATATTTCATGTTACCATTCCATGTTAGTATGCTATATTACATTAACTAATTTTTACACATCAAAACGTTCCCATATATAGTGAAACATGTTCCACTTGGTCATGGTTTATGTGCTGGCTAGTTTATTCATTCATTCATTCATTCATTCATTCATTCATTCATTTATTTATTTGTTGATTCTCTTTTGATACCCATGATTCACCACTCCTAGGAAGTTAGCTAGGTTTCTAATAACAGGCATAATTTCCTTCCTATTGTGGGGACCTTAAGTTTAATTAGATGGTAGTTGATTATCATGGGTGAGTGCCGCTTTTATGAATATCTTGTCATGATGGTCATGGTGATTCTTTGCTCCTATAAATAAGAATGGACCCATAGGCTCATTCATATATTTGAATGCTTAGTTACCAGGGAGTAACAGGATTATAAGGATTAGGAGGTGTGGACTTTTGGAGAAAATGTATCACGAGGGGAGGGATTTGAGGCTTCAAGAGCCCGTGGCAGGCAAGCCCAGGCTCTCTTTCTCTGGATGTCGCTCTCCGCTCCTGCCATCGTGATAATGGTTAAGCCTCTGAAACTGTAAGCAAGTGCCCAGTTAAAGGCTTACTTTTCTGAGAATTGCCTTGGTCATGGTGTCTCTTCACAGCAATAGAACACTGACAAAAATAGACTCGTAGGTATTGAAGCTGGAGAGGACTCTTAATGGCAACCTTGGTGTTACTTGTCCCCCTCTTCCTGTATTACCCTCTATTCTTCTCCTTAGTTGGAACACCCTGCCCAGTTTTTCTGTTTCCCACTCATATCACCCGTATTCTGCCTTTCTCCTCTCAAGCCACTTCCCCAGCTCCCCCGAACCTTTATATTTTCCTGTTTCCGTGGCTCCTCCATGTTGTACACTCACTTCTATTTAGGGATGGAAACCATGGATGACAGAGAACATTCAGGGTTTGTCTTCCTGGGTATGAATTACTTCACACAGAATAATATTTTCTAGGTTTGTCTATTTGCCTGAAAAGGTCATGATTTCATTTTTCCTTACAGTGGAATAGTGTCCTGTTGTGTATATGTACCACATTTTAATTACTCATTCATCAGTGGAGGGGCATTTGGGTTGTTTCTATTTCCTAGCCACTGTGAGTGAGGTAGCAGTGAACATGGCTGACCAAGTAGGTTTTTCAGTCCTTTGGGCAGATGGAAAGAAGTGGGTCATGATAGATTTACTTTTAGTTTTTTGAGGATTCTTCATACTGACTTTCAAAGTGGCTGCACAGATCTGGTTCCCACCATTAGTGGATGAGGGCTGCCCTTCACCCCCACTGTCCCAGCATGTCTTGCCTGGTGTCACTTGTGGTGCTGGTTTCAGTTAACCTGACAGGTGTAAGAAAGCTCCAAGATGTTCTCATTCACATTTCTCTACCTGACAAACATTTTTGTTTGTTTGTTTGTTTTTGTTTTTTTGAGACACGGTTTCCCTGTCTTGCCCTGTCTTTGAACTCACAGAGCTACCCCTGCCTCTGCCTCCCAAGTGCTGGGTTAAAGGCTTGCACCATCACTGCCTGGCTTTGATAAACACCTTTTGGGGTATTTTCTAGCCATTTTTGTTTCTTCTAATCTCTCTGTCTGATGGAAATCATTACAGAAAGCTACAACCAATGTAAACATGGAGAGTTGTGGAGTCCGGTCCCAAATAATATATCTACAAAATAACTCTTGGCACCTAAGGCTTGGGGATCATTGAGGAAGTGAGGGTGGATCCTAAGAGCTGGAGGAACAGGGAGTTTGTCATGAGAATCTTGTCTCCCAGTAATGTCAGAAGCTACATTCATAAAGTCTCACCAACACGACTGCCTAAATGTGAAACAAACAGGGATCACCAGTGGACATGCTAACATGGATGAGGAAAAGCTCACAAGCCCCAGCCCTTCACACAAAAATCCCCACAGGCAACCAAAGGATGCTGGGGGCGGGGATCTTCCCTAGGGAAGAGCATGCCAATTGCTCATCTAGTACCAAAACGCACATATACGTTAACGTATCTGGCCTGAGCAGTTTGTATTAGGAGCTCTCTCTCTCTCTCTGCATATATAAAAAAAGAGGCACACATTTGAAAGAGAGCAAGGAGGAGTGCATGGGAGAAACAATATAATTATATTATAATCTCAAAATAATAAAAAAATGAAAAGATTAAAAAGAACTCTGTTTAGATCGCTAACCTATCGAATTGTTTCCCGTCTAATAGATTTTTATCATATTCTTCCCCACCCCAATTCTCAGGTTCCTCCTTACTTTCTACCCACCCAACTTTATATTATTTCTCTTTCTAAAAGACAAACAAAACAACTCAAAGAACAGGAAAAACGTGAAAAATTAAAATGCCTCCCCAAAGAGAAGAAAATTTAAAAAAAAAGAAAAGAAAAAAAACCAATAAGATAAACACCCCCCCCCCCCCCCCCCAAAGCTCACCAAGAAACAAAACAAGACAGAAAGTCATGGTGTCTGTTTTGCATCGCCAACTCCTTAGCCTGCTTTTAACTGTATCACTTGTTTCTTTGGCTCTGTTTTTGAGCTCTTTGTACAGACAGGATGTTAATCCTCTGCCAGATGGATCTGGTAAAGGTCCTCTCCCGTTCTGTGGACTTCCTCTTCATGATTGTTTCCTTAGAGTTATGAAGCCTTTTAGGTAATTGAGGTCCCACTTATCAGTTGTTGGTCAATTCCTGGGCAGATGGAGTTCTATTCAGAAAGTCGCTTCCTGCATCTAAGTCTTGAAGGGCAATGCCTATATTTTCTTCTAGCAATTTTAGTAGTTCAGGTTTCAAATTGAGGGCTTTGATACACTTGGAGCTAATTTTTTGTGCATAGTGATAGATATGGGTCTAATTTTGTTCTTTGCCATGCTGACATCCAGAGTTTTCCCAGTCCAGTTTGTTGAAGATATTTTTCTCCAGTCTATGCTTTTTTTTTCTTTTTAATATTTTAGTCAAATATCAGATGGCTGTGGTTACAAATACTCACATTTGGGTTTTCTAATTTATTCTATTGGTCTATTTGTCCATTTTTGTATCATTACTATATTGTTTTTATTGCAGTAACTCCATATCTTAAAGTCTTCAATGGTAATCTCTGCAGTATTGTTCTTTTGGCCTAGAACTGCTTTTGGTATTTGGAGTATTTTCTGGTTGCATATGAACTCCAGCTTTTTTTCTATTTCTGTGGAAATGCTGTGTGTATTTTGATTGAGATTGTATTGACTCTCCACCATTCTCTTTCTCTGTGTTTGTTGTTAGTGTATAAAAGGGCTGCTGATTTTTAAAAGTTGATTTTGTACCCCACTGCTTTGCTGAAAAATGTTGTTTCTAGAAGTTTTCTGGTGGAATTTGTGGTATCTCCTATGTACATATGTAATATCATCTGAAAATAGGGATTTTTGACTTCTTTTAGTTTGCCTGTATCTAGGTGACAATTTTGCATTAGTATTTACAAGGGCTATTTGTCTATACTTTCTTGTGTATTAGGTCTCATGAGGTGACTTCAAAAAATATCTCCTTATCTTCAATTTTTCTTTAAGCAGTTTGAGAAAGATTGGTGTTAAGTATTCAGCCGGTTGACAGAATTTGTTGGTGATGCCAGCAAATGCAAGCCTTTTTCTTTATTGGGAAGTTATTCAATTTTTTCTTTTGATTACTTAGTTAGACTTTCTGACTGTAAGTCTTCAGAGTTTCAGCAGACTGTCTCAGGAATGTGTACATTTCATCTAGCTTATTCTCTTAAATGTGATGCCATTAATTTTTATTAGCCTGTACACAACAGATATGTTACTACACCTTTTATGGCATAAGACTGAGTGATTTGTAAACAGGGTGTTATTATTGCAATTTTGGAAGCAGAATTGCCCAAGATGAAGAAATACTGAGTAGATATGAAGCTTGGTAAGAGGCCAAGGTTTTCCTCTAAAGGAGGGGAACATGGTGTCCTCACATGGCAGAAAGAATGGAAGAGTGGGGTATGACTCCTTTGGTCAGGCCCTGTAATAACAGTGTCTGATCCTATTATAAAGGTGAATCATCTTGACTCAATGATGCCCAAGGGCCACGGCTCATGACACCCTTGCATTTGGAATGAAGGGTTCATGTGAATTCCTGAAGAAATGTGTACATTAAAGCTGTATCCGTTATCAAGTTTGTTGGAGTAACATGTTCCCCAAACTCTTTTACAGCCCTCTCTGTTTATTTAAAATCTACAGTAATGTTCTTTTTATCTATGACTTCAGGATTTTCTTTTATTTATTAGCCAATCCAAGCATTGTCAATTGTATTAATCATCTCAAAGAATCGACTTTTAGGTTTGTGGACTTCCTCCATCCTTTTCTTCTCTCTGTTTGATTATATTTGCTATAGTATTTATTTTCTTTCTTCTGAGTTTTCTGTTGTTTTGGTTTCTTTGTTTTCTAATTCCCTGAGTGGTGACGATGCTAGGTTGCTGATTGGAGATCTTTCTGGGCTAGTGTTCCCAGCTCTAACTCTCTCCCCTAGTGCTGCTTTTGCCCAATCCCATAAGTTTTGGTAGGTTATATTCTCATGCCGGAGCGTAGCTCAGAGGCAGAACATTTACCCACCATCTGCAAGGCCCTAGGTTTGATCTTTAGCAGCACACACACACACACACACACACACAGGGGCTGTGGGGGGCAAGAATATTGTGTTCTCATTTTCACCACATGTAAGCATCTCCTAACCTCCCATGGTTTCTTGTGTGTGTAAACAAGTGTGTACGTGTGTATGCACATGAGGAGGTCTGAGGAGGGTGCTATCACCCTTGTTCCTGTGAGGTAGACGCTCTTCCTGAACCCCAGGCTCATGTTTTTGCCTAGTCTGGGAGCTGGAAGCCCCTACAATCCTCCTGTGTTCCTCTCAGTGCTGGAGTGACAGGTGTGTGTGACCTCACCAAGCATGTGGATGCTGATAGTCGAACTCCAGTCACCATGCTTGCACAGCCAATGACATTCAGCCATCTCTCTGGCCCCATTTTTGTTTTTGTTTTCAAAGTATGTTCTTAAAATTATGTGCAGGTTTTAAAAGTTATTTTGTCAATGTTTCCAAAAACAGGCACAATAATTGTGTTGCTGACTATATTAGAATTTATAAATTTGATTATTTCCTAAAGAAAGGAAAGGAAAACTCACTAGACAGAAAGTTGCTGTGGTACCGAGTAATTATTTTAAAAATGAGTAATCAAGAGAAAAGAAATGCCTGGCTTGACTTTTCTAGTACAAACTGTGCATCAAAGAGCCAAGGAGACTGGCACAAGAATAGTTAACAACCAACCATCAAAAAAACAAACCCAAACTGTTCAGAAAGTAACCCTCCCCCGCTCCCCCCACACAGCCCCTTGGTTTTTGACATTTGTAGTTTTGGGCATTAGAGAAAAAACAGTTTTAAATAAGAAATCCAGATCACTCACATATTCATGTGGAGTCCTCATAGCTCAAACTCTCTGTCACTATTACCTACCACACTGACACACATGGCTACATGGTAATAGACATGATCACGGAAAGCAATAAGATCTTTCAAAGACAATAAGAAAAATTTAATATTTGAGGACAAAGAAACATTGTCTACCATGATAGAAAAGGGGAAAACCAGTCTGACAAGGTGTCTCAGTGGGTAAAGATGCTTGCCACACAGGTCTGGATAACCTGAGTGCCACCCTAGAAGTCATGGTAGAAGAAGAGAACCAACTCCTTTGTCCTACACACACACATAGACACACACAGAGACACATACACACACACAGATACACATACACACACATGCATACACACAGAGACACATACACACACAGACACACACTTACACACACATAGACACATACACACACAGACACACACACATACACACACACATACACACAGAGACACATACACACACTATATATATATCTACCTCACAGACACACACACATACACACACATAGACACATACACACAGAGACACATACACACACAGGCACACACACATACACACGCATAGACACATACACACACACAGACACATACATACAGACACACACATGCATAGACACACATACATATACACAGACACACATACATGAAGTAAAAATTCAAAAAGGTAACAAACATAAAAGAAAGGAAAAATAAATAAAATGTCATTAAAATTAAGACCTTTTGTTCATTAAAATAGAGTGTTAAGAAAAAGAAAAGGGAAGGGCTAGCAAGATGGCTCAGTCTGCGAAATGCCTGCCATGCAAGCATGAAGAACCAAGTTCGATCCCCAGAGCCCACAGTAGCTAGTATGGCGGCATGCAGGGATAGAGACAGGATAATATCTGGAACTTGTTGGACAGCCAGTCCAGCATAATCATAAAGCCCCAGGTTCCACTGAGAGATCTTGCCTTAAAAAAATGAAAGGAAAAAAGATGAATGGCCATTCTGAGGAAGAGCACTTGAAGCTGATTGATCTCTGGCCTTCACAAGCATGCAAACACTTATAAGAAAAGAATTAAACATCTGTATTGACTTCTCTGATACAAACTGTGCATGAAGTAATCAAGAAAATGGACACACGACTAGAACAATTAACAACCAACACAAACAATCCCTCAGAAAAATCATACACATATACACCAAGTAAAAACATAAGAAACACACTGGAAGGAAGTATTTGTCACCTCTTCATAACATCTAAAAATAACCCACAAATTAGCAATAGATGGGTAACAACTCCCCTGAAAGAAAAATAAGCAAAAGTGATAAATGGTTGTAGTAAGAAGTTTCTGGCCCAGCCTAGACCTGAGATCTGGACCAGCAGTCCCAAATAATCACACAAAGTCTTACATTAATTACAAGCTGGTTGACCTATGGCTCAGGCATATTACTATCAAACTCATACTTTAAGTTAATCTATATTTATGTTTAGTCACTTGGTTTGGTTCCTTTTCTCAGTGCAGCATTCTCATCCCAATTCCTTTTCATCTATTGTCTCTGTTCTGCTCTTTCACTTCCCAGAATTCTCCTAGTCTGCTAGTCCTGCCTATGCTTCTGACTGGCCAATCAGCATTTTATTAAGCCAATACAAGTAGCAAATCTTTACAGTGTACAAGAGCAATATCTCACAGCAAACGGTTGTTGCATGAATTCTGGCTGTAATAAAGGAAACTCAGAGCCAGATGTCAGGGAAAGACTGAAATATCAGAGAGGTCACCACGGTCAAATCTCACTCAGCTGTCTTCCAGCTTCCTCAGCCTCACCCCTCATGGCTTCTACTGCCTCGTCTGTCTTTCTATGCCTGCCTTAAATACTTTCTTCGCCCAGTTGTTTCGCATCCAGGTTAAGATTAAAGGCATAGGCTACTACTATTTGGTAGTTAGCCGTGAACTCACAGAAACACAGAAAGATCTCAGCCTTAGGAGTTATGGTATTAAAAGCGTGGCACCACCACTGCCTGCCTGGGAGCTTGGAACTCTCTCTGTAAACCAAACTGGCCTCAAACTCAGATCTGCTGGGATTAAAAATGTAGGTCATCACGCCCAGTCCATCAGCCCCCTTCCTCACACACCCCTGTAGTATGGTTTAAGCCCACAGACCCACAGACCCACAGACCCACAGACCCACAGAGACACATGATGTGGGAATGCCTTTCTGTATGCTATGAATATCAATCTTTAAATAAAGGAGCTGTTTTGGGCCATGACAGGCACCACAGAAGAAGTAGGAGGAGAAATCAGAAGATAGGTAGGAGAAGCAGGGCGGAGTCAGAGAGAGAAGGAGCTGAAGCCGCCCAAGGAGCAACATGTAAGGAACACAGGTGAGCCACGGGCCACTTGGCAGACAGATTAATAGAAATGGGTTGATTTAAGATGTAAGAGCTAGCTAGCAATGTGCTTGAGCCATAGGCCAAACAGCATGAAGTTAATATAAGTGTCTGAGTCATTTCTAAGGGCCTGAGCATCATTGGCCGGTGGCTGGGCGGCTAAGGGGTCTGGTGTGGCAGGGTCTGGACCTTAGGCCGCCTGGGACCAAGAAACCACATTACAACAGACACACAGATGATTACAATAGTTTTAGGCTGATCAGCCTCAGGCCCAGGCATATTACTTGCTAGCTCTTTACCCTTCATCTAACCCATGACTCTTATCCTGTTCAGCCATGGGGCTCGGTACCTTTTCTCACAGCAGCATGGTTGTCCTCTGCTTCTTCTGGCTTCTCTCTGGCATTCTGCTCTGTGCTTCCTGTTCTCAGAGTTTTCTTAGTCTGGTAGCCCCGCCCACACTTCCTGCCTGCCTTTGGCCAATCAGCACTTTTTATTAAACCAGTAGGTGGGACAATTATTTACAATGTAACAACACAATCTCACACACACACCCCTCTCTGCCCCACTGGGATAAAGTTGTGAGTTATTACCTTCTGACCCTCCTGGATTGACAGTATTAAATATATAACATATCACCAAAACTGGCCACTTAAAATACAAAAGCCATCAAACTGTGTAACTATTTTCTATCTTATTATTCATTACAACAACACAAACATAAGAAAGATGGCAGAGTTAGGGTTGACAACTGACTTTGTCAACTAGATATATAAGCACAACATTTTAAAATTAGAATTTTTCCTTTATCATTCATCACAAGATGGCATATAAATATTATTTTCACAATATAAAGCTTAACTTTAAAAGCCCCACATGAAAAGAAGAAATAAAAAAGAAAGAAAAGGGCATGGCTGCTCCTAGGTATGATGGAGGAGAAATTTTATTATGGATTTCGGAGAGAGTATAGCTAGAGGCAGGGACATCTGCCAGAGTCCAGAGTGGTCATGACTCTGAGCCATGCAAGAAGGATGGGAGAAGAGGGATGGAAGAGATGGGAACCAGGTGCTCAAAAGAGACTAAACAAAAAGGGCCAAGCAACCGAAATGGTTGGGTTATATAGGAAAGAGCAGCTTGGAGGAAGGCAGTGCAGCCAGGAGAACCTGGTCACAGGGAGGGGAATGTGGGTGGTGGCCACATCCACTTTGTTTTGTTAAACAGGCACCTGTGTGAGATAATGCTCTTGTGCACTGTAAAGATTTTTTTACTTGCATTGGTTTTAATAAAACACTGATTGGCCAGTAGCCAGGCAGGAAGTATAGGTGGGGAGACCAGACTAGGAGAATTCTGGGGAGATAAAAGACAGATACACAGTTACCAGCCAGACACAGAGGTAGCAAGATGAGAATGTTACACTGAAGAAAGTACCAAGCCACATGGCTAGACATAGATAAGAATTATGAGTTAATTAAGTATAAGCACTAGATAGTAGTATGTTTGGACTACTGGCATAACAGTTACTATAATATTAAGCCTCCAAGCCAATTATTTGGGAACTGGCTGCCAGGTATTTGAGAGATTCTGGCAGGGACAGAACTTTTAACTACACATCTGAGCCCTTTGTCCCAGGTTTGAAAACTAATGTCACAGTCGTCTTTACAAATTCAAACACATTAGAAGTTCAGTATCTTTAAAAATTCAAAATATCTTCAAAAAGTTCAAATTATCTCAACTGTAGGCTCCTATTAAAAAAAAAAAGCAAAATTAAATAAATACTTTCTTCCAGAGAGAAGAACCAAAGGGTTTGGATCACTTTTCTGATTCCACCCCCTGCAGCCTACATAGCTTGTCTCCAGCCGACTTCACTCCACTGCTGCTACTGTTCTTGGGGATCATCCCAAGAACATATAGGTATTCCAAATTGCTGGGATCTTCTGCTGCAACTAGGCTGCACTTTTATCAATAGCCCTTCCTGAATTCTTTTCATGCCATGACTCAACTTCTCTCCATGACCTCTATTATCCTGGATGACCAGCATCAATTGTCCCAGCAAAACAAAGGTTTTTACACCAGTGGTTCTGGATTCTTGTTAATCACAGCTAATTCTAAAGCCACAGCTAACCAGAACCATAGTCTCTCAACTCAAAATAGCAATCAGCCCTGATAGGATCTTTAAGTGACATAGACCTTCATAAGCCAGGCCTCCCTTGTCTGCGTTTCTCTCATACTCTTCTCTTCCAAGCTCCTATGGAACAGCTCGCCAATCTGTGAACACCCAAGGCCTTTTGTAACTCGAAAGTTCCAAAATCATTCACAATCTTCCCCCAAACATGGTCAGGTTTGTCACAAAAATACATCACTATTCTAGTATCAATTTCTGTCTTTGAATTGCTATTGCTTTGTTAAAAATGCCATGGCCAAATCAACTTTGGGAGGAAATGGTTCATTTGGCTTAAGCTTCCACATCACTGCTCATCAGCAAAGTGAGTCAGGACAGGAATTCAAACAGGGCAGGAATCTGGAGTCAGAAGCCATTGCAAAAGTCATGGAGGGGTGCTGCTTACTGGCTTGCTTCCCATGGCTTTCTCAGTCTGCTCCATTATAGAACCCAGGACCACCTGCCCAGGGACGGCACCACCCACCATGGTCTGAGATCTCATCTATCAATCATTAATTAAGAAAATGTGAGCTGCCCCATTTGGGGTCCTCTGGAAGAGGCTCTTAACTACTGAGTATCTCTCCATCCCCCTCTGTATGGACTCTATAAATAGATTCTATAAGTAGACTATAAATAGTATAGCAATTTAAGGTTCACAGTGATAGTGAGACAATATCCCTATATTCTCTGTTCCACACATGTAGAGTCTGCTTGTTACCAACATTTTATATAAGAGTGGTGCATTTAAAACTTTTAAGTCTTTGTAGTGTGTGTGTGGGGGTTTCTTTGGTCCCAGGCGGCCAGAGGCCCAGACCCACAGACCTGCCGCCCGAGACCCATTAGCAGCCCGCCGCCACCGCTCAGGCCCCCAGAAATGACTCAGATGCTTATATTAAGTTCATGCTGTTTGGCCTATGGCTCAGGCACATTGATATCTAGCTCTTACATCTTATATCAACCATTTCTATTAATCTGTCTGCCACGTGGCCCGTGGCTCACCTGTGTTCTTTACATGTTGCTCCTTGGGCTTCTGGCTGGATCTGCCTCTGACTCCGCCCTGCTTTTCCTACCTATCTTCTGATTTCTCCTCCTACTTCTTCTATGGTTCCTGTCATGGCCCAAAACAGCTCCTTTATTTAAAGATTGAGATTCACAGCATACATAAACGCATTTCCACATCACTTCCCCCTTTTTGTCTAATCAAAAAGGAAGGTTTCAATTTTAACATAGCAAAATTACATATAACAAAATAGCCATCAAGCAAGAATTATAGTTATAATATTTATTTATATTTAGCAAAATTAAAGAAAATACTCTTATCATCTATCTTATCTTTATGAATCTAAAGTTTCATATCCAATATACCTTTTAAATGACTAAGAAAAACTGTACCTATAACTATCTAATCTTCAACTACATCAAAGACCACAGAAGGGAATATTTACCCAAGTAAGCCAGAAGTGCAAGCGACTTCTAAAATCTGGAAAGGACAGAGATGGCACCTATCTGCCTGGACAGTCACCCAAAGTTCCATTATAAAGTTGGGGCATCCATCTTCAGCCTACAGGCCCAGAGTCTTTTATCATTTCAGTGAAGCAGGAAATCTGCTCTGCCCATTCTGGCACAGTTCATCAGTTGCTTCGAGTCCTGAAGAATGTCTGACAGTTTTCTCTGTAAAGCAGGAACCTGAATGACCAAGTCTTATATAGAGTACTGTTATAACCTCCAATCCATGCTTTTACGAGAATTCACACTTAGTGTTGTATATTTGTACTTATGAGTTTTTCTTGCTGTGGCCAAAGGATTGACAGAAAAAGCTTAAGGTGAGAAGGTTTTGGTTTCTGGTTTTGGAGGACTCAACAAGTTGTGGTGTTGTACCCTGGTCACAAGACCCCTGAAGAGACCACCAGAGATGCAAACTCTCCAAAATGCAAAAGCAAGGTTTATTGAAAAGTACAAACCTTGGCAGGGACCCCATCACTAGCACACTGTCATTGTTGTAGCTGGAGGAGGTAATCCACCCCTTTGCAAGCTGGGTTTTAAAGGCAAAAATCACAAGGCTACAAATCTATTAGGGGACTTAGTATGGATACAATTCTGATTAGCTTGTTGTTTTAGGGATTTCCCAGAATTACTCTGTTATCTTAGCTTTCAGGTTGTCTAGTTGCTTGTCAAGCCCTTTTTCTATAGACTATCTCCTGTGCTGGGACCTTCTGAGGCTATCAGATGGCCCTAGGTTATCTCCTGTGTTGGGACATTCCATGGTTAATGAGTGGCTATCAGTTAGCCTTGGCTCTCTCCTGTTTTGTACTTTGTACTCAGTAGAACTCAAGTCTGTTTCAAGCTGGGGTTAGGGGCTTGCTTAAAATGGAGGCGCTTCCCTGACTCTTCAGTGGTAGAGAGGGCACTGTCGAGGTATGCCTAGTTTAGTGCCGGATGTTGGGGTTGCTCTATGCTCAGGGACCTACCAGTTCCCCTTGTGGGGGTGGCAGGGGGGCAGGTGATGGTTTAAGAAGGTGTAGAAACAATGACATAGTCTCTGGAGACTATTTGAAACAAGCAAGTTCAATTTTATTGAGGAAGAGGAAAGCTTTAAACAGCTTCCTCCCAGCCAGGGGAAGAGCTTTGATTTGTTGATATCTGTGGCTGCAGCATGGTTTTTTTCCCCTGGCTGATCTAAGCCATCTCATATTAGGACTCTGCCTTTGCTGTCAAGACCCCAGGTTGGCTTATGAGGAAGTGCTAGGAGCATGTTTAAGGCACCAGTTAAGACCACTTTGAACTAGAAGCTTCTAGGATCTTTAGATCCCACATATCCACCCTCTTTTTATTTATGGGACATGTTTAGTGGGGGCCAGGGTGCTTAGCCCTGACCTTGTTGACCCCACTTCAGGAGGGCTAAGCATTTTGAACTGTGCCTATCTTAGGTTTGTCTGCCAAATAAGTTCTTACCCATCTCTGGTCATCAGCTCTGGAATAGCACCCTGCCTGGAGAGGAGTCCAGGTGGTGGACTTAGGCAATAGTGTTTTGAATCTTAGTTGTAGTATTATGTTTCTGGCCTGGCCTGTCTGTCCTAGTCCTGAGGTTCTGACCCGCAGACCCGCAGTCTCACAGAAACACACAGATGCTTACATTAATATGCGGATCACCTAGGGCTCAGGCATATATAACTTGCGAACTCTTTACTTTTTAAGAGTAAGAGATTTAAGAATCCATGATTCTTATCTTGTTCAACCATGTGGCTTGGGTACCTTTTCTAAGCATTTTAACTTCTTTCCTCTGTGTCTGTTGGCATCTCATCTCATCTCACTGGCATTTTTCTGGCATCTCTGCTCTGTTCTTCCTGTTCCCAGAGTTTTCTTAGTCAGGTAGCCCCGCCCACACTTCCTGTCTGCCTTTGGCCAATCAGCATTTTTATTAAACCAGTAGGTGGGACAATTATTTATAACGTACTGGAACATGCTCCCACAGCACTTAGTGAACCATATTTGCGTTACCTCTCTCGGAGGGCTTTGCTCTGGGTGCCTAAGAGCCATTAAAACCAGAAGGCCCTCCTTGTTGGCCTCTCTTTGCTGGTGAATATGCTGTAGGAGACATTTAAACAAGGGAAGAATTAAAAGCACTATTTCACCCAACACCACATATGTAAGAATCTAGCAGGGGTCAAACAGTTTGATAAGATTGCTCTATATATTAGCCAGGAAATCAGATTTTAGGGTCATGGCTGGCATCTTGGTTACACTTAATTGATAGATTTGTTTCTGAAGCAAGATGGAATAATTAAGCAACTTATCTGACCAGATCCCTTTTATGTATTGTGCCAATCAGTTTCTCTCCAATGAAATATTGGAGACCCCAAATTGCCTGGTATCTGGGATCACAGGCTAATAATGACATGTCTCTCACCAATGTTAATTTTTTAGTCATTAAATAAACTTGGGAATGCAGGAGAGTCAACAGCCACAGGTAAAAGAATGGGTATGGGCAATGGTACAGGTATCCCTAAATCTTTAATCAAAGTGGGGGGAGTTAATATAGTAAGGAGAAAGTGTATTACCCATCTTAGTCTATCTGTGGGGCTCTTTATTGACTTATTGAAATTCTCATTCCCTAGACAGTTCTTTGTGAGGTAGGTCACAGCTGCTGGGTCACACCCCTGGGTGGACTGTCGTGGGATATTTGCACACTGTATGACGATACATTGCTGTGATTTGTTTAACAAAGAGCTGAATGACCAATAAGTAGTCAGGAAGTATAGATGGGACTTCCAGGCCGAGAGACGAAGTAGGCGGAGCTAATAGAGGGCCAAGGAGACAACAAGGAGACATAGAGGGAGTCAGACACACAGAATAAAGGAAAGGTAAAAAGCTGTATGGTAAAAATGTAGATTAATAAAAGCCAGTAATCTAAGTTAAGAGCTGGGGGACAAGCTTAAGCCAAGCTTTCAAAATTAATAAGTCTCTGTGTTACTTGTGAGCTGGTGGCTCAAAGAAAAATTTAGCTCTATGTACCTTTATGGATCATGTTGAAAGGCTGCTCTTACCTTTGGGTCTTCCTTTGGAAGACACAGTTAAGAACGCTGCTCACACTCTTGGGAGTCCTTCAGAAGTCAGGTTGTGAAAGCTGTTTTCACCCCTGTGTGATTCTTCCTGATGCCTAGCTTGCTGTTTGGAACCTACATCTATTTTCTTCCATATACCCTGGCTTTGAATACTGAATACTGTGTACTTCTTAGTCAAAATTTCTTCCCCACAGCCTAGACGTAATCTGTAGGTAATGTTTCAGATTTTAGCCCTGTGACATTTGTTCTGTATTTCTCACGAGTGTGGTTTACAAAGATTCTGGTGTCACCAAATTTCTGGCTTGTTTGCTCTAAAGATGGTATCCTGTGGCCATTCTGGTCAAGGGCTGTGTGCCAAGAAGAATGAACATCCTTCCTTCCATTGTCTCCCCTCCTCAGTTTTGTAGTTACATACCTTTTGTCTGACCCACCCCTATTTTATGCTCCTTAATATATTTACTGTTGAAAGTACAGTTGAGATTTCACAAGCCTCTGTTCTAAGCGGTGGCTCCTGCCATCTTCTTCCTCACTGGGAACAGGGAGTACTCCCAGAAGTGGCTTTGAGCCAAACCAATGAGGTTCCCCACACCCTCCAGGATAGATCTGGGCTGCCTCTCCTGTTTGGTGAATTCTCTTCTTTACTCTGCTGTTAAAGCTAGAGGTACAACTCATCACCATCTCTTCTGGTAGCCATTGTTCAACTGCCGCACTTAGTTCCTGGGAGGGCTCCAGCAGACTGTTGGGGTATCACCTGATGTCTTCCCTGGATGATGGGACAAGCTTCTGTGTGCCTCAAATTTCTCCGCTTCTGTGTAAAATGGAAATGGTATTCTCTCCCATATAGGCTTGGTGTGATAATCCAAACATATTTTTTAAATGAGAGTAGGACACATATATGGAATGTTTTCCATTAGAGAGATCCAAAGTTAAAATGGCAAATGGTAACATCTTTGATAGAGGATATTCACACATTGGTGATATATTACGATGAAAAAAAGAAACTCTTACATTTAAGAGACTAGAACTTTTTCTAGACTTCATAGCCAGAATTAATAATATTCCTTGAAGTCACTTAACATGTAAGACTGATTTGCTGTATTATACTCAGTCTTTAGTCTGCCTTAAAAAAAAAATCAATCCAAAAGTCGCCCCAAATTGAACTTACGGTTCAGGATCTTGTTTTTGGAGCTTGGTAACTTAGGTCTTACTCATCAGCCTGCTACACTGTTGCCTCTGCAGACACATAGATGCCATCCAAAAACTTCTTTATATCCGTGTTTTTACTGTTGTGGCTTGCTGAATCAGGCCACTGAATCTGAAACAAGTTCAATGTAATTTTCTTCAAGGATTAATTTATCCTTCTGGGATCAGCAAACAATTCCTTTTCTCATCTAAACATTGCAGATGTATTTTTCACTCATGAAATGTTGGATTTCAACAAAAAGACCCATTCTCCCGAATAACAACATTGGTGAGGGAGTAAGCATGCGCAGATCTCATCTTGTAGCAGAAACCCAGCGTAACACCCTTGATCATGTTCTGAACATGATTGCAGTGGTTCAGACCGTGACCAGTTCCTTTCTGTTAATCCATTTGTCAACCTGGAGCATCTTCTATAAAGAGACTAAGCTTTATACTGATGTGATTAGAGTCCCTCCAGAGGGTCCCTTTGGGGCCTGTCTTAGTTAGGGGTTTTATTGCTATGAAAAGTCATCATGACCACAGCAACTCTTACAAGAAAAACATTTAATTGAGGAGGCTTGTTTACAGTTTCAGAGGTTTGGTCTATAATCATCATGGTGGGGAGCATGACAACATGTGGGCAGATGTGCTGGAGCTGAGACTCCTGTATCTTTCAGGCAAGAGGAAGTGGTCTGTAACATTGGGTGGTATCTTGAGCATAGGAAATATCAAAGCCTGTCCCACACTGACACACTTTCTCCAAAAAGGCTATACCTACTCCAACAGAACCACGTCTTCTAATAGTCCCACTCCCTATGAGTTTATGGGGGCCAGTTACACTCAAACTACTGCAGGTTGAGATTAGCGGTTCAGGGCTGGCCCTAGAATCCCAGATTAAGGTTAGGGTTTGAATTAGGGTTAGGTTTAGGGAGCATCAGTTCCTGAAGTCTCATAAACAATGAATTGGTTTTTGCTTTGTTTGTTTGGTTTTTCAAGGCAAGGTTTCTCAGTGTAACCATGCTCACTGTCCTGGAACTCACTTTGTAGATCAGGCTGGTTTTGAACTCAGAGATCTGCCTGCCTCTGCCTCCCATGTCCTGGGATTAAAGGTGTGCACCAACACAGCCTGGCACAATTAATTGTTGATGGAGGAAGTAGAGACATAACAGGTACCTATGCTCCTGTAAACAAGCCCTCACCCATGCCGAAGTATACAACCCTAATGAAACTCATGGGTTATAAAAACAAAACAAAATAGAACACAGAACGTGCCAGTGAGATGGCTGACTAGGTAAAAGCACTTACCAAGTAAGTCTTATGACTTGCGTTCAATGCCTAGCCCTCATAATGAAAGGAGAGAACCGATTGCCCAGTGTACTCTGACTTCCACACATACATGAGATGTTATGGGATATTTGTGGCATGCGCGCGCGTGCACACACACAAGCAATACACACTCACACACGTGTGCACATGAACTCAGAGCAACAGCAACTTATCATCCCCAACACGGGCACATTAGATTACCCCAGCTAAAATATACAGAGAAAAATGCTTCAGTGATTTCTGACTTATTGTTACTTAGGACATGTTCATTACATCATCTATCTGATCCCATTTTCTTGCTCCATTCCTCGTAATATAGCTTAATAGCTTCCCGAGTAATTTACTTTGATTACAGTTGGAGTTGGAACTCTCCCTCGCCTTTCCTTTTGAGGCCACTTGAATGGTTTTAATTACTTGCTGAATATTTTCAATATGTGTGAAGAAGAATATAAAAAGGACGCCGGGGAGTTGATTTTGAGATAATGAGAAGTGCTGTAGACTGCTGTGTGTCAGTACGCACTCTCCTCTCTCCATTCCAGAGCAGCACAGAACAACTGTTCGTTACGCCTCAGCTAAGGCTTCATGCTCGCCTTCCAGTGAAGGTTTTAGAAGCAGATGTTGAGTCAAAATTATAGAAAAGCCGGTCTTCTTTTCTGCAGGCCTTGGTGCTAAATGAATTTAAAAAGAAAGAAAAAAATGAGAGTTATACCAGCAGTACTTCCTCTGATTAATGTGGTCTTTAAAATGTATGAATTTTTAATTATAAATTTTAGTGTTATTAGTTTTAATTCTTTATATTAACAGATTTTAACCATATTTAACAAAATAAATTGATAAATTTTAAGGTACAGAGTGTTTATGTAGGGCATATTTAATTTTTTTTGTCACTGTCAAAATGTCACTCAGTATTATCTACATAAAAAAGACATTTGAACTTCTGCTAACTTGAACCCAGTTACCAGAGCTGAGAGGTAATTCCGATCCCTGATCATAAATGCAGCCACAGCAGCTGTGGGTGCTATCGGCAGTAGAGATAGCAAAGAATGTTTAAATCATTTCTGTTTCAGCTCCGTGCTTGCAACAAAACTTACTACATATCAGAAAACACAGACAAAACTTTCTAACAGAACAAGCATACATAACTTTATCAAAAAAAAAAGACAAAACTTTCTTAGACAAACAAAACTTTCTAACCAGAATCAGAGCCAGGTGGGTGCTTGACATCTCGCTACATTGTCACTGAAAAGCTGCAGTAGGTCAGTATGTTGCCCAGCCATTTTTCTCTTCAGCATGCCAAGTGGGAACCCAACTCTGTTGGCCATTGCCTTCACTCTTGGCCAAAGAGCAAGGGAGCAAGGAAGGGGAAGGCAGTCCACATTTTCCATCCATTCCAGGGACATCTGACTCTTTTCAGTGAAACACAGAACAGATAATTATGACATAGATAGCTCATATCAGATGGGATATCTGGCCAGAGCAACTTGAGAATCCCGTTCAACCAAAAAGCCTCTGTTCCTTCCACTGGCCAACCAGCCCCAAAGGTGAGCTATGTACAGTTTTTACTGAAGTCACAGCATACACACACAAGTCCAGGCATAAAATACGCATACTGTGACTACATTACTCATGCATTTACATGTTTGTATAGGTGGCACATTCTAACCAGAAGGAAAAAAAAAACCTTTCCCAGGAAAATAGTGTCAGCTGGCTGATTTAAAGATCCTAGATTAAGAGTCTACAGTTTTTGTAAGTCAGGAAAAGAACAAATAAAATTATAACACACAAGACAACAAAACAGCTCTCTTGATGCTTGGAGACAAAACCAAAACTGAGATGCTGGCTTCTAAATCAAATCTAAATTAACCAAAAGGGATTTCTGTAGGAGGATTATGTTGTTCCATTGTAAATAATTGTTTCACCCACTGGTTTAATAAAAACGCTAATTGGCCAAAGGCAGATAGGACGTGTGGGCAGAGCTACAAGACTAAGAAAACTCTGGGAACAGGAAGAACAGAGCAGAAATGCTACAGAGAAGCCAGAAGATGCAGAGGACAACTATGCTGCTCTGAGAAAAGGTACCAAGTCACATGGCTAAACAGGATAAGAATCATGGGTTAGATTAAGAGCAAGAGCTAGCAAGTTATATGCCCGAGCCCCAGTTCAATCAGCGTACAATTAATGTAAGCATCTGTGTGTCTTTGTGGGTCTGTGGGTCTGTGGGTCTGTGGGTCTGTGAATCCAAGCCTTGAGGCTAGGCCTGAAAGTCTGGGCCAGAAACCTCATACAACAGACTTCTCTCAGTTCCCCAGCCTGTGGCACTTCAATACACATCATTGCAAATTTGGGACTCACTTACAAAAGGTTATCTAAATAACCCATTTACAAATTTACAAAAGGATATCCCAAAGAAACAAAAGAAAAGTAAAAGCAAAATACACAAAAATATACAAAGAACACATGGAAAATGCAAAAGTAGACATAGAAAACTTACTGGCTGGTTTAGGCTTTTCCAGCAGTGGTCCCAGTGGGCTTGAGGGATCCTGGAGGGGCCTGCTGGTGTTGAGGGAAGATTAGATGGAGGAGTGGGGACCAGAAGTTTAAACCAGAGATGGGGAAAGTTGATGTGGGAATGCCTTTCAGTATGCTGTGAATCTCAATCTCTAAATAAAGGAGCTGTTTTGGGCCATGACAGGCACCATAGAAGAAGTAGAAGGAGAAATTAGAGCATAGGTAGGAGAAGCAGGGCGGAGTGAGGCAGATCCAGCCAGAAGCCCAAGGAGCAACATGTAAGGAACACAGGTGAGCCACGGGCCACGTGGCAGACAGATTAATAGAAATGGGTTGATTTAAGATGTAAGAGCTAGCTATCAATGTCCCTGAGCCATAGGCCAAACAGCATGAAGTTAATATAAGTGTCTGAGTCATTTCTGGGGGCCTGAGCAGCGGCGGGCGGCTAAGGGGTCTGGCACAGCAGGGTCTGAGCCTCTGGCCACCTGGGACCAAGAAACCCCACTACAACAGATGGTGCCCAATGTGGGGTGAATATCCACTTAATGCCTGAGAAAGTTTAAAAAAGGTTTTATCAAACTGAGCAAAAGCACCTTCCATATTGTGTATCTGAAGTGAGTCATTGTACAAAGAAAGTGTGACGTCTGGGTCACATTCAAAATGGCGCAGGCGGACTGGCAGCAGGCAGTGTAAGCTACAACTAGGCCAGTTCCTGAAGTCTCACAGAACACTTGATAGCATGTGATTGATTTAAGGTTTATGTTTATTTTGAATAAAGAGGAAACAGAGTCAAATGGTTTCTTAGTAGCAGCATTTTCTTGGGTGTGCTCTGTTTGCTGGCCACAAACAGAGACGCGGTCCCTTTAAGAGAACTTACTGATTCAGCTTCCTCGGCAAAAACTATGCAGCTCTTTAAGAGAGTGTATTTTAAAAAGCTCTTCTAGTTAGAAAATGATTATGGATTTACAATAAAACAGATTCATATTTAAAAAAAAACTGTAAACGGGTTACAATGTGTGTAAAAGGTACATAGTCTTCAGAGAGAAAAGAAAGGGGATAGAGAAAGTCTTTAAAAAGAAAAATAGAGTAATAAAAATATGATAAGCCACATAAAGATGGAAAATAGACACAAAATCTGGATTTTGGTTATTATTGTGTTTTCTTTTAATTTTTTAACTGCTAATGAGTTAACTGCAGAAAGACAATGGATTGCAAATACAAAGGCTAC
The DNA here is from genome assembly GCA_033318265.1 of Phyllotis vaccarum. Classification (NCBI taxonomy): domain Eukaryota; kingdom Metazoa; phylum Chordata; class Mammalia; order Rodentia; family Cricetidae; genus Phyllotis; species Phyllotis vaccarum. The sequence continues at coordinate 98,533,765 of JARWLC010000012.1, read as the reverse complement.
TAAGTTAAACAAAAATATATATTTTAAAGTTATTTTGATTTTGAAATTTGTGTCTAAGGATTTATTGCTTTGGAAGAGTTCTGCTTTTGTTTCCACAGAAGATGAGAACCTGTGGATTGCTTCCAGACAAATATGGTTTCATCAACCAAGACTCCCTGAAAAAAATCTCTGATGGGAAGAGATGGCCGTATCAGCTTCAGGGCTGCAGACTGATCCAGCCTCAACAACCATGAGATTTTCAATGCCCCTTAATCAGCAGGAAGTAGTAATGGAAAACTATGCCCAAATTCCCCAAATATTGTTTCTAGATGTTTGTTTTCATTATAAATGGTTAATGGTCATAGTTAATCTCTTTCTAAGAAGAAAAAGGGGATATGGTATGTAGGGGTATTGTATTGTTTCATGGTAAATAATTGTCCCACCCACTGGGGTTTAATAAAAAGAGCTGATTGGCCAAAGGCAGGCAGGAAGTGTAGGCGGGGCTACCAGAATAAGAAAATCTCTGAGAGCAGAATTCCAGACAGAATTCCAGAGAGAGGCCTGGAAGAAGCAGAGGACAACTATGCTGCCCTAAGAAAAGGTACCGAGCCGCATGGCTGAACAGAACAAGAGACATGGGTTAGGTGAAGGGTACAGAGCTAGCAAGTGATATGCCTGGGCCTGAGGCTGATCAGCCAAAAACTAATGAAGGCATCTGTGTGTCTCTGTGGGACTGTGGGACTGCGGGACTGTGGGTCTGCGGGTCTAGACCTTGAGGTTAGGCCAGAAAGTCCGGGCAAGAAACCTCTTACTACAATGGTATATAAATGATTTTTTAAAAAATTAGATTATTGAATTTACTTAGATCAGGAAATCTAAAATTAATCTCAAAATGTTTTACATTGGTATAGATTTTGGTTTATTGATACAAATTTAAGGTCAATTCTCTTATGCTGTATGTATTTTTCTGAAAGATTTTATGCTGTATGTATATCTCTGAAAGATAGGATGTTTATGTAACTGATTTAGAATTGTAATGTATAATTAACAAATGCATGTTAGTTAGATTTTTAGATATACAAAGATATATTTCAACCAGGTAGGTAATCTTCAAATACTCTAAGACCTACAGAATACGGCATTTAAAATATTTTAAGAACTTAGACTTTTCTAGACAGTGAGACAGATTTGTTCCTGGCAGCACCAATCTTCTTCAAGAGAAAAATGGGCATCGAAGAAACTCCATATGGAGTCTACTCTATTTATGGCAATGGTTAGCCACTGGACAAGAACCTGTTCTTATATTGACTGCTTGACAGTATGCTGTTTAAACTAGACATGTAAGTTCCATAGGAAGATGACCTCTAAACTTTGGCAGAAAAAGCCGAGATGGTCATTCAGGTTCCTGCTTTGCAGAGAAAACTGTCAGACATTCTTCAGGACTCAAGGAGAAGCAACTGATGAACTGTGCCAGAATGGGCAGAGCAGATTTCCTGCTTCACTGAAATGATAAAAGACTCTGGGCCTGTAGGCTGAAGATGGATGCCCCAACTTTATAAAGGAACTTTGGGTGACTGTCCAGACAGATAGGTGTCATCTCTGTCCTTTCCAGATTTTAGAAGTTGCTTGCACTTCTGGTTTACTTAGATAAATATATCCTTCTGTGGTCTTTGATGTAGTTGAAGATTAGATAGTTATAGGTACAGTTTTTCTTAGTCATTTGAAAGGTATATTGGATATAAAACTTTAGATTCATAAAGATAAGGTAGATGATAAGAGTATTTTCTTTAATTTTGCTAAATACAAATAGACTAGATATTATAACTATAATTCTTGCTTGATGGCTATTTTGTTATATGTAATTTTGCTATGTTAAAATTGAAATCTTCCTTTTTCATTAGACAGAAAGGGGGAAGTGATGTGGGAATGCCTTTCTGTATGCTGTGAATCTCAATCTCTAAATAAAGGAGCTGTTTTGGGCCATGACAGGCACCATAGAAGAAGTAGGAGGAGAAATCAGAGCATAGTAGGAGAAGCAGGGCGGAGTGAGGCAGATCCAGCCAGAAGCCCAAGGAGCAACATGTAAGGAACACAGGTGAGCCACGGGCCACGTGGCAGGAAAGATTAATAGAAATGAGTTGATTTAAGATGTAAGAGCTAGCTATCAATGTCCCTGAGCCATAGGCCAAACAGCATGAAGTTAATATAAGTGTCTGAGTCATTTCTGGGGGCCTGAGCAGCAGCAGGTGACTAAGGGGTCTGGTGCAGCAGGGTCTGGGCCTCTGGCCACCTGGGACCAAGAAACCCCACTACAATAGAAAGTGAATCATGCTCTCCCAGGTAGAAATACAGAGCCTGTGGTTAAGGTATTTTCCTGTAAAGAGCACTTTTAGTTTTTCCTATAATGGAAAGATCAAAAATACCCTCTGGGGGCCAGTCAGTCTAAAGGTTGGGCCATTTCAGTTTATAAAAAGGCCTAAGGTGTTCTTGTTTCAGCCTGTTCACGCCAGTGTGACATTAGTGATTCTTAAAGTCTTTAAAATGATCTAGGAACATTTTTAAGGGAGTAAGATGACTATTAGCTTGGCCCATAATTTTAAAATAATTTTATCTCCTACAACAAGGGGACAAACACAGTAAAATGCTCACATAGATAAGGACAAACAAGACAGAAATCCATGCACAAAGATACTTCGTCCATGACTCACTTAGTGTCTTCAGAAGTACCATAGAGATGTATTCCCCCCAGAAGGGTCTCTTGACCCATCCATAGGGTCCTGGGTCTTCTCCTAGTCCCCCAGCCTGCAATTCACCAGTATGTCCTCTTAGCTCTCCTACAGGCTTTACAGAAAGAGCTCTATAACCAGATACAGAAATCAGACTTTGCCTGGGAAAAAACAGAAAGTTACCCTCTGATGGGCCCATTGATACTCAATGGAAGGTGGCCATGGTGGGCTTGGGAGTCCCAGTTGAGCCCCCTAAATGTTCAGTCCAGAGTCCAGATGTCCCCCCAAACCACCAAGAGACCAGATACTATGCAACAGCAAAAAGAGTCTCTTTATTCAAGCTTAAGCCTGATCTCTCTGTCTGTGTGACACAGCAATTAGAGAATTCCAAGCCTGGACAGGGTGATATATGTATGTATATATGTATGCATATATATATACATACATGTTAGAAGTTGGGGTAAGGGCATTTCTAGGGTCCAGGACTCTGACTGACATTTGTCTATAGGTATCTTAGTGAGATAGAGGAGAATAAGTGTGTTCTGGTCTCAAGGGACTATCTAATGATTGAAATGTTTGAAATGTCAAGTACTTCCCCTTAGATGCAGGCTCTTTCTGTGTGGTGTCTGCTTATGAGCTTTTCTGGAACTACCAGGTGCTAACAGTAAGAGAATAAGGCCTACTGTCTGGCTGGTTTTATTAAGCCTGTCATGGCAGCTGTATAACCATGCTGTTCTGGACCCCACAAAGACCATTCTCTGAAATCAGACTGAAAGTCCAGAAAATGTGAATATCACTTTGAAGGAGCACACAGCTCTGTGATGGTTTGAAAGAAAATGGCCCTCACAGGGAGTGACACGATTAGAAGGTGTGGCCTTGTTGGACATGTGTCACTTTGGGGGCAGGCTTTGAGGTCTCATATATGTTCAAGCTTCCTTCAGTGTGACTATCAGTCAACTTCCTGTTGCCTGCAAGATGTAGGGGTCTTAGCTTCAGCACCATGTCTGTCTGTATGCCACCACGCTACACATCATGATGATAATGGACTGAACATTTGAAACTGTAAGTGAACCCCTCAAATATTTTCCTTATCAGAGGTGTGTAGTACGAGGTTTCTGGCCCAGACTTTCGGGCCTAACCTCAAGGTCTAGACCCACAGACCCGTAGTCCCACAGTCCTGCTGTCCCACAGAGACACACAGAAGCTTCCAATAGTTTTTGGCTGATCAGCCTCAGGCCCAGGCATATCACATGCTAGCTCTCTACCCTTATTCTAACCCATGCGGCTATGCGGCTCGGTACCTTTTCTTAAGGCATCATAGTTGTCCTTGGCTTCTTCCGGGCCTCTCTCTGGAATTCCCTCTGGTGTTCTCTTCTGGCATTCTGTTCTCAGAGTTTTTAGTCTGGTAGCCCCGCCTACACTTCCTGCCTGCCTTTGGCCAATCAGCTCTTTTTATTAAACCAGTGGGTGGGACAATTATTTAAAATGAAACAACACAACCTCCCACATATCCCCTTTTCTCTTCTTAAAACAAAAAGAACTCCAAATCTAATATTCTTTCCCCCCTTATCTGTAACAATCTATAAACAACACTGTAAATAAACACAAATATCCATAATCCATGTTTTGGGAATGTGGGCGTCGTTCTCTAGGCTACTTCCTGCTGAACGGGGATGCTGGAAATCCCATAGGAATCCAAAGAAAAATGCAGGATTATGCACAAGTCTTTAGTGGAGTAGTCTCTAAGGCTGGGTAATCTCAGCCAGTCTTCTTGAAATTGTTCTGGATTCAGAGCTCAGGAAACTTCACAGAGGTGTTCTGAAATGCTGAATCATTTGGTCCATCCATTTCCATTGGAGACTTTTCAGGGGGTCTTCCTCTATCAAACTTTATGTTCTTTATCCAGGAAGAAATCCACAGTCTTTCATTTTCTGTGAAAATAAAAGGAAAACCTCTTCTCCAAAGTAGCGTATCTTTGCATTTCAATTTTAAAGTAAACTCATTTACAAAATATATAGGTTGAATTACTCTAACAATATTTATAATCAACTGTCTTTTAGCAGCTTTTACTAAGTCATTTCAGTCAAGAAGCTTAAAGATAAGATAGTAATATACAGTATCCAGACATTCTTTGTATTTTCCATCTTTACTTGGCTTTTATTTATTTATTTATTTATTTATTTATTTATTTATTTATTTATTTATTTATTTATTTATTTATTTATTTATTTATTCTATTTCTTTAAGGGCTTTCTCTACCTTTTTTTTTCTTTCTTTACGCCTATGTGTATATATTTTCAAAACACTCTTTACCACTTAGACTTTTTTTTTTAAACTGTCTTTATTATATATTTATTTCTTAACTTTTTCTGTCTCTGACCACACCTTTGCTTGTCTAGGGTGATTGACTCCACCCAGATTCTATTTCTTCTGTTTCTGAACACACCTTTAATCTGCCAGGATTAAAGGCTGGTATGATGGGTGGATGGCTCCACCCAGCTCCTAGTTTAATTTTATAGAATTTATCTTTTTAACCCAGGTGGTCTGGGAATTTTAGGGTTCATATAATTATCAAGTAAAGCTTTGCCATCTGCTACTCATTAACTCCATTTAAGTGTTAGGTAGCAGGGCCTCTTTAAAAACTCACAAGTGTTTTGCTTCTAATGCTGAATCAGGAAGCTTCTCTTTAAAAAGCCAAGCCTCAGTTTGTTTCCGGCAAACAGAGCTGATCCATGAAAACATCAACACTTGAAAGCCATCTTTGATTCTGTTCCCTTTTTCTCCTTATGAACAGAAACCTTAAATAAATCATTTATAACCTTTTCCTTATATTGAGGGTCCTGTGAGACTTCAGGAACCAGCCATTTTACGCCTTAAACTGCACTCTAAAAGCCCGCCATTGTAGCTCAAGCCCATGTGCCTCACCAGGGCGTCTCTGTACCACGGCTCATGTGGGAGACACAATTCAGAGGCTGCTTTGGGCTCTAGACCATTTTTAAGGTTTCTATGACTTTATATGTGCATATTTGCCACACGTTGGGCTGCCATTTGTAGTACGAGGTTTCTGGCCCAGACTTTGGGGCCTAACCTCAAGGTCTAGACCCACAGACCCGCAGTCCCACAGTCCTGCTGTCCCAGAGACACACAGAAGCTTCCAATAGTTTTTGGCTGATCAGCCTCAGGCCCAGGCATATCACATGCTAGCTCTCTACCCTTATTCTAACCCATGTCTCTTGTTCAGCCATGCGGCTCGGTACCTTTTCACAATCTGTACAAAGTAAAAGTAAATACCAACAGTATAAGTAAAACAATGGCCAATTTCTAGGATCCATTGTTGATCCTCTGGACTCCTCCAAAGGGCTCTACCTCTCTGCAGTACACACAGCTTTTCTTCTAGGCTCAGGCCGGCTCCTCTCCACACCTGCTTCTGTTCTTGGTGGGCATCCCATGGTCCTGGAATCTCCAAACTGCTGGGTCCCTTACTGAAACTCGGTTACACTTTCACCAATAGCCTTTCCTGGAGTCAAATCTTTGCGACTTCACAAGCCAGGGATATTTTCTTTCTTTCTTTCTTTCTTTCTTTCTTTCTTTCTTTCTTTCTTTCTTTCTTTCTTTCTTTCTTTCTTTCTTTCTTTCTTTCTTTCTTTCTTTCTTTCTTTCTTTCTTTCTTTCTCTCTCTCTCTCTTTCCTTCCTTCCTTCCTTCCTTCCTTTCTTTCTTTCCTTCCTTCCTTCCTTCCTTCTTTCTTTCTTTCTCTTTCTCTCTCTCTCTTTCTTTCCTTCCTTCCTTCCTTCCTTCCTTTCCTTCCTTCCACCCTTCTTTCCTTCTTTCTTTCTTTCTTTCTTTCTTTCTTTCTTTCTTTCTTTTTTATTTTTTATTGACTGCAAAAAAGCTTCTTTCTCTGGTGAGGGTTGAGTGATGAACTAATCTAGTGCTATAGCAATATATTATTAAGCGTCATTTCATTGCTGTATTTCTTTCGCTGTGTCAATAGCATTTTATGGAAATTAACACAGAAACCCACAACTTGACAGTGTAGAGAGAATGAGAGACTTCTGAAGCACTCATCCCCGAATGGGATGTCTTTATCAAATCCCTCCTTTTAAGGCTTAGTGAAGAGAAAGTGGAAAGATTGTAAGAGCCAGAGATAGTGGATGACTCTTCAGAGACAATAGGACTGATATAGGTGCGAATTCCCAGAAACTGAGGCAGCACAACAAGACATGGACACATTCATAGCAGATTAACTCCCGGCACTGAGAAGGGGAAGTAGACACAAAGTTCCAGCCCTAACCAAGAAACTATTCATTATTAATATCTGCTAGGAGAGGGAAATTATTTTTCTCTAATAAAATGTCATTGTATATATGAACTATACTCTAGGGAAGGACCCATGCCCAGGAGTATCTGGTTAACACAAAACAGATTCCATGTGTGTGTGTGTGTATGTGTGTGTATGTGTGTGTATGTGTGTGTGTATGTATGTGTGTATGTGTGTGTGTATGTGTGTGTGTATGTTTTTTCCTTCCTTGCTTGCTGCCTTCCTTCCTCCTTCCTTCTTTCCTTCCTTCCTCCTTCCTCCTTCCTTCCTTCCTTCCTCCTTTCTTCCTTCCTTCCTCTCTTTTCTTGTCTGCCTGTTTGTCTTCCTTCCTCTCTCTCTCCTTTTTTCTTTTGATTATTTGCTTGCTTGTTTTTCTTGTTTTCCTGGAGGGAATAGGGAGATGAGGAGGATCTGGGAGGAGCTGAAGGAGGGGAAGAAATAGAATCAAAATATTGTATGAAAAACATCTTAATTAAAAACAAAAAAGCACACTTCCCAAGTGATTCCAGATTGTGTTGAGTTGAAAGTCAAGACCAACCAGCACACTTTGGTAGGAGAGAACCAACTCCACCAAGCTGTCCTCTGACTTCCACACGTGTGCCATGGTGTGAGTGCCTATGGGCATGCATGTGTGCACGTGTACACTCATACACAAGCAATAACAGTAATCATTATATATAAACATTTAAAAATAAATGTCTTGTATTGCATTAAAATGGAAATTAAAGGAAAAAAAATAGTTTCTTGCACATTACCATATAACTGGATGATCACTTCCCTTAGAAGTAAATTGCCAGTGTACTTATTCAAATCTCGGGTTGGTTTCTGATTTCCATCTGTCATATTTGTTCCTTGGTTCTCCTGGCTCTCTTCCTTCAGTTTCTCACAGGTAAGCTTCTGACTTTGAGTCAGTACCCATCCCCCACTTTAAATTCTGAGACAAGCTTACTGTACAGCCTAAGCTGATCCAGAGTTCCTGGGCTCAAACAATCTCAGTTTACTTTCCAGAGTAGCCAGGACTTCAGGCTGATGGGCCAAATGTTTTCATGTATTTGGCTACACTGGGGGTACTTCAATTGATGGGACCTGCCAGCTTGGGCTCTGTGGGGATTTAATAAAAGCTCCAGAAGTTTCAGAGATATAAGATATAAGATATAACCTCAGTCAGTCTAGGAGGATCAGAGAGTGGTGATTCACACCTTTTAATCCCAGCACAGGGAGTATTCTGGGAATGGTGACCTATGCCCTTAATCCCAACTGAGTTGAGGTCATCTTAGTTTACAGAAGGAATTCCAGGCTCCCAGGCAGGCAGTGGTGGGGCCACACCTTAATTTACCAAGACAGTATTTAAGGCGGGCATAGAAAGACAGAGGAGAGGAAGCCAAGAGAAGCCAGGCTGAGGAAGCTGGAAGACAGCTGGGTAAGATCTGACTGTGGTGTTTATTCTCTCTAATATCTCCGATTTTCTCAGAGATCTATCCCCGAGTCTCATTTATTCATGCAGCAAGGCTCCGTTCTACTAGTGACATAGAAACACACAGAAATAATAAAATGCATTTGCTTCTTTTCAGCTATCTTGATGCCAGCTTGATACAGCTATGGTATCTGAAAGAAGGGAACCCCAATCGAGGAAATACTTCTGCAGGGCATTTTTTTAATTGGTGGTTGATGGGGGAGGGTCCATCCCATTATAGGTTGCTTCATTTTTGGCTGGAGGTCCTGGGTTCTGTAAGAAAAAGCATGCCGAGCAAGTCATGGGAAGCAAGCCAGTAAGCAGCACCCCCCATGGCCTCTGCATCAGCTCCTGCCTCCAGAATCTTGTCCTGTTTGTGTTCCTGTTCTGATTTCCCTCGATAATGAGCAGAAATATGGAAGTATAAGTCAAACAAACCTGTCCCTTCCCCTCTTCTGGCCAACTTGCTTTGATTGTGGTGTTTCATCTCAGTAACTAAGATATGTAGCATGTGTTTTTCAGCATGTTTATTTATCGCAACATTATTTCACATGTTGTTATGGTGCCTTGTTTGCAGTGCGAAAGCCTCACTTTAACATACTCCTTTCCCCTATATCCTGGCCTTTGAGCAATTGTTGAGCATTATTATTATTTTTTTTTACATATACTATAAACTTTAAAAGTCATTGTTATTAATGTCTCCCAGATACAACAGAACCAAGGCATGTATGAACTCACAGATGATGTTCAATTTCTTTCTATATGCTATGAATTACCATTGGATAATAAAGGAGCTGTTTTGGCCTATGGCAAAGCAGCTTAGAGGCAGGTGGGAATTCCAACCATAGATAAAGGAGGAGGACAGAGTCAAGGGAGATGTGATCCAGCCGCCCAAGAAGCAAGATGTAAAAGTACAGCTAAACCATGATCCATGTGGCAATACAACAGATTAATAGAAATGGGCTGAGTTAAGTTGTAAGAGCTAGCAAGTATTGAGCCTGAGTCATAAGCTGAACAGCTTGTAATTAATATAAGCCCTTGTGTAATTATTTGGGGCTAAGCAACTGTGGAACTGCAGGTCTGGACCACTTCCGGCTACACACAGAAGCTTTGGCAGCACTCCCAAGAACTACAGAAGTTCAAGCTAGACAGGGACTGGGTCCTAGAAGGAGAAAGTGGACCTGGAACCCCACAGTAACCAGAAGCAGGTCCCACGTCCAAGAGTAATTGACTAACATCAAAGGAACTTACTTCTGTGGACTTTTGTTGTTTCGTTTTGCTTAGTTTTGGCTTTTACATTTTGTTGTTGTTTTTTGAGGCAGGGTTTATTTTTCTTTTCTTTTTGTTCTTTTTTTTTTTTTTTTTTTTTTTAAAGAAAACAAAACAGAGCAGTCACTTTATTCTTAAAATTTGTTCTTTACAAAACCACAAGGAAGAAGTCCTTGAGGGAAAGGTGTTGAGGAGACGTAAGAAGGAAAGGGGAGAAGCCCGCTCACTGGGCACCAGGCAGACCCGAGGTCCAGGCCAGCACAGTAAGTAAGGCTTTGCCTGCTAAGAGCACAAGGCGCAGCTGAGTGGCCTGAGAGATTTCAGCCCTGATATTGCTGTCACTTGATGGGCAGCTCCCGGCCAAGGCTTCAAAGGAAGTGAGCTTCTGCCAGGCCAGGGAGGTAGCCAGCAGGTGAGGCTAGCCACCTAGCAGCTTGAGGATGCTGCAGGGTCTTCCAAACCTGGTCCTTTTCCTTCTTTGCAAGGGTGTGCTTCTTCTGCGGGGCAGCCATGATCTTGCAAAAGGCATCCATGACCTCGTTGTTGGCCATACGGACTCGCTGGCTCACTTCCTGCCAGCTCACTTCCTCCTTTGCCAACCTTAGCAGGTCGCGCTTCTTGGTGCGGTTGTGTGCTCTGCGTGCCTTTAGCTCAGCCTGCCGTTTGCGCAGCGGAGCTCAGCAAGGACCTCAGACTCCAGGAAGCCAGAGGCAATCAGCTCCTCCTTGTTGTGGCTCTTCAGGGACTTGGTATGTGGAGCCCTGAAGGGCTTGTTCTGATTTCGGGGAGAGGTGCTTGCTCCATCAGCTCCTGATTCTTTCACAGTCATGTCAGGAATAGGAGAGTTCTCCATAGGGGAAATAATATTTTCCTCCACCAGGGCCTGCCGCAAGCACTGTGCCAAGGCACCAAAGGAACACCCATGTTCTGGCTGATCATGCTGGGTCTTGGACTTCTTCAACAAGGCATCCACATCTTTTGTGTCTAGTTCTGTCAGTGGTCGCATGAGGCCTTTCTTCTTATCAGCCACAGCTTCTGTCTGAGCTCCATCCTTCAGCTCCTCTAGCAGATCTTCCTGGGCCCAGGTCTGCGAGTAGTGTTTCCCCAGTGGGGGAATCTTAGAATGTTCAGCTTCATTTTCAGGGGGTTTCAGGAGCTCCTCTAGTGTTAGCACCTCCTCACTGGTGATATCGGCACAGTAGGGCTCCACAGAAGCCCAGAACCTGTTGAGAGCATCATTCTTGGGGATCGGAGGCATGTCAATTGGGTCATCAGCGAATTCGTATTCCTGGATCTTAGGCTGAACGTTTTTGGACTTGGGTCGTCCTGGGCCTGAGCCTGGCCTATGTTCTGCCTTCCCTTCCAGTTTTTGCTTCTTGAGCTTCCCATGTTTTGGGGGAGCACCTAGCTCACGGTCTGGACCCAACTTCAGGAATTGTCGGTCACCTTTCTTATCCTGCCTGTCAATAAGGATCTGGGTTTCGGCTTCTAGTACTCGCAGTCGCCGGCTTGCAGAGGACAGCAGTGTCTCAAGCTCCAGTCGCAGGGTGTCCAGCTCCTCAATACCAATGCCATCATCATCCTCGGAGCAGGCCATCACTGCTGTGTACTGAGGACAGACCTTCAGGTGGTCCACAGACTTGAAATCATGGAATTGCAATGGGCAGCCCTTCAGCTCACTCATGGCCCAGGAGATAGGACCCTATAAAGCTCTGTGGAGTGTTCTGAGGATTAAGAGGTGATGCTCACCAAGTGCCCAGTTTAGTGCCTGGCACAGAAGTGGGACTGCTTAATCGAGACAGCGTTTCTCTGTGTATCCCTGGCTGTCCTAGAACTAGCTTATGTAGATCAGGCTGGCCTTGAACTCACAGAGATTGACCTGCTACCTGCCTCTGCCTCCTGAGTACTGGGACTAAAGGCATGTGCTTGTTTGTTTAGATTTTCATTTTTTTCTGTTTTATTTTGTTCGTTTCTTTCTTTCTTTCTTTTTTTTTTTTTTTTGAAAGAAATAGAAAAGAACACAGTTGGGTGGATATGGACGCAAGGAGGATCTGAAAGAGTTGAGGGAGAGAAACCATGATCAAAATACATTGCATTATTTTTTTTAAATAAGAAAGTCATGATTATTATTTTTGTTTTAATTACTAAATTTTCTTAAAGTACCAGAATTCATTTTTAAAGTCTTTTTTTTGTTACCATTAAAATTAAGTAAAAGCTACAGAGATTTAACCTTCATCCTTCCCTCCCACAATCCCCATTATTTACCAGCACAGACATTTAGCGCAATTGATGAATCTATGATGACATATCACGGTCACCAGAACTCTATGGTAAATAGGGTTTACTGTTAGAGTTGTTCATTTTATAGACTGAGGGGTCTATAATGACATGTATCTACTGGTACAGCAAAATACACAGTAGCTTTACTGCATAATGAACCTTGCAGCCCTGCTTACTCCAAACTAGTTCCAGGCATACTGTGACATTTTTATTATCTCATTTTTGCTTTTTTCAAAAATGTCATATTGTTGGAGTCATAGTATATATATAGTTAGAAATACATAGATAAATTTTGTGTCTCTCCATGCTTGCTAATTTATTTCTTTTTAATGATGACTAACTTTCTATTGCCTAGATCTACCATATTTATTTGTCTATTCAGTGACTAAAGAGTGTTTTGACTGTTTCCAACTTTTGACAGGACTAAAACTTCCATGAGCTTGAATGTAACTATTTACTTGGTATATGTGATTTTGGGAGAAGTTCTCACACTGCCTTCCAAGAGGCTGTAGTGTTTTGCATTTCCACCAGCAACAAGATTTTTTTACCGCTTCTCATTCTTGCCAGCAACTGATGTTGTCATGTTAGAGATTATGGCCATTTTGATTGATATTATTATTATTTTCATTGGTGTTTTAATTTACATTTTCTTGAGGCATATTTTCCATCTCTTTTATTTCTTTATCGAGGCATCTTGAGATGTAGTCAGAGGTTTCTGGCCTGGCCTAACCTCAAGGTCTGGATCTGCCCGCAGCCGCTTGGTCCCAAAGAATCACACAAAGGCTTATATTAATTACAAATGTTTGGTCTATGGCTCAGGTTTATTACTAGCTAACTCATACTTTAAGTTAGCCCATATCTGTATTTATGTTTAGCCATGTGCTTGGTACCTTTTCGCTCAGTGCAGCATTCTCTTCTTGGTTTCTTCTGCTTCTTCCTGGCGTCTCTTGCTCATCCACTTCCCAGAATTCTCCTAGTCTGGTTTCCCCACCTCTACTTCCTGTTTAGTTACTTGACCAATCAGTGTTTTATTAAACCTATAGGAGTGACAAATATTTAGAGTGTATATAAGCATAGTCTCATAGCATCCCCCCTTTTTTCTTTTTAAAACAAGAACCCCAAATCTAACCTCCTTTGTTGTGTGTGTCTGGTTTGGGGTCAGGAGTTCTTGTTGCCTCTATGCTTAGAGTCCTACTTTTCCCTTTTGGGGAGAGGGCCAAGATGGCATGAAAGCAATGACTCATCCTCTGGGAACAGGTTGAAACAAGCAAGTTTAATTTTATTATGGAAGGGGGAAACCTTAAATACTTTTTTCCCCCAGTCCCCTCTCACACTAGAGGAAAGGGCTTTGATTTGTTGGTATCTGTGGCTTCATTGGTGACCTCTCACTGCTTGGAATGTTGTAGGACTCTGCCCTCATCAAGGCCTCAGGTTGGCTAATGCAGAAGTGCTTAGGAGCACATATTTTAAGGCACTAGTTATCAATTTGCACTGGTTGAGGCTGGGCTGACCCATACATTCTACCCATACATTCTACACTCCTTTGTACAGCTTTTTTCTTCCCCATTATCTATAACAACTTGTAATCAATACTGTAAACAAACACAAACATCAATAATCCACTTTGGGGGAATGTAGGCATGTTCTCTAGACTACTTCCTGCTGATTGGGGATGCTGGTAATCTTATGGGTATCTTGAGAAAATTCAGCATCATGGTCAAGTCATGACTGGAGTATTTTGTGAAGCTGGGTTATCTCAGCCAGTCTCCTTGAGGCTGTTCTGCAGGCAGAGCTCAGAGGAAACTGAAACAGAGGTGCTTTGAAGTGTTGGATAATTGGGTCATTCATACACACCTGAGGTTTTTCAGGGGGTCTTTCTTGATCAAACTTTATTATCTTTAACTCAGAATAAATCTGCAGCCTCTCATTTTCTGTGGAAATAAAAACAAAACTTCTTATCCAAAATAACATATCTTTTGATTTCAATTTTGAAGTCAAGGCATTTAATATATATATATATATATATATATATATATATATTAAATATATATATATAGGTTGGATTAATCCAGCAGCACTTAAAATCAAATGTCTTTTAGAAATCTCACTTTTTCTTTTGCAGACAAAAACCTCCGAAACAAAATAGTACCATACAGTATTTAGACTCTGTGTGGATTCCATTTTTAAGTGGCTTATTTTTTTTTTTTAACTCTATTTCTTTTTAAAGGATTTTATTCTTTTTCTTTTTTCTCCCAAGCCTAAACATATTTTTAAATACACTGTAAATTGTTTAGAGGCTTTTTCTTTTGTCTGAATCTGTCTTTATTGTATTTTTATCTTTTTCTGACCATACCTTTCATCTACTGAGGTGTGGCTAGGATTAAAGGCTGGTCTGTGGAGGCTTGCTCCACCTAGATCCTTGGTCTATAATAGTTTAGCTTTACGCGGAGGTATTAGCAAGAACTACACTTATCACCCTGACTCTGGAGAATTTTAGGGTCCACACTGCCATCAAGTAGAACACTGTGACCTGCTGCTCATAAACCTCATTTAAGTGTTTGGCAGCAGCAGGGCTCCTTAAAAGAGCCTTGAGGTTTTTGCTGCTAAAACTGAGTCAGGAAGCCTCTCTTGAAGGAGCTGCACCTCTGCTTGCTGCCAGCAAACAGAGCCCACCCAAGAAAATACTGCTACCAAGAAGTTGCCTTTGACTCTGTTCCCATTTTGTCTGTATGAACAGACACCTTAAATCTGTCATATGCTGCTCATGCTTGTACTGAGGTTCCTGTGAGACTTCAGGAACACTCCTTGCTACAGCTTAAGCTCAAACCCTTGTCTCCAACCCACCACTGTGTCTCTGTACCAGGGCCCACTTGAGCAACACAACTAGGAAGCTGTTTTGGGCTCTCTTTCTGTGTTTTAGAACACTTTTTCAGCTTTATGTGGATGTATGTGTACTGTATTGGAATGACATTTATAGTCTGTTTCAGGCCCAGCCCACCCCCAAGTTCTGGACCTGCCTGCAGCTGCTTGGTTCCAAAGAATCACACAAAGGCTTACATTAATTACAAGCTAAAATATTTCAATATGGGTGGTCAACTTAACATATAAGAGTTATACAAATAATAAGCCTGAACCATAGACCAAACAGTTTGCAATTAATATAAGCCTCTGTATGTTTATTTGAGACTAAATAGTTGTGGGACCACGAGTCTAGACCTTAGGACTAGCCTTAGTGGGACAGAGAAACTTTTGACTATATGGAGATCTGTGGCCCACTTTTTAAAAGAGTTACTTATTTTTCTATTGTTGACTTTCAAGAACTTTTTGCATATTATGGATAACAGGCTGGGCTCAAACTTGCAATCCTTCTTCCTTAACTTCCAGAGCTCTGAGATGACAGGCATGTGCTTCCATGTATCACCAAAATCCACTACGTTCCATGAACTCTGACTGAGCAGTGCTTTTTTTCTCCCCACGGGTTACATTTTTAGTGTCTCAATGAAAATGTTATTATTAAACTCAAGGTTATTCTATTTCTGTCCCTGTTATCTTCTGGGAGTTACATTTTATGTTTATGTCCGTGATCCACTTTGAGTTCAGTTTCATGGCATTTATACCATGCCAACATCCTTTGTGCCCTTCCCTTCCCATCCTCCTCTCCCTGCCTCTTCTTCTTTGTGGATTTCCTGTTGTTCAGTATCATTTGTTGAAAGAGATTATCACATCTCCAATGCACTGATTTTTGTTTCTTTTACAAAAACCAGTTGATTGTATTCACATGGGTCTGTTTCTGGGTTCTCTACTAAGTTTAATTGATCTGTTTATCTGTTTTATCTGCATATCCACATGGTCACCTGTGGGATTAATATTAACTATAGATTTTATACATTGTTGGATTCAATTCACTAATTTTTCAATTATTCCCATGTCTATGTTTATAAGAGGTATTTGTAAGCCGTTTTATTGTAAAATCATTGGTTTTGACACTGGAGTGTTTATTGAGGAGTTAGAAAGCATCCACTCAGCAGTTATCTTGTATAATTTCCTGTGTAAAATTTAGAGTAACCCATCTATAAGCCAGAAAAGTGTATCTCTTTCTGTATTGGGAGCTTATTCCTTACCTATGAGTTACTAGCAGTCACCTCTACAAACAAAAATTTAATATCCACAAACAGAAGAGCCAAGCTGAACTCTCATCTTACCATACATAGAACTCACTCGGATTAAAGACTTCAACCCAAGACCTGAAACTATATAATTCTGAAGAGGGGATATAGTGATGCAACTCAGTGTCAATGGTTTATTGACATTGGTCTGAGGAATGTTTTTATTGGCTATGACACCAAACCCACAAACAACAAAAGCAAATACAGACAACCCGGACTGACAATTGAGATGGCATTAAACTGAAAAGCTTCTGTACAGCAAGGAAAATAAACCACAGAGTAAAAAGATTATCCATCCAATGGTATCTCATTGTTTGAAATATAGCTGTAAGATATTGACAAACCAATAAATAAATAAATAAACAAATACAAATTAAGACCTGTCTTCTTTGATTTTTTGTAACAACAACAATAATAATGATAATAATAATAAACTGATATGCTTAGGTGTCTGATCGGATTTTGTTCATTTATCTTGCATGGTGTTCTTTCAGGTTATGGGTGCTAAGGTTTGGGTTTGGCATTACTTAGGGGAAGTTCTCAGTTATGATTATTTTGCTGGTTTTTCCATGCTTTTTCCTCCCATTCTGGTTGGTATTACTGTTGTGGGAAACACTTCTCACAGATCAACTGTTACGTTATAATGTCTCATTTACCCCATGTAGGCCTGGTGGAAGGTGGTACAGCAAGAGACACTCAGACTGGATCTATGTGAAAAGACTTTATTATGATGATTATTATGAAGAGAGAGAGAAGAGATAGATGGGGGAAGAGAGAGTGAGGGGGGGAGGGAGAAGGGGAGGAAGGGGAGCATGCCCTCTGGCAGGATGGGGGAAAGGAAGGAAGAGAGAGAGAGAGAGAGAGAGAGAGAGAGAGAGAGAGAGAGAGAGAGAGAGAGAGAGAGAGAGAGAGAGAGAGAGAGAGAAGAGGGAAGAGGGAAGGGGAAAGGGAAGGGGAGCATGTCCTCTGGCAGGATGGGGGAAAGGAAGTGTCCTTCCTTTGTCAAAGACAGAGGGTCCAGGGTGGGAATCCTTCTTAAGTAGAGCTTGATGTCAGAACTCAGGGAGGGGCCATGCCAATTGCCACTGGCCGTGTACAGCTTTGGGGCTAGAACAGAATCCTAACATCAACCTTGAATACATATTTAGACAAAGAATACAGAAAAGCCACATCCTGCCAGTTGCAGGCGGAAGCAAGTAAGTAGTTTAACAGGAGCCAAGAACATGCAGTTAGCTGGGGCATTTCAACCCATGGGATTTTGTGGGCAATGGGTAGAAACCAAAGACGGTTTCAGCTGAGACAAGATGGAGAAACCTCTGTCCTGTAACATTACCATTATGAGCATGCTGTACCTTCTGCAGTTCTACAGTGTTTTGATAATGAATTTGTCTACATTTTCTAGAGGAACAGAGAGGATAAAATGATGCTATATTAAAAAGGGATATATAGAACAGCTTATAGGTTGTGGTCTATCTAGTTCAACATTGGCTGTTACCCTGAAGAAAAAAGCCCAAGAATTCTGTAGTTGTGAGTTCTCACACCTGGATGTCTCAGCTGGTCTTTGATCTGTGTTAGAGTCCTGGAGAAGTAGGTTATAATACCAGCAAAGAAATGCCTCAGCAGGAGGACAGGTGAGCTTTGCCAGGAGGATGAGAGCAAGCAGACAAAAGCAAACCCTTTCCCATGTCCTTTTGTGGGGGCTGCTATCAGAGGTGTGGCTCAGATTTAGGGTGAGTCTTCCCACTTCAAAAGATCCAGATTTAGGGTAGGTCTCCCACCTCAAATAATCTAATCAAGAAAATTCCCTTACCTGTGTGCCCAGCTACTTTAGTTAATTTTAGACGTATTCAAATTGACCTCTAAGATTAGCCATTGCAGATAACTTGATATTTCTTCAGTTTTTTTTCTATTTGTCTCTTAGTTTTGTGGATATCAGGATGGTCTGATATCCTCTAGCCCAGGACTTCTGCCTTTCTGCTTCCATTACCTATTATTCCTAGCTGCTGCCTACTTATCCATGAAAATCTTTAGCATGCTTTTCTTAGCACTGGGGACTGAACCCAGAACATTGTGATGTTAGGATTTCCTTTAGCATCTCAATTATAAATGGGGCCAAAGCCTAAACAATCATGGACTGATAGTGGGTGGGACCATACCTTGACTGGGACTGTTTAGACATGTAAATTCCTGGCTCTATTTAAACTTTAATCTCACCTCAAGACCCTGAAAACAAGTGTGTGTGTGTGTGTGTGTGTGTGTGTGTGTGTGTGTGTGTGTGTGTGTGTGTGTGTTAGTTGGCAGATCTCTGTCTTCCCCTTTCTAATGTGGCCACGTTGAATAAATCTTCCTTTTCCACTCTTAATTGGCTTATTGAGGACCAGTGGCCAGACCAGTGGAACTTTAATACGAAATAAACTCTTTCTTCCATAAGTCACTTTTGGCCACAGTCATGGAAAAGGAACTAATGCACTGAAAGTACAATTATCTTATAAACAATGTTCTTGGAGTGGTGGATGGAATCGAACCCAGAACCTTCACATTTTAGGCCAGTGTTCTGAGCTACGTCCCTAGTGCCCTGCTGTAAGATATGGATTTGCTAAGTAGCCCATGCTGAATTCATGATTTTCCTGTTGCTGGAATTACAGATAGGGAACCTCACCTGGCTTAACAGATTGAAAATACACGTTTATATGTGCATGCATGTGTATTGGTGTGTGGGAGGGAGGGATTCTGGGAACAATGTATAGGTGCTGGTTCTCTATTTCCACATTGTGGGGCTCAGGGTTTGAACTCAGATTGTTAGGATTGGCAGCAAGCACCTAAACAGACTGGCAAGATAAGAATCTGTAAGTATTACTTCTATATTTACTATTTCCTGTCATCTTTGTTTCTTTTCGATTTAAACATTCCTGTATGATCATTTTCCTTTTGCTTAGTAAAGCACTTCTTTATTAAATATATTTAATATTTATATATATATATATATACTGATCTGTAAATAAGTCTTCTGCGTATTTGAAAAAAATATTTATGCATTGTTAGAAGATACTCCTATTGGATATTATAGATTGAATTCCATGTGCTCCCTACCCCCCTGCAACTTCATCCATGGAAGTTCTCACTCTCAATACCTCAGAATGTTGAGACAGTTTGGAAATAGGGTCATCACAAAGGTAATTTAATGATTTATGTATCTGTGTATGGATAGAATGAACTCTTTTCCAGTATGCCTGGTGTCTACCCAAAGGAGCAACTTAGACGAAGAAAGAGGAAGACTTTGCCATGTGGGCACCAAGGCTGACCAGCAAACCACCGAAAACCAGCAGCCCCCAAGAAACCTTGGGCTTCTAATTGTGGGCAGAACGGTGAGACAATGCATTTTGGTAGCTGACTTTTGACTGTGAACATATGATTAACAGTTACTTATTCACAATGGGAAGATACTAATTCAGTATTTTGAGTGTGAAAGTCATAGCCTACTTGTATATTGACCCAGTGACCTAGGATTCTGGACATCCATGGTCACCAAGGATCCACCTGAGATGGCGGCTCCAAGTTCGTGGTCCATCGTCCGTGAAGATGAAAGAAGCGAACTTTCTAGGCAGATGCATGCTCCATAAAGGAGAAGGAAAGAAAAGTGAGCAACTGAGAAATTAAGAAAAAGTGGAATGAACATCCAAGATGGGGGAAGGTTTTATAAGAGATTAGAAAGCCACTGAGCTCTCTCTTCTGGAGGTTTTTGTATGCATGTCCCCCTGGCCCACCCAAGGAATGTTAGTTATAATTATACTGAGCTGTTCTTTGTTCTCACAGCTACCAAGAGGTAGCTGCTCATATTCTTAGCTAGCTCTGTCTGTGAGATGGTCTGAGATCTCTTTTCGGAAGTTTCCTTAGGAGCTATCTTTCAACAGTTTTTTTCCTGCTAGAATTAGTCTTTATTATAAGCATGGTTTTTCTTAAACTACTATCCATGGAGCTCCAAAATGCTCACCCTTTGCCATGGTATTCTGCATAACACTGCTTTTGATGAAATAGCTCATTTTCATAAAATAGAGTGACACCAGGGACTTTGGCTCATGGTATTCCCTACTTTTACTGTGTTCCTCACTATTTTGGAGAAGTTGGCTTTGGATGAAGGTTTAATGGCCTTTTGGAAACTTTTAGAAAGTTGTTGATTTAAACCTAGGTGCCTATGTAACAACTTTGGCAAGCCACATGGAAGACCTATGGCTACAGTGGCCAGGTATGTGGCGGTACTATGAAGATCTGGGGCAAAGGTCTCCAAATGGCTGCTCATTGGGTTCTGAGTGGGTATCCAGTGGATGATGCCATTTTTCCCATAGCTAAGATTCATGAGTTCAGGGATCAATATAGCCCTGCCATTACTTCTAATGACCTACAAAGTTGTTGCAACTTTATGTATGCTCTGCTGATTTAGACATTAACCAAGGCCATGGCATTTTGTAAAGCTTTTCCATTTTAATTGAACAATGACAGTTCCGAAGCTAAAAGTAACTTGGTTCCTAGAACTAAAGTAACCCGTTTCTCTGCATTCTTGCCCTACCCACTCTATTGTTGCCCCACCCCCACCCCACTGTCACTAGTGGCCAGCCATGAGAGATGCTTTAGATCATCTGATAAAGTCTTTAGTTGACTCACTGGCTAACTCTGGCATTGGACAACTGCGGGCCGTAAAGGAAACTTTTTAATCTCTCTCCCCAGTTTTGTTTGTCCTACATGGTCTTTCTCAGTCTGTAAGCACAAAACAGTTCTTAGCTCAGAGCCACCCTCTGTGGGTTTTTGCTTGTTTGTTGTTTACCTGAATTCTTGGGCCACCCAATCTCTTGTCTGCGTTTGGTACTCACTGATATTACACTGGTGGCCTCTACAGGAGATTAAGTTTGGGCTCTCCAATGGTGGTCCCCCTCTGCCCTTTTGCATCTCTTCCTGCTTAAGCAGCCCTTACAGAAACCATCTCCATTGACTTCATTACATCCACACCAGTTGACTGAATTTGAGAGAATTTTGAAGGACCCCTCTCCCTCCCGCCATTAAGACCTTTCTGATTGTACTACAGGTTACCCTCCACAGAGGTGGATGTTGCCTCTCTGTATCTAGGGCAGTGGTCCTCAGCCTTCCCAATGCCTCTACCCTTTAATAGTTTTTCAAGTTTTGTTAATACTTCATAGCTGTAATTTAGCTATTGTTATGAACTGTAATGTAAATATCTGATTTGCAGGATATCTGATACGTGACCCCTGTGAAAGGGTCGCTGGACTCCTGAAGTGTTCATGACCCACAGATTGAGAACTGCTGATCTAGGGGGTTACCTCTTCGCCCAACACAGCCTGTCCGTTTGAAAATTTTCTTTCTCATTTTGCAGTGGCCATGGTTTTAGGGTCCTGATCCACTTTCGGGAAGCCTGGCCAATAGCAACAACTTGGCCTGCCCAGCACCCTGTCTTCAAGCAGTCCTTAAGACGGCTTCTCACATTAGCCTCCCACCTTGTTCTTTCTCTCCTACCCTTGCCAGAGGGCACATGCCTCTCACCCTCTCTCTTTCCCTGACACACCCATTATTATATCCCCACTTCCCCTTATTCTAATAAAGTCTCTCTAAGTAAGCCCAGCCCTATCTTAATCTGTGGTCCACATCCAAGCCAATCACCTGGCTGTATGGGGCCCCACCTGCAGGTACTCGCCATCATAAATCATAACATAATATTGGGGCTGTGACTCAGATAAAATGTTATCATACGCAGATCATGAAGCAACACCAACAACCCGCTTTTAGAGTTTATTATAAGAAGAATGGGGTGTGGGGGAAGAGTGAACCGGGAGAGACTATGCAAAGAGGCTGTGGGGACTGGAAATTCTGCTTATAATAGGCCATTCACACAGAGAGTTTATGTGGTCATGTTCGCTCTGCATATGGATGATGATACTCATGCCTGTGGATGAGGTGCCACTCTGTGTATTTGTAAAGGGGGTGCACATGCCTGACTCCAGAAACATCTGCACTTTGACCACTGTTGATCAGACAGGCTTAGCTTATAAATAAAAGAAATGTCAACTTTTCCTCCAGAACAAAGGAACCTGGTCTGAAGGTCCTTACATCCAAACCTTTGTCTAGCATGGCTCCTTCCATGCTTCTGTTCATTCTAACCCACTGTTTCTCCTTCTCTATGAAAATTCCCCCAGCCAGGCTCCTAAACGATCTTCCCTTGTTCTCAGTTGCTAAATTCACACTCTTGCCATTTAAACTGCCATCGATTTTGCCAATTGTGTGCCTTTCTCTGTGTTCTGACTGGATCTGCCTCCAGGGCTGCAGGAAGTAGCCAGCCATGCCTGCTTCTACCCACAGATACTCAACCCCTCCCGAAAGCCAAATCACTTCTGGCCCATCTCCATTGCTGATTTGTTGTTAATGTAAATCCATAGTCAAACTAGAATGTAAAGCTACCCATTCCTTAGTGTCATCTGACTTGGCCCTATTTATATAAAAGTAAAAATCTGTGCTTAATCCAGATTTCCAAATGGCTAGCCCACAAAAATACCTCTGTCACATCTTTCTTTAGAACCACACACCTGCGATCCAGTGCCCTGATCCCATTCTCTCACCTCCTGCCCACTCTTAGCCAAGTGACAAAAGACAAAACTGTGTCTGCCCATATTTTTATTTGTTCTTGGAGAATTTTGTACAATGTATTTGGACTAAATTCACTTCTTCTGAGACCCACCCCCCCATCTCTACCCATTCAACGTTGTGTCTTCTTTCTCTTTTTAAAAATCCCTCAGTTCTAATTTGCCATACCCATATGCTCTGGGCTGAGTGGCAGTACATGGGAGAGTGGTTGATGGTCCGGTGGGCACAGCCTTAAAGAGAAATGACTGTCCCTTTTCCAGCAGCCAACGGTTTTCAATATTCCTTAGCCAAGAAGGGAAAGTCATGCTCATATACCCTCTCCATTGTGAGACTTGGTCTGGCTTCAGCTTTCACGAGTCTTGTACATACTGTCAAAACTGCTATGAAGACATATGTGCAGCTGCTCCATGCTGTCTGGAAAACATTATTTTCTTGTAACACTAGAAACAAGTTTGGGGTTGGAGGGGTAAGAAAAAAGCTCACTCCAGCTGAAGTCTCTTAGCAAGACAAAACTTGACTCTGATCAAGAGAAGTAGGAAGGACCCAGAGAGCAAACACACTAGGGTGAGAGATGTGCTTAGTTATTAGGCGACACCATTTCCTTATTGGCTGGATCTGACTTCATAAGTCTTTCAAAATTGTCGAAACCTAAGAGAATCAGCACAAAGAAAATGAAGGAGAATGGAAAGGGGTTAGTTGCTTAAGTTCTGAGGAGGTGACAGAGCCTCTGTGTAAATAAGGGTTTATCAGGTTTGGGGTGTTTGTGCGTGGGGAGAGGAATTGAAATATTTACATAAAAGTCTTACAAGCCGGGGAAGATAAAAAGATTTAAGTTCCTTGTCACAAACACAAGTTTTACAGTGTTTGATAAAGAAAGACTAATATTTAATGTTCCTCATAGTTGTAATCTTCCAATCTTTTGCTCCCTCCCTCCTCTGCAATGGTCCTGAGTCTGAGGAGGAAGGACGTGCTGTAGACCGTTCAGTTCACAAGGGCTGAGCATTCTGCAGAACCTCCCTTTCCAAGTCTCCATCAGTTAGGTCTCTCTCAGTAATAATCACCCTCTGAGAACAAAAGGAAGCTTCTCTGCTGAGGGCTCAGAGATGCACTAATGTGAAATAATGTGTATTATTAGGGGCCAGTTTAATATCATATCCATTTAGCAGAATAATAGCTATTGGGGCCCTCCTTAGAACCTGTAAGATAAAATAAGCTGTGTTTGGTTATAATGTTTATTACAGCCTCAGAAAAACAACTAGCACATTGACATTACTTTAAAAAAGTTATGAAAAATATTTCTAAATATAATTTTTTTCTAGAAGTTTTCTAAGGTCAGGACTAACACACCACTATAAAATCAGGAACAAATTTTCCATTGTGAATCAACGAATTTTTCTTTAAAATGTTGTTCTGCTCTTAGTGACATTTATGAAAAGAAGTGGCTTAGAAGACAAATTTTCTGTTTTTTACTGTTTTTGAGACAGGGTCTTAATATATGGCCCTAGGTGGCCTGGCCTTGAACTCAGAGACGCTAAGATTAAAAGTACATGCTACCATACCCAGCTTCCAGATTTTATGCTTCATGAAGCTAATTGCTTATGTTTTCAGCTGATTTTGTCAGGGTTTTAACTTTTAAGGAAACTGAGTTTTAATAAAGTCAAGACTTATTTAACTATCCGTTTATGTCAAAATACTTTGATGACCATCTTATAAATAATTATTATTTTAAGGTAAATCTAGTGTGTTTAATACTTATGTCTGTCTCTCACTGGAAGTGTGCAGAGCCGTATATTTACATTTTATTTGAATATATTGACAGAGTCAAAGTATGTAAAGTGAATACATGCAAAGTTATTAGGGGTGTTCTTTTTCATACATTATTGCATCTAGACTTTCAACATACAAAGAGGCCATTTTTAAAAACATCTTTGTTATTTTTATTAGTATCTTTCAAATCTGCCATTTGAGCAGTCCTGTTATTTAAAATCAGAATCTACATCTAGTTGCTTTGACTAAGCATTTTCTTATTGTTTATATGGTACCGCTTGTGCATCAGAAAATGACTCTATTTGTACTCACCAACCCCAGTCCTTAAATCTTTAAGAAGTCTACAGTTTGGAGCCAATGAGATGACTCGTTACATCAAGGCTTGTTGACCTATGTTTGATCCCTGAAATAATCTACATTGTAAAAGAAGACTGACTTCTGCTGTTATCTTCTGACCTCAGATACAAATGATGGCACTAAATATAATCACACCACACACACACACATGTATACATACACACACACATAAATATACACATACACACATACATACACACACATATAAACACATGCACACACATACATACACACACATACACATATGCACTCACATACACACATATACACACACATACATATACACGCACACACATACATACACACATACACACAGACATGTACACACACATGCACACACATACACACATGCATGCAAACACATCACATACACACACACACACACTTTTTCTCTCTCACACACACTCTAAAATAAATACAATAAACGGGGGGTATTGTTTTTATTTTGCAGTTGTTGTAGACTTGTTATTTTGATAAGCTAAGAATTCATACTTTTGCTGCAAAATCAGAAAGAAAAAAGTAGAATGAATCCTCTGTTAATTGTTGTTGGCTTCTTTGCATACTGAATGTGTTTATATTCATTTAGTATATAAGCTTTCTAGATGTGAAGCTTAAAAAATAAGTTTCTAAGCTGTGCTCTCTAAACTGGAATTATTGATGATGGAAACCCTCTTCTGCTAGTGTTCATATGATCCTAATTGTATTATGACCAGAATATTATTCATTCATTCATTCATTCATTCATTCATTCATTCATTCATTCATTCATTTAATGTGTATGGGTGTTTTGCCTTCATGCATGTCTGTGTACCACTTGTGTGCCTGGAAGAAGAGCCAGTGCTCTTAATCACTGAGCCATCTCTCCAGCCCCCACGGCCAAAATCTTTAAGCAAAGATAATGAGACTGTTTTGCCAACTGCTAAGCTTTCTGCAACATTCTGATTGTGGACATCTAAGGCTGTTGCCACCCACATTTTTATCTTCTCTAGAGAATTTACAACCAGACTCTTCAGAACTGACTCTTACGTGTGCTCATTAGTCAACTAGTTTTTTTTAGATATTTGCTCTTCGTTGTGCTTATATTCTGTGTCTTTCCCACAGCCAGCCAGAGATGGAAGAGATTTCACAGTTCTGAAAACTTCTGTGAACGTATGTCTGGTCCCGGCTCTCATTTAATCTTTCCTGTAAGATTGAGATAGTGCCTGAGAAAAGTTTGGGGAAATCAGGGTCTACTGTTTGCCCAGCAGGGACACGATGCAATAAATTCATTTTCTTTTAAGAAACCATGTGTTGGGAGTATGGTTGGGGTGGGGCTGAAGAGATAGCTCAGAGATTAAGAGCATATACTATTCAGAGGACCCAAGTTCAATTCCCAGTACCTGCAGGAGGTTCACAAACATCTCTAACTCCAGTTCCAGGGCATCTGACGTCTTCTTCTCGCCTCTGTGTGCACTGTACTTACCCCTACACACCACCCCCAATGCACATTGATAAAAATAATAAAATAAATCTAAAAACAGAAGCAGTGGGTTTATGAATCCTGCATGGCACCTTCAAGGGGGGGTGCATATCACCCTTTAGGCAAAAGCTATGATTAGCTGAGGTCACTTTTAATTGAAGCTAAAAGAAAGAACAGAATGTGCAGGGGAGGAGGGTAGTTGTAAATATCAGCTCTGATCCCATGACCCAACTACAGAGTGGGGAGTGGGGATTGCTTTACTATGAGTGTATCTGTGTTTTTTCTTCTTGTTCCTTTAGCATAAAATATAATGATTTTATGTCACACTAAGTACTGTTGATTACATATGACAGTATTAAGTTATGGGCTATCAAGGAGAGGGCTTAAGCCATCACTCAGGGCTTGACTTTTTTTTTCTGGAGGAGAGATTAGTGCATTTTCAATTATGTGAGGTTGAGGAGAATTATAAAGTCATTATTACCTTTCTAGGAGACTACGCTTGCTGTAAGGAAATTTGGACAGATGGCAAGATCAAGAGTGGATTTGTGATGGTTTATTCCTGTGTGCTTATGTGTACAGTGTGTGCATGTGTGCACACCTGTGCAGGTGAGCTGTTTAGGGAGTACAGAGGTCAATATCAGGTGTCTTCCTTTCTTGCTCACTAGCTTATTTTTCAGCACCAGATTTCTCACCAAAGCTGGAGCTCAAGCTGGTTGACTTGGCAAGCTCAGGAGATCTGCCCATCTCTGCCTGCGCCGCCCCAGGCCCAGCACTGGGACACATAGCACCATACCTGACTTTGTTATGGGCTCTGGAGATCAAAACTCCAATCCTCAGGCCTATGAAACAAATATTCGCATAGCCTGATGCCCAGCCTTGTGGTGCCAAATCTTATTTGTTGAAGGTACTAGGCTGGATTAAACATTAAACAATCTGGGTATCAGTACTTCCAGATGAGATTAGCAACTGGACTAGTGAACCCTGTAAAGCACTTTTATGAAAGTGGCCAGCAGCCAGTCCGTTACATAGCACTCAGAAAGAACAAAGGTCAAAGGTTCGCCCCTCTTCAGATCAGGACTTCTGCCATTAGCTCCCCTGACTCACAGACTCTCAGACATGGTCAAACTGGCTTTTCCTGAGTCTTCAGTTTGTAGATGGCAGGCCATGGTACTTTCTCCTCTGTGACTGCATGAATAATAAATCTCTCCCCTTTACACATGTGGATAATTTTAATCAATTGCTTACTTTTATTGAGTCAGGGTTTTACCCATATATTCCTGAGCTAGCCTTAATTGGCTACACAGTGTGGGGATATTTTCAAATATAATCAAAACAGCCATGATGTCAGAGGGATCTACCCACAGTCAGTCTAGGAGGATTAGACAGTGGTAACTCACACCTATAATCCCAGCACAGGGAATATCCCGGGAGTGGTGACCTATGCCCTTAATCCAATCTGAGTTTGAGGTCATCTTAGTTTACAGAAGGAGTTCTAGGCTCCCAGGCAGTGGTGGTATTTAAGGCAGATACAGAAAGACAGAGAGGCAGAAGAAGCCATGGCTCACACTGTTAGTTCCAGCACTTGGGAAGCAGAGACAAGAGAATCTCAGTGAGTTCAAATTATGCCCAAGAAGGAAAAAAACAAAACAAAACAAAAACCAACCAAACAACAAACAAAGACTGGAGGAGGTGGATCTGTCCTCTGATATCTCCAACTGTTTTTATTATATTTGAAAATATCCCCACAACACAGTCCGACTCCACCCTCAAAGTTTACATGCCTCTCTCAGCCTCCCAGATATTGAGATGACAGGGCCTAAGTCCTCATACCCGGCTTTCCACATGCATAATGTACATATTATAAATATGTTTGTACTATTGTACATTGATAATATAAAACATTAATTATGCTTCTCTCAAAAACCCAGTCTAATACATTCTGCTTAAAAATTTCCAATAAATTAAAACAAAACTAGAGTCATTTTTGCAATTTATGTATGTATGTGTATATATTTGTGTGCATGTAGATACACTTGTATATGTGTATGAATGTATGTGGAGGCCAAAGGGGTAGCCTTTGGTGTTCCTCATGTGCCATTCACTTTTTTTTTTAAAGTCGGGGTCTTTTATTGGCTTAGAACTGACCTAGTAGTGTATGTACGACAAGTGAGTCCCAGGGATTTGCCTCTCGCCACTTCTTAGCACCTGTGTTATAAGCATGTGCTACCGTACCTGATTTTTTTAAAAAATTGAATTCTGGGGAGTAAATTCAGTTCCTCATGCTTTTGAGGCAAGCATTTTACTCATAAAGGTTCCAAGGCCCTATAGTCTTCCTTCATTTCTCTCTTTCTTTTATGTGCACGCGCGCGCGTGCGTGCGTGTGTGCGTGTGTGCGTGTGTGTGTATGTGTGCGTGTGTGTGTATGTGTGTGTGTGTGTGTGTGTGTGTGTGTGTAGCAAGAGGTCAGAGGTCAGCCTTAGGTGTCTGTCCTCACGAAGAGGACGTTGAGCTAGTCAACAAACCTATGTGATCAGTCTATATCCAGATTCCTAGAGCTGAGTTTACAAGTGTACACAGCCACGCCTGGCTCTTTTATGTAGGTGTTCAATCAAACTCATGTCATTTTGTTTGCATGTCAAGCACCATTGACTCAGCTATCTTCCCAGCCCATCTTTTAATTGTTTTTCTCAGGCAGGGGTGGAGGGATGACTCAGTGGTTAAATATATCATATGCAACAAAACAGGTAAACAGGTAAAAATAGGAAAATCTCTGGGGTTGAAGAGGTGGTTTAGCAATTGAATGCTTACTGTTCTTGCAGAGGACCTGGGTTTGGTTCCCAGCAGGCTCACAGCCTCCTATAACTCCAGCATCAGGGGATTTATTGCCTTCTTCTGGCCTCCACTAACTCATGCAGTCATAAACCCACACAAGTAGGTATACAAGTGTACAAACATAATAATTCAAATATATATATATATATATACATATATATAAACAGGGTGCACTAAGAAGATCTTTCTTAGATCTGTGAAGCTTATGAGCCAGGAGGTAAGAAAAGCCACCTCTGAGGTGGAGAGAGCCTTCTCTTTGTATAAAACATAGCTTTATGAATTGTCTTATTCTTTTGTTATATTTCAACATTTTTTCACACATTCTATGAAAATCACATTTTTTCATAGCTCCTTACCTGCCAGAGTGGCTGAAGTGTGGGGTTTTTGCATCTTGCTTGGATAGGACAGACAGACCTAAGGCAACTTTTCCTCCAGGGCTCATTTGGCCTGGTGGAGGCAACACGCTCTGAGAACGGTGCCGACACTTGCCACATACTAGAGCAGTGGGTCTCAATGGTCCCAATGCTTGACTCTTTAATACAGTTCCTCATGTTGTGGTGACTCCCAACCATAGCACTATTTTATTTCTATCTCATAACTGTAATTTTGCTACTGTTATGAACTGTAATGTAAATACTTCTTTTCAGAGACCAAGGTTTGCCAAAGTGGTGGAGAACCATTGTACCAGAGGATCTGGCTAGTCTAGTTTGTGAGAACCCAGTTTCTGGCCCTCTGTGAACGGAGCGGGTTCTGCCCATTCCTCTCCTGCTTCCCTCCAGTCTTTGTGCACATCATGGGCTCAGCCGTAGGTGGGAGGACCCCTCTGCCATCCCAAGAGACTTCTCTTCTTTGCTGCATGGGCCAGTTATCTCGCTCTGCTGGAGCCCTGAACTTTGTAGCTGGGGAGACTGGCTCTATTTTGATGCCTTCTTTTATGGTTGGCTGAAAGTTCTCCAGGCAGTGAGGTGGCACCTCTTTGTCCAGGTCCTTTGCTTCCTTCCTCTCAGTGGTCACCCTCATGAATTGTTGTCATCCAGTGTCATATATTTTGCTCAGCTTTTAGTTTTGAAAGTGGGAGGTGTAAATTCAGTCTCTGATGTCCTGTAACAGCTAAAAGCAGAGTTCTGTCTGATTCTCAGTTTTCATCTTGTCTCAGTAGTCTACATTTTATTTTAGTTAGCATTTGTATCAGAAGACTATTACACTTGGAGAAAGATTTCAATTATTCATAAAGTTATGAATTTTCTTCTTAGTTTGTGGGTGTAACAGTGGACAGAATTGCCATATAGATGGAATGACCTTTACATTTCTGGAAGAAATACTTCTGCATCAGGTACTAATTTTATAAGATTAAAAAAAAAAGTGGCTGAGACTAATAGCACATCCTTGTGGGTAGGGCAGGATTCAAAGTTCAAGGCCAGCTAGGGCTAAATAGCAAAACCTAGGAGCAGCTTGTCCGGATTGATGGCATCTCACTAATTCACAAAGAGTTATAAATTGGGTGTATGTAGTGTAGACAGTCCTGAGTGCCTGCTCCCAAATAACTGGTAGCTGCTTCTCAAATAACTGACTCAGAGACATAATATAAATTAGAAATGCTCAGCGATAGCCCAGGCTTGTTATTAGCTAACTCTTACATTTAAATTAGCCCCCTATTTCTTATTTATGCTTTGCCATGTGGCTCATGACTTGTTACCTCATTTTCTACATGCCCTGCTTGTTCAACAGCGGGCTAGCCTCTTTGACTCCCCTGACTCTGTCCTTCTTCCCAGCATTCTTCTAGTCTGGTTGTCCTGCCTATAATCCCCACCTGGGTACTGGCCAATCATTGTTTTATTAAATCAATGCCAGTGACAACTTTATAAGAGAATTGTTCCATAGCAATGTAAAGAGTGAAATAAGGTTGTTTCTTCTTCTTTCCTTTTTCTTTTGTTCATTTGTTTGCTTCTGCACCCCCCCCCCCACAGGGTTTTTCTGTGTAGTCCTGGCTGTTCTTGAACTTGATTTGTAGACAGGCTGACCTTGAGTTTACAGAGACCCACCTGCCTCTGCCTCTCAAGTGCTGGATTAAAGGTGTGCGCCACCACTGCCTGGCTTCTGTGTTTATTTGTTTCTGAATTTTTCCCTTTCCAATAAACCTATTAAATTTTTTTCATAGTCTGTCCGACAAATTAGAGATTTATTTATTTTTTTAACATTTAGAGGCATTTTTAATTATTTATATATTGGCGTGATTGAAGTTGTACACAGTATACTATTATTCTATTTGTAATCAATACTTTTTCTGTATATCAATTTCCATGGCTTGAATTACTATATTTTCAAGATAACTTATTTTTTTTTTCTTTAGTGTCTACTCTGTTCATCTTATCCATTGTATTTTCATAATTATCATCGTAGATGTTCTTTCTGACATTGTGGTTTAGTCTCAAAAGCTTAACTTAATTAATTAATTTGTTAATTTCAATATTGGAGACTTACTATGTCATATGGCACAGACTGGCTATGAATTCTTCATGTTCCCACTTTAGCCTCCTGAGTAGCCAGGACTACAGGAGTGGACCATCATGCCCGCTTTAGCACAAGTCATTTCTTCCTTCCCGCTCCTCCTCCCTCCTCTCCCCTTCTGCCCTCCCCCTCCTTCCCCTCCCCTCCTCCCTTCCCCTCCTCCCCTCTTCCCTTTCTTTCCACTCCTCTCCCCCTGCTCTCTTTTTCTGCTCACCATGCTTGGAATCCAACTCACATCCTTCTGCACAAAGCTGAGCAACATCCTTTGCTCTCGATCTTAACATGTTTGAAAACTGCATTTTATGAATTATCAACAATTTTCCCTCTGGCATCTTGAATATATAGCATATAAGAACTGTTTTAACATCTTTGTCTCCCAGTTCTAAGGTTTGTGCCATTTCTCTGTTAGTTTCCTTCATTGCTTCTCTCTTTGAGCCATGGTGTTTCCCCTGCACTTTTACTTGCCTCTTAACCTCTTGGAGTTTACCTGGCCAGGCAATGCAGCAACCACCATGAATGCAGATCTGTCACAGAGCTCTCTCTTGTGGCTGCAGCGTGGAAAGCAAGCAAGTTGGTCCCTTGCTCAGGACAGCTTGTGGTGGCTAAAGACAAGCGATCTGGACAGCGATGGAGTAGAGCTTATTAGAGTTGCATGTGAGGTTCAGAGTAAGTAAGATAAATCATAAAAAAGAGTGGAGAGCAGCCTTCACTGAGGAGGGACCACATTTAGTAATTTTAATGGTATTTTTAAAAACCATAATCAAGTTTATAACAGATGATAAATCTGATAACACAGTCACAATGATACAGACACATAGACAGCCCCCTACCACCACCACTGCACACACAGAGTCAGATGAGACTTAGGTTGGACTGGTTCCCACCAGGGGCGTTCCCCTTGGTTTGACTCCTCACTAGCATTTGATATACGTTTCTTCATGATTCTCATCCTGACCAGGATAAGGCAGAACCTCCTAAAGGTTACATTTTCCTGATGGCTAGTACATTTAAACGTTTTCCTCTGTTTTTATCGGACATTTGCATTTTATCTTTGAAGAACGCCTATTTGCGCACCCCATTGGCTGACTGGTTTGTTTACTTGTTTAGCTTTTGAATTCCTTATGTACTGTAGCCTTTGTCAGATGTATAGGCAGGAAAGGCTTTCTCTCATTCTGTGGGTTGTCTCCTCACTCAATTAGGAAGTCACATTTGTCATTCTTGGCCTTATTTCCTAAGTGACTGAAGTCCTGTTGAGAATGTCCTTTCCTAAGCTATATTTTGAGGTCTTTTTGCCACTTTCTTTTAACTGTTTCAGAGTTTCAGATTTTAACTTAAAGTTGTTGTCTTTTTCGAAGGTGTGTGTGTGTGTGTGTGTGTGTGTGTGTGTGTGTGTGTGTGTGTGTGTGTATGTGTGTATGTGAGTGTACAGAGTGAGAGAGCTGGATGTGCGCATCCAGTTTTTCCCCAACTGTTTCTTGAAGAGGTTGTCTTTTCTCCAATGTTTATTTTGAAAATCTTTGTCAAAAGCCTGGTGGCTTTAGCTATGGGGGTTTATTTTGGGGTCATCATCTACTCCATTCTGTCGAGTGATGTGTCTGTTACTGAGCCAGTACCATGCTCTTTTGGACACTGTGGTTCTGAAGTTTAATTTCTGATACATTTAGTAATGCTTCGTCTGCTAAGGTTTGCTTTGGCTATTCATGGCCTTTGATGGTCCCAGATATATTTTTGTATTGCATTTCCTAGTTCTGTGGCAAATATCATTGGAAGGTTTATGGGGACTTCACTGAGTCTGTAGATAGCTTTTGTTAATCTAGCCACTTTTACAGTGTTAATTCTCCTAGTCCGGGAGCATGAAAAGGCTTTCTGCCATCTGGTCTCTTTGCCTTCCCTTTGCAGGGTTTGCATTTCCTTTGTGAAGGTGAATTTGATGTTACTGAGGACATTTGCTCCTGTGTTCACTGTATAATGTATTTTGTCAGGTCTGCCATCAGAGTGGCACTGGCTTCGTAAAAAGGTTTTTTTTTTTTTTTTTCCCGATTCCATGGAATAAGGTTGTGACCTTAGTTCTTTAAAGATACAGTAGGATTCAGAGTTAATTCATCCAGGCCTGGAAGTTTTCAGTTGGGCCTTCCCTCCCTCCCTCCCTCCCTTCCTCCCTCCCTCCCTCCCTCCCTCCCTCCTTCCTTCCTTCTTCTCTTTTAAAAATTGAATGCATCCCTCTTTTCTGTCAGCTTCAAAGACTCCACCTCTAATCCCAGCACTTGGGAGGCAGAGGTAGGTGGATCTCTGCGAGTTCCTGGTTTACAGAGCTGGTTCCAGGACAGCTAAAGCTGTTACACAAAGAAACCTTCTCAAAAAACCAAAAAGAAAAGGGGGGGGGCAGTTGTTCCGTCTCTGTTCTGTGGAGCTTGGTTAGTTGTCGGGGACTTTTTCATCCTGTTCAGAGCTTAGAATGCAGCATTCTTAGGCCCCTTGGCTTTTATGTGTGTGTTTAGAAACCTGCTGTTCTTCTGATGGACCAGCCTTTCTGTGTGAAATGATGTTTTCTCTTTCAGCTAGATACTTTCATTGTCTTAACTACACTTTGGGCTAGGAAAGTTATTTTCTGGTCTTATTTGTTTTGGGTTCCAGATTCTTCCTGTGTCTGGTTGGGCATTTAAAAATCTGTCTCTGGAAAATTATTTGCTACGATTTTGTTGAAAAGTGTTCTCTATTTCTTTAGTAAGACATTGTTCTCCACTTACACCCATGCTTTACAGATTTGATCTTTTCATATTGTCTGTGAATGTTCCATTTCATTTGCCCTCTCTTATTAATTTGTCTTTGTTGTTCATTGACGTTCCAGTTCACCTACCTTGTCTCCAAGGCCTACTGCTCTCGTCTCCCTGCCAACTATTGTGTGGCTGAGGCTTTCATGAGCCTTTTATTTTGCTTGTTGATTGTTCTATTTCCAGTATCTCCCTACAGAATTATGTTTTCATATCCTGCTGTATAGACTTCTTTATTTCATTCAGCTGTGTGTGTGTGTGTGTGTGTGTGTGTGTGTGTGTGTGTGAGAGAGAGAGAGAGAGAGAGAGAGAGAGAGAGAGAGAGAGAGAGAGAGAGAGAGAGAGACACACAGAGAAGACTGTTTTCATAGGCGCATGTAGAGATTGATGTCAGGATGTATTTCTTCAATTGCTTTACTATCTCTCTACTTATTTGTTTGTTTATTTAAAATTGAGCTCTCTCACTGAGTCTCATTGAAGCCCACCATTTCAGCTAGACTGACCCTAACAAGACCCTCAGGCAGTATACACCCCCTAGTGCTGAAGTTAGAGGCAGGTGCTGACATTTCTGGCCTTTCATGAGTTCTGAGAATCCAAACACAGGCCCTCATGCTTATACAGCAAACACCTCAGTCACTGAACCATCCCCCAGCTCCTGAATTAGAAAAAAAAAAGTTGTTATTCTTTCAGTGGGAATGTTTTGCTGTGTTCAAGAGGACCTGAGTGGTAGAAGAGTGTAGGTGTTATCTTCTGCTAGACTGGTGTTTGAGTACCACTGTCTATCTGCCATGTTCCTCTCACAGTAGGATACTGACTAGAATCCTAGATGCCTATCCAAGCCCTGGGTGTTTTGTCTGATAGATCTATTTGTTAGTTAGAGTGGGGTATTGAAGTCTCCCATTACCAGTGTGTGGGGTTTGATGTCAGATTTTAGTAATGCTTCTTTTACATATGTTGGTGCTCTTGTACTGGGGACATAAATGTTCAGGACTGAGACTTGATGGATTTTTTTTGAGATGAATAAGTAATGTCCATCCTGGTCTCTTTTGACTGATTTTTAGTTTGAAGTCTATTTTGTTAGATATTAGGATGGCTACACCAGCTTGTTTCTTAAGTCTACTTGATTGAAAAGTCTTTTCCCAACTCTTTAGTCTGAGCCTGTGTCTGTCTGTCTTTGAAAGTTGAGATGTGTCTCTTGTATGCAGCAGAAAGATGGATTCTGTTTTTGTATCAGTTCTGTTAGCCTGTGTCTTTTTACAGGTGTACTGAGTCCATATTAAGAGATATTATGACCAGTGATTGTTAGTGCCTGTTATTTTTAGTGGTAGGGTGTGTGTGCTTCCCTTCTTTGGGTTTTCCATCTGTGAGATTATTGATTGTTTGTGGTTTCATGGGTGTATCTGGTTTCCTTAGGTTGGAGTTTTTCCTCTAGTGCTTTCTGTAGGGCCAGACTTGTGGATAGGTATTGTTTAAATCTGGTTTTGTCATGAAATATCATGTTTACTCATCTATGATGAGTGATAGTTTTGCTGGGTATAGTAGTCTGGGATGGCATCCATGGTCTCTTAGTGTCTGTACAACATCTGTCAGGGACCTTCTTGCTTTCATTGTTTCCATTGAGTAGTCGGGTGTTATTCTGATGGTTCTGCCTTTATAAGTTACTTGGCCTTTTTTCTTTGAAGTTCTTAATATTCTTTCCTTATTCTGTATGTTTAGTGGCCTGATTATTATGTGACAAACAGACTGTTTTTTTTGGGGGGGGGTATGGTCTATTTGATGTACTGTAAATTTCTTGTGTCTTTATAGAAATTTCTTTAGGTTGAGAAAGTTTTATGCTATGATTTTGTTGAATATATTTTCTGTGCCTTTGAGCTGGTATTCCTCTCCTTTTCCTATATTATTCTTATGTTTGGTCTTTTCGTATTGTCTCATATTTTCTGGACGTTTTGTATTATGACTCTTTTTGGTTTTAGTGTTTTTTTTTGTGTATCTATTTCCACTGTACTCTCCTACACTAGAGATTCTTTTTTCCATCTCTTGCATTCTGTTGGTTATGCTGCATCTGTAGTTCCAGTTAGTTTCCTCAGATTTTTTATTTCCAGTGTTGGCTCAGTTTGTGTCTTCCTTATTGCTTCTATTTCAGTTTTTAAATCTTGAAATGTTTCCTTCATCTGTTTGATTGCTTTTTCCTGGTTTTCTTCATTTGCTTTAAGAGATTTGTTAATATCTTTCAATTTTTTTTTGTTTTTTTCCTCTATTTTTTTATTTCCCCACTTAAGGATCTTATTATCTTCAAAAGTTTGTTTTTAAGGTCATTTTTTTCTGTTTCTTCTACACTGTCACGATCAGGTCTTGCTGTTGTAGAACCTCCAGATTCTGGTGGTGCCATGCTGTTCTTTATGATGTTGTGTGTATTCTTGCACTGGCATCTGCCTATTGCTTCCTCAGATGAATGCAGGATTTGTCTGTATCTTGGTGCAATCTCTTCTGCTATGTCTGTGTCTCAGGAAGCCTGTCTTGGTCCACTTGGGGATAGCATGTTCCATGTCACAGTGAGCTTTTCTTGGTGTGGAGGACTGGCTGTGTCTTAGGGATCCAATCTTGGTCCAATATGAGCTCTTGATCCAGAAGCAGCTCTTGGTCCCATAGGAGCTCTTGATCCAATAAGTGCTAATGAATTGTGGGTCTCAGGTACCCCTCTTGGTCCAATAGGTACTGAGGAACTGTGGATCTCACGTAGCTGCTGAAGTTGCCTGGTGATGGGATGGATTGGGGGTTGGGACAGGATTTGTAGATGGAGGTATCCAATGAACTGAATATTAATGGGGAATTTTAGTCTGCAGAGTTTCCTTTGCTGGCCTGGATTTAAGGGAGAGATGGGTGAAGTGGGGTTCCAATGGTTGTGTCGAGGTATTGACTTTGCTGAGCTCAGAACTTTATGATCAACCCCATTTTGGTCACCTGACTTGAGAAGCTACACTTTGCTTATGGCCACGCGAAGCCCGATGTTTACACTTCAGTATGACATGGAGCACACGTTCTTAGATACATGCTTTTAATTTACAAGTGCCAAAGTGGAGTGAGCAAATGGAAGTTTGCTGGGAAGGCAGCATGTTATAAAGCATCCTGAAGATGGCGGTGTTTCCATTCTTTTGCAATAAAAAACGGCTCATATGGTCACCAGGGGGCACTGCGTTCAGCCTGGATAATTAGCGGCGAGATCCTTATTGATCTAGCACTAAGAAACGAAAGCCAATCATATTCATTTCCTCTGTAACAGGGACTCTCAGCTCCATCTCTTGGGCCTCTAAACAGCTAGGGTTCCTAACTGCTTAGGTTTAGTCCTTGAAGTGCTTCCTACAACTCGTACTCGGCTCTCCTGCAGCGGCAGTGGGAAGATCCTTCACACCCTTTAGCTCCCTTCTCCTCTGGGCTACACACTCCAGTTCAAGATCACTTCACAAGATTACTGTAGCCTAGCTTCTTGGGCTCTTTCTATTCTCAGAGGTGAGAGACAGTTTCAGGCCTTAGAAAAAGCAGGCATTCCGAAGAAGCTAGGCTTAATGATCAACGGGGGCATCCCCACTCCACCCTGACATTTGTCTGTCAGCGGAAGACAGTTGATGAGATACAGAGCTGCTGTCTGTGAACACACCATCCAGGGCTAGCACGAACTGCTTGTACTGTTTAGATGGATAAACCTGGGAAGCATTACCCTAAGTGAAATAAGTTGGCAGTAGATAGTCAAGCCCGCACCTCAGTGAGGGGGAGACCACTCTGGCCTCAGTGGATGCTGGACACCTGTGATATAAAACAAAATTTAGGACATCTTCCCTAAAACTGTCCTTCAGATAGCCCTGTGGAGACAGGCTGACAATATCTTCCTTTCTCACACTACTCTAGCTAACGGTCAGGGAGTATGGAAGAGGCTCCCCATTCACCTCAACAGTGTTTTAACTGGAAAACTCATTTCTTGAAGTTAGGAGAGAAAAGGAGGGAATCCGTTATAGAGCTGGTCCATTTGAATGCTGGAGAAGGATGGAGGAGAACCTAATAAAAAGTCACCTTTTAGATAGCCTTATTGCAGTGTAAATTGATATAAAAAACTACACATACTGAATGCACGAAACGGACATTTGTTACCTGTGCGTGATTCCCCACAGTTAAGGTAAATAGCACACCTACTACCTCCCCAAGTATCCTTATGTTTTTTTCTTTTAATTATTATTTTTTTAAGGGATTAAAAACAGAAAATGAGACCCAACTTCTTAATCAGTTTTGAGTGCACAATGCCATAAACATCTTAAAACCTTAGGTGTTATAGGCAGGCAGATGACTTGAACTTACCTATTTCTGTAACTGTGACCTTACACCTGCTGCCAAATTTTTATTTCCCTTCTCAAAAGCCTCCAATGGCTCTATTCTATTTTTTTCTTCCACAAAATAGACAGCCAGAGACACCTCTTTTAAGTGGAGCCACACAACCACACTGTCCTCCATGGCTAAATTACTTCATATAGCTGAATGTCTTCCATGCTGATACAGGTCATATTGATAGCATTTTCTTCTAGAACATACCTTACCCAAGTCTCTTCCTCTTTTGGAGAGAGGGGAGAGAGGAGAGAGAGAGAGAGAGAGAGAGAGAGAGAGAGAGAGAGAGAGAGAGAGAGAGAGAGAGAGAGAGAGAGAGAGAGAGAGAGAGAGTGGAGGAAACACAATAGTCACTGATTCACCTATTGACAGAGTTTGGGTCATCAGTGGGCCTTGACAACAGCTAGAGCTGTAGAAGGGAAGGGAAGAGCCTGAGATGTTTACAGGTGGTTTCAGTGCTCAGTGGGGCTGCTTCTCTGTCATGGAGTGTGGGACAGTAAAGCCAGCCTTGCAAGCTTGCTGAGAGGACCTTGCTGTGCTGTGCTATACTGCTATATTACGTATAGATATATGCCTTCATTCTGGAGTCCCATGCATACACATCTATCCCATTTATCTAAAACTTACTCTGCATGCAATTATTTCCCTGTGACAAAATCTCCTCTCCCCAAAGGCTCACTCACCTTAGTGTTTGACCTTAACACACAGCCTGGAGAGTAAAGCCTAGGACACAGCAGTCACACTCCACAGGATTTGCTGAGTGGATGGATAGAGGATTAAAATATACATCATTCCACATTTCTAAACTATATTGACATCTTCTTAATATAAAACAATTGGTCTGATACCTTTTCATCAAACACACACACACACACACACACACACACAAACACACACAAACACACACACACAGACAGAAGCACACACATGCAGAGTTGCTACTTAAAAAACACAACACAAACCCTCTTTTCCCCATTAGAAGTTTTTCTGGGACTATGTGTTACAAATTCCTCCTCCATCTTTTTCCTGTTTCTCTTCCTTTCCTGGAGACAGGGTCTCACTATGTGGTCCAGGTTTGTCTTGAACTCATGACCTTCTGCTTTAACCTCCCCAGGGCTGGGATTATAGGTATGTCCCAGCACATCTACCAGCAGGTCACCTCTTGCAGAGTGGCAGATTCTGGTGGCTTGGGGTATATTTGCAGGTCTGAGACTCTGGTACCTCAGGGATCTTCTTATAAGTGAGCATTGCAAAGTTTATAGTGGGAAGGGACATGGCAGTGGAGGCCTAATTTGCCAATCTAGGACAGAGCATTCTCTTGTCAGACAGGGTCACAGCTTGCCTGGGGGTCCACCCAACAGGCAGTTCCCTGGTATCAGTCCAGGCTCTCTGATCTGAGGATAATCGCCATTGTCACATGCAAACTCTCTGTCCCTCATACCCTTCTACAGTTCACGAAGAGGCAGGACGCACCCCCCTGAGAGATGCATTGCAGGCAGTGTAGCAAAGGTAAAGTACTATACATAGCCTTGTTAGTAACTGGAGGCAGAGCTGGGGCTCAGTGGCCAGGCATACTGTTCTTATGGTGGAGGTGTCTTTAGGCCTTGAGAATTGAGTTGGGTAAAGAGAGCTGCTTTTGTTTTGTTTTAAAGTAAGTGTACACTTCCTTTCTGTCTGTTTCTCTGTCCTCGTGACTTTTCCCTATGCACAGGAGACAGCTTTCCCTCAGCAGCAGTAGGACAACGACAGAGCATGGTCTGGGAACTAGATCTCCTGGGTTCAAATTCTGGCTTTGACTTTTGGTTGAGGCATGACACTAGAAAGTTTATTTCATGCCTGTAATTAAATCACCTCTTTTATAACACAAGCCTCCTCAAAAGATGATTGCAAAACGAGATAAATAACTCAGGGCTCCAACAGCACTTAGCATTTAGGCAAGTACTCAACCATCAAGACATTGTTGGCAACCTCTGTCTGTCCTCTCTCAGCCCACTCCCTTTGATGTAGTTTTTATTCATTTCAAAAGCATTCAATGGCACGTGAAGAACCACTGTTGTGACAGGGACACAGGGAGATACTGACCATGATGAGGTATGGTCTCTGTTCCCAAGGGTTTGTGATCATATGTCAAGCCAGGAGCCAAATGCTTAAGCTAAAGAACAAGGTGTGCTGGGGTATGTGATGCTCCCTTGTGTCATTAGAGCAGAGCGGGCAGGGGCCAGCTGGAGAAGGCATCATGAAAGTCAGAAGTCAATTTGCAGCCAAAAGGTGGTAGACGTGGAGAACTGATTTATGCCTTTTCCACCCTGACAATGACAAATGTATGATTTACATCTCTCTTTGTCAATATGGAAAACACAACTTCCACCACTGAGCTCTGGGGCGTGTCTCATGCCTTCCAGGTAGATCATGTGAGCTTAGGCCATCACTGCCTTTGTAACTGTAAGGAAAGAGGCCAAGGTTCAGTGGCTGTCTCATTCCACTGAGTAAATATTCCGAAAGCAAATGCCAATTGGCTTTCTCCTACCCAGGTCTGCCACGACTCTCTCTACCATGACTACAGAGAATTTGTGTTCAGGTCAATAAACTCCACTCCCCTGAGCTTGTCTTGCCTCCCTCCAGCAGTCTATGAAGTTATAATAAGGCCATTCTAATAGTGAATAGTCGCTGTGTCTCCAGACCTGAGAAGGACGACTGGCATTTCCAAAGACACACC
The DNA here is from genome assembly GCA_033318265.1 of Phyllotis vaccarum. Classification (NCBI taxonomy): domain Eukaryota; kingdom Metazoa; phylum Chordata; class Mammalia; order Rodentia; family Cricetidae; genus Phyllotis; species Phyllotis vaccarum. The sequence goes on along the minus strand of JARWLC010000012.1, from coordinate 98,492,146 downwards.
ACCATTGTGTATGGTTGTATGAGACTTTCCCTGGGGAGATGCAACACACACGTTTACTCACCCAAACAAGGATCCCATGTCAGACCAAAGTACGGATACTGCTGAAGTCCAAGTTGGTGAGCCAGTGAGTTTTATTGGGGTTACTTACAGGAGTATGAGTGAGGGGGTTACTTAAGGGCAGAAATGGCTCAAAGACAGCTGCATCACCAAAGCCCACCACAGCTCACAAAAGCTGAACACCTGTAGCACACTAAATAACCTACAGGAAGCTCAGCTGGTCAAGAGTATTCTTTTCAGGTGGCTCAGTTGGTCTAAACCTCAGCTGGTCTTCGTTTCTTCTGGGCAATTGGGCTGGTGTTGGCTTCTTTTAGGTAGAGCTGGGTTTTTCTGAGTATGACTGACTCTCAACTGTCTTTACTGTTTAAATACTCTCTGTGGAAGGGTAGTGAATCTTGTCAGTTTTTAGGAACTTCCTGAAGCTGTTTTGAGGTGTTTACTTTCTGTCTTGAAGAACTTCTTTTTTAGGTCGGAGGGTTTTATGCACCTCAGAGCCATACATACACTGTCCTAGAATTTTCTTCTCTTGGCTATATGTTTAGCTTTGAGATAGGCTCAAGCAAAGGAGAGTGAATTTTGATGGCCCCTGTAGTCCAAAATGTCACGAGTGCAGTGTGGACCTATAACAGAGCCTCTGTGGGCTCTCTGCTTGGTGGCTAGTCATCTGAGAGCATGGGAGAGTTTCCTGTGGTAGGACCTCATACCTAGCAGTTCTGTGCCTGTTGGTTTTTGGACGGTGTAGGGATAAAGAACAGAGGAAAGAGCACCCTGCCCCTGATTTGACCCCAAACCTGAGACCAGGGTAAAGGGAAAATCACCCAGCTCCCGATTTAACCCAGAGATCCCGAGACTTAGAAATTCTGCCCCTGTGACTTGTGACTCAGTGTTAATGGCCAAACAGTACTGTACTTTTCAACTGGCTCATTTTGAGCATGTTCCAAAAGCCCTGTAAAAGCCCTTTCCTCCCACCCAGTACTCCTGTAGTCTCTGTTTCCAGTTAGAGGCAACCACCATTCTGTTTTTCTACCCAGTAAATCTCTGTGTGAGGTTTCTTGTGTGGTATGACTTTGTGGTATTCTTTGGCTTCCAACTGCTAGGATACCATTGTGTGGGAAGAACCCTTTAAGACATACTAAAGAAAGGACTGGCAAAGTCCAGTTTAGTGAATCAATGAGTTTACTGGAGTTACAAGTGACTCAAAGGTGTCATACCTCTATGAAGTCCTGTGAGCAACACGTGAGTAGCTACACCACTGTGTTCTGTGTGTGACATATGGGTAGCTATACCACTAAGGAGCCCCCTGGCTGCTATCTGAGAGGCTATATTACTGGAGGGTCCCAACACAGTAATTGTCTGCCTCTGATGTAACCTAGGAGAGGAAGGAGTATGTGAGGATTCTGTAAAGGCTTTGGAGCCCCACTCTGATCTCATGAGAGAATTGTGCAGGTCATCCAAGATGCTCTGATTTAGGATGGCTGTAAGTGACCTGGAGTAAACAGTTATACAACAGCACCAGAAGGGGTGGGGCTGGGGAAAGCTGTGACTGGGGGGATATAAAATTGAGGAAACCCATCATACCACAGGCTTAAGAGTGCCTAAGGCAGAGACTTATAGCTCTGTCCACAGAAGCCTTTTGACACAGTGAAGGATGTTGAAGTTGGGGACCCTGAGAAAAGATAACATGAACTCAACCTGTTCTACTCAGGAATCTTTACTGTGATCAAGATTCAGCCATCTGGATTCCATGTACAATTCTATCTGTAAGTTGGAGAATGTCATTAAGCCAGAGACAAGTCTCAGACCTTGGAAGCTGCTCAGTCTCTGGGGAGCAGTATGCAGTGGGCTGTGTCTGTAAGTAGGATACCCATGCACTCCCTTTGGCTCCCTTTTATTTAAGCCTGTTTTCCCATCTTTATTTCAAATCCATTTGAAATTTGCATGAGAACTTTGAAGCTTTCTTTGCAAAAAATGCACACAGGCACATTCAATTTCAGTAGAGACCATGGCTTGGGAGACCTACCTGGATGCTTGGTGGTCACTCCTGCCCTTTTTTTTTTTTTTTTTTTTTTTAAACTCTCTGCAGTAACCTGGTGGTGTTCTTTCAACAGTTCTCAGCTAGATTCTAAATGGCTTGAGGGATCTCAAAAGTGGGAGGTAGAGAGCCACCGCTGTGGAATAGAATTTGTGCTTATTTTCAATGTCTGCTCTTCTGTATTATATAATGCTATGTGTTAGTGTAGTTCATACAATTTAAGCATTCTTTGGGACTAAATGCTGGAACTTCCTGCTAAAAACATAGGACGTCAGGCAAAGGATTTTCCACTTGGGGTGTCATGTTGATGTTCAAGTTTTGAATTACAAAGCATTTCATATTTTGGAATTTTGAGTTAGGGACCCACTATCCAATGAATTAACAGCTAGACCACTTGTTGCATATTTAGAAGTCAGTGATTCACATTCCTTGCCTGTACTAGTGCTGAGTACCTGGCCACCAACTCTGGGAAAAATATCCTGCTGACTGTTACATTAGGTGGAGCGGTGCTCTGAGATGTTCTAGAGTTCTTGATGCAGAATGTAGCTTGCCTTGAGTCACATGTTCTCAAGTGTCTGTGGCTTAGATTTACTTATTGGAGGAAATCTGAGGAAAGTTATGGAGATAGTGAGCTGGAAGAGGTGAATTATCTATCCCAAGTCATTTATCAGTGTTGACTTAGTCTCACAAGACCCTGAAATAAAGTTTGGGGAAAAAAATTAGACTGGTGAACTGCAAAAAACTTCATCCCCACCCCCACCCCACCCAGTATTTCTCAAAGCAACTGCCAGACAGGACCAGTCTCTCAGCAGCTGTCCGTAGGACTCTGCAAAAGCTGAAAGGGCAGGGGCCCTAAAACTTGGAAAAAGAAAATTGTGTTCATAGGCAGTGCATTTCCGCCATGCCAAGGTGACCAGCCTATGTCTCCCTCCTGGGCTGGATTTGGGTGGCTCTGACAAGTGTCCAGTGTGCGCCCAGCCCAGCATCTGCTGCCTGATTGCCATGGAGATGGCAGCTGCAGTGAAGTCCCCTTTGAGAACACACCGAAGAGATTTCTAGAACCATTTTGGAAGCATTTGTCTCCACAGTGCCTGCTAATCTCCCTTTCATTTGTAATTATTTTATGGCCTTGATTCTGTGCATTGGCACTGGGCCCACGGCTGATGCTGCTCCCTGCCTAGGTCCACCGGGAGGTGTCCGCGCCCCGCCGTCTGCGTGGAGATGAAAAGGATGGAAAGAAGACGACCCAGGGCCCTGGCTTCAAACAGGCCCTGTCTCCCGTGGGCAGCCCGGGGAGGGCCTGGCTGATTGAAGTAGCCGGAATTATGAAGCCCATAGCCTTTGAGGCCAGCCGCCCTATCCCGGCCAAGAATAATTGAACAAATAGTTTATCGGGTGCACCAACAGCTGTAGAGCCGGGCGATTTGAGAGGATTAGGGGAGAGTAGTGAACGGATACTCCCACAGTGCCTCCAAATCCTCACCCTGAGTCCGACCAGCCAAGAGCACATGGTGAAGCCCTGACATCACCCTTTAAAGTCTATTTCTCTCCCTTTCCAAGCGGCTCTTCCCAGTGCTTCCGAGAATTTTAAGAGGGCAAGGCAACTACATTTGAGGGTCCACACCACCCCTGGATTGCATTCAGTGGTTCCTTGTGATTACCCCCCAACTCAATTTCATCCCAGACAGCTCGGATTCACAGGGAGTGGGGGAGATTCTGGTCGGTCTGGGAGGCAGAGGCCATTGCCTTTCCTCAAGTCTGTGCCGCTGGCAGCTGTTGTGATGTCTAAGCAAGGCCAGGCCAAGTTCAGGGTAGGATGAAAGGGATATTATTTAGGAGGGCAATGTCAGAGGAAGCCGAAACAAGACTCCTACCACAGGGAGAAAAAGCAACAAACTCTGAAGGAGCCAAGGATTTATTTTATTTATTTTTCTTAAAGCATATTTAATATAACCTAGTTAGATTAATGGGAGATGAAAACACATTGTTTAGAATTGGACAGGGGCTGGGGTGGAGCACTTGTCCAGTATGCGCCGGGCCCCAGGTTCTATCTTCCGCACTATGAGACAAACACTACCCCTCCCTAAAGGAATAACTGCTCCTAGATCGACAGCCAACAGCAGTCCCACGGCCTTGTCAAAACCATAACGCTGGGGGGAAATAAGAACTTGAAGTTAAGCACAAAGTGTCTTTCCATTGGTCCTTCCTATACTCAGTGCTTTTTTCCTCCTGGACCTCAGGAAGGATGCTGGGTATTCTGGGAGAAGTTTTATCTCCCCAAATCAATTTCTGGAAAACCATATCACCTTTAGATTTCTGCATGATCCTTGTCGCCAACAATTTGAGGTGGCCTGGCTGATCCATGGCTCCTTTGTAAACAGACTGTCTCTAGCTGTCCAAACCTTGTCTACTTTATTTGGTAATTCCAGCCGTTCAATAAGTTGTAAGGCATTGTCTAGACTTTTGGCAAGAAAATGAGCTCCTTCTGGTGGTTCCTTGAGGCTTCTACTGAGAATTATGTAAATCTATACTTAACAGCTTGCTTTTCTCAGGACAGAGATCTGTTTTCCCACCTGTAACCACCAAGTTCTGTTTGCCTTCCACTCAAGAGGTCACTGTGGTCATTCTTTGGAAGTATGTGAACTCCTTCCTGAGCAGAGACCGGGGAACATCTCCATTCTTGCTGAAGTTCATGTTCTGGGACCCAGCAATGATGAAGTTCTGGGATGAACCACACCGGCAGTAGTGATCACTTCCACAACAGCTCAGACAGCAGGCTTCTCCTCAAGTTTGGTGCAAAATTCTATTTATTTATTCTTAAATTCATGTAACCACTAGATGACCACTTGAGTGAAGTTTGGGAAAAAAGCCTTTATAACCTTCGAGTGAGTATCATGCTTCTGACTATGACTTTGAATTTGGAAATTACAAAGCCAGAGAAGTTTGGTAAATTAAGTAATGTAAAAAAGTGTCTGAAGGGCTGGGGAGATAGCTCAATGGAATGGAGTACTTACTACATACACATGGTGGGATAAATTTGGCACCAAGACTCATGAAAAGCCAGCTGTGGCCTACTGTTCCTGTGACCCCAGTGCTGGGGAGGATTGGGGGCTGGGTATAGGAAGATCCTTGGGGTTGCTGATCACCAGATTGGTGGAAAAACAGTAAACTACAGGTTCAGTGGATAAGGGATAAGGGGGGGAGGGAAAGAGGGAGACACCACATGGCTTCTTCTGACCTTTACATGTATGTGCAGGGGTGTCTACATCTGATGAATTCTCCACATGTGTGTGGTGTGTGCAGGGGTGTCTACATCTGGTGCATCTTCTATATATGTGTGCAGGGGTGTCTACATCTGGTGCATCTTCCACATGTGTGTGCAGGGGTGTCTACATCTGATGTGTGTGGCGTGTGCAGGGGTGTCTACATCCATTGCACACACACTCACCAAATACACTATCTTTCTGAATGGAAAGATATTATTTAAAAATAAAATAAAATAGAAAGGATTTGTAGTCTGTGTTATAGAAAAGTCAGTCTAGCTCAAGAACTTATTGGCACCAGTCTGAAAAGTGCTAAAATTCCCAAAGAAAAATAGATAGAAGGTGTGAACAGATCATTTCCAGGATACCAAATGAAAAAGGTTCCTAAACCCTTTGTAGTGGGCACAATGCAAATTGAAACATCCTTGAGGGAGGCTGGAGAGATGGCTGGAGGAGAAAACATGAGAATTAGAGTCTGAGTCCCAGAACCCACATAACAAGCTGGGTGTGGTGCCACACATGCTTCTAACCTGGTCTTAGGTGTGTAGACACAGGAGGATCCCTGGGGCTTGCTAGCTGAAATGTCTGAGCTCTGAGTGCAGAGGAATAGTGCAGAGCGTTCTCCTGAAGTCTTCCCCTGATCTCTGTTTATACGCAGAAGTGCACATGCACACACATATGTGCATACCCCAAATTTTTGCACACATACACACACACAGCCAAAAGGATTAATTTTTTTCACTTATCAGAATGAAAAAAAATGACAATACCTTTGTGGACACATCTGTGGGGAATAGAACTCTTACATTAACGTTGACAGGAAATCAGAGGGCATTTTAGCAATATCTGTCAAAATTGAAAGTCATGTAATCTTTGACACAGCAATAAGACCTTTGAAGATTTACCTTTTAAAATTTTGCACAGCAGCATGGGCACAAGAGTAAATTCGCTCATGTATTTAGAACATGAGGTATAATTAATCAAGTTACAGTGTGTTTCTTATAGTGGAATACTATATACCTATAAGAAAGAATTAAAAATTTTGTTAGAAACTGATTTCCAAAGTATGTTAGGTGGAAAAACTCAAGGTGCAGCAGAGTGTACCTAATACAAATATGAATACAAACTCATTTTCATGTTTGTATTCTTATTAGATGCACTCTACCCTATTTCTTTTGCGTGTTACTTAACTTTTTGTGTAGTTTGGTCACCTGGAGTTTGTATTCTGCAAGTGGGAAATGTCAATTGTACCTGTGGGGTTTCCAGTTTCTGGGAGACTAACAATTAACATGATGTCTGTATATCTGCTCTGCATAGACAAGAGTCTATACAGCCTCCCTGATTCCAGACTACAATGGTCCACAGAGCAGAAGCAATGGGCTTTATGGGTTTTGGGCAAAGATATGCAATCTGTTTCGGACAATGCCCTTACTTTTAAAAGATTTAATTTTTGTGTGTGTGTATGTGAAAGCAAGACAGTTTTAATTAATGACTTTCTAAGACCAGGTATCAACCCAGATCAGCAGAAGTGATGACT